>JACEFO010002109.1:2133076-2844101 GCA_015342445.1 Digitaria exilis | reverse complement strand
GTTGACCATCCATGGTGAGAAAAATTGAAGAAAGAATGCTTCAATTAAATGGGAGAAGAAAATGGAGAAAATGCACTATTCACCGTCCGACAACAGGACTTGTCCGTTTTCAGGACTTGTCCGTTTTTCGGCTGAATTTTCATAATGAGCAGCGATCTTCAGGTTAAGTTCATGGTAGATCTGAGGTTCTTACGGCCAAGGTGTCTTAAACAAAGTTGTTAAGGAATGTATGAAGAACAACTTTTGTTTTTGGGTCACACTCAGAAACGGTCTGGATCAAGGGGAAAAACACAAAAGAAAATCAGTCAGATTATGTTTTCAGAAATTTCAGTGTAATTGAGGACAGATTTGAATTTGTGTAAATAGAGGTCGAATTTGAAGTTTTCTGCAAAAACTTCCAATTAGGAAGTTGTTCTACTGAAGTTGAATTTCAAATTTGTCTTCAGCACCAGAGGCATGTTCTATTCAAGTTTTGAGAGTAATTTGTGAAATTCAGTTAGGGTTCTGAAAATTGGGGGAAGTTGCAGCAGTCACTTTGGAGCACAAATTCGGCTTCAATTCGAACTCAAATGAGTGAAGTGTCAAAATAAGAAATGAAATTGAAGGATCCATCTACAAGTTTCATGTTGGAAGTTTTTGGTGTTGCCATATGAATTTGGGAGAAATTGAAGCTGCAATCTCGGTGCAAGTGGAGCTCAATTGGGGAAAAGCTGACGTCACGGCAAGCAAGCTGCTGCCGGCGTCGAGCGGCGGCCCACTTCACCGGCCACGCGTCGGTCGCGGTAGGAGCCAGCTCGAGCGGCGTCGCAGCTGGAGGTGTCACGCCACGGTGATCTCGGCCGTTGATAAAGCTCGACATCGGCCTCTCCTCCTCCCCTTTTCCGTCGTGAGCTCCTCTGCTCACCGACCTCGCCGCCGTCGAGCCGGTGTTCTGCAGCCACCATCTGAGCCGCTCCGCGTTGTCTCTAGCCACCACAAGCTTCGCCGTCATCTCCTTGAGCTTTTCCACCCATCCTTGCTCCGTTTCCCTCACTCCATCGCCCGACGCAACCGGTTTGGGAGCTCTCTGTCGACGACTCGCCGGGGTGAGCTTCCCCTCGTCTTTGTGCCGTTATGATTGTGTTGATCGGAGCTAGAGAAGTTAGTGGTGCTGCTTAGAGGTTTGGAAAGATGTTTGAGGGTTGGTTCGGTCGAGCGCGGCATTTGCCCGTGCTGGAACGCGTTCGACGCCATGGCGCTCCTCCGCCATGGCAGCCGCACGGCTGCAGCGTTGCTCGGGCCTCCTCCGGCCGAGCTTGGGTGCGCGCTAGGTGCGTTAGGGTTCACTGGTGCTCGTAGGGTAGCTGTTAGAGTTTGTCTCGCCGTGGTTAAGCCGTGGTGCGCTCGCCGCCGCGTGCTCCGGGCGTGTCCCCGCCATGGCCGGCGTGGTGCGCTCGGGTGTGCGGTGTCGCGTAGCGCGGCTAGGGGTGTGCGTGAGGCGTTGCTAGGCTCGGTGAAGCTTGGAAGCCGGTTGTGAGCTCGGTTGGTGGGTTGTGCTCGCCGGAGTACGGCACGCCACCGGAGCTCCGCCGCCGTGCCGCGGGGGAACTAGGGTTAGGGTTCTCCGAGCAAGCTTAGTCCTAGAATGGGTGCGCGGGGGAACTAGGGTTAGGGTTCTCCGAGCAAGCTTAGTCCTAGAATGGGTGCGCGGGGGTGTAAATAGGCCCTAGGACTAGTTGTGATCGTTGGAGGACCTCGCCGCCGGCGAGCGTGCGGGGTCAACTCCGGCGAGGCGCTCGGTCCGCGCGGGGACTCTGTCCCGCGTGGGCAGGGGCTTCGCTGGGGAAGAGAAGGAAAGCCGAGGGGGTTTTTGTAAAAAGACCATTTAAGTTTTAGAAATAAGTTTAAATTATTTTTATTCACTGTTTTAATTCTAGAAAATTATAGAGAAATCAGAAAAATGTGAAATAAATTTTAATAATTTCCTTAGGTTTTCCTTTATTTGATAAAAATGCTAAACCATTAAGTTTGTAGTGATTAGAATTTAATAATAACACCATCTTAGAAAATAATTATTAAGAATGGCTAAAATGATGCTAAAAATATTCTAAAATAGGATTTAGGTCTTGTAAGCACTTTTATAGGTAAATAAAGGGTTAGGTTTGTGTAGAAAATAATTTGAGCATCCTTAGCAACTCTTCTTAATAAAATCAATAAAATAAATAAGGATTAATTTACCCACTTTATAAAATAACTTTTTCTTTGGGAAAGGTCTAGGTATCTTTGTTGGCTTGCAACTGTATCGAGAAGTGAACTTTGTGCTATGTTTTCAACTATTGCATTTCTCATCACTAACTTGCATTGCATTTAGAGTCGGAAACTTCGGAAGTGGAATACGTGGATTTCTCGAACGACCCAGTGCCGTACGAGGAGGTTTTCTTGGTTGCTCAGGAGTCTCAGGAAGCCGTCGAGACTGCTAATCTTTTTGAAACCCAAGGCAAGCCCCGGATGCATCTTTACCTACTTTATTTCAACAGATCACGAGTCCAAAGGCTATGATTTTATGTGTGCATTAGGTTAGGAGTTGAATGCAAACCCTTGATGCATGAACTACTCCTTGATAGCATTACCTTTGATAGGGCAAGTAAGTAAATGGATTAGACCACATCTGCTTAGCTATGCCTTGCCAGGTTTATAATTAAAGGAATTGATCTAGGTTTTCACTAATCATAGATGAATCATGCATGAGATTATAAGAAAAGAGAGAGTGGGCAGAGGATGATAGAGTGGATTGACAGGTTCGATCCTTAACTCTGCCTACTAACAAAAGTCACTAAGGACCGATTCGTTGTTTACCTGTTTGATCAAGTGATTCTACCTGGTTGCTTACTGGGTAATGGGGCCAGTAAAGCCAACTAGATTAGCTGGCTCATGAATTGGAAATATCGCTTACCGGTGCTTGCTGGGTCGGAGAAAGGCGGGATCGTCATCTGGAACTCACGGGGTGGTCGCCAGACGTGGGGCCCACGTGGGGATGCGTTCCCGGGTTCGGGTAAGGATATTTCCGGTTTTTGGTCCAACTGATTGAAAGGTTGTTGCGGGCAGCTGGCGCAGCTGTACGTAACTGGTGGCTAGGTATCTCCTGCAGGATGTATATGGATCCGGATCAACACTACTCTTGGTTATGAGTGCACTTGATCAGGTGTTAAACATCGTAGAGGAAACAAGTTGAACTATTACATGGAAGTGATTCAAAATGCTGTTTGGACCTAGTATCACTTGAATGAAAAAGGTATTTACCACTTAGTTGAGTAGCTAATACTTAACTGCAATAAAACTGCTTTATAAGGACTCATTACTAGTAAGCTTTTTCCGCAAAGGTCAAGTCAGCCAAATAACCACCAAAAGCCTAATCATTTATCCTTGAGAGTCTTTTCTTTGGTAAGACGGGTAAGTCTTGCTGAGTACCTTCGTACTCAGGGTTCTTCCCTTGCTGTTTTTCAGAGGAGATTCCGCAGCCCGAAGCCGAGGAGGAGAACCAGAAGTCCTAGAGCATCAGAGGTCCCAGATGACTCTAGATGTTAGAAGTTTCTAGTTCTACTTTTCTTCTCTTGTATAAATCTACTTTGTATTCTGAACCGTAGCTCTATGGCTTGAAGTTAGGAATGTTTCAAAACTCGGTTTGTATAAATCGTACCTTTCCGTATGCATGTAAAAAGGTAATGCCTGTTAAGTTATCTCCAACTCGGTAAAGATCCTAAGTGATGGTTAAGAAATGTTGTCAGTGGATGATTCGGGATGTCCCGGGGACACTCGACAGACTACCGGGTTTAAACTGTTTGAAGTGCGTACAGGGTTACTCTGAGTTAGGGTGGCTCGGCGCACTTGAGCCAGTTTAAATTGGGCGGTTCTGCCACAGATCTCTAAAAATTTTTTTTTTACCTTTCTTATTCATTTCCCTCACATAACACGTATTCTAGAAAAAAAAAGTATTTTTTGTCACCCTCATCTGAACAGCCGGTTGCTGGGGCAGCTGCTGGTCGAGCAGCTCCGGATGATCCGCGGCGTCGGCCATCTGTGCCATGGCGATGATTAGTGGGATCCCGTTGCAGGACCTCGGCAGCTGGGTGGTCGCCGAGCACGACAAGAGGTCAGGTTCATCCGAGTGGTGAGCGGCGTCGGGTACAATTTCGTCATCGACGCGTTCGACGCCAGCGGCAGGCCTGCGAAGTACGACGCCGTGCTAGCCGATATAGTCTGGCAGAACAGGCGCGTTTTTATCTCCTTCAGCCCTGCTCGATGAGCGTTTTGTTGGATCATGGAGGAGCAAATTGTAAGCATTGTTAATTTGGACGTAATAAAACTGAATTGCCAATGAATTTACTTGTAGTTTGTTTCTATTTCTACGTGCACAGCTAATCCTAGTCCCTACTAAAAAAAACTAATCCTAGTCCGAAATCGTTGCAACCACACGACAGCAGGGTCCGCAGAAGAGGAAGAAACAGAGTGTTTCGTCAACGACACGGAGATGTCAAAAAACAAAGGCCGCGCGTATTGCAATCGTCGATTCAGTCGTCGGGGGAGGCCTGGGCTGTAGAAGAAGGTGATTTCCTTGAGGTCTTGACGGAGATGCTCTTTTGAATCTTACTTTTTTTTTATTTATAAGCAATTTAAACTACCCGGTCTATATTGGAGTGGTTCAAGTCACTGTTGATGAGGTAGGGCGACAGAAGATTTGCCACTGACTTGGTTAGCGTGGCAAATTTCTAGTTACTCACTTGAGTGCAAAGGCTGGAGATATGTAATGTTTGCAGATATGAAGGAAGCCCACAAACGTGTTAGAAACAGATATGATGGGCCAGCTAACCTGAGATTTGGATATTGAATTTCAACCAACACTTTTATCTATATTTGGCTCGTAGGAAAAGATGTTGTACTATTTAGTAACGGTTGGTATGCATAGTTGCAGACAATCTAGTATAAATTGTAATAATATTATATTATGTACAGTAGACAGTATGCATATTTCAGCATCATAGAATGTACCTACATAAATGATGACAAAAATCCAACGGTTGCCCTATATTTAAATGATACTAATAATAACATTAAGCCATAGATATAGCTAGCAAGAAGAAAATGTTTTTATTCACAAAAAATGAAGCAAATGCTTTATATGACGTAAATTGTATCTGAGCTATGATCTATCACGGGCATACAAATTAAGGTTCCTCTTCGTATAACCACAATGCGGACCTGATGCAGTGCAGACTTAAAACCATGTGGATCGAAGAAAGTGTAGAACATAGTAGACAAACAACCTAAACGAGGTAATATTGCCTCCTATTGACCTCTTCTGCATGCGGCATGATGGGAAGCGCTTGGAGGTACTGCTACTTGTTTTCAAAATTTATTCAAGATAATACGTTACACCAATAAGGTGGCGAGACAATCCAGTGGTACACAGTATATTAAGTTTCTATGGGCTCGTCATTTGGAAATGACTCCGTGGCCCAATGGATAAGGCGCTGGTCTACGGAACCAGAGATTCTGGGTTCGATCCCCAGCGGAGTCGTTTTTCTTTTTGTCATAGCCTAGAATTTTTTTCCTATTCTCTTTTCTTGCATGAGCTACTGCTAGTATAAATTAAATAATTAATTAATATGGTTTGCAGCATTCCTTATGTTTCTCATTTTTATTATTTTTCCTTTTCTCTTTTCTTGCATGCATGCATACTCTTGAATAGCTATTTTTTTCCTCCTTGGATATTCATTTTTCCTTTTCTCTTTTCTTGCATGCATGTATACTCTTGCATAGCTATTTTTTCCTCCTTGGAAATAGGGTCTGCAATGTTCCCTTGAATGTTGCTCATTTTTTATTCTTGCATATATACTCGTCCAAATCTGGTTTTCTTTCTTTTACATAATTAATTAATAGGGTGTGCAGCTCCGTTTTCTTCAAAGCACAATTCTACATTGAGATACCCTAATTCGATAGCCCTTGCATCTTTCCTCACATGTAGGCATGCTGCTATCAGCTATGTACATCACATTCACATACCAAATCAATTCCAAAGCTAAGAAAAACCAGAGTTTGATAACTAAATTAACATCCAAATGAAAATACGATTTCCAGTCATGTTCCTTTTTTTTACAAAAAAAAGAAAACTTCAAAACAAGATAACTCGAATCTGTGTTGATCAAAATAGTGACTTAGTTTTCTAATATTGGTATGGGCCACCAAATTACTTTACCTAACATTGATATGCCGCCATTTCACCTTTTCAATTTTTCACAAAGTTAAAACTTACTTTTCTTAATACAGTAAGGGATCACAAAGTTACCTTTTCTTTTACGTGCGAACGTCAAAGTAACTTTTCCCTAGTTTATGCATGGACTACTATTAATCTTTCATCACTTTCATGTAGTATAAAATTATTTCAATTCACAAGTTACATTCTAGGTAAACTTATATTTCTAATACTCAAATATTTATGTTCTAGAAAATTTCGCAGGTTTCATTATTGAAAAGCTCGAGGACTCTCCATTTAAGCATAAATGGAAATATCCCTTATTTCAGATTTTATGTTATGTTTCAAAATAATATATGTTTCGTTGACCCATATCGGTTGTTTTTTTTTCTTGAAGGCGATTATATATGTGAATACAGTTGTAAGACGCTAGGGGGGAAGCCAGAAAATTTGTCATCGGGGTCGGGCACATTCAACGTTTGGGGTCAGCCACATGGACGAATGGTGCTAAATAAATGATTTTTTCATTGATTTCGGCAAATTCCATTGTGTCTTGAGACTTCGGTGACTTTATGTAGCTCCGCCCCTAGTGCCATCCACTCATATTGGTTGGAAGAACATCTTCCAGCGAGCAAGATGTTATTACCCATCGCTAATTTGCTGCCTAGAATCATAGGATCTCAAGAAGACAGCCATATTATTACTGGAGTCGAAAGGAGGTGGCAGTGATGAGTAGGAAAATATATAAATATATCAAATATTAAAGGCTAAGAGATAACAAAGTTCCGACCTTACGTTTTCAGATGCGCATACGTCGTCTCGAGTGTCTTGGTGCAGCACACTATGTGAAGCAACAAAGGCAGACCATATCGTTCGTTGTCGTCATGCGTGGCAGCATGGGAGGGTGGGCAGAAAAACACCGGTGACAAAAACAATTTGTATTTGGTTGAGACACTCTCTAACTCGTAATTTTGATGAGTTTGTACCCCCTCTCACCTCCCTTGATCTTTACAGGTGGATTCAACATTCTCACCTCCCTTGATCTTTACAGGTGGATTCAACATAAGGGATACATCGAGTCTAATTTAAGTGAGAAATGTATTCAATTCTACTCGTTCGTTATAGTATAGATATACATTTTGTAGTATAGAAAGTAAAACTACTTTATTTCTATAAACTTGAATTACCATTTTTGCAATTATCTATCTTTCTAAATTCATTAATGTTATTTTATTCACATCCAAAAACAAATATTATGGGGTGTGACATATATTCATTAGAGTATGTATTAGACTATTATTGGTCACCTCCATTCTAGAGTATTAGAGTATAATATCTTCAACAATCGTCTTCCCCAATTCAAGTATCGCATGGGGAGAGGTTTTGAGAAACTAGTGCTCCAGCAGGATTCCTTTACATCTCACTTTTCTTAAGAATTATTAGAACAAACCAATAAATCAATCCAACTCGCCTAAAATAAGGGGAGAGTAAAGAGAGAGTTTAGTCTTTTCCAATATGATAGTTGCTAATGGTATTATTGAGAGACTGTAAAAGTACCTCTCCCAGTAATTCCCTAGTGCTCGAATATAAGCATGTGCTGGTGAGTGTTTGTGGTAGGTGGAACAAATGAAAACACCGAAAGAGTCATACTGGCAAGCTCTTGGATCTAAGGCTACAAGTCCACAATAATTCCCTAGTGCTCGCATAAATGAAGTTGTAATGGTTGGGGTTATTGACTCGACATTGCCAACATTTTTTTCAATGTGTATGCTATTTTTTCATAAAACAAATAAAGATAATTTTCCATTTGCACATGTGAAAAAGGGCTTTGGTTAAGGGCTTGGACGGCTGCGGCAGTGGCGGGGCCAGCAGCATGAGTCCTGTCCATGAGAACACTAGCAAGAAGACAACAGTCCGGCCTAGTTTTTGCAACAACTCTATGGGATAAAGGCGATCACTACATCTACATACAAAGAAGCACATCGATGCAATACAAAGCTTAGCAGACTTCTTTTCTCAGGGGAAGTTATCCAATGAGTAAATTAAAGCAACTGACATGCAACCTCACGAGTATTTTATTTCTTGACTCCTATTTTGTAGCAAATGCGTTTTTTAATCAAGTTTAAGTTACCCAGGAGAAGCATACTGCCTAAAAATAACATGCAGACATGATGCGAGGTGCTGAAGGTCAGGCCCGGCTCTGGGGGTGGGGGGGGGGGCAGCCGGGGCAACGCCTGGGGGCCCATGGAGCCAAGGGGCCCAACATAATATATGTGTTTAGTAAATATATATGTATTCACAAGTGGAGGAAATTTCTACGAAATGACCCAAAATCAGTAAGTGATGCTCAATCCTTGGTTACTGCACTTGAGAAGTTTGAATTTATAATTGGTATGGTTATCTGGGATGATATTTTATCTACTATCAACACAATGAGCAAAAAATGCCCGAAGGCGGTTTTTTTAAAACGGCTTTTAGAATTATGTTGCACTATTGTCGTATTTATGTTTTCGCAAAGGAATTTTTATTATTTGTAATATCTTATATAATTTTGGCACTAAAAATTAGTTCAAGGGGCCCTTTTTTTTGTGCTCGCCCAGGGGCCTCTAAAATTACAGAGCCGGCCCTGCTCAAGGTCATGAGAAGAAACGGATTTGCCAGAAAAAATGGAGTTTTATGGTAAAGACGAGATGTGCATGCCTCAGAAAACAGCCTCGATGCTAATTCTTTCTCCACACATGGGCCCTAATGGTCTGGACATGACACTTCTAAAGTTCAAAAATTTCAAAATACCTACATAACATTTTTCATAGGATTCTGAGACACTATATGTTGTAACTTTGAATATGGGCTCTGTTACGTTAAAAATCATATTTATATACCATATCATTTAAGATTATGTACTTTAATATAATTAATGTATAAAATCCTATGAGATGAAGCTGTATAAATACATTACTTTTTAGGTTGTATGCAGACTGGATATTGATTTTGGTTGATATGTTGATTATATATCATACTCTGTAATACAACTATGTACATGGAATGCCAGCTAGCATTATGAATTTTCCTTCATTGGCTTACCTTGCAGGCCCCCAAAACACGTGTTTTCTCACCTTTCGGGTTGTGAGTATCTACAACATTAAATAAAATAGACGTTATGCCATCTGTGAGATCTTCAAAAAGAATCTTTGAGTTGTTCATGACCAAACAACCATCCAATCTCCAGCTGTGGTAGATGACGGCTAGTACCAGGTGCTACCTTGATTAGTATAAATACCCCACCCTTTTCTTTGTGAGATCCAAACAAGGGGTAGGCGTAGGTAGGAAGATTGCGGCCAAAGTCTAAAAAAATGAACCACAAGTCCATGAGTACCTTACCAGATGAGGAGAAGACAAAGCAACCAATTGCTCCAAGCGAGGAGGAGGAAGAGGATATTGAAGCATTAGCGGAGCCGCCAGATTGGCTTCCTGATGGATGGATTATGGAAGTCTATCGTGGGAATGATGGCGCCATTAATCGGGTATGTCTTATCTCTAATATTTGGTCATATTATAGCTATGATTCGAAAAAATATATATATGCCTTATGGATAGACGCATCTTTAACCCCCCCCCCCCAACTTTTGTACTACTGTAATCTTTTGGATTTTTTTTTAAAAAGGATTCTCAACCTTTTCTAATGCAGTATTATACTTCTCCGATATCGGGCTACACATTCAACATGACATCAGAGGCGTGGGAGTATCTTTTTTCTCAGACAGATGAGCGTATGCTAGAATCGAAGGAAAGTCGTGCAGAAAAAACCATTCAGGTGAATGGCTACAATCTTTGATTATCGTCAAGTTTTTATTTATACATGGTTAAATGTTTATTTATAAACACTTGTTATGTTGGGTTCGCAGCAAGAACATGAATGGCTTCCAAAGGGGTGGGTGATGGAGATAAGAGCTGGTGGGGAGAATATGGACAAGATGTACAAGGTATACAAACATGAATTTTGTTAGTTTGTAACTTTGTATTTCAAATAACATCACTTGTCCATATTATTGTAATGGAAGCATAATGTACACGCTTCCAATTTATGAATAGTGCGCAGTTCTTACCAAGAAAGACCTCAATTAGGTAATGACACTATTCTTTGATATCTAAATATTACACATGCTTTCTCCAATCGATGTCACAAATCCACACACGTTCCCAAATCAGACACATTTGAAAATTGCTCAGCTCAATTGTTGTTTATTTCCACTGCACACATATGCCTGAGCTCGGAGACTGGAGCAAAGAAGATAGAACGGGAGTTGATATCGATACTCACAGATGGTGGCAAAGAGGAGAGAACAAGAGAGAGACCGAGAAGGATGGAGCCGATCTCTGCCGCAGCACTGCACTTCATGGCTTTCGCGGAATTCAGCCCTCGCTGTGGTTTTGATTTTTTTTTTTCAATCGATGATTAGGAGCAGGCGTGAGTGGAGAGCACACCAATATTCAAATTGGTCTGTGAGTGGGCCGTCAGTGGGAAACGCGGGAGGGCTATTATGTTGTTGGGCTGAAATGAGAAGACAAGAGACTCACATGCCTGCTTTTTTACTCATTTTCGATTTGTTTGAACATGTATACATGAATACATGATATACATATAAATAGATTTTGTAAAGATATTGGGTGTTCAGCTGAATACCCTTGAATCACAGTGTCTGTGTGTGTGTGGGGGGGGGGTATAGAATGTCACTGTATGAGAGCATTACCATATTTAAATTTCAAAGTTTTATTTATAGCAGAATAATGTCTTTGATCCTTTGTATATTCTAGGGGGTATTTATTCAATTTAGCCAAGTACATTGTGATACCTAAAAGAAAATGTCTACTATTTATTCTTACCCACTATATCAGCTTGTACCAACTGATTATAAAGAAAGTTATATGTGGACTTCATGATTCATAACTAAGTGAATAAAACATGGAAATCAAGTGCAAAGAGCTTTTTATGCTATTAATGATTTGATTACATATTGATATCTATTATTTACTGCCCATATAATTCCTTTGCAGTTTTATGTTTACCCAAAGAATGCACTGCGACTGCAAACAAAAGAAGACGTTGCTCTGTATGTCAATGAGAGAAAGATATCTAACTTTGATACAAGTGGAGAATGTGACACAAGATCACAAGATAATGTGCGCCTATGGCTTGAACTTCGTACTCGAAGAACACATCATATCTTAGGAATTAGGCTGATCAATTTTTTCCAATTTACTATTTTGGTACATTTTCAGTTACTTGCAATAGTGGACTTTTACCCAAGTGGATTGCCGGAAGGATGGGTAAGAGAGCTAGTATTTAGAAAGACAAAGGAAGGATTAATCAGAAGAGATCCGGTAAATAATAAGGCTCATCTATAGTTTTGATTATTGGACTAGGTCATAGTTTGTTTCAAACTCACTATTTTTCTCACCATGCAGTATTACACGGATCCAGCTAGCTCCTACACATTCCGTACGCTTAAATCTGCATTGTGCTTCGTAGAAACTGGAAAAATATCCAAACGTGCTTTTATTCAAAGGATAAGTGTCCATGACCTGTACTGTTTTGAAAAGTCTACAGATTTGGTAATTGTTCTATGTCTTTTTATCTAGATAAAATCTTAACAATGTAATGAGCATGTCTTCTTTTGCCATATGATTAAGAAGTTTTTATTCACTCTTCTAACTTTCAAAAGGTTTCACCTTGGTTTTCATAAGTTTTTCTATTGTATTGTAGATGGGTTCACAATTATTAGGAAGCTGGTTTGATTAACTAAACACCCTTAATTTCTTTTATCATCATATTTTTGGTGTTTTCCCTTAAATCTGAACAATTAAATTTCTGTTTCAAATAAGGTTTCATCCAAAAACAATTCTAGATTTGGTTAAAATATTTTAAATTCTAAGAAGATCTTTATTATATAAATATTTATTTCGATTTTAAAATAATATCCTAGCATCGATAGATGTAAAGATATACTAGCATTGGATACCATATATAACTCATGTCCTTTTCTGATGGCAGCATGAAAGCTTGCGTAGTAGACTGATAATAAATGAGACGCCTTTTCTGAAGAGCACAAGATCATCCCGATCTAAAGGAACACTACTAATAGAATATGATCAAAGCATAAAGAATTGTAAGTTACTACATTTGTTTCTTTTATCATAAATTTTATATATGTGCATGCACGCCTCTCGTTGGTATACTACATTCTTTATGTTCTACAACAATGCAAACATGCATAAGCTTAGGTACTGTATAATTCTTATTTGTACCAACTTGTATATATGTATAAGGGAACCAATTTGAAAATATCTTATCCACCTTGCTTCCATGTTTTACTTTCTTTAATGATTAGTTGCTACCTCAAATAACATATATACTAACATAGAGTTGATTAGAAAGGGCATGGATCAATATATGATTTACGTATGTGTGAATATATAGGAAAGTGGTTGTGACATCATTGATGTATATGCAATTACTAAGAAATTACATGTTATCTTTGAACCCAAAATATAATGTTTGTCAACAACATGCATTTTCCCATCTAAACAAAGATTATCAATGCATCTAACTATGTATTGTTTTGTTTTTTTTGCTTTATTATCTGACATCTAATATTTTTTCTTTTATGATAGCACAAGATGGTGACACATCAAGTGGCTCAGATGGATTATATGAGCCAGAAGAAAAAATCAAAAGTAGGAAGGCTAAAGGCAAAGAAGCAATCAGCTCAAGGACTACTATCAACCGTCCAACAAGAAGGCCAGTGCAATTGAGAATTAAAGATGAGGTGGATACAGACTAAAGAAACTGCTCACACAAGATATCATAATAAAATTTCCCCAACACTTATGATGTTGTTTCATTCTATTTCTTAATGTGATGTGACTACCAGCAAGAATAATGAACTGTAATAGATTTGATGGTTAATGTTTCTTTTTAAACTAGTATTAGGTAATGTGTTTCTGCAAATTTTATGGTTAATTCTTCCTTCTATAGAACTTATATATTATGAATATGCGGTTTGATAAGCAGTGTGATTATCATGCGCCTGCAGTTATGGATATGTTTGCTTGATTGTTAGCTAAATGTTGATGACCCATGTAGTATTTATATATTTATTATCCTCCATTTTTTATGTAGTAGTGATGTTGTAATAAGCAATAATGAAGCCTGTGTGCATTGGGTGATACAAGATCCAGAAATCCTTTATACAAAATTAAGGTCGGATGTTATAGGGTGGAAATGTTTGCATAATGAAATTATAAATAAAAATTTAAATGTCATCCAACGAGCCGTCAAGACACCTTTTACCAACCAATGATGATAGTAATTGTTCAATATCAGCACTTGTTTGCCTACTGTTTCCGTAAATTTCTAGTGTTAGTTTATGTCTCTTGTAATTGTTAACCTGTGTGGGACCTTGGATTGATGCAATAGTGATGTGTATTGAAGAACCAAATTCTTGTGCTTGTTTGATGTTTGGTTTTTATTCCAAGTAACCTCTATGTATAAGTTTTGTCTCCTCTTGCTTAGATGTTAGATCATAAGTCATTGACTGTTTACGGTACTTTTCTCTATATTACAAGGCATTATGATATATGTAATGGTCAAACAATTAACACATATTTTTTAGTTAAGAAAAACACCTTTAAATCATTAAGCATGTATTGAACAATGGTGTGCACACGAAGTGCCAGTCTTGCATTCTTGCATGCTTAGCAAAATTTAATCTAGTCTTACTTGGTTGTAGTTGAATTGTCTATACATTGCTTCCCACATGGCTCCGGTACTCTAGCTCATTGGGATTGTAGGATGGAGTATATAGTTCGTCCATTATCAACAACATATAGAAGCATATGTTCTTCTGAATACTAATTTTGCCTAGGACACCTTTAAGCACTGCTCATACATGCTACTAAGAAGACATGCGGCCGGTCTACTATGTGAATTGCAAAGATTCTATATTTCTTCTTCAGAGTTGCAAGTCTTCATTTAGGCCATTGTCCTCCAAGGTTTTGTTGCATTACAAAAGTTTCTCTTGAGTTACCTATGCATATGCATGAATAACACAAAGTCATAACATGATTTTCATACACCATATCATTTCGCTCCTTCCAGCTCCCACCTTTTTTCTCCCCGATCTCCTCCGTCTCCCACATACACCAAAAAACACAAGCATTGCACCAAAAACCCAGGCATCAGATGCTCCAATCTATGTAGCCCATATATAGCCCTTTTTGGAGAGCGAAAAGGGCAAGTGCAAACAAATATGAAAACGCCACCACCGTAGCCCTCCTCACTGACTCGCCTGCAAAAACCACTTGCAAACTACACAAACCGAAAACGCCAGCTCGCCGGCCTCCATTTTTAGCAACTTTATTTCCCCTTAAATCCCCGCTTGCACACACACCCCGGGCCCCCCTCATCTCCCATCGCCAGGCCAGCCACCTTGTTCCTCTCTGCCTCTGCCTCTTCTCCCTTCTCTGGCGCCGCCGCGGACGCCGGTGATGGAGAGGAGTCCCGGCGCGGCGCTGCTGGCATCGTCGTCACCCGAGGAGGAGGAGGAGAAGACGGCGGCGGCGGAGGAGGGCCGCCGCCATGGCGAGGCGGCGGCGGCGGAGCAGCAGCAGGAGGAGGAGGATGAGGCGGCGGCGGTGCCGGTGGTGCTGAAGAAGGGGCCATGGACGACGTCGGAGGACGCCATGCTGGTGGACCACGTCCGGCGCCACGGCGAGGGCAACTGGAACGCCGTGCAGCGGCTGACCGGCCTCCTCCGCTGCGGCAAGAGCTGCCGCCTCCGCTGGACCAACCACCTCCGCCCCAACCTCAAGAAGGGCTCCTTCTCCCCCGACGAGGAGCTCCTCATCGCCCAGCTCCATGCCCAGCTCGGCAACAAGTGGGCCCGCATGGCCGCCCATGTAAGCGCGCACACACACACACTGTCCTCGATCTCCTCTGCTCCGCCATGATTGATTAATTTATTGCAACTTCTTGATGTGACTGACTGGTGGTGCTGCGTGCTGTCTTGTCTCCGGTCGGTGCAGCTGCCGGGGAGGACGGACAACGAGATCAAGAACTACTGGAACACGAGGACGAAGCGCCGCCAGCGCGCCGGCCTGCCGGTGTACCCGCCGGAGGTGCAGCTCCAGCTCGCCCTCTCCAACTCCAAGCGCTGCCGCTACGACGAGTTCTCCAATGTCCAGGCGCTGGACGCCGCCGCCTCGGCCGCCGGGTACACGAGCTCCAGGCCGGCGCCGCTCGACCTGGCTCGCCAGCTCGCCGCGACGAGCCAGATGGTGCAGATCCTTTCTTCCCCACCACCGGCGTTCTCGGCGCCGGCGTCCCCGTGGCCGGCGGCGAGGCCGTTCGCTCGGAACGCGCAGTACTTCCAGTTCGCGGCGCACCACTCGTCGCCGGTGTCCCCGTCGACGCCGCTGCACCCGGCGGACCTGTCGCTGGGCTACGGCGGCGGCGTGCGCGCCGGCGCCGAGCAGAGCAGGTTGGCGCCGCTCTCGCCGGCGTCCCATCATGGCCCCAGAGTGCTGGAGCTCCCTTCAAACCAATTCCTCCAGCCGATGCCGCCGGCCTCGGCCGCCGCCGGCGGCGGCGGCGGTGCGGCGGCGCTGCTGCTGGATCATCATCAGCATCAGAATCAGAACGCGGAGAGCCTGGAGAAGATGCTGCAGGAGCTGCACGACGCCATCAAGGTGGACCCCTCGCCGGCGGCGAGCGGCGGCGGCGGCGGTGTCCTGGAGCGGCGGCATGGCGGCGGAGGAGGTGAGTAGTGCATGCCGTGTGTGAAGCATTTCTCACACTCACACCCTTCCCTTTTTTTGGATGCACTCGGAGTTCGATTTGTTGCTTTGCTGGAGAAGAGAACAAATACTCATGATCATGGTGTGTGAATTGGCATATTAGCGTGAACCTTTTCGCCGTTTGTGCTTCCAAAATCTCCATTTGTTTTTTCTCTTGCGAAGTGCCACCAACTAGTTCGATGAATGAAAAGCTAAAGGAGACAAATTTTTTTAACCTAGTGTCACCATCTGGTTAATCAGATTTCACTTGCTTGGCAGTGATAGGAATAAATGTGCCTCTTGGTGAAAGTAATTCCGATTGATGAAGTAAACTATTTTAGGATCTGAGCAAAATCTGAATCGTGGACAGCACACTGTTTGGAATCTTCTTTGTTTTTTTTTTCCTTCTTTTTGATAGTTTTAAGGTTAGAGAAGCTTCTGCAGGTACTACAGGCTACAGAGGGCTTTCTTTTTGTCCTTGCAAGACAGTGACTGCCTTTGATCTTGTTCCATGATTAATTTGCCTTATCTTGCCAAGTGCTTTAACACCTTTATTTCCCTTTCTTCTTTTCTCACTCATCCGCCACTTTATCTATCATTTACCTAATAAAATGTACTCCCTCCGTCCCTTAAAGAATGATGTTTTAGCGTTTAAAATTTTTCTCATAAAGATTGATGTTTTGGCATGCATGTATAACAAATTAGGAATATCTTATGCATGCATGCTTAAAAAGAAACTGATTTACCTCCTAAAATGGCATTTACCAGGGACACATGCGTCTTTCTTTTCTACTCTTAATTTGTCTGAAAAATCCTAAAACATCATTATTTAAGGGACGGAGGGAGTAAGTAATATAAGCATCCTTTTTCGTGCTTCTATGATTGCTTGTTAGCTTCCATAAAAACACGTCACATTACTGTCATATTCTGCACAAGTTTAACATATTCAGCAAGATCATATCTCGGAATATTTCCTGGGCATTAACTAGATGGTAGGTTCTCATGCTCAGTGAAGAATAGAATCAAATCAATACTAATTTATCCTCTATATGAATGTGCATACTTTGGTGAAAACATAAACTTCCATGTAGCAAACAAATCGAGCTTTTATAATTTGTCTACACAACTATGCCAATTTGTTGCTCGTTTTGCATCATGAAATTTTATTATCTAAAAATGTTCCTAGCTCATGGGCTTCATTTCAATTGCAGAGAACAAATCGGGTGGCCAGCACAGGGACGACGACATGGACACTCTGTTCGACATGATGATCCCGACGCTTAACGCCCCGGCTGCCGCTGCGACGACCAACCACTCCGGCTCGACCTCGCAGCACAGCAGCGACGACCAGGAGCCTTCCGCCGTCGACCTCGCCGTCGACCTGCAGGCCACCGGCGGCGCCAGCTCGTCGGCACAGGACTGGGGCCTCGACGGCGTCTGCCAGTGGAGCAGCATGTCCAGGATCTGCTGATCGCCGCAACCGCAGGATCCATCGATCGACGCAGCCATGCCAGACCATCCATCCAGGCATCGACAAGCTGCATTCAAGACATCCGATGAATGATTCTCAGAAGTCATTTACGGGAGAGTCTCTTTTCTGAAGAACCTTTTTCTTGATGCTGTCAGATGGCAGGCATCATGGAGACAAATCTGTTTGTGTTTCTGTTGTTCTTGATGACTATGTTGGTTGGTTACCGACTCGGGGTCTCAGCTGCGCAATCCAACCTGAACTTTGCGTCAGCATCTAGCAAATGTTTCTTTCCCATTTATTTGACATCATGAATGGTAGATTTTTCAGAGATATTTCCTTTGTGTGTTTTTACTGGATTTTGGGTGGTACAGCATCTATCATTGCCATTGCTCTCCCAAGAGAGCATCGTCCTCTTGGTTGTAGCCAGTGCCTACTTCAGGTGACTTACCCAAAAAATGGGAGCCTGACAAGGGAATGTTCTAGGTTGTGATCCATGTGTTTGAGAGACGGGCCCTTGAGAGACAGGGGATCCGATTGGCACGTGAAACATTCAGAAATTGTGACCGGTTGCTTCTCCTGCTAGAGCAACCTGCAGATCCCAAGAAAGCAAAATTGCCCTACCAAATGCTGAAGATATCCATTTTCTGCATATAAGATAGTACCTCTAAAATTCCTGCGTCCTGAACTAGGTCAGAAGTTTTACTTTTGTGAGTAGAGTAGCTGGCAGGCTTGTAGGTGCATCCTCGTCGACTCGTAGACAATGCAGGAAATGAAAGCTACGTAGGATCAGATGCAAGGAAATGGGGACGCCACACTACTACACTAGGACCTACCTTCCTTATGATAGGAGAATGGGAACACTAATCATGATCCTTATCAACTTCGGGCATTGCACATTCGTGTGGACAAAAGCCTTTTCCAAGACAATTTCTGCTTATATTACGCAAACATAGTTGAAGTACTAGTATATATATCTTGTCCTAGTTAGAAATTATATTTTGTATAAAAAATAAAAGAAATTATGTTCTAGAACTGATACTCTTGAACAAATACAAGTTAAGTATAATATAAGTGCACTAATTAAATTAAAGAGAATCGGCATAATATGTGGCAATGGTCATAACTCATAAGTCCGCCGTGAAATTAACACGAAGAGGGCCATGCCAAAGGTGTTTGGTTGTCTCCGGTCTCCCACGAAGCGCAAATGCGATCGAAGAATATGGGAGCGGTTGGATTGCATGAGCGGATGGAGCTCCTACCCATGCCAAATACGTGTTGCCCACTCTTTGCTCCTTGCTTTGTGGCATAAGCTGCTCCCCCTGGAGCAGCTTCTTCCTCTTGTTGTGACCCCCTTACTCTTCTGATCCGATCCGATCCGGGCACAATCGTGTTCTTTATCTCCTCGATTTCTTCACCGTGCCATTGGGTAAAAGAAGCTTCTAACGGTTGTTCCCTGAGACAGAGAGAGAGAGAGAAAGAGCCGGAGCAAGAAATGGTGCACGCACACTGAGCTTAGCTTGGGGTTGTGCTAATTTTCAGGTGATTAAAATGATAAAAAAAAGGCACAGCACACTATGGCTTGCTTGCTTAGTTCATCAAAGGGAAAAGAAAAATTGTTTTGGAGCGATAGTTTGGAAGAGCTACACATGATCGAGGTTGCAACTTTGCATGTAGTGCCATCATAGTTGTATTCCTTCCGTTCGCTGCCTTCAACCGTGCGACGCAACATTCTTTTATTATGATTTTTTTAAAAAGAAAAAGAAGAATAAGCAAGCGACGCAATCATTATGGCTTGGTGTGTCCGTTCTTGACTGAGTGACTACTTCGAGCGAACGCAAAATTAAATAGGGCTCTTTGAGACTGATAAACGCATCGGGCACGTGCGTAAAATGTGTGTGCGAAAGGGGGAAAAAAGAAGGTAAAAGGTATTTTTTTTTTGTTTTTTTGCTAGGAGACAAATTGAATGCGTGCTTTGATAACAAAACAACAACAGTGACATCGAACGAGTGAATTTTTGTGACCTTTCTGAGCGGAGGGACAACGGAGAATACGAGGATCATGCATGTGATGCTCCATCCAAAGAAACGAAAGGATCGGTGGCGCGTGAACGGACGGCTATGGCGACAAACGGACAGTTCGCTTTCGTGCACACACACCAGCTGCGACCCACGGTACGTTACTGCTGGATCGACGATCGTCATTCAGATGGCTGGTAGGAACAGGCCAAATGGGCCAGGCACGATGGCTCAGCACGGGCACGACTCGAAAAAACACGACCCTTGTACGGCACGGGCACGACCCGAAAAAACACGACCCTTGTACGGCATAGGCAAGATATCATAGTGCTAGTGCTGACACGAGGCACGATCTAGATAGTGCCTGGGCCACCGGTCTGACCCGCGGCATTATCTAGCACACGCACGGCACGACTAATGGGTCGGCACGATGATGGCACCATCATTTCAGTAAAGCTGTTCTTCTAATAATAGTGCACCAAAGACCCGACTCAGTAATAAAAACCTAGATCCGTAAGCCTCATGGCGTGACGAAGCGGCGGTAGGTCCGGCCTCGGCAGCGTCCAACCGGCATGGCGCGACGGACGGCGCAGCGGCAGCGGACTGGTATAGGCACCGGCGCTATAATGCTGCAGTGCCAAAAAGCACGGCACAGCACGGCTGGTTGGCTTTAGTGCAGTGATAGTGCTCATACTTCGGCACGGCACGACTAATTGTCATGTCATGTAGTGTCGTGCCCAGTAGTACCGTGCCGATATAGTGCTAATGCCGGCACGACTGGCCATCTATAACGGCAGAATCCAAGGCACGAGAGATCACACGCGAACGCGCTCGCGGTGACGGCCTGCGACGCCGCAGTGGCTCCCGCCCAATCGCGAACGGTTAGGCCGGGCGCGCCGGGAGGAGACCAGGCATGCGTGCGTGCGTGACCCCAACGAGAACTCCACCACGCGCGCCTACGTCGACGGCAGCAATCTCTCGGCTCCTTTCCGCGCCAGCCAGAGCCTCTCCGATCCGCTGCGCGGGCGACACGTACCGGCTCGGCCCCTATTGGGCACCCGATGTGCGTGACGACGTGACGTGCGTCAGCGCCGCCGGTCGGTCTGTGGACAAACGAGACGAGAGACGTGCGCCGCCGCGCGCGCCGGCCGGCAGCGGCACGCGCGCGGTGACATGTGCGGTCGGCTAGGCCTTTCTTTGATGATGACGTACATCCCGATCGAGATCAGGTCGAGCGGGCGATTGGGTGGCCACTGCACGCCACGCCCGTTCGGCTTTCGCCGCGCGTTGCCACCGCCATGGCCGGATTTTTTCCACCCGTGTTGTGTTGGGATCTTCTGTCTTCGTTCTACTGGAATTATAATGGCCCTGCTGTACTACGTATACGTACGTAGTAGCCCTAGCTTAGCTGCTCTACCTATGGAGGAAGCGAAATTCCAACGGTATATGATCCAGAGGCTAGAGAGCATCCTGGGTATTGCGCTTGCGCGGCGACTCATGGCATGGGCCAGTCCCGGTTGGCAGTCTCTCTCGCCTTCAATTCGCCCTTCTTCCTTCTTCAAGCTTCTCCCTCTCGTGGCCATCGAGGTGCTCTCGCTGCCTCTGCTTTAGTAACTGTGCACAAGCCCAAAAGAAAGAAAAGACTACCTCACTACGAGCATTGATTCATTGACCACACCGTGCTGCTTGTAACTTACACTGTGTGAATTCCCCCCCTCTTTTCACCTCTTGTTAATAACGGGGCAATAATCTGTCTGTCTGGTGCACCCCCTTCATGCTCGTGCGTTTTAAGGCTCGTCCATGGATTTTTCATGTACGTCAAAACAAGGCTCAACGCCTAGTAGGTACTCCTACATGCTTCCATCTAGATCTTCCTCTATACGCACCCCACGCCCGGCGATCGAATCCAGTGCATGCACCTTGCCCTTCCATACCTTGGTCCACCAAATCTCTAGCGGCCATATATTATTGGTGTTGGGGCATTATATTTCCAAAAATATGGTAGAGGTGTGAAGAAAGAAACATTTTACTATACGAAACTACTAGCGCTAGCTCGGGCGGTCCGATAATTTTTTCTATTGGACATCCGTTGCAGCATTGGAAATTAACAACTGCAACATCAGAAATTATCTCTTGCAACATTAGAAAAAAAAACTTATGTAAAAGCTACTCATCCATTAATTAAGGGTGTAAAAATCCCCGCCACAACCTGACTTCATGTTTCATGCAACATCCACCGCACAACATGCAGAGACAATAGTTGCAACATTGACACATATCTTTTGCGACATGTCTTGGCCATCCTATTTTTTTCTCACTTTATAGGGCATTCTATCCTTAGTATTACCATATTGACCCTGTTTGGATCTACCTTGTTAAAGTATAACAAGCTGTTAAAATTTAACAACTTAAAAAAAGTGTTAAAGTTTAACACCAATCTGTTTGAATCTATGTTAAAGTTTAACAGCAATAGGTGTACAAAAGACTTTCTTGCCTCTTATTAACTTTCTCTCAGACCATCCACCTTTTAACAATAGGGTTATAAGGTCCTTTTTTCTAAAACCAGCTACCTTTTAACAACTTTTAACAAGTTTTACCACCTCCAAACCAGGTAAAGATTTTGGGGTGTTAAACTTTAACACCTCCCTTTCAACCGGGGGTGTTTGGATACCTTTTCTATTAAAAGTAGTTAAAAGATGGGTGTTAAACTTTAAGAGTAAAATACGTCTCCGGTCCTTAAAATTGTACCGATGTGTCATCCCGGTCCGTAAACTCACAAATCGATCGCTTAGGTCCTCAAACTTGTTCACTTGTGTCATCCCGGTCCCTAAACTTGTAAATCACCTGTTTAGGTCCTCAAACTTTTTCACTTGTGTCATCTTGGTCCTTACAAGTGAACAAGTTTGAGGACCTAAACGGGTGATTTGCAAGTTTAGGGACCGGGATGACACATACAAAGAATCTAAATGGTCGATTTGTGAGTTTAGGGACCGGGATGACATAACGCTACAAGTTTAAGGACCAATGACATACTTTACTCAAACTTTAACAAGGTGGATCCAAACACCCCCTATATTATTTTGTACATCATGTATCCTAGTTAATCCTACATTCACATGCACCGCCAGCCACCATACAAATGCATGGTCACCATTGGCTTGTGCACGTGCATCAAGAGTAGTAATTTACAAAACACAAAATGTTCCAAACTTACCGGTCCTAACCTCTTTTTTTCCGTCTTCACACTTGTGGTAACAGAATATTGTTTCAAATTTTGACAATAATGCTTTTCCAAAAAAATAGTTTCATACACACACTCCAAAAGAAATTACATATAAATATAAGAAAAATTATATACACAATTTGGAAAAGAGTTCCTAATTTTTGTCAATGTTTACTATGTTATCGTGTACATCACGCATTACCTCGCCTGTACATCCGTGTTGTGCGCAACGGCACTGCGCAACCGCGCCTTCGAACCTCTATTCCTGATTGTCCGGCTCCGGTCACACTAAACACTAGTGTACCGGCCTCCAGGCCTAATTGGGCAGCTTCACATAAGCTGGCCCAATATGGAGAGCAACAACAAAGTGATACTTGGGACATCTCCACCCAAAAGATTAGTCCAATGGGTGAGCACTCCCTCACACTTATAAGTTGTGCTACTCCACCTTCCACAAGCAAGGTGGGACTATTCTCCGCAATCCGCACGCATCGCCACCAACGATAAAAAATTACGTACAACATAAAAATCCACTCGTATTTCAATTCATGTAAGAAAAATAGTTCCAAGCTCCATGTCCCAGTCTCTTTATTTTTCTTTCTCGTTCTTACACTTAACAGAAAGAGTAATCAAAACATGCCAATGTGAAAAAAATCAAACTTTAGCAAGAATGCTTTGCCTGAAATTTTTTTATACACGCTCCAAAAGAAATAAAATATAAAAATTATATAAACAATATGGAAAATAGTTCGTAATTTTTTACAAAAAAATATACATGACTATTTTTAAAAAAAATATAAATTGTGTTTCCAATTATGTTATATAAACTACATTCTAGAATTTTTTTAGAAATTTCCAAGAAAACTTTTCTAATGAACCTTTACTATAAAATATGGTATAAACTCTTTTAAAACCTTATAACAAAATAATATAAAAACTCAACAAAAAAGATCTAGAAAAATAAAAAAAAGTCCTCACACGAGATATTATTGTTACACTGCTTTAGCTCCACATTATTGTACAATATGTGTCTCCCCACCCCCCCCCCTTCCCCGCCTTCCGCCTTGTTTGATTTCTAGGTCCGTCGCTGCTAAGTGCAAACAAATCACACCCGATCACCCACTGCCAACAAGTATACAAATACATAAATGTCATTGGTTGGTGCATGCATGTGCATCAAAATTACTAGTAACATACATATCCAGCAATTTTTTTAATTCATGTAAGAAAAAAAAGATCCAAGGTCCCAGCCCATCTTCTTTTTCGTCCCCATTACACTTGTGGTAACAAAAATGATTTTTAAAAGACTTTTCAAGAATTTTTTACTCAAATAAGGTCAGAGTTAGATATTTTGTAAAGAATAGTGTGGAGGGTGAACACATGGCAACTCCACATTAACCATAGGGTCTTTTATATATGGGGTGTTCCCATGCCCCTTGCCATACCATGACATAGAGTGACATGTGAGTCATAGGTGAGATGGTAATGTTGCCATGTAGTATAGTGGTGTAAGAAGAATTGTTTTTCTAATAATATTATTTTAATAGGTAATTGCAAGAGTAAATATTAAATTCAATAAATTATACGAATAGTTGTCTATCGGCTGCCCTGCAACTGATGGAAAACATATCGGTCATAAAATTGCCGACAAGCACATATCTATCTCCACGTATGGCCGACAAGCACATATCTGCCTCCATGTTTGCATATAGGATTCCACGTAAGTCCACGTACGGCAGCCGACCGTTGGATAGATGATAGAGTCGTGATACCGTAAATATGTACTTCTAGGTCCCAATACTTTTATAGTACAGGCTAATCCATATATCTTACTACTTGAATGTTTAGAATGTGATAAATTTTATGGAAAATATATATATTCAGTCCGTATGAAATCAACTTTTCTTTTTCATAATAGTATCCTAAGCATAATAAAAATATATGAGCTCATAAATGTTTTGCAATTTTTTTAAGAAGTAATATATCATGTAGGTATTATTTAGTTCATTAATATGTTAAGTATAAATATCATGAAACCAAAGTTGGTACATCTACATTGCCATTATATATTTTCTGCATTCAATGTTTAGCATTTGACTATTATTTACCAATGTAATTTCTGACTTATCCATCAAAATCAATACGCTACACAATTATTTTATTTCAGAGATTTAGAAAAAAAAATATGAGTCCATATATTTTTTATCATGGAAATGAAAATGTTGTCGATATAATCAAGTTGATTTCACATCAGTTAGACATATATTCATTTTTCTATGAGTTCAAATAAAATTTGAATGCAAACGTACAAGCTAGTATGTATATATGGGTTATTAGCTTGTCTACGTATATCAACTCTTAAGCATCTTGTAGACATGTCTTCAGCAAAGGGGATGTGTGTTTTTGGCTGAAAGCAGATACCACTAGACATGACAATAAGTTTTAAGCCTATCAGCTCTCAAGCTGCCGATTAGCCTATCATGCCTGAAATGTACACTAATCAGCTAATGGATAGCCGACATGCTCCAATCCTCAACAAGCCATGGTCAACGTCAGTGTTATGCCTCCTATTTCCATAATTCTCTAATAAAAATATTAGTTTAAAAGTTGGTGTAACAGTAGCCTCATGTTGTATGAAGATAAGTTTGAATAAAGGTTTGTGTTTCCTTATAGAGAGTTGGTCTCTCATATTGGTGTGTAGGTGAAGATCTCCATAGATAAAGTAGTAGGAGTTGGTGTAAAGGCTAGGGGGATGATTTCTCAATTAAACATAAGATTTTGTTTGATTATTGACCAACAAATTGCATGATTGTTTGAGTGGATTTGAAGTATTTTAGCTCCTACTTACTCCTAAATACAACCAAAATATCGAAAGGTTTTCAAAGCAAACATATTCACCACTGCCACACCCGAAGTGGGTACATTGTGCTAGAAATCTTTCCTCTAGTTCAACGACTCCTCGTTGAAGTCATTCATCAGTTTGTTCATGAGAATGTGCTTTAGAGTATGGACATTACAGCTGAGTTCAGCTAGAACTGCCTATTCAAGCCTCTCAAATTCTTTCACTGCCAGAGAGCGATATCCACCCATAGGAGCATGACTGCCTAGGGAAGATGCATCCACTTTGATACCTTGATATGCTCCTACTTATTCTCCTCTAGAACCTCATGTAATCCAAATCATCCGAAAAAAAGGAAAACAAATCCAAAAATGCAATCCCTCAACAACCCCCCCCCATGGACCCAAGTATTTTACTGAGATTGCATGAATGCGTCTCCTTTACATTGCGCTCAGCATCATGTGATCCCAAACCAATTCAAAGCCCGATTATCCCAAAACAAATCCAAATTACAACCCTCGAGACCCAATTGCACCAGATTGACCAAATATTGCGTGTATCTTATCTACATTATATATATTGACCTTCTTGAGATTCCGAACCAATTCAAACCTTACCCATCCCAAAATAGATCTGAATTGCAAATCCTGCATCCCAATAGATCCGAATTGCAGCAAATTGACCAAATATGCATGATATGATCCTATTCTACATTGTCTTCAACTTCATGTGATTCCCAATCAATTAAATCCTAGCTTCTCCCAATAAACCCCAAAACAAATCTGAGTTGCAACATCCCCAACACCTTGGTGTTTGCAAGGACGTCGTAGCCTCCGATGACACTGATGATCTTAGAGATCTCCCGAGTTTCGTTTAGTACGGTTTTCTCCCTGACTATTGACGGCGCTTAGCCGCGTCAATTTCGTACCTCAAGCGCACGGGTCGGTTGTAGCTTTTCCCTTAGAGATTCCCCCAAGGTTATCAATACGTGGAACAAGAAGATCGCTACACTTATCTAAGCACTAACTAAGTTGATTATTAATCTTTTTGGGTTTTGGTTGGTGTATGAATAGGTCTAATTTACTAAGTTTAATCTAAATAAATCTAGGGTTAAGAATGTGAGGCTAGGTTAGCGAGAGCATAAGATATAGAGCATGTTTGCCCCTAGGGTTTTAGGATCGCTAGGATATACAATCACCGAGTTAAAGCGTCAATCTAATCTATCGATGCTCCGAAAGCCGATGTCGTTTCGCCCACACTCGTCACACAACACTAGGGGTAGAAGCACATCAAACCTAGGGAACCGAATTCTATGTACAAGATAGATCAAATTCACAAAGTATGTTGGCGATTACAAACCAAGGTCACCTTATAACCCCATGGACAAACAAGGCCTTCACCCCATAAAGCTAGTCTTGGCAACAGAGTACATGGTGTAGAAGTCCTCGGGGAAGATCTCCGTCGTCCTCCAATCTTGCCGCGGCCGTCCTCCGATGTGTGTTTCGTCGATACGGCGACCCTCTAGTGGGAATTAGCGTCGGGTTTGAATAAAACATAAGTTTTAAATAGTCCGAGGGAACCCTAGGTCGAAGGGGAGGCCGAACCGCCACGAAAACGGGCTGGGCTGGCCGGCCTGGGCCTTTTCTGGCCCGTCTCGGCCTCCTCTTTCGCGTGCGGACTCCTCTCTAAATTGGTAACTTATGTCCTTCACATATGTGGCCCTTTTGACGTCATTTGCTTCGGGATATGATTGTATCTTTGATATGTTTGCTGGATTTCCTCCGATCCCAAAGTCATCCGAGTGTGTTCTTCAAGCCTTTCCACGTGCACATCCTTGGTGGTCAGTCACGATCTTGGTCTTCATCCAAATATGCTCATTTAAAGCTTGAAAACCTGCATAAACCAACATCCTCCAAAAATATGTGCATATGCGAACATGGGGTTAGTTCACGTGCCAAGTAGCGGGTTAGTATATGGATTAATCCAAAACCTCCACCTATATGGCACCAAAAGTGTGTCGCTAAGGAGCACCAACACTGACGTAGAACTCCTGATGGCGTGAACCTCACCAATGGGAGCCGACATGATATATGAATACCGGGCGGCATGGTTGCTAGGGGAGATGGAGATGACAGGGAGGTCGGGTGGAGAGAGGAGGATACATGGTTTAAGCAAAATTTGAAATTTAGCAAAAGGGCGGCAGAGATCGAGAGAAGGGTGAAGGTCTAAAATTTTTATTTTAGCAGAGGTTGTGACAACGATGCCGTTGGGGGGTTGGCGTTGGTACGGTCATATATATGTAGTGTCCAGCTCTTTTGGCCGTTCATGAGGACGAGCTAGCCGCTGGGCTACTCGGCTCACTGCAGCTAGCTCGGCTCACTCAGGCCTTTGAGTGGCCTAGCAGCATCAACGAATAGTCATAGTCATTTCCACTGTTGCTGGTTCTCCGGAACCTTAGATATTGACCGCATGAACCAAACGTACAATGGAACCCACGTACGATCGGGTTATTGTATGTGGCCGCTAAAAATATCTAACTAGCACGGAAAGTAATGGCCTCTAGAGGCCTCAGCGTTTTTCGTCAACTAGAAAAGCTTGCAGCATTGCCGTGGGTGGCAAGTAGACACTACTACACAAATCATTTGTAATGACTCTTCTCTTTTTCTATTAATAACGGGCACCTAAAAAACGTCATGGTAGTGCATTGTTGCTGATGTCATCGGTGTAGCGTCATTGCTGTGACCACTACAATAACGGACAACCATGACGTCATCATCGCATCCGTTATTACAAATAGATGGTTCACAATAATAACAGACGACGCTGACATCATCATTGTCCGTTATTACAAATACCATCTTTAATAATGGTATCACTGCTGACATCATCATGGACCGTTATTACCAATATAGTCTTTAATAACGGATGCGGCCGATGTCATCACCGTCCGTTGTTAAAAATCGAGGCTAGGGCTAACTTTAGAGGTGATGTCACCCACCCGTTACTAAAAATGCACAAACGAGGGGTGATGTCATGTGGCCGTTATTACAAACAATTTTCAATAACGGTGAGATACAGACGTCACTACGTCCGTTATTAAAAATCAAGCACTAGATTTATCAAATTTAAAATTTGAATTTTTTCGAACGACCTCGGATGGAGAAATTGAGAAAATAAGAGTTGTAGATCTTTTACGAA
Source organism: Digitaria exilis (assembly GCA_015342445.1). Taxonomy (NCBI): domain Eukaryota; kingdom Viridiplantae; phylum Streptophyta; class Magnoliopsida; order Poales; family Poaceae; genus Digitaria; species Digitaria exilis. Next base: position 2,815,292 of record JACEFO010002109.1, on the reverse strand, counting down.
ACTTTATAGTTAATAAGTTTTTTATTTAAAATCATCTAGTCGACGAAAACTAAGTTTGAAAGAGTTCAAATTTAAAATTCAAATTTTGTAAAGGATCTCGAATGGAGAAACTATCAATATGAAAGTTGTATATCTCGAAAAGTTATGAAACTTTGTATTTGATAAGTTTTTAATTTGAATTCGTTTAGAGCCTCAAACAAACAATTTACACTCGGGTGAGTATAATATGTGGGGAAAGAAAATTGGTAGTAGATACAAGTGAGTGTGTGGTTTAGTGGTAGAAGGGGTTGTGTGTGAGGGGGTTCAAATCCCACTACCGTCAAGTTGCGAATTTCATGATAAACGTGATCGGTAGGGTGAGGGGACGGTGGTGGCTGACCGGTGGGGTGGGGGCCTCCCCCGATTAAATTTTTTTTATTATTTTATGTGCATTTTGGCGTTATGGCGTTATTGAAAATGGGCACTACAATAACGCACGTGTTGATGTCATCCGCCTGTTATTACAGTGATGATGTCATATGTCCGTTATTGCAGTGACATTTGTAATAACGGACGCGATGATGTCATCCTGCCCGTCATTGCAGTGACTATTTCTAATAACGGACGCATTGGACGTCATTGCAGTGGCGCCACTTCAATGACGACAACTTAGAACATGTTTAGATTCTAGATATTCACTATTCCTCCCATCACATCTATCACATCATTTCTCATCATTTTCTCACTATTCATTGCTACAGTGTATATCTGCTATGGTAAATCTCTACATATCTCCACCAACTAAACACCCCCTTAATAATGAACGGGATGCCCGTCATTACAGTGCCATTTTGCCTGTCATTACAGCGCTCCATTGTAGTAGTGAGATGTTCTTGTCATCGTATGCATATTTTTTAAAAAATGAATTAACAAAGCACATTCAATTTAAACTTCACTTCGTGGAAATGTTTCAGATTTTGGAATGTGCAGTACTTTGTCTTTAGAAGTGTATCTTTTGTTGAAATGTGGAAATTTGTGCAAGGGAATTAGAAAGGAGCTTTGAATTTTTATTTTGGAATTTGGAACAATGTTTATGTCGAACTGATTTTTAATTTGAAGGTTTTTGATGTTCTGATGTTATATTTAACTGGTGAATTGGAAAAGAGTTTTGGATTTTAACTCCTCTGAAGCACATTTATTTATTTTAAAATTTTTAGCAAATTTAGCATTCATTACTTCTTAATTTGTAGATGTTTCGCTGTCTAGGTCGTAGGGGCAACAGATCGCACATAAACATTGTGCGAATGGATTACGAATCGCTTTGAATTTGAATTTTTGTTGTTTAACCAAACTTTAGGTTTTTCATATTTTGAGCGGTTTTTGTATTGAATGTGTATGATGTTATATTGAAGAAACAAAATAAGAACTACTAGAGTACGCCTCTTTCAACTCTACATCTTATTCTTTGATTTCATTATCTTCAATTGGAAGCAATGTGTGGTGGTTTCAAATGAACTGGTATATGCATTACTTATTTTTATTTTAGATCTTGCTATTATGAATTGATATGGTCAACCAAGCAATGCAACATGTTTTTTGAATTGGTCGCCTAGCAATAATAAGTTTGGTGGAAGGTTCATATGACTTCTCATATATGAATCTTTGTCACTGAATACTAAAATAATAATATACAGGTTGCTAACCACCTAACGAAGTGCACAAAATTCATCACATACTCAGTTTTTTCCTTTCCTTTTTTGTTGCGAATAGATTATATCTGCTCTTCGTATTCACTGAATTTTCCCTCAAACAAATATAATATTTATTTGTCTAAAACTAAAATATTAGATCAATTGTAGGGTTGTAGTCATTTAGGTTAATTGTTGTTCAACTCTCTGCCGTGGGCATGTGTTGTATGGAATGGATAGATAGCCTGGAAAGAGGATAAAAATGGGGATCCAATCAAATGGGTGTTGTTCTATAGGAGTAATGCGTCCATTGTTACCAGTGTTTTCCTTTCAATCCTCCTGTGATGCACGCATTCTTTGAGTCCGTAATTGATCTTGTTAATATATTGCATGATGGTGCTGCAGCAACTTAATTTTCCCATTCTCTATGCGGATTGCCAGTTTCAGGCTTTCAGCCCGGGTTGTTTCTGCAATATTTTCCAAGGCCAATGAAAGATGAGACGTCCTGTATTTTTTTTCTTTTGCATTTTCATTCGCATGCTTAGTATTTTATCTTCGAAAAAGGTACCTATACATATGTACATATTCTTCCTGTCACCTGTACAACTGATGAAAAAGAATTTAATGAAAATTCGATTTACATTGGAAACAACCTTTTTTATTGTTTCTAGTAGTCTATATTGCAAAACTTACAAAACTGATGTATCTTTTTGCTTCTGGCAATTTACCGGTCCATCATGTTTTTCCCCTTTCCAACTACCGTCATTGTGTAGTGTTTGTGGTCACTGTTCTATTAATTTATACCCTTTCACAGCCTTCTTTTATGATCAGTGATTACCAAAAGCAAATGACTTCAAGAAAGAGAACCGACAGAAGTTTGATTGCCAGCAATGAATGATTACAAATGTAAGCTACTATACAGGCGCAGCGTAGTGCACCATCCATCCTAGTCGTCTACAAGCACCGTCGATTTGGTGAATTCTCAGGCAGCAAATTACTATAGCCGATAGTGGTTAGGTTGACAGTTTGGGCCCAGCAATAGAAAAGGGAAATGAATACTCCAGAGCACTGAAGAAAGAAGAACTACATACTTCTTTTACCTATGAACACTACAGTCTACAAACTATTGGGAAAATTCTTCAGACTTCACGCACCATAATTAGATTCAGGCCTTTGGTTGGTGCCGAGAAGCCATGGAAGAATTTCACAGCAGGCTGAATTAGTATATCATTGAAAAAAGGAGCAACTCAAACACCTTTCAAGAAAGAAACTAGCTACAGGGAAATAGCATCTGATCTTATATTTTCTATGTACTCAACTGCATAGCTACATTGATTTTATAATGACTTATTCAGCAAAATTGATGTTCCAATGACCAGATTCATAGTCTTGCATTGTTAGTGAAAGCATTTTTAAGATAGGAGACTGAATATCATGATTATCACGGCTACAGCACACCATCTGTAAAAAAGCAATGTACTGACAGTACCCATGTTATGATCTGATTACAATGCAATGATTGCAAGCTGATTCAAAAACACCAAGCTAACAATACCTATTTGAGCCTTGCAAGGACAAATTTACATATCAACAATAAAGCATTCCTTTTTAACTTGAACTGCAATTAACTGTAACTTCACAAGCTTCATTCATATAAGCAGCAATACAATGACCTATGATCAGTAAAGCAAGCTACAGTGCTAAATCCACCCCATCCAAAAGAACAATTACTAACCTTTTCCATGCCAACCAAAATTTAACACCGGCAGTTTCACTACAATCGCGATCAAGCGGGTTTTCCTCACAAGTATCACAACATTTCCTTGATGAAGTCAAGATTGAGTGTGTCCCGCACAATGAGGAAGAGGCCAACCATCAGCACTACCAATATGCCTGAAGACATGATCCCCTGCTCAACTTCACGGGGAATCTTGCGACCGCCACGGGCCGCCTCAAGAAGGATCAATGCCAACGTGCCACCGTCCAATGCTGGCAATGGCAACAAGTTTATGGCTGCAAGGTTGAGGTTAATCACTGCTGCAAACTGAAACAGCCCGTCGGCGCTTGACCTGGCCACTTCTGCTCCAACTGCAATGATGGCAACAGGGCCGGACACCTTCTCCGCCGACTGAGAGAAGTTTAGCAATGTCTGCCTGAGCCCGTCAAACACCGTCCCCGTCAAGAGCGTGAACTCGCGCACGGCGAGGACAGTCGCGTCAGCCAAGTTCTGTGGGCGCACGCGCGTGACCCGGAAGTTGGGCGACAGCTGCACGCCAATGCGCCCGGTGCCATCGGCGCTTGTGTCCGGCACGACGGTGAGCTCAACGGACTGCCTGTCCACCGCCCCGGGCGTGGGTCTTGAGACGGTGATGGGCACCTTCTTGCTGGGACTGGCCTTGATGAGGTCGACGAGGATGGGGACGGACGGGTCCGGCGCGGCGCCGGGGACGGCGAGGATGATGTCGCCAGGGAGGAGGCCCGCGCGGGCGGCGGCGGAGCCAGGGAGGACCTCGGGGACCAGAACCCCGGGGAGCTGCGCCTGGACGGGGACGCCGACGGTGAGCGCCTGCGCGTAGATGATGAGGAAGGCGAAGGCGAGGTTGGCGACGACGCCGGCGGAGACGACGAGGAGGCGGTCGGGGACGGGGCGGTTACGGAGGAGGTCGGGGTCGTCGGGCGCGAAGCCGGACTCCGGGTCGTCGTCGGGGAAGCCGACGTAGCCGCCGAGCGGGATGGCGCGGAGCGCGTACTCGACGGCGCCGAGGCGGAAGCGGGCGAGCGCCGGGCCGAAGCCGATGGAGAACTGGGAGACGTGGATGCCCCGGGACGCCGCGGCGAGGAAGTGCCCCGACTCGTGGACCAGCACGATGGCGGCCAGGACGGAGGCCGCGGAGGCAACGGACTCGACGCTGGAGAGAAGGTCCGGCGCGGCGGCGGCGACGACGGTGGGCTTGGCGAGGTGGCGGTGGTGCCGCGGCAGGGGGAGCGGGAGCGGGAGGTGCACGGCGAGGTGGTGGTGGTGGAAGGAGGAGTGGAGGGGCGACGGGACGCAGGGCTTGGGGGTGGGGGAGAGATGGGAGGTAATCATGGTGGGACGGGAGGAGGAGGAGGAAGGGGAGGCCGTAGTGGATAATCTGGCATTCTTGGGAGGGAGTTTGAGGTGTGGTGTGGAGTTGAAAGTGAGTGGAGACCGGGATGGTTTGTGGTGTGGACGACAAGCGGATGGCGGAGCAGCGGCAGAGCTCACCTTCCTCTGCTGGACTTCTCTCAGTTCCGAGCTTCCACCATCCAATCAGATCACTTTTCTAGCTTCCAACATCCAATCAGATCACTTTTCTAGCTTCCAACGTCTTTGCTTTCCATGTCACTAGGGCGTGTTTAGTTGAGGTTGGAAAAAGTAATTTTTTTCTGGAATGCATGTTATGTGAGGGGATGAATAGAAAAAGAGAAAAGAGAATTTTTGGAGATGTGTGTTCTATAAGGAGATGAATAGGAAGTAAAAGTACTTTTAGGAACTAAACACGGCCCTAGGCGCTAGTGTTTGGTTCCGTGTCTAAACTGCGGCTGCCACAAGTAGTTTAATTTCACACCACAGTTGTGGCGGTCAATTTGGGCGCCACAAGTTCGGCGCCGCCGCATCCTCGGCGTGGCAACCGATAGCGGCAGACCAAACAGCCCCTTATACCAGTGCCATCCGTATCACTTGTATAGCCCTGCTATCACTATGCTGTGTTCAGTTGGAGGGGAGAAAAAATACTTTTTTTTGGAAACGTGCAATGTGAGAGGGATGAATAGGAAAGGTGAAAAGGGAATTTTTTTTGGAAATGTGTTATGTGAGGGGGATGAATAGAAGTAAAAAGTACTTTTTCGAGCTGAACACGGCCGATAGACGTTTACCATCATTGAGAGCATGAAAAACCATTGTACTACAGACTCTAGTTACATTATAGTATATAGAAAACATTGGTATAGATAACTAATAATATTAATCAGACTCCTTGCATCAGCCTAGTTTGTAACTAGAAAATGTTTTGTCGCCAGCGTCTTCAAAAGATAGAGTTACATGATAGTATATAGAAAACATTGGTATAGATAACTAATAATATTAATCAGACTCCTTGCATCAGCCTAGTTTGTAACTAGAAAATGTTTTGTCGCCAGCGTCTTCAAAAGATCTGTTACGGTTACGGACGTATATATATCCATGCTTATAAAATTTTGTTGTAGGGTCGAGATGACGGCGGCAACAAAGGACGTAGGCGAGCTATGACGGTGCGGGCGAGGGCAGGCGGAGATGCGAGCGCGGGTGGTGCGCCTGCGGCTGCGCGATGGCTGGATATGCGGGCAGCAGCACTGCAGAAAGAGCATGCAGGAGGACCGAGGCAGGAAAGAGAGACAGGAGAGAGAGCTCAGGTTTGTTGTGGATCTAAGAATCTCAATTTGTTTGCACAATTCTCAGACATCGAAACACGAAGAAGCTAAGATCTACCAAAACCTGGATAGGAAATCATATCTTTTGTTGTATGTATTATAAGTTCCTACCGTGCTTCAGTGTAGAACTAGGGGTTGTTTGGTCTGCCGCCATCGGTTGCCACGCTAAGGATGCGGTGGCGCCGAACTCGCGGGGCCCAAATTGGCCGCCACAACCGTGGCGTGAAATTGAACTGTAAAACCTGTGGCAGCCGCAGTTTAGGCACGGAACCAAACACCAGCCTCGTTTTCTATGGCGAGCCACACACGGCGTGTGACAAAGTTTGGCGGAGAACTAAACACCCCCTAAGGGAGCCGAACTGGGCCACTCTGAAGGTAGACTGGTGCATCGCTGGAGCCTTGGAGTGCATTTCTTATCCATCGTCAAGAAGAACTTAGCTTCCCACCTTTCAATGTGGCATATACGTGCAAAATCTCTACAATGCTGGATCCCACCTCCAACCCTAACCCCCGTTCTCTCTCATGCCTCCTTCCTCCCCTTGCTCCTGCCGCCCGACGCCATCAGTGCCTGTAGGCCGCCACCCACCATTGGTGCTCCTAGTTCCATGGCTTGCTAGTCACCCCTGCGTGTCCCCCCGCGGCTGCCGCGCTGCCATGGCCACCGTCGCCGCCTGCACTTCATTGCGCCGCTACCCGTGCTCCACACCTCCATGTCCGCCGCCGCGCCCCTGTGCCACCGTCGCCACGACCGTCCGCTTCCATAGCTAACATGCCCCAAACCTCGCCGCAGAAGAGGCCCAACTCGCTAGAGAAGAAGAGCTTTTGGATTCGGCTTCGATTCCCTTGTTCAACAGTTTTATCTTCATGTTCAACCTTACGTTTTCCCTATCTCAACAATTGTGGTGTGCAGCTTCAACAAATTCAATGTTTTCGAACCTCAAATGTTGAAACTACGCAATATAAATGTTTAGTGTGTACTAGGAAATGTTGAATCCGTTTTACTAAATTGTTGAATGCTTTGGTTTGTTTTTACTAAATCCAAAGCTGAATTGGGCCTGAGTTGGATCTTAGTGGGCTGTAAAGATGGTTGGCTAACTTGGCTTAACTATCATCTTCCGGTAGATAAACGGGAGGGTTGAGATGTGCAGGTACGCACGGACGCGCGGTCGGCGGCGGCGGAGCGGGGAGCATCTGTGTCTGTGTGTCCTTGTGATCCCCCCATTGGCCACGCAGCTGCTGGCTGATCAGCAGCGTTCGTTCACTCGAGTGGAGTGGAGGCAGCAAGTCAAAGTCTGCGACGTCACCGCTGGATTGGATCCGTCCGTCTCCAACCAACCCCATTCTGCGGCCGGCGCATCTTTCTTCCTAGTCCTATAAAACAGTTCCTCGCAGGTGGGGGTGCTCTCCGCTTGCATCCCGGCGAACCCCCTGCCTTGCCTGCCGCCCGTGCATCGAGAAGACTCGGGGGACCGCCCGGCTCGGATGGAATCGACCCGAAGGTGAGGCTTCTTCGTTGCTCCCATGGACTGCCACCCTCCTTGCCCAGGCTCCTGCATCAGTAATCGTCGCTCGCTTATGTTCTCTCTCTGTTTACTGACTCGGTTCCAGTTGATTCTGCAGTTCGGTCCACATGGCTTCTGCATCTGGGGATGGTAACTGCGATGCTTGGGCAGCGAGAGATCCTTCTGGAGTCCTCTCGCCATACAAGTTTAACCGCAGGTGCCTTCCCCTTCCTGATTTTATGGAAAAAAAAATCAGTATAATTTTGTTACTCTGAATACCATCTTGCTATGTTAGACTCCATGGAGTACCTGTGGACAGAATTGTTTCCGTTTGTCTATTGCGCGGTTAGCTGGGTGGTTTCATTTTCATGACATCTTCTTATGCGAGCTGCTATGGTACCATCTACAGGGCTGTGCAGAGCGGCGATGTTTCTTTGAAGATCACACACTGTGGAGTCTGTTATGCTGACGTTATTTGGTCACAAAATAGGCACAATGATTCAAAATATCCTTTGGTTCCTGGGTAAGCTTTTTAGAATTCAGATCAATATATACATGGAATGCCTCAGAGGAAACAAAATGTCATACTCAGGAGGGCTGGTGTAGGTGTGTAAAAATGATGTCTGTATGATATATTGCTCAATAGTATTGATTTGTGCAGGCATGAGATAGCTGGAATTGTGATTGAGGTTGGTTCAGACGTCAAAGGCTTTAAAGTGGGTGACCATGTCGGTGTTGGAACTTATGTGAACTCATGCCGAGATTGTGAGAATTGCAATAGCTCTCTAGAGAACCACTGCCCAAAATCGGTTTATACTTTCAATGGAATTGATACAGATGGCACTGTCACAAAGGGGGGTTACTCCACTCACATTGTGGTCCATGAAAGGTAAAGCCACACCATTTTATTTGGCTGTTGAAACTAGACCTTTTTTTAAAAAAAAAAGTTTTAGAGATGAAAACAGGCAGTATATATACAGGGCATCACAAATTATTTTGTTCCATCGTATTTTCATGGCCTATTCGATCAGACTGTGTCGTATTCGTGATGCCATCTATAATCTATTCTTGTGTAAGGTGACTAAAATTCGTGTATTGCTGTCTAACCTTTCTCATCAAAATCAATACATGGTGAAAGAATAATGTAATATTAGTGTCATCTTGATGCTGATCCAATACAGCCTATCTGATAAGGAAATCGTGTACTCTGTTGATTCATTGACATTTCATTTTCAGGTACTGCTTCAAAATACCAGATGGCTACCCTTTGGCAAAGGCAGCACCTCTTCTATGTGCTGGAGTCACTGTGTATAATCCAATGGTGCGACACAACATGAACCAACCTGGAAAATCACTAGGGGTCATTGGACTCGGTGGGCTGGGTCATATGGCAGTGAAATTTGGTAAAGCTTTTGGTCTTAAGGTCACAGTTTTCAGTACGAGTGAGTCAAAGAGAGATGAAGCCATCAACATCCTCAGAGCCGATAATTTTGTTATATCATCAAACACACAGCAGATGGAGGTACTGCACATTGCATGGTTTCAATGTACTTAATATGCCACGTTTTTCTTCTTCATAAGGACCACATAATTTTTTATTAGTAGCCGAATGGCATGAAAGTTGGTATAATATCTTTTTAGTGGGAAGCAATTTTTTCTTTTATTTATTCATTGCCAAATATACAAGCAAATCACATTATTTTCGTGACAGATCTAGATTACTATCTTTCTCATTGTTTTGCTACTTGATTTGAATCCGAGCATCCAGTTCCGCATATGACCATGAATAGTTTTCTTATACTGAGAATGAATATATGTTTGTAAATAATGATTGTTCCATTCAATCCACAGCTGACCGTGACTATATCTTCTCCTACTTTTGCAGTCCCTGAAAAGCTCCCTGCACTTCATAATTGACACTGCTTCCGGTGACCACCCATTTGATCCATATCTGTCACTTCTTAAGGTTAATGGTGTGATGGCAATAGTGGGCTTTCCTAGTGAGATCAAAATGCATCCTGCAAGCCTTAATCTTGGTAATTCTCTGTTCTGAAACTCGTGTAGTGAAAAGAAACGAGGCAACATAAGCTAAGTCATTTAGACCTGACCTGAACTGCTTTTTTAGGTGCACGGACCTTGTCTGGTAGTATAACTGGAGGTACGAAAGACATCCAAGAAATGGTTAACTTCTGTGCCGAGAACAAAATCTATCCAGAGGTTGAGATAATCAAGATAGATTATATCAATGAGGCTCTCAAGAGGCTTGTTAATCGAGATGTGAAATATCGTTTTGTAATCGACATCGAGAACTCTTTCAAGTAGCATCTCATGCTCTCATCTTTCTGTCAATGTATGAGAACAAAGCATAAACTTGTGATCATGTCCAAATAAATGTAATTCCGCATTGCATTCACATTATTCCTAGTGTGTCGGCTACCTGCATTCCTCCCATGTATGGCTAGCATCATCGAGTCTGCATAATGTAACTTTGACAGCACTATCAATATACATGATTATCATCGTCATCTGGAGCATGGGAATACCACCAAGCACCATATAAAATGTTCTGGAAATTCTATATGCACTTTTGTAACTAGTCTTCAATCTTATCTTCATTTTTTTTTCTCCCGTGTAAATCTTAATTGTAAATCAAAACAGGAAGTAAATTCAGTCTCAGAGCACTATTCCTCTCTGCTTTGTTTTGAAAAAAAAAAAGTAATTGATTTGGCATAGAGCACATCATAACATATTATTGTGGCTCATTCCCCTGGTGTGAAAACTCGTTCGCCAAACCAGGCTTGGGCCACTGGTACAATAGCAGACAAAAGTGTGGTCCATAGAAGTACAAGCCTCCATGTGCGGTGGTAACAAAACCAAGAAGATGCTTTCAGTGCATTGCTCTGTCAGAGCAAAGTCAACGCTCTCCAGTCCTAAGTCCTAAAGTTGTACTAACTTTTAAGTATGATTTGAAGCACCATTCTATAGCTTGCTCAAATCAAGTTCTTGCAGCTAGCAGGAAGGAGCAGAAGTGGAGAGATGGCTGGTCTGATTGCATCTGGAATCATCAAGTGGACAGCAAGCAAGCTTTCTTCCTTGGTTTCTGCACCGATCGGGTCATTATCTTCATCTGATGAGGAGCAAACTTCTGCGGTCAGAGATGTCCAGATGCTGCAGAGGACGATGGCATCGGTACAACGCACACTGGAAGCGGCAGATGAAGATAGCATCAGAGAGGAGTCTGGAAGGCTTCGATTGAGGGAGCTCCAGCAGTTTGCCTATGATGCGCAGGATGCTATCGACGAGTACAAGTTTGAGCTGCTGCGTCGTAGGATGGATGATCCAGATGGTCATCGTGAAGACAGAAGTACACGTAAACGCAAGCGCAAGGGCGACAAGAAGGTACTTGCAGTTACTTCCCTTACACTTCTGTTTTCACTTGTTGATAACAAGGATGTTGTTGATTATCTAGTATTCTGTTCAAATTGTTTTGATTTAGATGATTGGTCTAATCACAGTACACCAAAAAAATACAAAAAATTGCCCCGTAGTGCATTTAAATAGCTCAAAACATCAAATTTGTGGATAGAAAGTGCAGCAATAGTCATGTTGACTATATTATAATGGAAAGAGGGCAAGATAAAAGATATTAGGGCCAGTGCATCTTTTAGTGGTGCTAATTAAAATTTAAATTACTAAACAATGACAAAGATACGAATACAAATATAGATATCAGATTCCAGTTGACTTAAGTATTTCTCTCCCAGGAACCAGAAACAGATCCAGTGGTGGTTCCAGTTCCGGATGAACTGGCCAACAGGGTAAAAAGAATTCTGGAAAGATTTAAGGAGATAACAAAGGCATGGGATGATCTCAAATTGGATGAGGCAGATGCACCATTGAGGGAGGAGGAAGAAGACTTTGTACCAGGGCCGACTACCCCACATGTTGATGAACCCACTATAATTGGCAGAGGTGATGATAAGCAAATCATAGTGAAGTTGTTGCTCTCAATGGATGGGGCTTATGGAGAAAATAGTGCATCAGTACTTCCTATAGTTGGAATGGGGGGAGTCGGGAAGACAACACTTGCTCAAATAGTTTACAATGATCAAAGGATCACAAAGAAATTTGACCTGATGGGATGGGTGCATGTATCAGAGAATTTTGATCTGAAAAGCGTCATGAGCAAAATTATCATGTCATTTACAAAAAAACCTTGTCAGATAACAGAATTGGACCAGTTAGAGTATACTCTAATGGAACAAGTTGTTAGCAGAAAGTTCTTACTTGTTCTTGATGATGTATGGAACGTGGGATGCCTTGCTATCAGCGATGTCAACTGCACAATTAGGAGCAGTACTTGTAACTACCCGCAATGTAAATGTGTCATCAATTATCCAGACAGTGCCTCCATACCATGTGGGCTGCTTACCTTTTGATGAATCTTGGCAGCTATTCAAGCAGACGGCCTTTTGTCACATAGATCAAAATAAAGAAACAACCTTGAAGAAATTGGCAGAAAGATTGTTCAGAAATGTGGAGGCCTACCTTTGGCAGTCAAAGCAATTGGAAGCGCACTTTGCTTTGAGGAAAATGAGGAGACTTGGACTGACATATTGGATAGTGAACAGTGGGACATGCCAACAAGGGATGATACTGTGTTGCCAGCCTTAAAGTTGAGCTATGTACGTATGCCGATCCACCTGAAACGGTGCTTTGTTTTCTTCTCTCTATTCCCCAAGGGACATATTTTCATGAAGGAAAATGTCATATATTTGTGGATATCTTTGGGTATCCTTAAGCAGACTAGCCATCGACACCTTGAGAACTTTGGCAATCGATGCTTTAGTGACTTGTTGCAGAGAACTATGGTTCAGAGAGTACTACTTGATGGAGGACAGAATTGCTTCACCATTCGTGACCTTTTCCTTGATCTGACTAAATTTGTTTCAGGTGAAGATATTTTGAAATTGGACACTCAATACATGTTGTATTTAAATGACACATCACAAAATCTTAGGTATTTATCCTTGGCTGTGAGTTCTCCGGATCATACAACATTAGATCTGCGTAACTTACCAGTTACTGGCGGTATTAGGATGCTTCAAGTTATAAATGCTATGGACGACAACAAGAGGTATTATTCTTCTCTTTTGCAAAATAATAGAAGGTGCTTCTCCAAGTTGTTCTCTCATCATATCAACATTATGCTTCCTGAAGATCTAAGGGGTCTCCGGCATCTGAGAGCCTTAGATTTAAGTCGTAGTGCACTGACGTCATTGCCAGAGTCAATAGGAGAACTGAAGCTGCTTAGATACCTCTGTATTTTCCAAACTCGAATTGCCAAGCTACCTGAGTCTATCTGCGGCCTACACAACTTGAAGGTTTTAGATGCAAGAACTAACATGCTTGGAGAGCTTCCACAAGATATTCAGAAGTTGGTCAGTCTTCAGCACCTCAGTTTAGAGCTCTGGTCTCCCCTATGCATGCCAAGAGGAATTGGAATGTTAAAAAGGCTAAAAACATTGACAAGGTTTAGTGTGGGAGTAGGAAATTGGCACTGCAACATTGCTGAACTACATCATTTGGTGAATATTCATGGAGAACTATGCATTACAGGGCTAGGTCGAGTGACCAACATTGATGATGCTCAGACAGCAAACCTGATCAGTAAAAAGCACTTGCAAATTCTGAGATTGGACTGGTCTTCTGGATTCTGTGATATCGAATGTGAGCACATTGCTAATCAGAATAACCCAACATCAACACCAGAATTAGATGAAGATGTGTTTGACAGCTTAAAGCCACACAGGAACATTGAGGAGCTAGAGGTAATCAACTATAGTGGCTACAAATATCCAAGCTGGTTGGGTGATCCTGCCTTCTCATGTTTAGCCAAGGTGACACTGTGGAAGCTAAAGTGCAAATTTCTTCCAGCTCTTGGCCAACTGCCTCAACTTCGAGAACTTGTAATCATCCATATGGAATGTGTAGAGCGAATTGGGCAAGAGTTTTATGGCCAGGATTCTGTAGACCCATTCCCAGCTCTGGAGAAACTAGAGTTTCAGGACATGCCAAATTGGGTGGAGTGGGATGAAGTTTCTGAAACTGATTTCCCTTCTCTTTGTGAGCTGAAAATCAAGGATAGTAACGAATTGAGGGTGCTTCCACAGAAATTGCCATCCCATCTGAAGAAGTTGGTTATCATAAACTGCGAGAAGGTGGTTAGACTACCGATTGTTCCTTGCCTCACTCACTTAGTCTTGAAGGGGAACATTAATGAAGAAACTACAAGTTGTCTACATTTCCCACTCCTCAGAGCATTAAAAGCTTGTTTCTTGACAAAAGCAGAGGAGATCAAACTTGAAAACATGCCAATGCTCGAGGGCCTAGCCATCGTTGGATGCAAACGACTGTTCTCTATAGAAGGATTATGGAGCGTTGAATCCCTCAGTCTTCTGAAGATAATAGATTGCCCAAACTTGCAACTCCCTTTAAAACCACTCCCACAGAAGGTTCAACAGTGTACTGTCACAAATTGTCCTCAATTGCATGAATGGGCCGAGTGGCAGGAAGCTCAAATGTCAGAAACACAATCTCAGGTATGGGCACATAGCTTCTTGCTGATGCCTTCAAATCAATATTTGCTTGTTAAATTGTTGCCTTGTTGGTTGCTGCTCTCTTTTGCATCATATAACCGGTTAAGATCTTTCAAACGCAGTCGCAAGAACCTGATGGTGCAAGCTACGATCAAGAGGTACTCGAAACACTAAGGGATGATAGCGAGGATGATTTTAAAGTTCTCAGCGAAGACGAAGATGATGATGATTTCTATGACAGAATGTTTGAAGTCGGCCAGTCAAGTGGAATGGCCATCGATTACAATGATGACAGTGATGATGCTTGCTAAACATATAGAGGAAGTGTAACGCTCAACAAAGAAGAGCCCGAGCAACGCCATCCAAATTTTTAGCTGACTAAGGCAAATTTCATGTGTCCTGCAAAGTGAAACAGTTTTTTTAAGGGCATCTTATAACTATTTTGTAATGAAGGTAATTTTATAAGTTATAACAGTTGGAGACTTGAAGCTCTGCCTTTACTAAAGGTAGAAAAGATTTGCAAAGTATTACCTCCATCCCAATTTATAAGTCCTTTGACTTTTTTGACCCCAATTTTGACCACTCGTCTTATTCAAAAAAATTGTACAAATATAATCAAATTTAAGTTATTTTTAAAGAATAATCATTAATAAAGCAAGTCATAACTAAAAAATTAATATTTTGCATATTTTTTTGAATAAGATGAATAGTCAAAGTTGGTGCTAAAAAAGTCAAAACAACTTGTAAATTGGGATGGAGTAGTATACTCGAAACACACCGGGTGCAAAGGAGATTTGCACAGAGAATTTTTTTTTTTAAAAAAAAAAACCAGGGCAAGCAAAGGGGTGGATTAGTGAAGGAGCTTAACGAGTCTCCTTTCATCCTTCGCATTATGTCCTCTTTCGCGAGTGGCAACTTCCGTAGGTGGCAGCCTGCTATTTTGAACGCCGCCGCCACGGCTCCCACCACGGCGCCGCCGCCGCCTTCGGGCCCCACCCAGCCGCCGCCGCAGCTCCCCTTCGTTGGCGACCATCGCGCGCGCAGCCGCTCTCTTCCCTGCCGCTCGGCTCCTCCTCCGCCAGCGCATGGGATCCTCCTCCTCCTCCGCCGCCGCCCACCTCATCCTACCCTTCCCCTCCACATCCTCCTCCGAAGACTCCGACGACGCCGAGATCCTCCCGCCCTCCGACGCCCTGGAGCCGAAGGAAGCTTCCCCGGCCCCGGACCCGCCCCCGCAGCAGCAGCAGCTGGTGGTGCGGCGGCGGTGGCTGGACCTGGAGCGCGACTGCAACGTGGCAATGAAGGCGCTGGCGCGCGAGGGGGACGTCGCGCAGGTGGTCGACCTCTTCTCCGACCTCCTTCTCTCCGCATCAGCCGCCGGCGTGGCGCCCAGCGTCCTCTGCTACAACACGCTCCTCAACGCGCTCGCGGAGGACGGCCGCGCCGCGGACGCCCGCACCGTGTTCGACGAAATGCTCGCGGCGGGCGTGGCGCCCAACGCGTCGTCCTTCAACATCCTCGTCAAGCTGTACGCGTGGCGGACCGCGGAGTTCCACCTCGCGTACGACGAGATCCACGGGATGAAGGGGCATGGGGTGGTGCCCGACGTCGGCACCTACTCCACGCTCGTCACGGGGCTGTGTCGGGCGGGGAGGCTTGACGAGGCCTGGGGCGTGCTCGATTGGATGATGCAGGAGGGGTGCCTCCCGATGGTGCACACTTACACGCCCATCTTGCAGGGTTACTGTCGCAAGGGCCTTCTTGAGGAGGCTAGGAAGCTCTTAGACTTCATGGAGGGCGCCGGTTGTCCCCCCAATGCTGTCACTTATAATGTTCTGATCAAGGCCTTGTGTGACGATGGCAGATTCGATGAAGTCGACCAGATTTTTGAGGAGATTAAAACTAAGGGTCCCAAGCCCAGTGCAGTGACCTATAATACATATATGGATGCTCTCAGCAAGAATGGCATGGCTGAGAAAGCCCTTGGGCTGCTCGAGGACATGGGAAGTGAAGGTTTGAAACCCACAGCTTTTACTTTGAGTATTGTTCTAAATTGCTTTTGCCGTAACTCGAAGTTTTCAGAAGTCATTCCCTTATTAGAGAGGAGCACAGAGTTGAATTGGTGTGCTGCTGTTGTTGCTTACAACACTGTGATGAGCAGACTGTGTGACATGGAAAGATGGTTGGCAATTCTGGAGCTCTTGGCAAACATGACTAAGAAAGGCATCGTCCCAAACACTTGTACGTTCAACATTTTGATTCATAGTCTTTGCATCAGGGGGAAGCTTTCAATAGTAAAAAATCTGGTTTTTAACTACGACCTTCCTGCAAATGTTGTGACATACAATACACTCATCCATTGGTCTTACTACCATGGGAACACTAGTGATGCGGATAACATGTTTGAGTACATGACAAAAGTAGCAAATATTGCTCCAGATGAAGTCACTTATACCATAATGGTTGATGGATTATGCCGACAAGGGCGATTTGATGAGGCTACTGATTGCTTTAAAGATTCTCTCAAGGATAGACTGTCAAAGGATATTCTTACTCCCCTTATAAGCAGGCTTGGTCACAACGAGAGGATCACGAACATCCTTTCTATATTTGAGGAAATTGATAGAAAAGGTTTTGTCCGTAATCACATGATGTTTTACGGTACAATCAGATCATTTTGTGGGTTTGGTTTTCGTCAGTACACAAAGATTTTTAGTCTGGAATTTCTTCTGGAGGGGATTTTGGGACCTGGCAAGGAAGTGTACCCTGCCCATATGGATCAAGGAAAGAGATAAATGGTCAGAAGCAAATATGACAACTGGTAAATACTTCTTTCAAGTTTATGTCAAATACATATGACTAGTGCTAAGAGCTTCTATATGGATTACAACATTATATCTCATATGCTAAACTATGGTTCTTTTTCTGAGAGACATTTCTGTGTACTGTGAAAAACTAGAGTGGAATAGTGGTTAGTGGGGTGGTCAGTGGTCATGTAGCCCTCACTGTGCTGCTTCAAAAGTTTTGCCAATGTTCCTTATACTGTTGAGCGAAGCATATCTTAGTGAATTTCAGCAACATTCTTGTTTGCAAAGCTAAAGTGTTATGTGGCATTTTAGCATTGAAACTTCTTCCATTTTGCCGTTGGAGTTAATCCTTTTGCTGGATCAGAATTTTCCTATAAACGTATTACTGCCACAATGTTAGACCAAAAATCGAACTAAAATCAAATTTGGGCACTCATTTGAGTTTCGCACTAATTTCTATTGTACCTGTAGTGTATCTCAGTTCAAATTGGTCGAATTCGGAAGCCGAAATACTTCATTGGAGTTGTAATATGAGTAATCACAATTCACAACCTCAAACCGCCGGCGACATGCCGTGTGTAGAGCCATAGAGGTCAAAGGCGCAGTGCACTTTTTTTAAGGGTTAGGCATAGTGCACCTTCTTTTTGTTTTGTTTTTTTGAGAAAAAGGCACAGTGCACCTGGCGTAGCAGGGGGACGAGGAGGCCTGAACAGAAGATGGGCTGGATTTGGCTGGGCTTGATTGTACCGCATTCAAGAAGATGGGCTTTGTCCGCCTCTTTCCGATGAGGCTGACTTGTGAACATCGTCAAAGAACAGCCAGGGCGTGAAATACGGCACAGATTGCTCGGTCAGATTTGGTGAAGTTTCTCTAGTTCTTCCGTAGTTCACTCACTTCAAAGTAGAATACAATTTGCTAACAAAAGATAAACCTCATGCCGTTGAACGGTACTTTGTCAAATAACTGTAATTATGTATATAACTGATTGTAAATCATACTTTTCTTTTTTTTTTTCTTCGTCGAGGGAATTACACTTCAACTAAATTCTACATGCTCCAACCAAACAGTATGAGCCATGAGGGGTATATATACCGTATACTCGTATATTCTATACACAACATATACGCGGACGACTCTGAATCTCTGATTACAAACTTTGCCTACTACAGAGCACTGAGCTGCCTTATGTTCATGGGGGAGATGAGCGGCGCCGACCCGTCGAACGCCATGGCGGTGAGCTTCCTCGCGGTGGCCTCGGTGGGGTGGTAAAAGTCCCAGAACACGTACCCCGTCCTGTTGGCGCAGTAGAGGCTGAGCGGCGTGCACCCGATCTTGGCGTTCATGTCGCCGAGCCCGCAGCACGCGGCCTTGGCCTCGGCGAACCCGTTCGCCGCCGGCGAGTCGATGAACCGGAGCAGCGCGGCGGAGGAGTCGAAGAGCGCGTAGCTCATGTCCGCGTGCTTCGCCTTCATGGCGCCCAGCAGCGACGCCGCGGCGGCGTTGTAGCGGACGGCGGCGTCGTTGGCGACGGCGCTGCAGTCCTTGGTGGAGCTCAGCTCGCGCAGCGACGGGCAGCACCCCACTGGGCCCACGCCCAGGAACACTAGCTTGCGCGCGCCCATGTCGTAGAGGCGCTGCAGCTGGGCTGAGAGCGTCTGGGCCAGGGCGTCCACGAACGGCTGCGGCGACGGGTCTGAGGAGGAAGAAGATGATGACTTGGCATAGTGGATGATGTCGTTGCTGCCGATGGTGATGGCGAAGAGGGACTTGGCGAGGTGCGTGGCGGCCTGGGATTGGCCGAGGCTCTGCGCCAGCGACGCGCTCACCGACGAGAGGTAGTCGAGCTGCTTGTCGAAGCTCAAGCATTGGTCCTGCGTGCACACGACAAGACAAATATCGGATGATCATTTATTTGTCGATCGGGCATTGTGTTTTTCGGGTGATGGATGTTATTATCTCTGAAATGTCAGTAATGTTTGGAGATTATTGGCGCACCTTGTTGGTGGCGTTGGAGACTCCGGCGCCGCCGGAAGCGAAGTTGACGCCGTTTGCGTAGTTAGCGTTGCTGCTCTTGGCCACGGCGAGGTATGGCGGCGGTGACGCAAGCCCAAGGCTGTCGGCTGTCATCAACATCAATTAAAGATAGTAACTTTATTAATTTTGTTGATGAATGAAAAGCCTTATATATAATGCTGTGAAATATATAATGCTGTGAAGTCCAAGACTCCAAGGTTTCCTAGTCTCTTTGTTCATATATATGGCCACTTTACAAACTCAAGCTTATGCTCAACCACAACTATAGCATGTATGCAATGGAAAGCACATGGCTCCAAGGTTTTTCGGTTGCTTGAAAGACTCTTGTATTTCAAATTACAGGAATAATAATTGGACTTCAAGAGAATAAAAAATAAAAAGATGTGAGCTGACCATTAAGCGTATATATGCTAGCTAAATGCAATATACTACTGTCCCAAAATCGGAAGCACTTAGTTTTCAAAAGATTGGTCAACTAAGAAGTCTAATACATCTGAATTCAATCATATGGATAAGAAAAACCATGTCCATAAATTCTTCTAGGAAATTCAGTTGTCGATAGCGAACTTGCACGGTGCGTGGGTCATCCTACTAAGAATTTGTTAACGTACACGGCATGCTGGTCTTCCTCTTTCAAAATTAAATTATTTGACCTGCCAAAATGAAATTTCTGAATAACGCCAAACTGGGGCTTATCTGACTGACTGGCAACCAAAGCGACATTTGTTTTGCTTCTATTTACTTCTTTCTTTTTCAGAAAACAATGGTGAGGCCGGTTCCCAGTTGAACGATTACATTGGCTTCTGAGTGAGACAAACAGACAAACATTATTTATGTGGAGTGTGAACTCTCTCTCTCTCTCTCTCTCTCTCTTTTGTGTGTATGTGTGTGTGTGGGGGGGGGGGGGGTTCAATGCGAAAAAATGGAAAAGAACAATATTTCTTACTATTTAAAAGATAGACGAATGATACCTCGCGTCCTCACATTCGTACACTAGTGCACAAGAATGTTGTGAGGCTACGCTAAATATATATTTTAAAACAATTGTGACACTGCCGAGGCTATTTCGTCTCCCTAACACATTCATACAGGCAGTGTGCTCCAATTGACTACCACGTCCATATATGTGTTTTCAGTCAAAATAAGTTAGACTATCTTTTATTTTCACATGACGAAACTGTGGTGTCATATGTTGGGTCCAGTTTGGCAATATTTAACGGTCTAGTTTAAATTGACTTACTAAAGTTGAAACGTGCTAGCTAGGTTCAAATGGAGCACAAGGACTAAAATAAATCTGTGGATGATATACCCTGCACTGGACTGCATAGTATAGAATAGCACTATGCAGTAACAGTGAGGTCACACACACCTTGCGAGTGATGAGAACCAAACCGCTAGGAATAATGATCGAAACAATATTGTGATGAGATGAGAGGACCATATAACATAGTGAAAGGCGCCATATGCAAATATTAATGAACACACATCAATCGCGCGATGGGTCAGCGAGGAGAGCCGAGGAAAACGCACCGAGGAAGTCGACGGAGTTCTTGCCGTTGCTGAAGCGGCCCGTGGCCTTGTGGCCCGGGTAGTCGATGCCGTTGTGCGCGAAGTCGGCCCTGAGGAGCGTCACCAGGTGGTTGTTGTTGCCCACGTCGGCGAGGGAGTCGCCGAGCACGTAGATCGCCGGCACGGGCCCCGCCGCCACCGGCGCAGCGGAAAACGTAGTAGCGGCCACCATGACCAAGCCAATAACAACAGCCATGGACGACCACCGACACGAGGTCACAGCAGCAGGAGCAGCCATTGCTCTCGAGATCTCACTGCCTCTCTCACGCGCACACAGCTACCGGTCAGCTGATC
Source organism: Digitaria exilis (assembly GCA_015342445.1). Taxonomy (NCBI): domain Eukaryota; kingdom Viridiplantae; phylum Streptophyta; class Magnoliopsida; order Poales; family Poaceae; genus Digitaria; species Digitaria exilis. The sequence goes on along the minus strand of JACEFO010002109.1, from coordinate 2,794,389 downwards.
AGACAGTTGTTGACCGAGCGGTGCTAGCTAGCTAGCTAGCTAACTAACTGGTTGACCTTAGATTGCCTAGCTAGTAGCTGCTGGAGCTCGTGATGAAGGTGTGAGCTTGAGGGAGGCCAATTTATAGAGTGGGAGGGAAGTGAAGCATTCGAGGAAGCAAGGAATTGAATGAAGTAGCTAGCCAGGTGATGGACGAAGCTGGAAAGATAGGTGTGTATCGGGGTGGACTCGGTGGACGACGTACGTAGTTGTCGAGCGTGTGTATCGGTGGTGTGGCGTGTTTAGAAGAGACGGCTTGGGCATGACGCGCGGATCGGATCGGACGAGCGTGTGGGATGGGGCATACCTTTGATATGATGATGGGTCCCGGCCTGTACTATATTTGAATTTTGAGATTCAGTAGTACGTATGGCGTACGCGCGCCTCTCTCTCTCTCTCTCTCTCTCTCTCCAGCGGGGACGTATTCACATTCAGTCCAAATGTGTTACCGCGTAGCTAGCCGGCGTTCATGTCCAACCATTTTTTTAAACCAAAAAAGAAAAGAAATAATGCACGGTTGCCAGAGATGGCTAGAACTAGATGAGGCAGCTGAGTAATCATGTATTAAAAGAATGCAAAGCGTCCCTGTATTGTTGATCCTGATAGAGTATAATAATTATAACGATCAGTTCGTGCTCAGATTGGGATGGGAGGTCTCAGCAGCCTACTGGAGTTGACAGTTGTAGCGTATGCAGTCGTGTGTTCCGGTCGACTGCTGAGAGGCGAGTAGAAGATTTGACTGTGTGTTTGTATGACTGAATATTAATTTAATGTACTGCCGTCCGAGAATGGTATGATTGCCATTTTGTTAATGTGATCCAATAGTGGACGCATGGAGCTCGTGGAACCTCCGATTCACCGATTAGCACTACTGCATGGTCTGCACCCAATAAAACATGCATGCCCTTCCCGTCCGAGTTGGCATGCCAAGGACGATGAAGCCGGCCGGGCGTTCCCACTGAGATTTGAGGCAGAGATCGATTGAGAGTACCAGAAAAGTGCAAAACGAACATAGGATCGAACCGACACTCTGTCTGTCTCTGCTGAGTGGCGCAAATTGTTCAAGCCGCTAGCTGGCGGTCACAGCTAGCTAGCCCAGCGACGTGTGCAGTACTGTACCCCATTGACAAGGCGACGAGCTGCTAAGTAGACGATTCTGCTGCAGCTTTCACATACCGATGTGATGTGTGTTCGTGGCATTTTGCCGAAGCTTCTGCTTGCACTCTTCCTGCGGTGCCTATCTGTAGGGTTGGGTTGTGTCCACACGACCACGCGTAGCCAACGCCAGCCAGTGCAAGGCTGATCGATCGATCGGCAGAGGCTATATAGACTATTATAATTGTGGTCTGCGTGCGTTGACTGATCCGAGCTCAAGTGTCAAGTGTACTGTACATGCATGTGCTGGTGGCGAGGAGGTTGTGAGTATATGCTCTTGAGTTTCGAGTTGGACCATACATTGATGTATGACACATCACTAGTCCACGACTCATCAGTAGGGAGAGGTGCACGCACACGCACCATAGGTGGCCCATCATACGGTGCTGTGCTGATTTCGTGCAGCTGGTTCTTCGATTCGGTGCCGGATAACCCGTCCGCGCGCGTGCCGTTCCCTGGGCATATATGCCGATGTGCATGCATATTTGTGCATCGAGAAGTATCCAGCTGTTGACGTGACGTTGTGTGTTGAGCACCGGCTCGGCTAGCTGGTAAATACCCTTAGGCCATGTTCAGATTCCCAACTATTCACTATTCATTCTAACTTTTCACTATTCATTCCAACTTTTCACTATTCCCCCCTCACAAAACACGTTTCCCAGCGAATGCTACAGTGTTTTTCTTATGCTACAGTGTTTTTTCCTACAATCTAAACACACCCTTATCTGCATCTTATGTGGTACAGTGGGATACCATGTGTCCTCGATCTCACAGCAAGAGAGAATGATGCATGGTCCCGTTTCCCCGGTGGACTACTTGGCATTTCAGTATTCTGTAGGAGTCGTCGTTGAGAGATGGATGGATCCAACAAGAGCGCACAAGTACGTCGCTTTGCATTCGCACTTCACAACCAGAAAACGACTTTGGAACTAATGACGGCCTCATGGGTTTCTCTACTTTTTTTTTTTTGGATGCGCGCAATATGTGTGCATGACAACTGAGGATTCGAATCGTTACCATCTACTGCAGATGTGAAAAATAAGTCCACCAAGAATGTCAAACACCTGCCATATGGCGCCAAAACAGGGCATAACATTGGGTTCACTTAGGCAGTCTCAGTGGGAGTTTCATGGGCAATAAATATAGTGCCACATAATCAATTTTGGTGATGTGTCAATGAATTAATGGAGAGAGAGGTGAAATGAGTTTTATGGTGATCAGGGGCGAAGCCAGCCCCACCGTTCGTAGATGTCAGCACTATTTTTCCACCGGTGTCATTAGTGTTGAAAACAATGTTTAAGTCATAATTTACACTGCATGTTTAGAAATCCATCGGTGTCAGGTGACACCAATGACAAGCCGTAGCTCCGCCACTTATGGTGATGAAACTTTCCGTACATAGTTACCTACACAGCTTGTGTTTTGCATGTAACCTAGGGAACAACAATAGATAAAACTATACATTGAGAGTGTGGTGTTTCATACTAGTTTTAAATATTTTTAAGATGTTGTGGCACTTTAGGTAATCGTGTCCATAAAACTTCCATCGAGAATGACCTTACAATCTCTTTGACTGAAATGATGGCAATTAACTTAACCGCATTTTAACTAATTTATTCTTCACTTGTATGCTTTACTTTTTTTTCTATCTACCTGAGCAGAACTAATTATTAAGCTCAAGCTAGAAAAACATCTTGACTCATTCCAAAACCCCCCACATATATAATCCACCTAGAAAGACAACTAGACGCCGCATTTTTCCTACTTATGCATTCCCATATGCAGGAATGCAAAGTATATATATTTTAGGTCATTGAGTCAAGCAGAAAACTTAATAAATAAACTAGTATATCATTGTACCTACTACCTAGTTAATTTAGGAGAAGAAGAAATGAACTAGATCGATGTGCCAACATAATTATTCAGTTGACCTAGAAAAATATTACTATTATTAGGTACAACTTGCATTCCTAATTAACTAGTACACGGTGAATGCTTTTTTTTTGGGATCCGGTGAATGTTAATCCACGGGGTGTAAATTTGAAATATAAAGAAAATAATTGCTTTTTCTAGAAAAGAAACAAAAGAATTGCTCGCCCAAATAAAATATTAGTCAGTTCAGCCCATAATTCGATCAACTCGCATGGCCCAATAATAAGTACATCAAGTCCATCATTATTCTAGCTTGGGACTACACTCCACCAAGATTTGTTGTTTATGTGAATTATGTTTAGCTACAATGTATTTGCATCTACAAGTTCGATTTGACATCTGCGTTTAGAAGCTCAAAAAGAGTAGATATAAGATGCTGCCAGGCGCCTGGACCTGGACACCCTTACTCAATTCGTATTTCGTAATGTATGAGACGGTGAGGTGGACTGGTAGAGTAGTAAAAATTATACTGGTCAGTGGTCACGATCATTGTGAAGCCGCTCGAGTAATAGTTAGGCACAACTTGGTTTTCTTTCGAGTTTTGACCCTAGGAGGCGCAGAGCTGCCTGACGTTCACCGGCGAAACCAGCGGCGCGGACCCGTCGAAGGCGACCCTCGTGAGCTTCCGCGCGGTGGCCTCCGTCGGATGGACCAAGTCCCAGAAAACGTAGCCCGTCCTGTTGGCACAGAGCGAGCTCACCGGGGTGCAACCAAACATGGCATTGCCATCCCCAAGACCACAGCACGCCGCCTTCGCTTCAGCAAAGCCTACATCACAGATTCACGCCAAACATTTATACGTGCCATGGACTCATGCATGGTGAATCAGGTATAGTAGTGGTTTAATTTGATCGAAGCATCATCATGTCATGTGCATCACCATCGTCATCAATCGATGTCCGTCCGTACCGTTGGTTTGTGGCTCATGGATGTACGGCAGCAGCGCGGTGGACGTGTCGAAGAAGGAGTACTGGAAGTCCGGGTGCTGCGCGCTCACGTCGCGCAGGAGCGAGGCCACCGCGGCGTTGTACATGGTGGACAGCGAGTTGGCCTCCACGTGGCATCCCATGTCCTCGCCGTTGAGGCTCCGCCGCCGCAGGATCGGGCAGCACCCGAGCGGCGGCGTGCCGACGAAGAACACCTTGCGCATACCCATTCCGTACATCCTCTGAAATCCACGCGTAGTTTGAGTACGGAAATTACTTGCACTTCAGAATGGATATATAAGTATATAACAAGTCGCGAGCACGAAGCAAAATCCACACCTGCAGGTGGCGTTTCAGGGACTGCGCCAGCGAGTCGACGAACTGCTGGCCGGAGCTCACGTTGAACGGACCGGCTAGCAAGACGCGATCGATTATGTCGTTGCCGCCGACGGCGACGGCGAAGATCGAATTGGCCAGGTGGGTCGACGCCTGAGCCTGGCCGAGCAGCTGAGCCAGCGCAGAATAAACGTTGGAGTAGTCGCGCTCGATTTGTTCGTCGAAGCTGATGCACAGACCCTGTGAAAAGTTCCCAAACATACATACATACCAGACACATCATTTCGTTACTATTATTCGGTTCCAGAAAACATCGCAAGAATTTTTGTAGTGTAACCTTGTTTGTGAGGTCTGAGACTCCTGCACCTCCTGATGCAAAGTTAACACCGTTCAGAAACATGGAGGAGCTTCCTGTGGCGTCGCAGATGGAGTGGTATGCAGGAGGTGTGGCGACACCAAGACTGCCGGCTGTAACGGTGGTTCAAGAAAACATTATGAAATGTTCTTAAAAAATTCTGTGGCATCATGCCATCTGAAGATTTTCAGGGACATATACGTAGCGACCATTGGTCTCATCAATAATCTTAATGTTAAAGGAAGCAAGGCAAAGCTTATAGAACATTCTCCAACAATACAAGAGCAAGATATTTCTCAAGGAAAATTCTAGAATTAGTAATTAGGTAAATTAGAAAATGGTGTAATATTTAGGAATTCTCTAGAAGGGGACACTTGTCTCAACCCCATGGTCCCCGTTGCCCTATAAATAGAACCCCCTCCCTTGCCATGATATACACCATCCAAGAGAGCATGGTAGAAGAGAGGTGCTAGGTAGAGTGGAGTGTGTAGTGGTGTTAGGATAGCCACCTAAAGGTGTGAGTGCTCCTTTGTAATATTGGTGTTTCAATAATAAAGAGTGTGTCTTTGTAGAGTGTCAGTCTCCCGGTTAAGCTTCATAGTTTCTAAGTGCTTAGTGTATAAAAGTGATCTATCGAAGGTTGGCTCTGCCACCCGGGATCACGACAGGTCTGGGCTTTATCGTAGGTTGGCTCTGCCACCCGGAAGCCAGCTTCATCTGTTGGTAGGCTCTGCCTCCCGGAAGTGAAAAGACGGTTCTGCCGTTCAAAGGACCTGGTGCACTAAGTATTAGAAATTAAAAGAGCTGACTGACTCTAGAGTGAGTTGGTGTGTGTTTTAGGTGTAGGTCCTCACAGAGTGGGTATTAGGGCCACCTCGATTTTCCAACAATTGGTATCAGAGCCAGGTTGGTCAGGGACCGTCTGGAGGAGGTCACTCGGTGAGCACAGGGTGCTTGCTGTTCGGTGCAATATCAAGGCGCTAAGGGGAGACTTTGCCGGTGCACAGTCTGGGACTGTGAAGCTCATTGGTCCGGGACCAAGAAAGCTAACTTGACGCTGGGCGTCAGTTACCATGGCGGATCTTTCTACCGCAAGCTGTGGGATTAAGAAGCTCAATAGCCATAATTATGGCTATTGGAAGACCTGCATGGAGTCCTACCTACAAGGCCAAGACTTATGGGAGGTCGTTGCAGGCGCCGAAACAGTGCCTCCACCAAAGGAGAGTGGCGAAGGTGCTTCGAAGAAGGAGAGCGCCGAGTCCTTACGGAAATGGCGCATCAAGGCCGGCAAGGCTATGTTCGTGTTGAAGACAACCATTGAGGAGGACCTACTAGAGCACATTCGAGATGTAGAGACCCCGAAGGAAGCTTGGGAGACTCTGGGGAAATTATTCTCCAAGAAGAATGAAGCACGCCTCCAGCTCTTGGAAAAGGAGTTATCGGGTATCTCTCAAAGCACTCTCACTATTGGGCAATATTTCACAAGAGTGAAATCTATCTGTCGAGACATATCTGAGCTCGCACCAGATGAGAAGGTTGGTGAGGCCCGTATGAGGAGGATCATCATCAATGGTCTCAGACCCGAATTTCAAGGCTTTATAGCCGCAGTGAGTGGATGGCCTACTCAACCTTCATTAGTGGAGCTAGAAAATTTACTGGCTAATCAGGAGTTAGCCAAGAAGATGGGAGGCGTGACTATAAAGGAAGAAGAGGAGGCACTTTTCACAAGTAAGAAGAAGACTACCTCGGGGACAAGAAAGGCCGAAGCCAAGATGGATGGAAGGTGGCAAGCATCACCCGAAGAACAAGAGTAACTTTGCAGGGGGAGCCCATAAACGAGAAAACCAGCAACAACCACCAAGAAAGGATGGATGCTTTAACTGTGGTAAGGAGGGCCACTTTGCTCGAGAATGTTGATTTCCAAGGAGGCGTTTTGAAGGGAATACAAGACGCTTTGAAGGAAACATGGCCACCATCACACAAGAGAAAAAGAAGGAGGAAGCATATCCTAATGAAGAAGAGTGGGATGTTGAAGCTGGGTTTTCTCAAGAAATTGAAGAAAATGAGTTGGAGGAGGACATGGAGGCACATGCTTTTGCAGCAACATCAGATCCAACACTTAATTACAAGGAGGATTGGATCATTGACTCAGGGTGCTCCAACCATATGACTAGTGACGACAAGAAATTGAATGATATGGCCGACTATAAAGGAAGGAGAGTGGTGCTAATGGCAGACAACTCGAGATTATCCATCTCTCATGTCGGGAAGGTGGTCGTCCCAAGGTATGGTCCTCAACAACTCCAACTCGAGAAGGTTTATCATGTCCCTGGCTTGAAGAAAAATCTGTTGTCAGTCCCACAATTGACAGCAGAGAGGAAATATGTTCTCTTTGGGCCAGATGGTGTGGCAATTTTTAGAAAATTGAAGGTGATCGGCACACCCATCATGGAAGGAAGGAGGAGACAATCGGTCTATGTCCTCTCCGCTGAGTCCGCTTATGTGGACAAGACACGGAGGAATGAGACCGGTGATCTTTGGCATGCACGTCTTGGGCATGTTAACTACACTAAATTAAAGGAGATGATGCAAAGGCAAGTATTGAAGGGGCTTCCTCAAGTGGACATCCGGACAGACACGGTTTGTGCCGGTTGTCAATATGGCAAGGCTCATCAATTGCCATACAAGGAGTCGGAGCATCGGTCCAAGACGCCATTGGAGCTCATACACTCGGATGTGTTCGGCCCAGTTAAGCAAATATCTATTGGAGGGATGAGGTACATGGTTACTTTTATTGATGACTTCTCCAGGTACGTTTGGGTTTACTTTATGAAGGAAAAATCTGAGGCTTTCACAAAATTCAAGGAGTTTAAGGAGAAAGTTGAAGGTGAACTTAATATAAAAATTCAATGCCTCCGTACTGATAATGGGAGAGAGTATTTATCAAATGAGTTCACTATTTATGTTAAGGAGCACAAGATAAAAAGGCAATTGACTTGCCCCAATACTCCACAACAAAATGGAGTGGCGGAGCGCAAGAATCGCCATCTTGCAGAAACTTGCCGAAGTATGCTCCATGCCAAGAACGTACCTGGAAGGTTCTGGGCCGAGTGTATGAGGACATCAGCCTATGTAATAAATAGGCTACCTCAACCCGAACTAGGATTCAAGTCACCTCATGAGCTTCTATGGAAGGTGAAGCCAGTAGTCAGCCATCTCAAAGTATTTGGCTGTGTTTGTTATGTGTTCGTGCCGGATCATCTAAGGAGTAAGTTTGATAAGAAGGCAATTCGATGCATCTTCGTTGGCTATGATGATGCACGAAAGGGTTGGAGGTGCTGCGATCCAACCACAGGAAGGTGCCACACCTCAAGAAATGTGGTATTTGATGAAGCTTCGGCTTGGTGGTCTCTCGAGAAGGTCAAGCTGCCGGACTCACATAATTTTGAGGAGATTCCAGAAGAAGTTCCAGAAGAAGAGGAGCAAGCACCAATTCCTCATGAAGATAAAGAGTGTTCGCCAAGCAAAACCAAGAGCCCTTGGAAGACTGGTGTACATATGACCTCGGAGGAATCTCACTCGCCACAAAATGAGCTTGAGAAGCCTATTCAAGAACCAAGGAGGACAACAAGGCAAAGGAAGCCTAATCCAAGGTATGCTAATACTGGCCTTGTTGATGAGTCTATACCTACCATCCTCATATGAAGAAGCAGAAAAAGGCCCTGAGTGGCGTAAGGCGATGGAGGAAGAAATTAAGGCACTAAATGAGAATCAAACGTGGGATTTAGTGCCAAGACCAAAGGAGGTGAAGCCTATATCTTGCAAATGGGTTTATAAAGTGAAGACTCGTCCTGATGGCTTAATTGAGAGGTATAAGGCTCGACTCGTTGCTCGGGGTTTCTCTCAACAATATGGGCTAGACTATGAAGAAACATTCAGTCCGGTGGCAAAGATTACAACTGTACGAGTCTTGCTAGCATTGGCCGCTTGCAAGTCTTGGAAGCTGTGGCAAATGGATGTCAAGAACGCTTTTCTAATGGCGAGCTTGACGAGGAGATCTACATGGAGCAACCAAGGGGATTTGAGAGCAAAATTCACCCTGAGTATATTTGCAAATTGAAGAAGGCACTCTATGGATTAAAGCAAGCTCCACGAGCATGGTACGGGAAGGTCGGTGAGTTCCTCGTACAAAGTGGTTTCAATGTCACTCCATCAGATTCTAGCCTATTTGTTAAGGTGAATGAAGGTAGACTAGTAATAGTCCTAGTCTACGTTGATGACTTGATAATAACTGGAGATTGGTCCGAGGAAGTACAAAGGACAAGAGAAAATCTCTCGGTGCGATTTCAAATGAAGAAGCTTGGAGAGCTAAAACATTTCCTTGGACTTGAGGTGGAGCGCACAAAGGAAGGGCTATTTCTGGGACAACAGAAATATGCCAAGGACCTTTTGCAAAGGTATGGGATTCTTGATTGCAAACCTATTTCTACTCCTATGGATCCTAATGTGAGACTACAAGGAGACAAGGGGAAGGATCTAGAAGATGCCACTATGTATCGACAACTCGTTGGGAGTCTCATCTATCTTACATTAACTCGGCCTGATATTTCATATCCGGTGGGAGTGGTTAGTCGATACATGAGTAGTCCCAAGAAGCCTCACCTCGATGCAGTCAAGCGTATCCTCAGGTATGTCAAAGGCACCATCAATTTTGGTATTATATACAAGAAGACAAATGAATGCCAGGTGATGGGATATTGTGATGCCGATTATGCCGGAGATTATGACACACGGCGATCAACTACGGGATACTTCTTCAGTCTTGGATCAGGAGCCATATCATGGTGCAGTAAGAGACAACCAACTGTGGCACTATCTAGTACTGAAGCAGAGTATCGATCAGCAGCAATGGCAGCACAAGAAAGCACTTGGCTTAAGCAGTTGATGGAGGATCTTCACCAGCCAACAGAATACCAAGTAAGGATTTTCTGTGACAATCTATCTTCCATTCGATTGGCAGAAAATCCAGTCTTTCATGCAAGGACTAAACACATAGAAGTTCACTATCACTACATAAGAGAAAAGGTCCTTGAGGGTGAGATCATAATGGTGCCTACTAAGACAGATGAGCAGACTGCCGACATACTCACCAAAGGTCTTAACAAGGCAAAGTTTGAGAAGTTTCGAGAGGCGCTCGGCATGGTCTGCAGGACAACTCTAAAAAGAAGTTTGCCTTGAGGGGGAGTGTTAAAGGAAGCAAGGCAAAGCTTCTATAACATTCTCCAACAATACAAGAGCAAGATATTTCTCAAGGAAAATTCTAGAATTAGTAATTAGGTAAATTAGAAAATGGTGTAATATTTAGGAATTCTCTAGAAGGGGACACTTGTCTCAACCCCATGGTCCCCCTTGCCCTATAAATAGAACCCCCTCCCTTGCCATGATATACACCATCCAAGAGAGCATGGTAGAAGAGAGGTGCTAGGTAGAGTGGAGTGTGTAGTGGTGTTAGGAATAGCCACCTAAAGGTGTGAGTGCCACTCGGAAGCCAACTTCATCTGTTGGTAGGCTCTGCCTCCCGGAAGTGAAAAGACGGTTCTGCCGTCCAAAGGACCTGGTGCACTAAGTATTAGAAATTAAAAGAGCTGACTGACTCTAGAGTGAGTTGGTGTGTGTTTTAGGTGTAGGTCCTCACAGAGTGGGTATTAGGGCCACCTCGATTTTCCAACACTTAATTTCTACCAGCAAAAAAAAATAGTCTTAATTTCTACCGAGGAAGTCGACGAAGTTGTAGCCGTTGCTGAACCTGCCGGTGGCGAGGTGCTCCGGGTAGTCGACGCCGCTGTGTGGGAAGTTGGCCCTGGTCGGGGTCACCAGGTAGTTGTTGCCGACGTCCGCCTGTGAGTCGCCGAGCACGTACAGCGCCGGGACCAAACCGCCCTGCACTAGCACCAGCCCGGGCAAGAAATCTACACATAGAAGAAGGCCAATAGTGGTGCTCAGCTTAGGAGAACACATTTTCTTTCAGAATTTCAGAGGAAAAAAAAAGCGGCACACAGAAATGCGTGTCCACAGCTTAAGATGACAAGTTCCATGGAATGTATTGATATATAATGAGGTGCGAAAAGTCGTCAGGGAATCTAGAATGTTATGAAAACATTAAAATTACTCTCTCAATTGTAACCAAAGTCCACAACTCCACATGGCCGCTAGACTGTTTCTTGTCCAATTTACCCACTAATATAATTTATGTTTTTTTTCTCCGTGTGCAAGTTTAATTGTAATTTAAAATCTTTCATGGTAATGAACATCACAATGTACGTTGAAAATATATTACAATTTTTGTCATTATTACTAGGATTAATTTATTATTAAATATATCACCCTATCAAAAACAATTATGAAAATATCATGATATATTTTTTCTAACATTAGTTGCTATGTCTACTGTCATATAGCAGAATTTGAACGTAATATCACTGGTTGTGCATGGATAAATAAAAAAATATTGTGGGATAAATTAATCGAAATGACATAGTTTATTGGATAAAATAAACAAAAAAACAATGTGGGGGTTATGTAGGCTCTGACTATATTTGATGGGAGTAATATGGACATTTTTCTTATATCTGTACCATCTGTACTTGTTTTGCACTATACCGTTACTCTGACTCTTTGTGTGTTATTATCACGTAAAGGTAGTCGCACATATAATTTGTTCTCGTCAGAAGCACATGGTCACGAAAGAGAATACTACATAACTGCATGAGCTAAGTGTCACGGCTTACATGTGTACAGTGAATTTGCTTGGTATGACAGGGAAAAAACCACTTTTCATGGATGCAGACTATGTTTTGTGTTTTCTTCCTTGTGATAAAACTAATTAGCACGGACAAAGTCCTTGCAAGGGCATTCAAGTGCACTTGACCTCAATAAACACGTGTGCGAAATAGAAAGAAGTTACCCGAGAGCTGATGCTTGAGAACACGCGGTATCATAAATATTAAATATTAGTACTTTATTATAAATTTGATCAAATTTGAGATAATTTGACTCTTCAAGAATGACTTATAATTTGAATCAGATTGAGTAAGATGGAAAGCCGACGTCAGAAATCAATCAGACGGAAGCAAATAAATGCCCGACTGTAAATTTGCATTAATTGTGCTGGTTTTTTGGGTAAAAAGGAAATTGTTTCATTGCCATGTTTGAATTTCATGACATTTTCATATTACAGAAAGTTTGCACATGCTAAACTAATGGCCAAAAAATAAATATTGTATTGTGTGCATTAATTTGCATCGCACGTTGAGCTCAAAATTGGCACAAAAATGGTTGCGTATGCTACAACGATATCGTAAGGCAAACCCCTTTGCTCTTTACAACAACAAGCTAGTTGCAGAGCTGACTCACGTTCCTCGGAGAAACCAATGGCTTGGATCCTCCGAAGGCGACGCCCGTGAGCTTCCTGGAGGTAACCTCCGTCGGGTGGACGAGGTCCCAGAAGATGTGGTCCGTCCTGTCCGGGCACACGCTGCTCACCCTTCCACACCGATACATAGCCTTGTTTTCCCCGAGACCGCAGCACGCCGCCTTCACTTCAGCATAGCCTGTCAATCAACACACAAGAACCAGAAGAGATCAATAAAAACCCTGGGAAAAATAAGTAATTATCATCGATCATATATAGTATATGTCAATGGTGATCTGATCACTGATGCGTGTTGTACCGTTTGGTCGCGGGTCGTCGATGAGCTGCATCAGCGCGGTGTACGAGTCGAAGAAAGAGTAGCGGAAATTCCCGTGCCGCGAGCTCATGCCGGCGAGCAGGGAGGCCACTGCCGTGTTGTACTGGACGGACATGTCGTTGGCGGCAGCGTGGCATTCCTTGGTGAGGAGGTTAACCTCACGCATCACTGGCAGGCACCCGATTGGGCCCGCGCCGACCAAGAACAACCTGCGCATCCCGAGCTCGTACAGCCTCTGAAACCCACACACAAAGTTCAGAGTCATCACACTCATAGGGAGAGGCATAGGTTTCTGAACGTGTATATATGGAGCAGGTTTATGTTCATTCCTGATCGAGTAGTACACACCTGCAGTTGGCGTTCCAAGGTCTGCACCATCAGCTCGACGAACTGCTGGGGAGTGAGTACCTGCAACTGCAACTCCACCGCAGGCAGCTCGACGGTGACGGTGGGGGCTCCAGGGGGAAGAGAGCGGAGGATTATGTCATTGCCGCCGATGGCCACGGCGAATATCGATTTGGAGAGATGGGCCATCGCCTGAGCCTGGCCGAGCTTCCGAACCAGCTCTGAGTACATGTTGAGGTAGTCGAGCTCGATTTGGTGGTCGAAGCTGAAGCACAGGCCCTGCACATCCATTCTGTTTTTGGTCACTCTCGATCGACACGACACCGTAACATATCGGGAACATTAGCGAGGTTTTATTTTGGTGGTAAGGATTTCCTCTGTTCTAACCTTGTTTGTGAGGTCCAATACTCCTGCGCCACCGGAAGCAAAATTGACGCCCTTCAGAAACGTGGACTCGCGTTCTGCTGCGCTGTCGCTGATGGAGTGGTATGGAGGAGGACTGGCCAGCTCGAGACCGCCAGCTGAAACGGACAATGCAGGAGTTAATTTTTTTTTAATCATTTCTGGGTTGTGGTCAAGATAAAAAATCGTGGTGCCCATTCATATGAAAGTATGCAGGGAACAAATCTTGGACAATCACTAATTCTCTCTGTAATCCGAACGATAAGTATCAACATTTTGGGTTCTACTTCCACCAGTACTAGTATACTCGAATGCCCAAGAATTCATCACAACACAATGCATATAAGAATTAAGAAGTTGTTAAATGTCTAGCAAACTACCAGCAGTAGCCCGGATGCTTTGAGTACGCACCAAGATAATCGACGAAGTTCTTGCCATTGCTGAACCTGCCGGTTGCCTGTTGATTCGGGTAGTCGATGCCGTTGTGCGGGAAGTTGGCCCTGAGCGGCGATAGCTCAAGGTTGTTGTTGTTGCCAACGTCCGCCTGCGAGTCGCCGAGGACGTACAGCGCCGGGACCTGACCCCCATGGACCAGCTCGGCCAAGAAGCTAACGCAGAGGAGGAGGATGCCACAGGCGGCAATGGTGGTGGTGCTCTTGCAAGAGGGGGCCATTTCGGCAGGTCAAGAATTTCAGGCACGGCGATGGCTTGAGATGTTATATATACATACATACATATAAAGAAATAGGACGGTGGAGAGAATCCAGCATACCTTGCCTGTGCGCGCGGCTAGTTGACTTCATTGGTTTGTGCTCTTTTTATTATTAACCCGCTCGTCATTTAGGGTTATTTTGCACTTCAGGGCGTCCTGTCGGTCTGCATGGCTGTTGTACAGATTTATAATACTGATGATGATTAGTCATGCAACTAACAGCAGCCTTCATGCATGCAGGCCATCCTCACTAATCGTGCGGCGTATACGGTATATCATGTGTTCTCATTGTAACTTAACTCTGTGGGAGTCAACTGGACGAACATGTTGGAGCATCCATGTTGATCGATCATATCTCTCCGCGAAATAAAGAAAATATATAATGAACTTGCGGATCACACAGCCGTTGACTCAGAATGTATTCCGGCCAAAAGTTCGGAAGAGCACATGGATTGCCTGCCCAAACTTCAACGTTGGAGATATTATATTCAAATCAGTAACCATGACGGGACATGGTTATATTGGAATCTTAATTATCTGACTATGAGGTGGCTTTGCGATTAAGCTCTGCATTATAATCAGAGGATTATTCAGTTATTTTAATTCATAAATTGACACTGAAACTGTATTTACATATAATCGAAACCGAGGTTGTTGATTCTGTTATGAATGATGATCCTTGAGAAGAATGCTAGGTACCGAGTAAGGTGGAAAAACATTTATCAATGATGATGCTTGATTTAGTAACGGTTAACTAGGTAATCCCAACAGTCAAAATATAGGTGATGTTTTCCTATATGTATACATTTATAAGTTTTCAAGTTTTAATTCAAAAATATTTTTATACATTTGGGCCCTAAGTATAGAAGTAGGTGCAGCTGTTCCATGGCTTTGCGTATCCTAGCTTTTAAGACATGCTGTGTTTTTTTTTTCAAAAAATCATTGAAAAATCAAAGTGTTCCTGCAATTTCCTTTGGAGAAAAAAAAAACTTGACTTAGACAAAAATCAACCCAAAAACATCTCAAAAAATTCAAACTAAAAACCTTACAAGCGCAATGGAGTCATTTACGTTGGGCTCGATTTATGGGCCACTTAGCATACGTTGGTTCCATTTATAGGCCACTTTAAAGATGGCCTTTTTATCAATCTGATTGTCATCTCCTTTCAACGTAGCCCATTTCCACATTGCATGCTGAATCATAAACATTTTGTACGTAAACTTATAATGAGAAAAAAATTGTCCAACAAGTCCATGCTTCCTAGAATCTGGCACTTCTAGCAAAAAATTAATCAGAAAGAATAAAAACTGGCAATCAATTGACACTTGGTCGTGACAAATCAGACCTAACTGTTCTAAGGGCATAAGTACTTACAAATCACAAAATACAATTAAATGGACTTAGGTTAGACCCAGATGGAGAACCAATGCAACAAAAGTCACTCGTTCACAATTATTCTTACAGAAGAAATTACTTGAAAAATAAAGCGAACAAGTACTAGTTTGAGTAGTATTACTATTCAGAACAACACGATTAAATAAACTTCTGTTAGACTAAGGGTGCGTTTAGTTTAAAATTTTTTCCCCAAAAAACACTATTCATCCAACTTTTCCCTATTCGTCCCATCCATTCTCCTCATAGAACACTATTCATCTACAGTGTTTTTTCGGGTCTACAGTGTATTTTCGGGGAATCTTTCCCAAACTAAACACACCCTTAGCTGGAGAACTAACAAAAGTATTTCCTCATCTATAATTCTCTTTTTTTTTTCTTTTGCGAAACATGTATAATCAAAGATGGGTTAAGGACACAAACCAGATGGTAGGTTCCACCACAAGGACTTTTACCGGCTACATAATTATGGTATTACAGTTCCTATTTAGCTTAAGCAAAGATTTGGACGAATCTTATTATTATATAGAGTAAAGTGCATCCACCACATGAAGTTGTATCATTGTTTCATTTTGGTCTAACAAGTTGTAATGGTAACACCCACATATATAAAGTTGCATTGTTGTATCTTTTTGGTCCAACAAGTTGCAAATGTCATACATTAAGTTGTTCACGCTGTGCCTATACAATCCAAAATTATATGTTGCTGATGTAGCATGCTAATAATAAGGACTTGGAACATATACAATCAATTACTTTATTATCTTTTCTCATTTTGTTTTCTGATGATATTTTTTAATCCTGGTCTAGTTTATATTAAACATGAAAATATATATTTTTTTATAAATGCACCTCTATCTAGTCCCCATCACAACACATGAAACAAAAATAGTATTAGTAGATCGTCATGGACTGCACAAAATAATATTAACACGTATTCTCTTGGATCGTATCTCACTATGTCATACAATTTTATATTTTGTTTGGCGTAACTCATTAGACCGAAATGAAACGAGAATTTTGTGTTTGTCTCGTCTATTCTTCTAGCAAGTCCTCATCAACATGCATGCCGCATCTTTGAAATACGGATTCAAGTGTATAGTGGAATGTATATGCCCATTGTAAACAACATAGTGTCAATGTTTACAACTTATTGGACCAAAATGATACAAAATACAACTTCATGTATGTGGGTGTTGTGTTTACAACTTATTCGACCAAAATGATACAATGATGCAACTTCACGTATGGTGGATACACTTTACTCTATTATATATAGATATAATTAATATCTCAACATGTTATATGTTAAATGGATATAGGAGCATGATTTGTTTCCTGTTTCCGTCAGATGTCGTGTTCACTTCGATGCTTCGATTCCAAAACGTCGACATCATCTCGGTGCGCAGAGCTCCAAGCGTCGATCCATCAACGGTGTGCCACTTCCTAAAACTTCTTTGACAGATATCATTGCCTTGTAAACGCGGCCGCCCCTTACGCCATCTTCCGGGCTCCAGAGATCACGTCGAGGAAAGCTCTTCCCCTTGTCTCTCACACGGCGCCTGGTGTTCTGCACGACGGAATTGAAGACCCGTTCGCCCCCGGCCGGCCGGCCGGCCTCGCTCTCTCGGCCGCTAGCGGCCGGCCGTCGTCGCTACGCCAAATGGCTACGCCCAAGCACGACGCATCATCGTAACTATCCGTAGCCTATCCAACGCATACTAGCTAGCTAGACAGCTAGTTGTTTCCGACTTCCGAGCCTACTAGGTGTGGCCATCGCGCGGCCGGCCATGTCGTCGTCGAGACGGTGGACGTCCGCCTCCATCACGGAGCTCCCGGCGGCGGGCCGGTCGTCGCTCCTCCCACCGGCCGGCGAGCTCTCGCCGGGCCGCCACACCGCCCGGCGCTCCGTCTCCCGCTCCGACACCGCCCCTCCCACTTCCATCGCCCGAACCATCTGGCCTTCCTCCTCCTCCTCCTCCGGCGGCAAGAGCGGCAAGATCACCAAGGCCACCCGCGCGCCGTCTCCCTTGTCGTCGTCCTCACCGACGTCGTCGTCCTCCTCCTCCGTGGCCACCCTCGCCGACCACCTCGCCAAAGACACGCCGCAGTCTCTCTCCCGCCAGCGCAGCTGCACCGAGCTCCCCCGCTTCGCCTCCGACACCTCCGACGCCGAGCCCGGCCGGAAGATCGGCAGGTCCACCGGCAATGGCGGACACGCGTTCGGCCGGTCCATGCGGCTCCTACCTTCCACCAAGCCCGCCGGAGTCACCCTCACCCCCGGGCGCGTCGCGCCCTCCGACCTCCGCCGCCTCGCCGCCAATAATGGCGGCGGCCTCTCCCTCGACGCCGCCGACGCCACGAGCTCCGGGTCGGAGTGCAGCGACGCCTCCACCAGGGGCTCCGCCTCCGCGACATCGAGGACGACGGTCTCGAACTCGAAGCCGCACTCGCCGCTGCTCCCGCGCACGAGCTCTGTCCGCCTGCTCGGCTCGAGCACCACGCAGTGGGCGCTCTCGCCGGGGCGGCGCAGCGGCTCGCCGCTCAAGTCGTCGGCGGCGGCGCTGGCCACAGTGCCGGAGGCGAAAGGGACGAAAACGAAGAGCCTGATCAGCCTTGGGTGGGGCCACATCTTCCACCGCCGGAAGCACGCCGCCGAGGACGCCACCATTGCCGCATCCACGGCGGCCACCTTGCTGTCCTCGCCGTCACGGAGCCGCCATGGAGGCGGCGCGGAGGTCTGGCACGAGATGAGGATGGCGCATTGCCGCCTCCTGCAGTGGCGCTTCGCCAACGCCAAGGCCGAAGCCGTCCGCAAGAGGAAGAAGGCCAGTGCTGAGCTGGAACTGATGGGTGCGTGGGCGAGCGTGTCGGAGATGCGAGGGAAAGTGGCGAGGAAGCGAGTGCAGCTGGAGAAGGAGAAGCAGAAGATTAAGCTAAATACTGTGCTCACTTCCCAGGTTCGTTTCGTTCAGATATGAATTTGAAAAGATTGCGAATTTTATCGAATTTATTTAGAAGACTCTCCTCAATTGCAATTTTTTTTTTTTTGATGACATGGTGCAGATGAAAGATTTGGAGAGCTGGGTGCAGGTGGAAACAGAACATGCAACTGCTCTGGCGTCAACTGTAAGCTGCACCCGGGCAGCAGTTTGCAGGCTTCCTCTCACCAATGGTGCCAAGGTATTCGGTTTTCGACTAATGATTGTGGTTTCTGTAACATATGGAGATACATTTCAACAACGAATTTCCTTTTGTCTTTATTAAACATTTTTTTAGTAAAATTATAGAGTACATAACGCCCTGAAGTGCATCAGGGATTTTCTTACTACTCCTAAACTAATTCCAATAGATTTATAGAGAGCTACCTGAAACAACTCAACGCATAATACTGCAACATGACTAATTGTTCATTCGCTTACAGGTATCCCTGCCACCATTGTCTACCATTCTACAGCAAGCGCTTGAGCTCACGTTGACAGCCAAGACGATTACGAGATCATTCAGTCCCAAGGTAACCGAGTAAATATGCCAAAATATGCTCAATATTGCGCATGTGCCCACTGATTTATATAGTTTGATACTTTGATGTGATCAATGGAACTGTCTTTGCCCTTAGGCACAGGACACAGCGTTGGTGATATCAGATCTAGTACGTGTGGCGACTGAAGAGAAAGCCGTGTTGGAGGAGTGCCTCGAGCTGCTCAGCCGGGTCTCTGCACTGCAGGTAATAGCATTGCTATTTCTTTCGCAGATCGCAGTACCTTGCAATTTTTTTCTTTTTCTGCTGATTCCTTAAGCTTATTTTGGTAGCATATATTCTTACCGATGTTTTATTGTTGCTCTTAACCTGCCTGCAGGTCGAGGAACAGAGCTTGCGCTGCCATCTAGTGCAATCGGCATCACTTGGTGCTTTGACTGTGGAATGTACGCAGGCACTTTGATTGTAGAACAAAATACAGTTGTGCCTTAGACTTTTCTAGTAAAAACCATAATATATATAATCATAGCCATAGGTACTTTGGTGGATAGAAGGGTAAGACCAAATCAGTAGACGAGAGAATATCATGTTAGCATATTGCTGCAGGATAGCCCTGAACTATTAAAACGTTAGTAAATATACAATGCTTACATGCTTACGAAAGACAGTAAGACACAGTTCACGAGTAAACCATTTTGACCACCAATATCTATAATAATATATAAGTAAAAAAAGATACTCAAGTCTTGAAACATCAAATCTTTTAACAGTAACATCTTATTTGAGATGGACTCAAACCATCATTCTCCACATCATGCATAATGTCTTTTAAATAAAGTCGAATAAGCATATGATTTGACTTTATTTTGATGGAATATATATTTCGTTCATTTTTACCGCACCATGTCAAACCATATTATCCTTGATTCGCCTCTTATATCCATCAAAATATATATTGACGCCCATTGAAAGACAAGGTAGTCAAACTAAAGGAATAACACATGATCGTAATAGAAACTTTCAAATGGATGATAGATAAGGCGCCAGAGCTGGTTCCTCATCTATGGAGTGGATTTCCATTAATTTCTCCAAGTCCACAGATTGGTTTTTATGGCTGTTTCTATTTTTTTTTACTTCTGGCTGCTTCTCGCTTATTTGGTGGATTTAATATTTATGTCAATGACAAACACAAATCTAAACCAAAACTAAGCCTTTTAAAATGCTTTGTTTCCATTATTACAAGACCCATATCCAACAAAAACAGACCCTCTTCGACGGGGCCCTTCCACCCCGTCTTTTTAGGAAAAAGTCCTTTTAAGGTTCCTCAACTTTTGCCTAAGTCTGGTTTAGGTCCCTGAACTATAAAACCGGGTAAAACGCGTCCCTCAACTTTTAAAACCGTCTATATTACGTCCCTCAGCGGTTTTAGACGGTTGTTTTGCTACAGTAACCGTGGGTTTGCTACAGTTGCTGCACCTTTCCATTTTCTTTTATTTATTTAATTTTACTAAATATTTGAAAAATTATAGTAAATCACATAAAAATCATGAAACAAAAACTCTAATTTTATTAGACTCTATATGAGTAGATCCTTACACTGAACATATATTATGATATGCTTTAGTATAAAATTTTTGTTGCACCAATTCATAGATGCAGTTTACATTATTTCCAAACGAGCATAGATCTAAAGATGCAACAAAAATTTTGTACTAAAAGCATACCATAATATATATTCACTGTGTAGATCTACTCATATAGAGTCCAATTAAATTAGAGTTTTCATTTTATGATTTTTATGTGTATAATTTTTCAAATATTTAGTACAATTAATAAATAAATAAAATGCAAAGCTGCAGTAACTGTAACAAACCCACGGTTACTGTAGCAAAACAACCGTCTGAAACCGCTGAAGGACGTAATATGGACGGTTTTAAAAGTTGAGGGACGCGTTTTACCCGGTTTTATAGTTCAGGGACCTAAACTGGACTTGGGCAAAAGTTGAGGGACCTCAATAGTACTTTTTCCGTTTTTTTATATGACTTTCCCACTCAGTTTTTTGAGGGTGACTTGCTGGGTGCCATATTTCGGCCCAATAATCCAAGCTGGGCTTCTGCTCATGCGCCCCAGATACGACCCATCAGTAGGCCCGAGAAGACCTTTCCGTCTTCCAAGAAAAAAAAAAAAAAAAGAGTCTTCCGAGTTCCGAAGGAAGCCGCCCCCGGCGACTCGATATCGTCTCCTTCCCGGTTTCCCCTTCGCCGCCGTGTCCTCCCTATTCCCGGCGGTTCGCACAAAACCCTACCGAAAAGAAGCAGCAACCGGAGCTCAAGTCCGTGAATCGTGTGACGAGAGAGAGAGAGCATCAGGCGTGCCATGACCTCCATGGCAGGCGGCGGCGAGCCCTCGCGGTCCGCCTCGGCCATCGTCGCCAACACCTCGAGAGGGTACCACATCCTCAGGATCGACGCCTACTCCCGCACCACGGAGACACCCGCATGCGAGTACATCAAGTCCCTCCCGTTCACCGCCGGCGGCCATCGCTGGTGCATCCGCTACTACCCCAATGGCGACAGGCCGGAGGCCAAAGATTACATCTCGCTTCACCTATACCTCGACGAAGACGTAAGCGAGGCAGTAAAGGCGCAATTCATGTTCCGTTTTATCCGCGATGTGGGGGAGCAGGCGTTGACACTGGGGTCTCTGCACAGCTTCGATAGCTACTGTGGTTGGGGACGAACTAAGTTCGTCAAAAGGCAGGATTTGGTGGCGTCCAAGCATCTCCAGGACGATTCCTCTACGGTTCGATGCGATGTGGTTGTTACCAGCGGATTGAGGGCGCAGGAGCACCCGGCGGAAGCAACAATTCCGGCCCCTGTGCCCGTGCCTTCATCTGACCTGCACAAGCATCTTGGCTATCTCCTCGAAACAGAGAAGGGTGCTGACGTGGTGTTCGACGTTGCCGGTCAGACGTTTGCTGCACATCGGTGCGTGCTTGCGGCCAGATCGTCTGTCTTCAGTGCAGAGCTTTATGGTGTGATGATGGAGAGCGACACCGGAGGTGTGGTTCGCATCGAGGACATGGATCCTCGGGTGTTCAAGGCTTTGCTCTACTTCATTTACACCGACTTATTCCCAGAGACAGCAAAAGAAGAGAGAGATAAGGGCCAAGATGGAGATGTAATGTGCCAGCATCTACTTGTTGCTGCGGACAGATAGAACTTGGAGAGGCTGAAATTGTTATGTGAAAAGAGGTTGTGTGACTACATTGATGTCGGCACGGTGGCAATCGTCCTGGCTCTTGCTGAGCAACACCGCTGCCATGAACTCAAGAAGGCGTGCCTCGATTTTCTCAGGTCTCGTGCAAATGTGAAGGCTGCCGTGGCAGGTGGCGGATTTAAGCATCTAATCAGAAGCTGTCGCTCTGTTATGGAGGAATTGATTGCCATGCTCGCAGATTAATTCTAGGATGTTCTAAACAGTTGCAGTTGTAGGTTTGGCAATGGCGGTATGTCCTGTTTTCTGCACTTGTAGTTATGTACCTAAGTTTCAAGAAGATTCTGAGGATGTTCAAGTTCTGGGATGATATAGTTTTGTGACTCTATTTTGATTGTTTATCAAGCTTATTCAAAATCTCTTTTTCAACTTTTACATTCGCCATTGCAGAGGACCACATCCCAATTCTCAAGATGAGCTCGAACGTCTTTTTGCTAGCCTTTCGATTTAAACTGTATCCTAAAGTAAATATTTTAACCCTGCTAGCTAACTTTAATTCCATAATGCATATTTTTTTTTCATTTGATCAGTTATGCGTGTGTGTACTCTATTTTGATCCCTCTATAGCATTTGATCGATAACTTCCCTTGTAATAATATACTAAATAGAATGTCGAAGGAAAAGAACAGGAGACTGAAATATTTTTGTAGTATTTAGCTGCATGGGTTTGTTGGTCCCTGTAATCTAAAGCGACAACAAGAACAAATGCGATAACAAAAATCCACCAATATGAGAATGACAATTTGACAGAATATTTCTTAATGAGGTTCCGTCAAGTATGGGTACTCTTATCAAAAGCAACATAGATGAGTAGCATGCTCGCACCGTCCCAAAATAGATGAGTAGCATACTCGCTTCTTAAGAAAAACATCATCTTTCAACATTAGCCAATTATATATAAAATAATATTAATATTTATAATACACCATTAGTATCATTAGATAGATATTTGAATCTAGTTTTTTAACAAATTTATTAGAGATATAAACATTACACATATTTTTCTACCAATCGAGTCAAAGTTGAAAAACTAACACACGCACGCATCCCATAACGTCATCTTTATGGACGGAGGGCATCGGCCTCCCGTGTGGTCCACGATCAGACCATGCGCTAGCTATGTCCTTTCCTGCTACAAAGTCACCTCACTATAGACCTGAGCATTTGTGGCCCGGCCCGGCCCGGGGCCGTGGGCCCGGCCCGAGCCCGTGGGCCCGGCCCGAGCCCGGTGGGTTTTGACCCGCCCACGCCTTCTAATGGAATGGGACTGGGCAGCGAAAACCAAGCCCAAAAAAATTCAGCCCGGCCCGAGCCCACCCATATAATTAATTTCATTTATTTTTCAACTAAAAAAGGACGGGAAGCCCGAGCCCGCCCACGGCCCGGCCTGAGCCCGGCCCGAAAACTGGGCCCGAACTTGCCCATGGGATGCGCGTGGGCACAAATTTTCGGCCTGAAATAAACCGGGCTTTTTCTCAACCCGGCCCGAATTGGGCCCGGCCCGCAAAATGCTCAGGTCCACCTCACTATCAGCACAGGGAGTGGCCCTCGCATTTGTTTGCCCAAAAGGCCCAAAGTTATAGAACTCCACCCAAACACCGATTATAACTATCCATGTATTCGACACAAACTCAACATTAGTGGAGATCAATCAACATAGTTACGTATGAACTATATATCAAGTATGATCAAATGAAAATAATTATGCCCAGGATTAAGGGCATGTTTGGTTTGTGCCCCCATTTGTCTTACCAAAAAATTGTCATGACCAAATCGATGGTAACGCCACATCATTGGTAGAAATTCGTTTGAATTACAACTTTGCTAAAACTTGCCAATCCGTTAGTATGACATGTGGGGCCCATATATCATAATTTTTTTTCACATATAGTCAAGTGAGATCTTGTTCTGTAGATTTAATTGCAAGAGTATATATGTGAAATCAAATCATAGATTGGATGTCATATGAGAGATATTAGTCATGGAAGATTATTCATCAAAGAAACTCGTACTTTGTGCAACCATTGGCAAGCTGACACCTCAGCATTGATGGGCATGGCGCATGACCAAATTTTGGGCAAGGGGTTTGGCCGCCCGCATGCTCGCCCAGATTTCTACTGTCTCTACTAATTTTTTTTTTTGGCAAGCCTATTATTGGCTATGAACCAAACTCCTACCAAATTCCATTGGCTAATTTGGTAAAGTTGGTTTTGGTAACAATCCAAACGTGCCCTAAGATAGAGAGACAATGAGCTTACCTGTTATAAGATAGATTCTCTTAAGTAATAAAATGCAGCTTGATTAACAAGTAGAGCATTGACGAATTCTAAGCAACATAAAAAAAACAAGAACCACATAGATGGACTTCCAAGGGAGATTCAAAGCTAGCACCTAGCAGACAACAAAATCACCCAGTATTGTTGCACAGATGCCGTCAACTACGAAAGTGCTAAGAAGTGAAACTTATACACAACTACAAGAGCAGAAAAACAGGAAGTGCCACAATTGCCAAAACTACTTGCAATACGGGCCCAGAAAACATCAACTACAACTGTTAAGAAACTAGGCATCCCAGGATTAATTTGCAAGCATGGCAATCAACTCCTCCAAAACAGAGGGGCAGCTTCTGCTTAGATGCTTAAAGCCGTCACTTGCCACGGCTGCCTTCAGATTTGCAGGAGAGCTTAGAAAATCAAGGCAAGCCTTCTTGAGTTCATGGCAGTTGTGTTGCTCAGCTAGAGCCAGGATGATTGTCACCTTGCCCACATCAATGTACCCACACAACTTGTTTTCGCATAACAATTTCAGCCTCTCCAAGTTGTATCTGTCCGCAGCCACCAGCAGATGCTGACACAAGACATCTTCATCTTGGCCCTCATCTCCCTCTTCTTTTGCTGTCTCTGGGAATAAGTCGGTGTAAATGAAGTAGAGCAAAGCCTTGAACACCCGAGGATCCATGTCCTCAATGTGCACCACACCTCCAGTGTCGCCCTCCTTCATCACACCATAAAGCTCTGCACTGAAGACAGACGACCTGGCTGCAAGCACACACCTATGCGCAGCAAACGTCTGACCGGCAACATCGAACACCACGTCGGCACCCTTCTCTGTCTCGAGGAGATAGCCAAGATGCTTGTGCAGGTCAGATGAAGGCACAGGGACAGCGGCCGGAATGGTTGCTACCGGTTTCGGGTCCTCCTCCGCGCGGAATTCGCTGATAACAGTCACATCACACCGACCCGTAAAAGAATCGTCCCGGAGATGCTTCGACGCCACCAAATCCTGCCTTTTGATGAACTGAGGGTATCCCCAGGTACGATAGGTACCGTAGTTGTGCGGACCCCCCAGTGTCAAGGCCTGCTCCCCCACATCGCCGATGAAACGAAACATTTGTTGCGCCTTTACTGCCTTGTCCACGCTTTCATCGAGATGAAAGAAGAGCGAGATGTAATCTTTGACCTCCGGCTTGTTGCCATTGGGGTAGTAGCGGATGCACCAGCGATGACCACCAATGGTGAACGGGAGGGACTTGAGGCACTTGCCTGTGGGCATCTCCGTGGTGCGGGAGTAGGCATCGATCCTGAGGATGTGGTACCCTCTCGCGGTGTTGGCGACGACAGCCGAGGCGGACCGCGATAACTCGCCGCCGCCAGCCGCGGAGGGCATGGCGTGCCCCTGAAGCTCTCTCTCTCTCCCTGTCCTGCCGACTAGCTTCTCTATTCGCAGCGGTACAGCATTCAAGGACTTCAGTTCCGCCGCTGCTGTATTTTTTTTTTTTTTTGCTAGGTTTTGCACGAGCCGCCGCGCAATGGGGAAGACAGGACGATGAAGGAGACGACGGGTCACGGGAGTAGCCGCCGCCGGCTTCCTTCGGAAGACTCTTTATTCCTCGGTCTTCTCTTCTGATGGGCCGTAACTGGGCCGAATGAGCAGCCCAGCTTCGACTATTGGGCCAAAAGGTAATCGGTGAAGCTTCACTAGGATCCATCGGGGGGCGGCGGTCTAGATCCTTCTTCCTCCTGCATTCTCCCTCTCCTTTCCTCTCGTTCCGCACCACAGGCAATTCCTTCCGCTGCTCAGAGAATCGAATCATGGAACGAGGAGGCAGCAACACGCCCTTCTACCGCGGAAGCACCACCACCCTCGCCACGAACCCTTCTTCTGCTGCGGTATTTTTTTTTCCTCTTTGTCTTCTTTAGCCCCAACATCGTTGCCGTGGTTGTGTTGCCTCAGTGGGATCGATTTTGCTGGAATCTAGGTCTTGCGCTGTTTGTCCAGTCCTTAGCGATTAGAGCGTTTTCCTAATCATCTCCTGCTATTTTTGTGGCTGACTATTGCACCCCTTCTGGGGATTAGGAAACAGGGAATCAGTCCGTGATGCATGGAAAAGAGGCAGTCTTCCATCTCTAGTGAAAAGCTCGTTACTGATTTTTATTGTAGGGCTGCCATTCGTATGTTGTTACTAACTTGTTTAGAAATTCGTGGTGGTTGAGGTTAAGCTTATGTGTACTGTGGGACTTGAATTTTGCGTGTCTGTAGGATGTTATTTGGCTTAGGTGCATGAATTTCTAAGTGCTGCGTCTAATGTTAGCTGATGCGATTCTTCTTAGCTCAATTGATTAAGAGATTATTTTGCTAGCAAGCAGAATGGGGCACAAAAGGGGGATAGGGAGGCTGCCGTGGATGCCGAGATAGCGCGGGTTAACAAGCTACCAGCTCAAAGCTCCTATGCTATACACCGCATGAAGGTGCTAAACAAACTTCGCCATCTGTTGTCTATAAAGGTGAGCAGCTGTACTTTCTGAATGAGATATTTGAATTATTCCTGTCATTTGTAATGTATGAAATGATCCTCCGTTCTTTTATCAACTTTGGTCTTGTTAATTTGTCCATCTCCGCATAACACAAGTTGATGTGCAGTTAAATGACCCCCTAGTTTTTCAAGATTTGACCGCATGGAGAATTCTGTTAATTAATATTCCTTATCGCTATTAAATGATGAGCAACATTGATTCTGTGTATTTCTAGAACTGGGAGCATTCTTATATTCCATTCTCATGATCTAGATTTTAAGAACATATAGTTGGATCACTATTTTAGAAGAATGAGTCCAAAAAATACAGACCTCAGGTTGTTAGAAGTTGGCCCTACAAATGAAAGTGTCATGCTCAGTAGTGGTTAAAATTTATTATAGCTCTGCTAAGTTCTTCCATAGTGATACATCTTTGTCATACATACTTGGTTTAATTACTGCAAATAACTAAGAATGGCCTGTGTTTTTATTGAATTTCCTTTGAGTCAGTTGGCAAACTTATTGATACCCTAGTGTAAGTATTCTTGGGACTTTAGCATACACTGTAATGAAAATCTTATCTAAGAAAGGATAGGGCCAAAACTACAATAGGTTTGGCGTCAGAGTGATCCACAATAAAAATGTGTCACCTAAACCAATTGAGGATGGAGGCGACTAGAAGCCTTGTAAATTTTGTGGTGTCTACCAAGTTTCGTTCTTTGGTTAAGACTGCAAAACAGCACGTCAAGCCAAAAGGCATTCCATGAGGTACCGCTTTCGTAGTGCAGTGAGAAGGTATAGTTCTAATTTTCATTAGATTCTAATAGTTTCAGCAGTATAGAGTCTGATCAATAATTTATGAAGAAAAAAAAATCGTGTTGCACATTTGCACCAACATTTATAGATTATGGCTTCTCTTGAGCATTGATTATTATTGGACTTTACGGATCCTTGAGAAGACCAGATCTTCTTTGCTTGTCTCCTCAAAAGTCAAGACTGTAAAAACCACTCCACGTTTTCCTTTTTGCCTAAAAAATGAGATAATTATATGTTACTAATGCTATCAAACAGCCTGAATACTAGAAGTTATCCGAACCTAGTAACCAAATAGAATCTGCTTCACTAAGTTCTGTCATCCAAATCAACACTTCAAGTTTTGGAATGCGATAGTTTTGTGACTCTATTTTGTTTTTTTGTCAAGTTTATTCAAAATCTCTTTTTCAACTTTTACATTCTCCATTGCAGAGGACAACATCTCAAGATGAGGAGCTTGAACTTCTTTTCGCAAGCCTTTCAATCTAAATTGTATCCTAAAGTTGATATTTTAACCCTGCTAGGTAACTTAAATTCCATATTGCATATTTTTTTTTCATTTGATCAGTTCTGCGTGGTGTACTCTATTTTGACCCCTCTCACTTTTATGTTTCACTTGACCTAAAAATGTTATTAAATTGTTATCAAAGAAAAATACTATCTAAGTTTGAGGGCTCCTTTAGAACACATGATAGGGAAAGCACAGGAACAGGAAAAGCATTTTATTTGAATGAGTGGCCATTTGGAACTTTGTATAGGTCATAGGAAAACTGTAGCAATCCTAAAGGTTTTTTAGCCATAATGGACTTGTCATTTTCCACTGGTTGATATGGCTAAACATTTATTATATTCCACAAACAATTGGGCCTCACATACAAGAATCACCATTATCATTCTTCATGTACAGTAATTTTACCAAGAGGTTTGAGTGGCTTCTAGAACGTAACGGAGACTTTCCGGATCCCTCAACCTCCTATCGGTATGTATGAGAAATCCTGTGGAATCAACATGCAAAGGAGTGAATTCCTATGGAACACTATTCATAATTCCTGCAAACCAAACGATAGGATAGGAAAATTTCCTTTTGTGGATAGTATTCCTACAAAAAAAAAAAGCCCTGCAATCCAAAGGAGCTCTGAGTGGTTATAGTTGAATAACACCTTTTTACCTGCAGGTGAGCACACTGCTATTTCCAACAGCTTCAGAGTCCAAGCAGATCGCGTTGCTTTCTGTACTGGAACTTGTAGGGAAACTTCTATGAGGGTGTGGTGCGCTGTGTTCCTCTTGACCTTGATTATGTGGAATGGTGAAACTGTATCATGTACAAGTAATCTGTTGTACACGAATGGATGTTTGCAACCATAACTAAGCTTGCTCTTATAGATGATTGTAACTCTGCTAAATAACTATGGTATCGGTTGTTGACTCATTGGATTATTTTTTTTCTCTTGATTGGATTAATTTTTCATTTGGAAAAATGCTGGATTTGATTTTCTTTTTCCCTAGTAGTAAAACGTGCATCCTTGATTCATTCGTATGATTGAAGTTCTGGGAACAGAATTCGAGTGAAAAGCTCGTGCATGGTATGCCACAATCAGGCGTGAAGCATTCTGAGTGAAATTCGAAGTGTAATACATTTCTGACTTGAGCACTAACTTTAATAGTCGCACATATTTGTTTCGGCTGTACACAAAATATATAGTACAGATATGCAAGGGATTTACATGGCAAGGCTTCGCTGAGTCTCCCAAATGAATCATCCACAAGTTGAACGGCAATCAAGCGAGAGTACCCTGGTGTCATCAGCAATCAGCTTGGTTAGGCAGACATCCCAGCCCATGTCTTTCTTAGATATTTCCTCCATTTCTAAATAATTGTCTTCCTCAGTTTTTTAAAAAAACTATGGCTAATTATATATTAAAAACATATTAAAATTTATGATACAAATTAGATATTATGGGATAGATATTTGAATTTAATTTTTTTACAAAATTTATTTAAAGATGTAAACATTGCACGTATTTTTTACAAATCTAATCAAACCTCTGACACAAAAACTACTCAAAGCGATACTTATTCAGCGACGGAAGGAGTACACTAGGTGGTGCATCATTATCAACGAAGCCGGCAGAGACCATCTGTTTGCGACGTCCAATTCAAGGTTGGAAAACGCCGGTGGTGGATTCAGGAATTCCACAAGGGGTCAGCAACCGGCTTCTACAAGGGGGCGATCTCTGTGCTGAACTCTTCAACAGTTCCGGTGTTGGATCCACATTCCACACCGACATCGCAATCAGACACTGCTCGAAGGCAGCTGTTATCCTGGAAGTCTTCGGTAGGAAAAGTCAGAGCTCACCAGCTCCGCCGTCCCTACCTGTAGGGAGGTGCCTAGTTTTCCAAGCAGATTCTCCGTGTTTGTAGCTAGCTGGTTATGCTTGACCAAACATTTGACGCGACATTCTGGAGAAGCAAGAAACAATATTGAACTATGGATTTAAATGTTTCTAGACTATTTTCATTTCAAATAGCATGGGGGTGGATCTAGCTTAGGGTTTGTTCGGTTGTTCCACAATCCAAATGGATTGCAGAGGACTGAGGTGGATTCATGCAATATTAATCGAAGCCTTTATTGGGAGAGGGAAGAAAATTAAAGAATACGGAGTACATGTCCATGTCCTCCATCATCGACAATGAGGTATTGAGGTAGGTATACGAAGAGAAGAGATGGATCTCCGAACTTCATAATATATTGTCGCTTAGCACCTACAATTTGCTATAACGAATGTAGTAATGCTACTAATATCATCCTTAAGTAAACGGCAATATCTAAAATATTCCTCGCAGAAAGAATTCAGTTATGGACTTAGGCTAAGTCAAACTTTTTTAGGTTTGCCTAGATGGTAGAAAATATCATTAATTTTTTTATAAATCTAAATATACATTATGCACAAATATATAGTATAATAAATCTAACTATAATTATACTCCATCCGTCCCAAAAAGAATACAATTCTCGCTTCTCGAGGAGTCAAACAGTTTTAATTTTGACTAAATTTATATAAAAAAGTACCAATGTTCATGATATAGTACCGTTGAATTAGTTATAGAGTATAGTTTCGTAATTAAATTATTTAGAAACCTAAATCCTAATATAATTCAATGTAGAGTTGGTCAAATATAAGCTAGTTTGACTGGCACGGTTCCTATAATTGTATTGTCTTAGGGACGGAGTGAGTATTTTATAACAATTCTAATCATAATAAATCTAAATATATATGATGCACAAATATATCCTAGACCTAGTAGTCAAATTACAAAATGGGCTGCCCTGAAATAGTGAAATTACTGAACTATGTTGCCATATCACTAAATCGCATTCGGTAATACACTGGGATCATTCCTATATTAACTATTATGTATATTTAGTCAAAGTTGAGATGCATTGATTTCTTGGAACGTGAGAATTGTATGTTTTCTGGGATGCATGGAGTATATATTATCTTAAATAAAATGAATTTTTTAGTATAAAAGTTTGAATTAAGAAAGGTTTTTTTATACTCGTTTAAGACAGATTTGAGGGAAGCAACACCATCGAGCTAGCTAACTCCAAGCTGTCAAAGCGAGGACCAATTGGGCCCCACATAGGCCACATTGAGCTAGATCCAAAGCCTTCTAAACAGAAGCTCAGTGGTGCCTAGCTGTCTAGCTGAGCTCCCGTATAGTGTGGATACGTGGACACATGCTCCGTGGCTAGAATGGCCACCGTAAGCTCCACCCGCGCCATGGCCGCCGCCCTTCTCCTGTTCACCCTCGTCATCTCCGGTCACCACCACCCAGGCCGCAGCCACGCCTTCAGCATCATGAATTACCTCTGCACCAACAGGACCTCCTACGCCCTCAACTCCACCTACCAATCCAACGTCGTCGCCCTGTTGAGCACCCTCGCCGCCAACGCGTCGAGCTCCGCCGTCGGCTTCGCCACCGGCGCCATCGGCCGCGCCCCCGACAAGTCGTGGGGCCTCGCGCTCTGCCGCGGCGACACCAACGCCACCAGCTGCGCGTCCTGCCTCTCGCTCGCACCAAACATCGCCTTCGGTAACTGCAGGGGCGTCAGGGACGTGTCCATCTACTACGACCGCTGCCTCCTCAGGTTCGTTCAGCTGTGTTCCAAGTTCAGTTGGACATTAAAAGAGGTGCCAAGTGGGAGCCCGTCGCCGTAGACTTGGCTGGTTAGGGCTTCCATTGAGTGTTATTTTCTTGTAAGCGCCGTCATACGACTTTGTAATCCTGACTCTTGATAGTGAAGTTTTGCTGTATGGTGTCTGTGGTTTTTTCCTTCCATCTTGGAAGAGTTTTTCATGTTAATTCTCGTGTCTCGTGCGGTTTTGATTCGTTCTACTTCATCGTTTAATTGGCATTCGTTCACAACAAGGTACTCGGATACCGACTTCATCGCCACCCCTGACGACGACGCGGCGTCGGTCCAGTACGGCGTCAACAAGGAGCTCAACATCACCTCTGACCCCGGCCGGTACGTCGAGCTCGCCGCCGACCTGGCCAGCGCCCTGTCCGGCTGGGCGGCGCACAACTCGACGAGGAGGTACGCCGCCGGGACGATCACGACGACCTCCGGCGAAGGGTTCACCACGACGAGCAGCGACCTTGTCTCCACCATCTACGGGGTGGTGCAGTGCACGCCGGACCAGTCGCCGACGGCGTGCCAGGGGTGCCTCGGCAGGCTCACGAGCGTCATGCCCGCCTTGTTCAACGGCACGGCTGCCGCGCAGTTCAACGCCGTGTGGTGTAACCTCAGGTACGACTTGTACGCCTTCTACGACGGCAGCCCGGTGGTCAACCTTGTCGCGCCGCCGCCACCACCGCCGCCTCCGCTAGCTCCGGCAAGCCAGAACAGTACGCCCTACTTTTTTTTATATATACTAACCTATCAACCCGTGCTGCCGCACGGGCTAATTCGAATTAATATAAATTTAAACTTATAGATAATAATTATATTTATCTATCTTATCAATATTCATTTTAATTTCGGACACGACGACACTGCTTCAGTTAAGGTTAGAGCTCAATAGATTGCATTTTCTCCACCTAACTGCAGCAAACAGGAGAAAGGATTCAGAGAACGCAGCGACGGTGATCGCCATCGTGCTAGGGGTACTAGTTGTTGTTCTTGCTTCCGCGTTTATCATGTACGTCTGGAGCAAAGCGCAAGCAAAACAACGTGAGTTCCTGAGTTGTGAGTTCTACAAATAGATATTGAATTGATTTCAAGTAGAATGATGCTCTGCTGCCATCAGGTCAACTTTAATGCTCTGGAATTTTCAGTGGCACTGATTTATTTCGTAAATCATGGAACGGAAGCGTTCTGGGAAAACTATCGATTTTTATACTACAATAACAAGCCTGTCTATGCAGATGCCAAGGAAGATGAGGATGCCGGGTCTCTTCTCTTTGACCTGGCAACATTAAGGAGGGCGACGGCAAATTTTGCTGAAGAGAATAAGCTCGGGCATGGAGGCTTTGGCGCTGTATACAAGGTGGTACAATTAATGGCCAAACACATTTGAACCTACGCACAATATGTGTTTGGACTTTCACCAATTTATTTTCCCAGCTTGTCACATCGAATGTTTGACACTAATTAAGAGTATTAAACATAGGTGTAAAAAAACTAATTACATAGATAGACTCTACATCGTGAAACGAATCTATTAAGCCTAATTAATTCGTCATTACATATTGTCATGCTACAGTAACCCATCATTAAAAATGCGCTAATGACGGCACATATTAGGTTTAATAGATTCGTCTTGCGATGTAGAGTCCATCTGTGTAATTAGTTTTATAATTAGTTTATATTTAGTACTCCTAATTAGTATCAAAAGGATGGACGTGACATTTCGCCAACTTTACATCCACCATCTAAACAAGCCGCTTTAACAGGAAATCTTACCTCGTTTCTCAGGGGTTCTTGCCTGACGGACGGGAGATAGCTGTGAAAAGGCTGGACAAAGCTTCAACGCAAGGTCTGAAGGAGCTCAGGAACGAGCTTCTGCTCGTTGCCAAGCTTCGTCACAACAATCTTGCAAAGCTTCTCGGCGTTTGCTTGAAGGGACAGGAGAAGCTACTTGTATACGAGTACCTGCCGAACCGAAGCCTGGACACCTTCCTTTTTGGTACAAATTCAGATCCATCTCTTTTTTTTTTAAGAAACGGGAATATATTGAACATATAAAAAATGTTTTAATTTAGCATATATATGATCGTTCATATTTTTGCACTTAGTTTGCGTTGCAGCACCTGCAGCAGAGACACATCTACTGTTAGACTGGGAGACGAGGTACCGTATAATTTACGGAATAGCACGAGGTCTGCTGTACCTTCACGAGGACTCTCAGATCAAGATCATACACCGCGATCTAAAGGCCAGCAACGTCCTGCTAGACGCTGGCATGAACCCAAAGAT
This sequence comes from Digitaria exilis, assembly GCA_015342445.1. Taxonomy (NCBI): domain Eukaryota; kingdom Viridiplantae; phylum Streptophyta; class Magnoliopsida; order Poales; family Poaceae; genus Digitaria; species Digitaria exilis. The sequence continues at coordinate 2,760,204 of JACEFO010002109.1, read as the reverse complement.
CTCGGATTTTGGCCTCGCAAGGCTCTTCAATGGCGACAAGACGACTACAATCACGAGCCAAGTTGTCGGAACACTGTAATAATATAGAATCTAATCGGCATATCACACTGCTAACTAGATGTTGATCATCTGTGTTCATCACACAGCATTAACTCCATGATCTAAACCCAAATTTTCTCTGCTGTCTGTAAGAGGATACATGGCGCCCGAGTACGCAGTCCTGGGGCACCTGTCGGTGAAGCTGGACGTTTACAGCTTTGGAGTACTCATCCTGGAGATCGTTACAGGAAGGCGGAACACCGATACATGCTTTGAATCAGAACATGAAGAACCTAGCAGTCTACTGAGCTATGTGAGCGAGCATTATTCCCAGTCCCTTCATACATGTATGAAGTGCAATGGAAGTATGAAACTATATGTTTGAAGGGATGTTCTTGTTACCTCACCTGCAGGTATGGGATCACTGGTTGAAGGGAACACCACTGGAGACGATGGACCCCTCATTGGACTGCCAAGGCCAAGCCATGGAGAGCGAGGTGCTCAAGTCCATCCATCTCGGGCTCCTCTGCGTGCAGGAGAACCCGGCAGACAGGCCCACCATGCTGGACATACTCATCATGCTCCATGGCCAAGAGGCAAGCTTTTCGGCACCTTCGAAGCCGGCGTTCGCCTTAGGACATGGTGAGATGATGAACTCTGAGGAGAGGGTTCGTTTGTCTGAAGGCCCGGGTAACCAAAGTGCTGCTGCTACCGTGTTCTCTGTCAATGGGATGTCTGTATCAGAGTTCGATCCTAGATAGATAAATACATATACAGAAACTATTGCTGTGCGCAGTGGCGGACCCAGGATTTTGTAGAGCCCGGATGAAAAAAAAAGGTGATAAATTTATAGGCTCGATAATTTTGGAACTAAAATTATCGTTTAATACATATGCAAATATTCATACGTTTAGAAAAATAAAGATATGATAGAAATTGTCTCATTATGACACTAAGATAAATTGTACACTAACAATCTACCACAAAAAAAAAATCCAACAGCATATAACCAAAAAGGAGACTCTATGCAGGCTTACGGGTACGAGGCAATTGCATTTTTTGAGTCTTAATGTCGTGAAACCTCGGAGAGAAGCAACTTCATCGAAAGATTAAAATAGTTCCCTCTCAATATAGCAAACCATCAAGCTACTGAACCAATCATTGGCTAACCCGGAGCAATAAAAAATAATGTAGAAGCCGGACGAATCACAGGCTTGATGCCACATGCAAATCTACACACTGAAAGCAGTGCCAAGCACGGGAGCCATAAGTCTGCACTCTGTGAATATGTGCTGCGCCTTCAACTTATTTTTTCCCAACTGAACTATAGACATGCATACCGTGTGTACTTCCACGCACGCCCACTGTGCGGATAGGATAAGAAGAGTGGAACTAGTTTTACTGTTACTAACTGGTGAATGCCCTGTTCGGCACCCGTCAGCCCCCCACCACCAGCTGCAGCCCAGCCAGCCGAACAGGACAGAAGCCACGTGAGATTTGAGGAAGAAAATTGGGTGGGGACGGCCCCCAAACTCCCCACCGTGAGGACCCATCCTGGATTTATGCCGCGTGGAAGCATGTGCAGATCGACGCTCGTGAAGACAGAGCCGCTCCCTCGCTTGGCTCAGTTCTTTTTTCATCGAGAGCCAGCCGCATCTCATCGGCTCGCTGCCGCCGGCCGCCGCCGACATCCTACTCGCCGCGTTCGTTCGCTGACTTTCCCTCGCCCTCGGCGGAGTCGTCGTGTCGCTGCGCCACAGATTCCGGAACCTGGATGGCATTCAAGGGCCCTAGATGCAAGCTGCTGCCGCATCCTGTCGTCCACCGGCACCGAGCGTATAGTCCTACATCATTCGTAGAGCTAGCTCCAGGCTCCAGCGGTAGCATAAGGCCCGGCCACGCCGGACGACGATGGGTGATCTTCAGGTCTCTAAGCTGGCTCTCAGCACCACGACATAGCTTAGGCCCTCCGCCCACTTGCATGCGCTCATCAAGCCATCAAGCAAGGCCGAATGAACTAAAAGGCGGCAGCATAGGACACTGAAACTGGGAAGGGCGACACCATGCGGATGAGAATATAAGATTCGACTACTCTCGCGAGGAAAGAACCGAGCCGTAGGACTGAAGCTGACTAGCTGAGCGTCCGAGCCGCACGCAGAGAGCCGAGATGATGGCGAGCAGTCCGTTCGTGAATCGCGAGCGTCGATCCGCTCAGTCCTCCACGCGGCAGAAATCCAGGGAGGGTCCTCACGGTGGGGACTTTGAGGACCGTCCCTACCTAATTTTTTTCCGAGATTCGAAGTGGACACTAAAAAAACTTAAGAATAGAGAAATTCTTAAAAAAATATAAAAATTAGAAACATATGTTCATCAATCTGATAACTATAATCACAGTAATTATTGGATCTGCTATATCTGCCTTGTCATGTATCTAAATTGCCCATATCTGCCATTATAAAAAAACAATCTAAAGTAACACGTAACTTCACGTTAATTTTGCATATAAATCATGCAATTATATCATTGTTAAAAGTTACGTAACCCATAAGTCTAAATCTAAATTATACTATAATTATAACAAAATTTTAAAGTGCACTGACATAAAATTATAAATTATTATTTCTATCGTTATTAATATATTATTTATGTTATTGTTTATATAAAAATACTACCTATGATATATGTAATATGTCACCGGTATTCATGTAGAAGGAAAGAGGTATGAATACCAATTTTCATGTTGTTTTTTATTCGAATTTTCACGTCGTTCATATAGCACAAACCAAACAATGACGATCGATCGATCGCTCGTAGTCAAAGAATCAACGGCGGCTGCAACATGTACAAATGATAGCTGGTGCGATGATGCAAGGTCAATCACCGTGCTGGAGGGATCATATCATCATTAATGGAGGCATCTCATATTTTATTTGGCAAACGTCAAGCAAGTTGGGAAAACGTCTTCCTTTTAAACATTGTTTTGCTGATACGTACCACTACGGGAGCTGGGTCGTTTGCCCTGTGCCAGAAACACACGACAAAACGTCTAAGGCGACCACACTAGACGACAAACCACATCTTTGCCGTGTGTCAATAGTCGCGCTCACGGCGAATATTTTGCCGTGTGCCAAACTGAGCACACGGCGATATAAAGCGTCACGCGTCCATTAACGGGGGGCTGACGGCTCACATCCTGTTATTGCCGTGTGTCATCTACTATGGCACACGGTAAACATATGACACATGGGTCATTGCGAAATAGTTTGCCGTGTGGCGAACCTGGAACACATGGCAAAAAATAGGCCTCTTTGCCGTGTGGCGTGGCAGGGACACACGGCGAAGCTGGCGTCCATGAAGTCAGAATGGGCCACTTTGCCATGTGGCCCTTGCTAGCACACGGCAAAAATGACCCACATTTTTCTTTCTATTTTTTCACTTTAAAGGACCCCCTCTCAAACTAAATTCACAGAAATCAATGATATTTGACGATGAACATCACAGAGGTTCCACAGGCAGTAGATATATACATAGAAATAGAGGTTCACAGATAACAATAGATGAATTCATAAGAAGTCCAGAAGATCCACCGGTCCATACACAATGATACACGAATTCATAACAATCGTAGAACATCCACTGGTTCAGAACACAGAAACGAGCTCACAAGTTCGAACTCCTCACTAAGGTTGGTTGGGCGGCGTGGCAATCTCCTGCTGTGTGTTGGGAGGTGCGAACAACTGTGGTGGGGGGAACATCGGTGACATGCCCGGCGACACGTCCACCATGTTTGATGCCGCGCCCGATTGATCCTGCGGTTGATCCTGCGAAAATAGGATATATTGACATGTGACCATGTGATGTAGGAACTATCTTAAAATCTAAAACATTAAACTTTTCATCTAAGCCTCTAAGTGACTACAAGTTTCAAAGTTATCTCGGTCTCTAGTACTTCGAAGTATCTACTTGTTAGTCAAGGGACTCACATGAGGATTGCTGGGAGGCAGCGAAGGGTACAACATCACTGGTGTTGGTTGTTGAAGGTTAACCGAAAGCATTCTAACGAACCCATATAGGTGAGCCATCTCGGCTGCCTGCTTCGCCAGCTGCTCCTGAGTTGCTGCAATAGTAGCCTGTTGTGCCGCCAACGCCTGCTCATGGGCTGCCTGTGGCGCCGCCAGTTGCTCCTACAGTTCACCTTCCCAATGTTACAATGCAAAGCATATATAGTTAAATATGGAATGAATGATGCATAAATCAGAAATAACCTGTAGCTGCTGAACTCGTAGATCTGCCATGGTTTGACGTGGGCGTATGGCGGGGCCACTACCGCCTGTGTCCCTTGCTCGAATCTAGGAGAGAGTCTGAGTATTCGCCGTGTCTAAAATTCCGTCGCCTATCACTACTACAGAACATGCATTTAGTAACACACGCTTGTAACATATTCATCAATGTGTTACAAATGAACTTTATAGAAACACATAGATTTGTGTTACAGATGACCACTGTAACACATTGCACTTTTTTTACAAAGTTGTGTTACAAATAACCGTTATAGTAACATAAAATTAATATTACAACTAAATGTTACAAAATGACAATATTTGTAACACATATAAAATTTATAGTAACACAAAATTATTGTTACAACTAAATGTTACGAAATAAAAATATTCTGTAACACATATAAAATATTGTTACCACTAAAATGTTACAAAAGCATATATGTTCACTACTGGAATCTTCTAATTTGCCGAGTGTCAGGGGCACTTGGCAAAGCCCGAAAAGAATCCGCAAAGTCTTTGCCGAGTGTTCCACATGGCAAAGATCTGTTGGCAAAGATGACAAAGACATCTTTGCCTAGTGTTTTTTTTAGGGCACTCGGGTACTCGGAAAAATGTCGTGAATAGAAACAACCCGAAAGAAAGTAATTTTTTCTTATGGTCGTACGCCTAGTCGTTTTCACGCATACGAAAAATCCGCATGCTATGTAGCCAAGGGGATTCGAACACGCAACCTCTCCCTCATGTGTAACCTCCGCTACCACTACACCATACTATCACTTATGTAGTTATGTCTAGGCTCTGTTTTGATCATCACATATTATACTACCCGAGAGTAAATTGTTTATTTGAGGCCCTAAATAAATTCAAATTTAATAGCTGTCAACTATAATGTTTCATAACTTTTTGAAGTGTTCAACTTTTATTTTGGTGATTTATCCATCCAAGGTTGTTTACAAAATTTTTCAAATTTTAGAAAATTCAAACTTACTTTTCATTGACAAGATAATTTCATACAAAAAGTTGTCTACTACAACGTTTCCTAACTTCTTATGATATAGAGCACTCATTTTCACATATCTCCATCTGAGGTCATTTGAAAAACTCAAATTTCAAACTTGAGAACTACAAACATACTTTTTGTTGGTAGAAACAATTGAAATTACAGTCTTTTTAGTTGATGGTAAGATACATCAATATATAATATGGAATAAAATATGGGATAAGGTAGATAGACGATAATAACAAAACAAGTACATGTATAACAGAAATATGCGAAAAGCAAATGACAACAAAGTACAGCTACTAGTTTTAATTACATATATAACTTTGAATTGTAGTGATGGCAAATATGGTAGATTTGCACCGTAGAATCATCTCCAAGCCTGATGTAGTTCTGCACTGAAAAAAGATACATTAGTAACTCCCATTATAAGACATGAACAAAACTTATTGATGAAACAAGATGAACTGTAGTATATTGACTAAAAAGAATTGTAAACTACATATGAGAATAACATTTGCTTAAAAACTAAACATTTGCAAAGAGCCTCTCCTTTGGAACTTATATTTCCTTTAGATAAATTGATCTCTATTTTTGTATTGGTATTATATAAATTTTTATGCCAAACTACAAATATATTTAAATAATTTAGCCATGTAATTCTCAGGAAGTTGGCATCATTCAGAATGTGTAGACCTTGTATTACTAAACATATTGGAGAAGAAAAAGGCAGGAATGCTAACCATTGAAGAAATTAACTATGATTCATCATTCAGACCGTCGGTGCTAGGATCCACTATTGTTCCCTCAATGTCTGTTCTAGCCCACTGATGTGTAAGCTTCGCATTATTAAACATCTCTCCAAGGTGTGTGACATGGAATGGATCAGTTTCTATGTCATCTTCCCATTCATCACAGCCAGTGTCATATATATCTCTTGGTTTCATCTTCATGACTATAGACCACCCAGGGTTTAGTTTATCATCAACATAAAATACTTGGTCCGCTTGGTTAGGAAAAATGAAAGGCTCATGCCCAATCTTTTCTCCTGTATGTATAAGGTGTGAGAAGTTGACAAGTGTGTAACCATACTTGTCCTTTTTTATTCCTCTTCCAGAAAGAACATCAACCCATTCACATTTGAAAAGTACCAAGGAGAAACTCCCAGAGTAGTTCAACTCAATAATATCAATTATCCTCCCATAATAAGTCACATCCCCTAAGACTGGTCTAGCATCACTTGCACTAGCATAACTGGATGTTTTTGCAGTCAGCACTACACCACTGTTTTGTGTCACCCCATCCAACCGTTTGGGCCTAAATTGAAAACCTCGACTGTTGAAAGCACGATAACCTTTTGCTGCTTCAACTGGACCACGGGCTAGCCATCTAATGTTATCTTTGATACCATGAATTCCAATTTCCCTCTCCATTTGCATAATCTGCATAACTATCAAAGCTTAGTTTTGTATTTTAGAGCTCGATGTAAAGGGTGGAGATGTGGCACTTACATGACCTCTAAACCATTGGTGGAAAGTCTCATTTTGTATTTTCTCGACTTGCCTATGACTCACTCGACGTCCGTTGTGCTTAGTTGTGACCTCTTCAGCATGAGCTCTGTAATATTCCTTGTAAAAAATTTATGTAATGAAAAATTGAATTTATATTATGAGATTGTGGTATTACCTAAGGAATGGATTGACATCACAACAATTGAATAACACATATCTGTGTGCTTGAACTTTCGCCAAACCTCTTATAACATATCTACGTGGCTTTCCAAGGGCCCTTCCAGCATGGGGAAAAAGAGTCGATGCCTGCTCGGTAGTACAAGGTCCAACTATTTCGTTATTGTTATCTAGATTCCATGAGAGTTTTTTAAGCAAGCTTTGAAAATCATCAAGAAATCTTGAACAAAATGCCATAGTCTCCTTTGCCAAAAATGATTCTGCAATACATCCCTCTGGACGAGCTTTGTTCCTCACAGTTGACTTCAACTCACCAAGGTACCTACATAGACCAGTATTAAATAACAAGTGCAAAGCATCACAATATAACAATGCAGTATAACTCATAATTCAGAAAAGCATACCTTTCCACAAAATACATTGATCGATAGCAAACAGGACCACCTATTTTTGCCTCCGATGCTAAATGGAGAACAAGATGCACCATAATAGTGAAAAATCCGGGTGGAAATATCATCTCCATCCGAACTAAAGTCATTACAATTCGCTCCTCCAACTTTGTAAGTTCATCTTTGTAGAGCACTTTTGCATTTAGTTCTCTAAAATACCCACATAGATCAAAAATTACTGATGTAACATCATCCGGCAGAAGACCTCGCAAAGCAACCGGCATAAGTTGTTGCATTAGTATGTGGCAGTCATGACTTTTTAGACCTGAAATTTTAGCCTGAGCAACATTTACACATCTAGAGATGTTACTGGAATAACCATCTGGAACTTTTATATCATGAAGGACTGCACAAAATTGTTGCTTCTCCTTTTTAGACATGTTGTACAAAGCAGGTGGCAAGTAATACTTATCATTAGCCCTCTTCTGTGGATGTAGATCTGGTCGGATGTTCATTTCTTGCAAGTCTTGCCGTGCCTGCAGATTATCCTTTGATTTTCCCTCTATTTCTAAAAGTGTCCCATATGCATTCTCACAAACATTTTTCTCTATATGCATAAAGTCAAAATTATGCCGGAGCAAATTATACTTCCAGTAAGATAAAGAAAAAAGGCCACCAACACCCTTCCATGTTTTGGACTTATCGAAGTCAGTGATGGAATTTATCTTAGCCAAAATAGCTTCTCCAGAATAGGGTACAGGTTTTGACCGATGCTCTTCAGTTCCATCAAAAGAATTTGCATCATATCGATACTCATGGCCATCAGGTAGGAACCGTCGATGTCCCATGTAACACTGCTTGTGACCCTTCTTCAACCGCATGAAACTTGTTTCTTCTTGGCAAGACAAACAACCCAACTGGCTACCAGTGCTAAATTGTGCCAATATCCCAGCACCCTGATAGTCACTCACTGTATACAATATTACAGCATGAAGTTGGAACACCTCATCTCGAGATGCATCATATGTAGGCATTCCAAAGTCAAATAGTTCATTTAAATCATCATAAAGTGGCTGCATAAATGTATGGAAATCCTTTCCTGGTTTGCAAGGAATTATCAGACTGAGCATAAGCGAAGAAGCTTTCATGCATAACCATGGAGGAAGGTTGTAAGGTACCAAGACAACAGGCCAGCAACTGTGTTTTGAATCACACATCCCAAATGGGTTGAACCCATCACTAGCTATTCCAAATCTCATGTTTCGAGGTTCTAATGCAAATTTAGGGTGTTGATTGTCAATGGCTTTCCAAACATCTGAATCAGCAGGATGGCGAAGTGCCCCGTCCTTTGTACGCTCCTCATCATGCCATCTAGTCAACGCAGCTGTTTCTTTGTTCATAAAAAGCCTTTTAAGCCTAGCTTTGATTGGAAAGTAGCGCAACACCTTATTTGGGGTTGCCTTTCTTCTTTGCTTCTTTGTTAATATTGTGTTATCTGGTTTGTCTTTCCACCTTGAAGCTCCACATTTTGAACAAAAGTCATCATCTTTCTTGTCCTTTCGATAGAGTTGACAATTATTTGGGCATACATGGATTTTCTCATAACTTAGACCAAGCTTTGCAATGATCTTCTTTGCCTCTGCAAATGTTCTTGGTATATTGGCACCATTTGGTAGAGCAAGCTGTAAAACTGGAAGCAAATCATTTAGTGATTTATTGCTCCACTTGTTGATGGACTTTATATGAAACAACAGGGCTAGGAAAGAAAGTTTTGATAGTTCACAGCCTTCCCATAAAGGCTGATCAGCATCTCTAAGCAAATCAAAAAAAGATTGTGTTTCTGCATCTGATCCAGTTTTAAAAGAACCTTCAGCATCCGGTTCATCTGTGTCAAGTCCATTGTCTACGTATCCAAAAGCTTCTTGGACTACTTGGCGCATATTATTGTTGAAACTCGGAAGTTGTAACCCGGAATCCTTTTTATTAGCAGAGATATATGATGCTGTTTCCCCATGGCAACCCCATTTGGTGTATCCACGCAGCATTCCATTGCACACTAAGTGATCAGAAACTGTATCTTTCTTTTGTAATAGCCTGTTAACACATTGCATACATGGACATCGAATCTTCGCATCAGGATTTAAATCCTTGTATGCAAACTCAATAAAACCCTTTACTCCAGCTCTGTACTCATCACTAGGTCTTTCAGAACGCAACCATTTCTTAATAGTGTTTAAGTCCATATGCTATTCTTCTGAAGTTTCACAACCTGAAACCATAATCAATCAGTGAATTTCAACGAGTGCACCGTAGTTTTCTGTTTGGCATGTTTTGTTCTAATTTTTAAAGCAGGCACTAGTTAACTAACATCACAACAAATAAAAAAAGGAACTGCTGTATTCAAAGAGCACAAAAAAAATGTATTTGTATAACTTAATAATGGAGAATTATATATTATATTACAACTGAATAATGGTTCTATGAATTGTTAATAAGCAGCAAGTGTGGCTCTTCGAATGTTAAGTAGAATTAATATTGGCCTGGCTTGAATTGAACTTATACATGTGTCCGAAGGTCCTAACAATTATATAGTTCAATACTGATTTTTTTCTGCAAAAATCAATACATCATTACCAGGTAAATTTCTGAAAAGAAGAAGGTCCTCCTGGCTCCTAGGTCTTGAACTTTCAGACTTAGATCACAAGATCAAAACTGTAGTTGGATGGCTGATAAATCTGTGTTGTGGATGAGATGGGTAATTAACGAGAGAAGCCAAAATGATGGTGAAACAATAGAAGAGAAATAGAAATAAACATGCATGCTGTCAGTGGCAGTGCTAGAATTTCAGACTAGTACGGTCCTTAACTTTATTTTTTTAACAGTAGACGTATATACCAACAGACAAATAAACACTATACGGCCATTTGTGACAAAAAAAAAAGATGCAATATCTCCACTTCTCTTCATGCTTTCCTAATCTACCTAAGAATTATACAACACTGTAATTTAGTATTGCGATGTCGCATGAAATCAAAAACTAAACTGAGATACTATATTAATCAATCATCAATGCTACATATTTTTACCATGTTTTTGCCGTGGATGGACTTGCAGCTGCACAAAAACAGATTCTGTACCCTCTTTCTGTGGTCACTGTTCGCCCGATTTCTATGTCCCTACTCCCCAGTGGCCCAGTCTATAGAAGATTACTGAGGCTGTTAAGGCAATTTGATGAACAGATGAAGCAACAATCAAGGGCAGGCTGCAGGCAGACATGCAGAGAGGGGGAGGTGTGCGTGCGAGACAGAGATGTACCGTTCCAGAGTGGTAACTGGCCGGTGGCCGGTGCTCCGGTGCGGTGCTCGCTGCTGGACGTCTGACGGCGGTGCCTTTGGCCGGTGCGCGAGTCTGCGGGAACTTCTCGCGATGAGGAATAGGAATAGGATGGGGGCGCTGCCGGTAGAGGCGCAGGGCTCGATCTTTCCGCGTGACTGGCGTGAGGAACGGAACAGCAAAACTGATGCCAAAACAAGACAGGTCCGACTCAACCATGACACAAGCGGCTCAAAGTACGTGTCAGACTCAACCATGGTACAAGAGGCTCAATGTACGTGTCCGACTCAACCATGGTCCAAACAAGTCCAGGTTGATTAGAAGTATCCATCGGCCAGGGCAGAGAACATGTTTTCCTTTCAACATGTTGTATGGCCGGACATAGATTGTTTTGTGCTCTTTAAAATAGAATAAAATAGGATGAAGTTGTGCCCTTATACAAGTTCCATAGATTGGTTGTAATAAATTAGCTAGACGCAAGTAGTCGAGCTTATCGATCCATGGACCTCGATAAGGGGAACTGTGATTAGGTTCGACGAGTAGTTTTCTAGTCGTCCGACTAATCACGACTAGTCATGACTAATCGGACCGATCAACAAAGAGATGAGACGACGACTTTTTTTTGGGTTGTTTCTTGTCGTAGGCATTGACCATTAGTGGGTCAGTCCATTAGATTTAGCGTGTCTAGACTCCAACCTAGTGCAAAGGGTACACCGAGACCATTGTGTCGGGCACGCGGTCCCCGACTCACGACTCCAAGTCACGGACGCACCACCACCACCTCCATGGCCGACCTCGACTGGTCCTCCGACGACTACCTCCACTGCTCTGCACTACCTCCTTCCTCTGCTCCGCAGCCACTTGGTATATGAAATACTAGAACTCCGATTAGGACCAACTAGTATATTGATCCTGGATTATACATAACGGCTAGACTTCCGACTAGGACCGACTAATCGAGTTGATCGACGACTAATCCCTAGAACTACAACCTATACACAACTCGCGTCCTTCTTGAGATCACCTATGCTTCATTTTAGGTACTAGATAATTGTTTACTCATAAGTCATTTATTTATTGTACAATGTTGGTCTTAGATATTACTTCAAAAACATTTGTCAGGTACTAAAAAAGTTAAAAACAAGATGCCACAAGAACTAAATATTTGTCATTAGTTCTATTATATATTTTTTTGTTATCACACAAAATAATATATAGGGCCCATAATATCTAGTTCGATCAAGGGCCCTCAATATTATAGAGCCGGCCGTGGGTCCAAATAAATTATACACACACTTTAACGCATAGGCTCCTTGCATCATACATCCACTTTTTCCACAAAATCTCTAAATTATAATTTATATTTCATTTGAGTCTATATCTCTTATTATAAATTTTGTATATATTGAATATTATATAACACTGTAATTATCCTACACTATCGACTTCTCATATGAAACATTTTTATTTGCCATTCAATTTGGCAATTGAAATAGTTTTCCCACCCATTTATGGATCCGTACAGGTTTTCCCACCATATTTTTAGCGGGTAATTGGTTTCCCACCAAAACTTGCCGCGCGTTGAAACAATTTCGCCCCTCCCCCACAGGCCACAGCCCCCACCTCGCTACAAAGCCGGCAGTTCAGTTGCTCATCTCTTCTCCCATCCTCTCCGATCCCCTCCATCTGAGTCCATCTCGCCTCCATCCCCAAGCTCCCTCCTGGACGATCATCCTCATCTTCGACACAAGTGTGAGTACCAGTTGTGGTTCTTCTCGTGGATCTAACCTGCCAGCTTGTGATTTACCCCCTCTGCTGGCTTCCTGCAGGTTAAAACTTTTTTCACCGCTCGAGGAACTCAAGGTCGTTCCCAGAGATCAACGCCATCATCATCTTCTGTACGAGTGTATGGCATCTCATATACCATTGATCTCATGACAGTTTACTTGAATCTCATTACCCGATGAAATCCTTGTACATTTAACCCTAGCTCAGTTTCCTGGCCTGCGTATAACCCTAGCAGTTTGGATTCAGACCACGACGAAGATATCTGATTCTAAAATTGCAGTTACCATGCTTTTTACATTTGTTTAGACATTGCTAAACACACTAAATCCGAAGGACTTGTTGTGGTGTTGCCTTTTTTTTATCTCTGTCCAGTGTAGTGCATTCTTTCTTTTAGCTGTAAATAAACAAGCCTTTGTTTGCCAATCATGATAGACACTGGAAATAAATCGACTAGACCTGCAGCATGTGCCATTACATTTGGATGTCTAGGATTACATATAGATGATTCATTTTAATACTGCTTATATGTTTGATACTGTTATTATCCTTCCCTAAGATATCAATTATTTTTTCTTTGAATTCATGAAGGGAGATGAATAAATATTGTCTTGCATTAGGAGAGAATGGGTCACAACCTGAACTGTAGTACTTTAAAATTTTAAAAACTCCAGGTTTAGATAACAATTTCAACAATACTCAATTTTACTTTTAGTTTTGCTGACCATATCATCTTCTTCTGGTGCTTAATTTTATTTAGATTGTGATACATGGCTGCGGATATTTGGACAATAGATCTTCAATGCGACAGGGCAACTCAAGGACAGGAATATGTGCAGAGGGAAATGGATAGAGATGAGATATGTTTTTTCAACTTAATTTCGTTGATCGAGGAATATGGGTTCAACTCAGTTGACTACCTATACTATAAGACAAGGAAAGCTCTGGTTGCAATACAATGGGATACTGATGTGATGCAAATGCTTCAAGAAAATGAGAGCAGGAAGAAGGTCAGCTTATTTGTGACCAGGCAAAGAATTGCCGTTATGTCACCTACAAAGTCCAACAAAGAACCAAACGAATCTGCAAGAAATAAAACTAAAGGTAATATGATGCTGCTGCAATGTGTTCTCTGTGTATGTTTTAGCATTTATTTTTTTTACCTGTCATCTCATTCAAAATTAATATGTTGTTCATCCAAGAGTAGATAATTCATTTAAAACCAGATTGTAGTTATGATTTTTATTAAATGCAACCATTGCAGTATACTTAATTGTAGGCATTAGTTACCTCATAATTTTTTTATATTTCCTCACATTTTTCACAGGGAAAAAAGGTACAAAGAAGAAGCAGCACCTAAATGTTATTCACACTGAAGCACAATATGCTGATGAAATTGACCAACAACATGACAATGAAATCGATGAAGCTCCAGGTATAGATGTATTTGGAATAATCTAATACATGTGGACTGAAATATTAATGTCATCTTACATTTTGTAGTTGAGGGGGACGAAGTGACTATTAGAAAGAAAACAGTTTTGACACATGTTTGGAATCTACCCGAACACAAAAGAATAGTAGTGAAGTGCAATCAGCTTGGCCAACCTATTGGGAAAGAAGGTGGTCTTTTGGGCCAATTTTTAGGGACCATAGCAAGAAATGGTGGGTATTGTCCTATAGATGTCAATGATTGGAGAAAGGTCAAGAAGGATAGTGCTGAAACTATACTTCAATGTATTCAGGTATTTGACACTTATCTGGTTTTTGACAAATTATTGAAATAGCTAAACTCATTACCTTAATCTGATTCTAGACAAAGTTTTTGTATCCTCGCTCGTGTGAGAAATGGATACTAAAATCAATTGGAAGAGATTGGAGGAAGTACAAGGCAACACTAAAAAAGAACCTATTTAATCCAAAGAAGAAAAGATCAACTTTGTACAAACTCTGTCCAAGTGACATTGATGAAGATCAATGGAAAGGCATTATAAGATATTGGAAGTCAACCGAAGGAAAGGTTGGTAAAGTTAACCGTTATTTGTGCTATTCTATTTTTCTTAATATAACTGCTCAACATTTGTAAACTTACTGCACTACATACTACAGAATCTTAGTGAGAAAAACAAAACAAGCCGTAAAATGAAGAAGACAACGCACACAGGGGGTACAAAGAGTTTTGCTCGTTGGTTTGAGGACTTGGTGAGCCCTTTTTTGTTGTCTAAATACATGTCTCTGTTTTTTCTAATAATTCTATTATTGGCCTATTTTTAGAGACAAGCTGATCCTACAAAAAGACCACCACACAGAGCAACGGTTTACCTAGCAACTCATCGAAAAAGAGTCAATGGGGCAACTGATCCTACGGTATGGTATCTGCAACAACACACACACACCCGCACACACACACACACAGAGAGAGAGAGAGTTTGGAACTATAATGTTTTATGGCTTCATTAACTGAACTATTATGTCTGTACATTCCACTTATAGGTTCAGTTGGAAAATATCATAGATAAACAACCAGAATTAGCACAAAATAGCGAGGGAAGAGTTGCATGGGAAGGTGATGCATTGCAGCAAGTATTAGGTAAAGAGAAACCTGGACAAGTACATGGCATGGGATTGCTTCCAGTTCCAAATCAAGTGTATGGCCGAACAACACGTCACTTCAAGGACATTAACATAGCTACAATAGATGGATCATCATCTGATGTAGAGACTCATATGTTGGAGGAAATAAAGCAACTAAAAGAGCATGCACGAAATCAAGACAAACGTATTGATGAACTGGTAAACAAGAAGAGACATGACAAGGATGAAGAACCATCAAAGGTACCATAGTATTATCTGTAGCTTTGTATTTCAATGGTGGAATCATTAAATAAATTTAGTGGGTTGCAGACTTGCAGCTGAATTGCATAGGCATCTCAGGCTCTGTGCATATGCCAAAAACTATAGCTTTTACCATTGCAAAAAAATATTACTAGGTGTATGTGTAATCATGGTTTCACTATTTATTTTGTGTTAGGCCATTAGCTGTCCTTGGTTCCCCCATTATTTTTCGAAATTATACTCAAAGTCTATACCCTTTTGTAGGCCAATTGCATATCAACTGATCATGGCAACATTCAGAATCATGCAGTGTATTCAAACAGAAAGGTAATTTTTTTTTCATGTTTTCACCTAGTATAGTCTGTCTTGGCATTAACATTGTTATGAAATTGCAGAGAGTTCAATGTTCTGAACCAAACCGTGGAAATGCATTCCATAAAGAAAGGGATGAGTTGGTAATAAATACCCTCCTAGCACACAACTTTCAGCTTTCAAGTCATGACCATGTACTACTATAACCAAAATAGATGTGAATATGAAAAATGATCTATATTTTTGTCCAACTGTAAAGGTTATAATGTTGTTGCTCGTGATTTAGATAGAACTGTGCTCTTAGTTGATTATATCTTAATATATGTTGCAACCAGTGTCAAGGCAATGCTCATCACAACGAATTTCCCCATCAAGAAGTAGAGTCATCATCCCCACAGTGCTCTACTAACGATTATTGTGGACAAAAGGAGGTACACCACTCCCTGCAGAGGCATTGCAAAATGATATATTAACCACACATTGTTTCATTCATTCTAGAATATTAATTATTGGCTTCCCTGCGACAGTTTGGTTTATCTACACAGAATGCAAGTGAAGATAGAATAAGAAACAAAAGAAAGGTAATAATATTACTTCTCCATTCACTAAAGCAATATTTTTCCATAAAACAATGCATGCTTTAGCATATGATTTCATATCTTATTTCAAATGACTAAGAATCAGCAAGGAGTGCTCCAGGATGCTACAATGGCAGATCAAGTTGCAGCTCATGATAAGGCTGCAAGATCTAAGCGTTCAAAATATGTGCAGCCTGTTCCAATTAAGGTGAGAAAACACAAAGGGTTATTGTTTTGATTATTCATTTTTATTCAACTACTGCTGCATGTTAGTGAGTGGGTGATAATGTTAATTTTGTGCAGGTTGGATCCACAGTGCTTCTTAAGACTGCAAACTATCGAAATAAGGCAACTGTGGCCTATGCAACCATTTTGAGCTCCAGTCCAAAAGCAGATGTTGGTGGAGTTGAGATAGGAAAACAATTCTACAAAGTGCGTATCAATCATCCTATTGAAAAAGATGAGCCATTAGTAAGGCCCATAGCTGGCTACAAAACCATTGGTGATGCCCATGCCAAAGGAACTCCAATTGCCTGGCCTTCAGTTTGTGTATGTTATCACTAGCTTTTCGAATATGTTATGCTACAACTAGCTTTCTCAAGCCAAGTTGAAATGATCAATGTTACAACTAGTTTTTTTTATATATGCAGGTTGAAATGATCAACGCTTGAATTCTTATATTTGGATGCACGGTCAACAAGAGATTCAAGAAGACTGCATGTTTTTGTTTGCATTTTAGTTCTTGTAGTACAAACTTCTACTATTCACTGTTATTTGTATATTTGTTTTCTAGGATGCTGTGTAAATATACTGCTACACAATGTGAACAAGAACTATTTTTCCTTCCTACCATCAATGCGACTTCATGTGATTATTGAAATTTGTGGTTTTCTGTGTGATTGTGCATTGTGTTTTGTTCCATTAGAAAATCACATGTCAATATTATATGCCCAACATGCAAGTATATAATACTATATGCCAATTTTTGTGATGTGTTACTGTAGGTAAAGCATGTGTTACAAACCATATGTTCCTAGAGGTGTAACTAGAACTAAAAAATGCATCCACACAAATGTTACTAGAAGATGTAAAAGTGTTACTAAGAATAAAAAAAATGTTACAGAAAAAAATCATTGTAACACTTGCCATATGCTCCATTACACCAAAAATTGTGTTACAAAATAGTATGTGGCAGAACCGCCAATTTAAACTGGCTCAAGTGCGTCATCACGACCTGTTACGGTCATCGGACGCACTTCAAACAGTTTAAACCGGTGATCTGTCGAGTGTCCCAAGGACTCCTCGATAAACCACGTTAACTCATATCTCTGCCATACGTCAGGATCGTTTTCGGTAAGGAGAACACAACGAACATTATCATTTTTAATCAACATACCAAGAGTCTTATTTATTACAAGCCAGGTTTTGAAGAGAACTTAAATGCAAGTCAAGCCACTACTAAGAGTTTAATACAAACCAGTCTAGGTAGTTCTATATCACAAACGTCTATAACCTCCGGCTTAACCCTAGAATCACCGGGGCCACGATGATCTAGGTCTTCTGGATCTTCTTGGTGTTCTCCTCCGTAGCTTCTTCTGAAAAACAAAAGGGAGATTCCTTGAGTACGAAGGTACTCAGCAAGACTTACCCGCCTTACCAAAGAAAAGACTCCCAAGGAATATGATTGGGCTTTATGTGGATTTGGCTGACTCGACTCTTTTGCCTAAAAAGCATTACTAAAACTTGATCCTTATATTTTATGTATTTTATGCTCAGTTGAGTTGTTACTTATCCATCTAGGTGATAAAATAGTTTGCATACAGGTTGTACTAAGGTCAACCAGCATTTATGAATCAACCTCCTCTTGTTCAACTTGTTTCCTCTACGATGTTTAACACCTGATCAAGTGCACTCATAACCAAGAGTTGTGTTGATCCGGATCCATGTACATCCTGCAGGAGATACCCAGCCCCCAGCCACGCACAGTCGATCATACTGTACGCAACAACCTTTCAATCAGTTGGACCAAGGACCGGAAATATCCTTACCCGAACCCGGGAAAGCATCCCCACGTGGGCCCCACGTCTGGCGACCACCCCGTGAGTTCCAGATGACGATCCCGCCTTTCTCCGACCCAGCAAGCACCGGTAAGCGATATTTCCAATCAACGAGCCAGCTGACCTAATTGGCTTTACTGGTCCCATAACCCAGTAAGAAACCAGGTAGAATCACTCGATCAAACAGGTAAACAACGGATCGGTCCTTAGTGACTTTAGCTAGCAGGCAGAGCTAAGGATCGAGCTTCCTCAATCCATTCTATCAACCTCTGCCCACTCTCTTTCAACCCAAACCGTTCATGAGTCATATGAGATTGGTGATAGCCTAGATCATCATCTTTTAACTTAACCTTACTAAGCATAGCCAAAGTAAATATTGCTAATCAAGTTTCTTAGCTAGGCAAGGCTAGTTCTATAAAGGAATATTTCATGCATCAAAGGGTTTCATCCAATCCTTAACCTAATGCACATAAAATCATAGAATTTGGACTCATGAATATTATGAAATAATGGGTAATTTAGAGATGCTCCGGGGCTTGCCTGGAATCACGAACAAGTCAGATGCTTCCGAAAAACGAGATTCCGGAGTGACGACGATCACTTCCTTGACTTGTCGCTGCTCCTCCGCGAATCCCACGAGCTCGTACTCCGAAGCTTGAGAGACTACAACGTAATGCAGGTTAGCGATATGCGATGCAACATTTTATGAAAAAGCTAAGCAACTTTCCCTTCTCGATAAAGTTGCAAGCCAACACAAGCTACCCAAGATTTTTAAAAGATAAACCTATATTTTTCCTTTAATAAAACTTGCCCTAAATCATTTTTAGTTTATTTTTAATGATTACAAATCATTTTCTAAATGGATAAAACATTTAAATAAATACATAAAACAATTTTAGAAATTATTTCTAATTATAAAAGAATTATTCAGAATTTTAACATTTTTACCAATTATTAAACAATTATATAATTAATCTAAACAAATGAATTAAATTAATTATCTACACTTAAGGACTTAGCATTTTTAATGGATGACAAATTTTAAAACAAGTTTAACAAAATTGGTTTCATCAATTTTGGACTTTCCTACAATTTTCTATGATTTAAAAGGTGAAAAACCGAAATTTAAATCTATTAAGAAAACCTAATTTGGCAAACTTGCAGAAAACCCCCTGGAAAAACGTTTCTTCTCCCCCGCAGTCCCTCCCCCGTTCAAAACAGGGGAGCGCTGACCAGGCCGGGCCGCCGGCTTGACCGGTGGTTCCTCGCCGGCGGCGAGCCTCCCCGGCCAAGGGGAAAGTACCCCCAGCACCCCCGCAACCCAACGCACCTAACCCTTCCCTTCTTCTGCTGGATTGGCGCCCGCGCGATGGCTCTTGTCGATGCAGGCGGCGGCGCCAGGGCTCGGCTCGTCGGCCGGCTAGACGGCGGCGAGCTGCGTGCTCCTTCCTAGCCCGTGAGCAACAACGGACCCCAGGGATGCTCAACCTTGCATAAGCTTGGACAGAGAAGGCCTAAGGCGGCCTAGCCACGTGCGGCTGCAGCCATGGCCGACGACGGCGGATGGAGATGAGGAAAACACGAGCGTTGGGAGCTCTGTGGTGGACGGATGCCAACGAGAGTTGAAGTAGGAGGTAGAG
This sequence comes from Digitaria exilis, assembly GCA_015342445.1. Taxonomy (NCBI): domain Eukaryota; kingdom Viridiplantae; phylum Streptophyta; class Magnoliopsida; order Poales; family Poaceae; genus Digitaria; species Digitaria exilis. The sequence goes on along the minus strand of JACEFO010002109.1, from coordinate 2,740,265 downwards.
GAAGTTTATGCGAAGCTGTGGGTGGAGTGAAACAGTGTATGACGACCGGAGGACGGCGGAATTCGCCGGCGACAGAGATGAACCGAGGAAGCGTCGACGCAGCGGAAAGGAGCGAAACGGAGATGGTGATGAAGTATTTATGGACGAAGTTACCGCCATGGAGTCGCCACCTCACCGCACGACTTGCTGGCGCTGTCTCTGCGCGACCACGACGCGTGGCACACCGCCACCGCCATGGCCATCGACGGCAAGCACCCTAGCAGACTGCTCCCTCCATTCCCCATTTCCACTTCTAAAACCGTGACATTGCGAGCCCATTTTCTCTCGATTCTTAATTCAAACTCATCTCAATCCAAACATGGAACTTGTAGAAGGAACATAGTACTCCAACTTCCATGTTGCACCCTCTCTGATTTAAGCAGTGGATAGCGCGGATTTGAAACTCCAATGTCGGTCGACGTTTACCCCAATTTCAGAACCGAAATTTGAATTTCTCAAATTACTTTCAAATTCCCATTCAAACTCCCCTCGATCCCCAAATGAAACTTGTCCAAAATATATTCAATTTCACTTTCTCTTTTGGCACCATACTCAATTTCGCAACCAAACGCTCGAATTTGATCTTAGATCATGGGTCGGCTAGGGTGTTAAATGAACTCTGAAACCCTAAGTTGGTTCAGATTTTCAATCTCAAATTACTTCCAAAATTTGAATAGAACCTGCTGTTCCTCCAAACACAAAAGTTCTTTGCCTTGACTTGAATTTCATTTCTTATTTTGACACTTCACTCATTTGAGCACGAATTGAAGTCGAATTTGAGCTCCAAAGTCACTGCTGCAATTTATCCCCAATTTCAGAACCCTAAACTGTATTTCCCAAATTACTCTCAAATTTTGAATAAAACATGCCTCAGGTGCTAAAGACACATTTGAAATTCACCTTCAGTAGAACAACTTTCTAGTTGGAAGTTTCTGCAGAAAACTTCAAATTCGATCTCAATTGGTTCAATTTCAACTTAACTGCCATTGAACTGAATTTCCCTGAAAACAGCCTTTGATCGATTTTCTTTCGTGTTTTCACCCTTGATCCAGCCAGTTTCTGAGTGTGACCCAAAAACCAAATTTGTTCTCCATACTTTCCTTAACAACTTTGCTTAAGACACCTTGGTCTTACAACCCACAGATCAATGGCTAAACTGCCTTGAAAATCGCTGCTCACACTGAAATTTCAGCCGAAATCTAAAAGTGGTTAAGTGTTGTGTCGGATGGTGAATAGTGCCATTTTCCATCTTTCTTCTTCTATTTAATTGAAGCATTCCTACTCACATTTTTCTCACCAAGGATGGCCAACTAAATTGCTTAGCTTATAAACTTCATTTAGAAATTCTTGGGCGTTCAAAATTTCAAATTTGTGCCACTTTGTTGACTTTAGTCAACTATTTCCCTTTTCTCTCCCTCTTTCTCTCTTTAAACATTTTTACTTAACCAACCATTCATTCACATGTTCAAAGACTAAAAAGGGTGGGATGTTACAGCCCTTCCCCCTTAAAAGAATCTCGTCCCGAGATTCCCAATAGAGCCGTAACTCGCTCTTAACAATGGAAAGGATAATGTGTCATATTCAAACTTCCGAACATACTTCACCAAGAAGCTAAAGTGGTGCCGGTGGTTATGTCATAACTCCGAATAACCTTCTCTAATAACTCATCTAGACGACCCTTATTTCTTTTGTTCCCATACTACTTTTGGTGGCTTCCCAACCATATACCTTATATTGTCCTTAAGACCTTTCTCTCCATCCATACATACCCCCAAGAGTTGTCACAGATAACATGTTTATTAAACACTAGCATCAAGTAAAACATTGACAGGGGGTTATGGATTGAGACATACCAGTCATCATTGGTTCATTTTCCGGAAGTTCCTCCACGTTCATATATCGAACCTGTCCGGTTTGAGGATTGAGAACCTTCCTTCTTACAAATCTTTGCCCCACTCCTTGTCCCGACATTTGAGACTGCACATTTGGATTTCCACCTTGCTTGGGTAAACGACATTCACGAGCATAATGCCCAGTCTTGCCACAATTATAACATGGTTGAGCATTGGATGGACCAGAGGTATCACGACTCTCTCGATCTTGGGGAGGCACTGGATGTGGAGTATTATTCGGGTTCCTTACCAGCCACTGTTGCTGAGATGGTTGTTGCTGCGAACTTCCCTGGAACTGGTTAGCCGGTCCACGATAGATAACCTTAAAACGCTTTGGAGCGCCACCGAATACCTCATCAACCCGATCCTTCCTCTTCAGAGCTTCTTCTTCTTTAAGACTTTCATCCAGAGCCTTCATCTTTTCTTCGGCTGATATCGCCATGTTCACTGCGGAACTATAATCAGGGAAAGTACATGTTCCCAGCTTCTCCTGCATCCTTACATTAAGTCCACGGAGATAACAATCCCGCTTCTTGATTTCATGATCCACGTGATCGGGAGCATATTGAGCCAGATGTTCGAAAGCACTGGTGTACTCCAGCACACTTTTAGTCCCTTGTTGAAGCTTTAGGAATTCCTCCAACTTCATCCGCATAATCCCCGCAGGCACAAACTGAGTACGGAACGCCGTCTTGAAGTCGTCCCATGTAATATCCCTTCCGGCAGTCTGCCTGGATAGAAAACTGGACCACCAAGTACCAGCAGGACCATGAAGTTGAAGACCAGCAAACTCTACCTTTTGACTCTCGGTGCAGTGAGGAATAACTCGAAACTTCTGCTCTAAGGTGCCAAGCCATTCGTTTGCTTCCAGAGGATGCTCAGCCCGAGTAAAAACAGGAGGATGGGTCTCCAGGAAGTGTGAATAAGTGACTTCACGTGGTCTTGCTTGGCGACTGGACGAAGAACTACCAAGACTCTGAGCAATAAGATTCAACAGTCGGGTCTGCTCAACGCCAGAACTGATGATATGAGCAAAAGCTTCCGTTAGACCGGGAGTTGGAAGTGGATTTTCTTCACTAGCTTCCGCTCCAGTTTGAGAGTCCCGTGGATCTGCCATTCTGCAAATGACCCCAACACAGACCATATAAACTTTGCTTGTAAAGGACTGGGTCACATTAAACTTCTATCCCTTCTTGCATTACAAAGGCTGAAGATGCATGTGATGTCATCAAGAGATGGTTATCCAACCAAGACCAAGGCCGTTCTGTTGCATCAACTACCTCTGGAGAGGAGGTTCTAAAACTACGCCACTCACCAAACCACACAACCTTTGAAAACATGCAATGCAAGCATGATGCAGCGGTCCCTACGTCCTCACAGACACATTCACACTCGCAAGAAAACTGGTGGCATCGAATAACTCTCCCTAAACATAAACTTCTAACGATTCTAACGACACGCACGAACAGTTAGCATCTGCAAAACAAGCAACCCATTATCTCTACTTGCCACCTAACGACTCGACTGCTTTTCTTTTATAGAAAATATGGTCCCGAAGTTTGAAAAGACATAATGTTCGTTGCTTATCCCAACCTATGGCTCTGATACCAGCTGTGGCAGAACCGCCAATTTAAACTGGCTCAAGTGCGTCATCACGACCTGTTACGGTCATCGGACGCACTTCAAACAGTTTAAACCGGTGATCGGTCGAGTGTCCCAAGGACTCCTCGATAAACCACGTTAACTCATATCTCTGCCATACGTCAGGATCGTTTTCGGTAAGGAGAACACAACGAACATTATCATTTTTAATCAACATACCAAGAGTCTTATTTATTACAAGCCAGGTTTTGAAGAGAACTTAAATGCAAGTCAAGCCACTACTAAGAGTTTAATACAAACCAGTCTAGGTAGTTCTATATCACAAACGTCTATAACCTCCGGCTTAACCCTAGAATCACCGGGGCCACGATGATCTAGGTCTTCTGGATCTTCTTGGTGTTCTCCTCCGTAGCTTCTTCTGAAAAACAAAAGGGAGATTCCTTGAGTACGAAGGTACTCAGCAAGACTTACCCGCCTTACCAAAGAAAAGACTCCCAAGGAATATGATTGGGCTTTATGTGGATTTGGCTGACTCGACTCTTTTGCCTAAAAAGCATTACTAAAACTTGATCCTTATATTTTATGTATTTTATGCTCAGTTGAGTTGTTACTTATCCATCTAGGTGATAAAATAGTTTGCATACAGGTTGTACTAAGGTCAACCAGCATTTATGAATCAACCTCCTCTTGTTCAACTTGTTTCCTCTACGATGTTTAACACCTGATCAAGTGCACTCATAACCAAGAGTTGTGTTGATCCGGATCCATGTACATCCTGCAGGAGATACCCAGCCCCCAGCCACGCACAGTCGATCATACTGTACGCAACAACCTTTCAATCAGTTGGACCAAGGACTGGAAATATCCTTACCCGAACCCGGGAAAGCATCCCCACGTGGGCCCCACGTCTGGCGACCACCCCGTGAGTTCCAGATGACGATCCCGCCTTTCTCCGACCCAGCAAGCACCGGTAAGCGATATTTCCAATCAACGAGCCAGCTGACCTAATTGGCTTTACTGGTCCCATAACCCAGTAAGAAACCAGGTAGAATCACTCGATCAAACAGGTAAACAACGGATCGGTCCTTAGTGACTTTAGCTAGCAGGCAGAGCTAAGGATCGAGCTTCCTCAATCCATTCTATCAACCTCTGCCCACTCTCTTTCAACCCAAACCGTTCATGAGTCATATGAGATTGGTGATAGCCTAGATCATCATCTTTTAACTTAACCTTACTAAGCATAGCCAAAGTAAATATTGCTAATCAAGTTTCTTAGCTAGGCAAGGCTAGTTCTATAAAGGAATATTTCATGCATCAAAGGGTTTCATCCAATCCTTAACCTAATGCACATAAAATCATAGAATTTGGACTCATGAATATTATGAAATAATGGGTAATTTAGAGATGCTCCGGGGCTTGCCTGGAATCACGAACAAGTCAGATGCTTCCGAAAAACGAGATTCCGGAGTGACGACGATCACTTCCTTGACTTGTCGCTGCTCCTCCGCGAATCCCACGAGCTCGTACTCCGAAGCTTGAGAGACTACAACGTAATGCAGGTTAGCGATATGCGATGCAACATTTTATGAAAAAGCTAAGCAACTTTCCCTTCTCGATAAAGTTGCAAGCCAACACAAGCTACCCAAGATTTTTAAAAGATAAACCTATATTTTTCCTTTAATAAAACTTGCCCTAAATCATTTTTAGTTTATTTTTAATGATTACAAATCATTTTCTAAATGGATAAAACATTTAAATAAATACATAAAACAATTTTAGAAATTATTTCTAATTATAAAAGAATTATTCAGAATTTTAACATTTTTACCAATTATTAAACAATTATATAATTAATCTAAACAAATGAATTAAATTAATTATCTACACTTAAGGACTTAGCATTTTTAATGGATGACAAATTTTAAAACAAGTTTAACAAAATTGGTTTCATCAATTTTGGACTTTCCTACAATTTTCTATGATTTAAAAGGTGAAAAACCGAAATTTAAATCTATTAAGAAAACCTAATTTGGCAAACTTGCAGAAAACCCCCTGGAAAAACGTTTCTTCTCCCCCGCAGTCCCTCCCCCGTTCAAAACAGGGGAGCGCTGACCAGGCCGGGCCGCCGGCTTGACCGGTGGTTCCTCGCCGGCGGCGAGCCTCCCCGGCCAAGGGGAAAGTACCCCCAGCACCCCCGCAACCCAACGCACCTAACCCTTCCCTTCTTCTGCTGGATTGGCGCCCGCGCGATGGCTCTTGTCGATGCAGGCGGCGGCGCCAGGGCTCGGCTCGTCGGCCGGCTAGACGGCGGCGAGCTGCGTGCTCCTTCCTAGCCCGTGAGCAACAACGGACCCCAGGGATGCTCAACCTTGCATAAGCTTGGACAGAGAAGGCCTAAGGCGGCCTAGCCACGTGCGGCTGCAGCCATGGCCGACGACGGCGGATGGAGATGAGGAAAACACGAGCGTTGGGAGCTCTGTGGTGGACGGATGCCAACGAGAGTTGAAGTAGGAGGTAGAGGAAGTTTATGCGAAGCTGTGGGTGGAGTGAAACAGTGTATGACGACCGGAGGACGGCGGAATTCGCCGGCGACAGAGATGAACCGAGGAAGCGTCGACGCAGCGGAAAGGAGCGAAACGGAGATGGTGATGAAGTATTTATGGACGAAGTTACCGCCATGGAGTCGCCACCTCACCGCACGGCTTGCTGGCGCTGTCTCTGCGCGACCACGACGCGTGGCACACCGCCACCGCCATGGCCATCGACGGCAAGCACCCTAGCAGACTGCTCCCTCCATTCCCCATTTCCACTTCTAAAACCGTGACATTGCGAGCCCATTTTCTCTCGATTCTTAATTCAAACTCATCTCAATCCAAACATGGAACTTGTAGAAGGAACATTGTACTCCAACTTCCATGTTGCACCCTCTCTGATTTAAGCAGTGGATAGCGCGGATTTGAAACTCCAATGTCGGTCGACGTTTACCCCAATTTCAGAACCGAAATTTGAATTTCTCAAATTACTTTCAAATTCCCATTCAAACTCCCCTCGATCCCCAAATGAAACTTGTCCAAAATATATTCAATTTCACTTTCTCTTTTGGCACCATACTCAATTTCGCAACCAAACGCTCGAATTTGATCTTAGATCATGGGTCGGCTAGGGTGTTAAATGAACTCTGAAACCCTAAGTTGGTTCAGATTTTCAATCTCAAATTACTTCCAAAATTTGAATAGAACCTGCTGTTCCTCCAAACACAAAAGTTCTTTGCCTTGACTTGAATTTCATTTCTTATTTTGACACTTCACTCATTTGAGCACGAATTGAAGTCGAATTTGAGCTCCAAAGTCACTGCTGCAATTTATCCCCAATTTCAGAACCCTAAACTGTATTTCCCAAATTACTCTCAAATTTTGAATAAAACATGCCTCAGGTGCTAAAGACACATTTGAAATTCACCTTCAGTAGAACAACTTTCTAGTTGGAAGTTTCTGCAGAAAACTTCAAATTCGATCTCAATTGGTTCAATTTCAACTTAACTGCCATTGAACTGAATTTCCCTGAAAACAGCCTTTGATCGATTTTCTTTCGTGTTTTCACCCTTGATCCAGCCAGTTTCTGAGTGTGACCCAAAAACCAAATTTGTTCTCCATACTTTCCTTAACAACTTTGCTTAAGACACCTTGGTCTTACAACCCACAGATCAATGGCTAAACTGCCTTGAAAATCGCTGCTCACACTGAAATTTCAGCCGAAATCTAAAAGTGGTTAAGTGTTGTGTCGGATGGTGAATAGTGCCATTTTCCATCTTTCTTCTTCTATTTAATTGAAGCATTCCTACTCACATTTTTCTCACCAAGGATGGCCAACTAAATTGCTTAGCTTATAAACTTCATTTAGAAATTCTTGGGCGTTCAAAATTTCAAATTTGTGCCACTTTGTTGACTTTAGTCAACTATTTCCCTTTTCTCTCCCTCTTTCTCTCTTTAAACATTTTTACTTAACCAACCATTCATTCACATGTTCAAAGACTAAAAAGGGTGGGATGTTACATAGTAACACTTTTTTTACATGTAAAAGAACACATATCTTGTGTTCCAATAGAATTGACTAAAGTAACATCAAGCTTAGGAACACTAAAAAGATGTGTTACAAAAAGGCTTAGTAACACTTTTATCGACCTATTGTAACACAAGTTGATGTTACTATATGCCTGTTCTGTACTAGTGTATGTAGTACCGGCCATGCTTCTTGCCTCCTCCAACCCTCATTATGACCTCGCCATCGCACGGATGCCGGATTCCACTCTGGCCCATATTTCTCCATTCCCCCCTGTGTGTACGCACTGATGCGGCTATAGGAGTCGGGGTTGCTAGACGCCGATGGCGGGTCGTCCGGGTCATAAGTGACCTCAGTTGCCTTGCCCTTGTGGGCTATGGCCCAGCCAGCAAACTCTGGGCATTCAGCGCCTCCATGTGTCCGTGACTGCAAAAAAGCAAAGTTAAACTACAAATTATGCAAAATTGAGGGGTATAGAATAAATAATTAAATCTGCGTACCCATCTAGCCCTGTACTCCTCGTTGCTAAGGCTGCCTTGATGGTGGGATGGACCTGGCATCAGCAAACGTCGTGCACGCCCAGCGTCGTGTAAAGCTTCCCACTCGGGTGTGAACCACTTGTTGACAATGGCTGCCCAGCACACGCGTCATGACGGCACCACGGCGCAGGCACCTACACGTGATTAAATCGAATAACATGTTAGAATATCAAATTAGGCCATGTACTTAATATGAATAAATGTTCACTTACTTCCATGTATTGCTCCTTGTTCAGCTTATAGGTCCTTGCATCCTTTTTTGTCATCTTCATGCCTAGGGTAGCGCTGTAGTTGATGACACACTGGATTTGTGCCTCGTAATGCATGTCCTTCACCAGCTTTTTGCAACCAGCGTGCGCCACATTGTGTGCCTCTTCCTCTTGCCCGGCCTCACACGTGTAGTAATCCTACATATAAACATGGAGTATTCGGTCATGATTAGAAAAAAAAAAGGTGTCCAATGAATGCGACTTATTGAGAAGTGTAGTGCGAGGAAGACTTACCCACAGCTCTGCCACCACCCGCTCCGCCACGTTGCGAAACTGCCTGTCTATTCGGTCGCGTTCATCGCCCGCAACTTTGTAGTGCTCCCACGTCTAGGCCGGCTCTTCCTTTCCGTTGAACGTAACAATGCCTGGGAAGTGCTCACGAACCAAGAGACCCAGGATGTTCTTGGGCTTGCGTTTGTGGGCATTACCCGGCATGACTATTACCCAACTCCTGCCAAAATTCATTAAGGAAAAATATTAGTATCAATTGTGATTTTTAAGGAGTGAAATGATAAGGTAGTGGTACCATCTAAATTTACTCACCTTGGTCTGACGGGTCGTATCACTGGCCGCCCTGCAGGAGCTATCGGTCCGTCTAGGAGTCGCGAGGGACCTCGCAGCCAGACAACAGGCACTGTAGCCCCTGTCGTGTCCTCCTCCTCCTCTGCCGACTCCAACTCCTCATCCTCACTTGACTCCTCCTCCTCCTCCTCCACCTCCGCTGGAGGGGGAGGTGAAGGAGGCGTAGGAGGAGGTACATCTCGAGCCTTATGGCCGCCCTTTCCTCGTCCTTTGCCCCTTGCGAAGGACCCCACAGCCTCACTGGAACTTGGCATTAGTCTTCTATAAGCAGACGAACACGCTCGCGGCTCCCCGGTGCCCACCATCTTTGTTCAATCACCTGCAAATAAAAACATGCAACCAATCAGCATGTATAAACAAGAATAAGCAAAATAAACAAGACATTATTAGAAATAAACAAAACATTTAATATGGATCATACATATATTAGAAATAATCGTCTGGATCGGGATTGGCTGGATCATAAGTCTCATCATTACTATCACGCATCTCGAGATCTAGATTTGGCACTTGCTCGGGTGGAGGATTCTCATCTTCATCAATCCCTAATTGTAATTTTTCAAGTAATAGTAAGTCATTAGCATTATGAACCACATCCCCAACTTCCTCGTCATCATTTGTTTCATCATCATGTATTTCCATTTCCATGGCTTCAGTCAAGTCTATATGAAAACTCCCTGGTAGCCCATCTTCTTGAAAGAACTCCCCGTCATAGGTGTTAGGGTCTATATTGTAATCTTCATTGTTTGGAACGGGTAGTCTTCCGTGTGGCGAGACCTTATACACAACATCCCAACCCTCAAGACGTTTGTTGGTTTTGCATGGGTATGAGAGATAATAAACTTGTGTGGCTTGTTGAGCCACAATATAGACATCGTCTCCTGGATAGACGGATGACTGTCGAATTTCAACTAGCCCAAGATCAGGGGAGCGACGGTCTTCTGCAGGATTGAACCAATGGCATTTGAAAACAACGGGCATGAGAGGTATTATCCCATGAAACGATAGTTCGTATATTTCTTCAATTATTCCATAATACTCGACCCCTTGTGTGCTTGTCGTACAAACTCCATAATTTGTGGTTCTCCTATTAGGCCGACATTGATCATACTTTTGTGTGTGAAAGCGATATCCATTCACATCATAGCCAGAGTATGACATGACCCTATACGCGGCACCTTTGGCCACCTGTCTCAACTCTGGACTCATGGAACCATCATACTTCTTGAACCAAGAAATGAAATCGGCCGATCCCGATCCCGCACCATTTTTAAGAAGGGCATCAAGTTGGTGCGGGGTCGGTGGCCTATTTCTCCTCCAGAATTGTTGAGTAAATTCTCTGTACATAAAGGAGACCAAATGGTTTAAATATAGAATAGTGGTCATAGGGAAAAAATAAAAGAAAACTAATTTGGTGAGAACTTACACAATATAGGGTTGTACTTCTGCAAGGTTGGTTAACAAATACATCATGATAGTGCGTAACTCTGTATGTTGCAATCTCTTGGATGTCCCACCACTTGCGGTTCCGAGTTGCCCTACGAAGAGGCTGAGGTTCGACTCACTTTCATCGGCATTGCAACGAGAGGGTGGATTATGCACGCTAGGAAGAGTGTCAGCATAGTACTTTGTTGTGAAGTTTGACACCTCCTCACTACAGTGTGCCTCTGCTATGGAAGCTTCGATTTTGCTCTTGCTCTTACATTTTGTTCGAAGTACCTTTTGTTGTCTCTCAACTGCATAGCACCACCGAGCATGCACAGGCCCCCACATTAGTGCCCCATACGGGAGGTGCACAAGCATATGCTGCATTGGATTGAAAAAGCCTGGTGGAAAAATCATCTCCAACTTACAAAGCAATACAGGAGCCAACTTTTCCATTTCTGCAATCACTGTCCTACTTAACTCCTTGGCAAAAAGGATGAGGAAGAAATTGCTTAACTCTGCCAATACTCGCCAAACACGGTCAGGTAGATAGCCTCGAACAAACACCGGAAGAAGCCGCTCAATCAATATATGGTAGTCATGACTCTTGAGACCATTGATTTGCATAGTCTCTAAGTTCACCCCTCTCCTGAGATTCGTTGCATACCCATCAGGGAACATTAAAGTTTCAAACCATTTTAGCACATCTCTCCTTTGATTCCTATTCAGAATGAAATCGGCGGGAGGCTTTTTCCATCTTTTCCCATCTTTGGGAGGTGGAATGTTCAACTTTGGTCTATTGCATATCCTAGCTTGATCCACTCTAGCCTTAACGTTGTCCTTTGTCTTATCTGGAATGTCCATGACTGTACCCCAGATTGCCTCGGACCAATTTTTTTTCTATGTGTATCATATCAAGATTATGTGGAAGAAAAATATCATCCATGTATGGGAGCATCCACAAGCCCGACTTCTGAGTCCAAGCATGTTCCACACCATATCCCACAGAACCAACACCATCATTACTTGGTCCGAGTGCGTCTAACTGTTCACGAACCGCAACACCTATCAACAGCTGTGGTGGAGGGTCGAAAACCATGACGCCTTGTGTAAAGTTCTTGATGTCTCGTCTGAATGGATGGTCAAGGGGGAGAAATTGACAATGCATGTCAAATGAACAATACTTGCCACCCTTCGCCAACCAGAAGAATTTGACCGCGGACTTGCATACTGGGCATGGGAACTTGTCGTGGACACACCACCCGTAAAATACCCCATATGCCAGATGGTCATGCAAGGAGTATTGGTACCACACATGCATTAGAAAGTTTGTCTTTGTAGCTCGGTCGTATGTCCACACCCCTTCATTCCAAAAATTAAGCAGTTCGTCAATCAGAGGCCTCATGTACATACTCATATTATCTCTAGGGTATTTAGGAATTATCAGTGACAAGAATATGTTCTGTCGTTGAAACATCACACCGGGAGGGAGATTGAGGGGGATAACAAATACGGGCCAGCAACTATATGGGGAAGACCCAATTCCATAAGACTAGAACCCATCTGTTGCCAGCGCAACACGTACATTACGAGCCTCGTCGGCTTTCTCACGGTGCCGCCCATCGAAATTTTTCCATGCTTCAGCATCGGCTGGATGTACCATATTATCAGGACGGTAACGTTCGCCATTTTTGTGCCATGTCATTTGTTTCGCTGATTCCTCGGTCATGTAAAGTCGTTGGATCCTAGGTACGCATGGAAGGTACCGTAGAATTTTCACGGGTATCTCGGTCTGTTTTTTCTGACCATTACCGGCGTCTACCTCAAGGAACCTAGAGGACCCACATTTAGGATAGTATTTCGCATCCACGTGCTCTTTCCTAAACAAAAGGCATCGATTCGGATAGACATGTGTCTGCTCATAGGGCATCTTGAGTGCCTTAAGGAGTTTCTGTGACTCATACATACTCTTTGGCAGAATGTGATCTTCTGGAAGCAAGCTTCCAAACACTGTTAACATATTATCAAAGCCTTCACGACTAAAGCAAAGCTGAGACTTTAGGGCCATTAGCCGGCCGATAGCATCCAATTGAGATACTCTGGTATGCTTGTGCAATGGTTTCTGTGCCGAAGACAACATGTAGTAGTAGGCCTTTGCGGTCGGCTCCAACGGTTCCTCCCTAACCTGACTAGGTCCTTCATTCAGTTGTGCTTGATGAAAGTCATCAAGCATGTCTCCGCACCCGGCTTCAACATCATAATCATCGATACGTTGTCTCACGGCCTCCTCTCTCGCACGATGGGCTTCACCATGACAAATCCACTGGGTATAGTCTACCACAAACCCATATAGGCAAATGTGTTTACCCATTTCCAACTTTGTTTCATATCTCTTATTTTCACACTTGTTGCGGGGACACAAAGCTTTACTCCGTCCTTTTTGAAATGTCGTGCTCAAGAATTGATTGACCTTGATAAAGAACTCTTCCGTATAGTCACGCTTACCCCGCCAACCCGTGTACATCCACTCACGGTCACCCATCCTTTAACAATTCAATAGAGAGAGGATATAAAATCAATATCATGTAATGTCTAGCATGCTCTGGTTGGTGGAGATATAAACTAGGTCATCATATGTTATCTAGCAAAAGAACCGGATAAAAATGCATATCATCATAGGAAAGTTCCGACAGCACCTCCCCTGCACGGTGAGGTTTCCAAATCATCGACAAATCAATGGCACGATGGCCGGCAAGCACATTCATAGCTTCACACTATAGACATAGGCACATTGGTACGTATATGTTCATGAAAATTTCACATCTCGAGCACGAAACATATATATTACTATCTACATACATAGGCACAATAGAGCGGAGGCAAACCTTGGGGCCAGTGACGGCGGCAGTTCGAGGGCGTGGGCTGCTCAAGAGGCATAGCCTCGTCGTATCGCTCCTCCTCCTCCTCCTTCTCACCCTTATTCTCCTCCTCCTCCCCCACCTCCGGCAACAAGGGGGTGCTCGGGAGCGGCGGTGGCACAGCCGACGAGGAGGGCGTGGAGCAGCGGCGCTGCAAAGGGGTGCTCGGGAGCAGCGGAGGCACGACGCTCATGAGGCGGAGGTTGGCGACGGGACCGGCGGTGGCGGCGCGAGGTGGCAGCGCGAGGGAGTGGCGGCAGCACGAGGGGGCGGGCTAGGAGCGGTGGCGGCGCGAGGGGGCGGGCTGGGAGCGGTGGCGGCGGGGTGTGTGCGTGGGCGGGCTGGGAGCGGTGGCGCCTCACCCTAAAACCTACGTAATTTGCCGTATGGCCAGATCTGGGGCACACGGAAAACCGTAAGGGCCCACCGGTCAGGCAAAACGGGCCCACCGGTCCGCCCATGACTGGGGTGTTTGCCGTGTGCCTATACAAGGTGCACACGGCAAACTATACGGCCCCACCAAGAAATTTGTCGAGAGGGCAAAAAATAAGAGAGGGTCAATATAATTTGTCCGCACCTAATGCAACTAATGAGTAAATATAAAAATTTAAAATGTTAAATAATGACTTTTGGATTTTATGAATAGCTAATGGGCCATATTTATTTGGAGAGTCTGTATCGATTAAAGTTGATAAGAAGTAAAACTAGGAGTTAAAAAATAATTGATTTAATAAAACTAATGTCCATGTGGGAAATTATTAACTCATAACTAAAATCAAATAAGAAAAAAATAATTTATTTATGAGTAATTTGGGATGTGAAATAGGTAAATAGAGAGTCTACATCAAATATAATTTAACATGATTCGAAAAGCGAATTTCGAGCCTATTCAAAATATATTTTAAATTATTGAAAAGGTAAATAGTTATAACTACATCAAATATAATTAATCAAAATAACCACATAACAACATGCATGAAAATTACTTATATAGTTAGTTTTTAACAACCATGAATTCACGGCTCTCACCGTATGATATACAATATGACAATTAAAAATAGTAATACACAAATCCATTCAAATAATATTTTTTCACTTAACAGACTTAGATATTACCAAAGGGTGATGACATGGCTAGGGTGTTTGCCGTGTGCCTAGACAATGGGCACACGGCAAACTATATGGGCCCACCGGTCAGGCTACGGTGAGCCGGCCCACCAGGGCTGGGGTGTTTGCCGTGTGCCTAGACAAGCGGCACACGGCAAACTATCCCATCGGGCCCACCGGTCAGGGGCTTCCTGCCATGTGTTCCATCAGCAGCACACGACAAAGTGACCGTAGTGTACTGTTGATTTGGTCACTTCGCCGTGTGCCGGTGTTGCAACACACGGCGAAGTTTCCTTGGATTTTCTGTTTTATTAGAGTTTTCGTTTTAAAATGTCCCCATTTGTCCCAAAAATGACAACCACAATATACGACAAATCACATTGCAGGCAGTAGATACCACATAATCATCACAAACATATAGTCCACAGTCAAATCCATAGAAATAAACAACGGTAGGTAGGTTCAAATACATCATAAAAGTCCACATAGGCAAATCCATAGAAATAAAAAAAAGGTACATAGGTTCAAATACATCACAAGTTCAGCACATTGACAACTGAGTTCATATCTCAACTTCACAACGTTCACAACATTTTCAAGGTCACACACCATACCCAGAGAGAGTAGGGGTAGGCGATATTATCTCGGTGTCACCATCATTTTCTGGTGTCTCTGGTACTTCGGAGCCACCTGTTCCCATGTCACAAGTATGAGTCGAACCTTCATTTGATGAATCAACGGGTTCTTCAATCAAGCAAACTGGTGCATGATGATCTGCATGAGTTAGTACAATTTTTGGACTGTCTAGGTGCTCAATTGTGTACTTAAGGGGCGATGTATGGACAGTTTGTAGCATACCTCGTAACTGACGTCCATCTCCACCACCTATGCCGGAAGGCCCCACACCACCTATGCCACAAGGCCCCACACCACCTATGCCGGAAGGCCCTGCACCGCCAAATGTTGGCGGATACAGTGAGTAGTAGAGTACTGGAAGTCGGTTTCCTACAGTAAGAGTGACAATTGTTAGAGACAAACAAAGTTACATTAGCAGAGCAAGGTTCTATTGTAACGACACTTACCGTTGGGCACAGGTGGCTGTAGATCAGTCGGTGGAGGTGGAACTGGTGAAATCTCAATCCAAAATGGCCATATGTTCAAACAGTGCCCACCGTTTCCATGGCAACTTGGGCCAGCCTCGGTAAAGTTGATGGCTGTGCATATGTGAACATGGTGAATGCGAGATCAGGTCGCCTCAAACTGACATTGGTAACATGACATATGTTCTTGAACATTATTGGTACTAGGGTTTGTTGGCTCTAAAAGATAAACGGCAGTCCTCTAACGACAAGCTTCAGTAGTTCCCAAGGTTCCTCACTCACTGGGGGTACACGTCGTAGCATTTGCATGGGTAATGCGGAAAGCATGGGTACTTCACAGGAACCATAATATGACATCATGGGAATCATGGCAAGGAAATAGCCGCCAATTTGAAGGAATGGTTCAGCCAAGATTTGCATTGTTGTGTCGACTGACTCGGTTATCACCACATAATCGGTAAGGAAGCGGCAAATCTGCTGAATGTTAAGCACCACATTCGTCTGACGCTCTATTGCATTTTTTATTGACTCCCGATTGACCTCCCCGTCGGTGTCTATAAATAGGTTCCTCATAACGATGACGAGGCCTTCAAGATTTGCCTCATTGATCTCACTCTCATCAAAGATAACGATGTTTGGAAAGTGCAACGCCATCAGTTGCCGTCTCCTACAAAATAAGATCGATGTGTAACTTAATTTATAACTTTAATTGGTTCCTAAAATTGCTAACTAAACTTTCTAACTAAAAATGTTAACTAAAATGGTTAACAAATATTTACCTTGAGGTGTAGGAAGGGGCTGCGGGCGGTGGGGGCACGGGCCGACCGAGTGGACAAGGTGGTAGAGCTAGGTGGTCTATACCTGGAAAATAAAAAACTTAACAATGTGAGCTCCAAATTTCAGCAATACCTCCCCTACACAGTGAGGTTTCCAAACTCTCCAACAAAGATATGGCACGATAGCCGACCAGCCCATACGCATTGCATTCATATCGCACGAAGCACATAGAGACATAAATATTGATTTCTAATAATTTACATAATTTAAAAACCTAAAATTTGATTTCCTAGGTATTTAATTGCACATTTATATCACCTGAATACATACATACATTCTAAATTTATAGTATTGATACAATATAACACATGTTTAATACAATGATGCTTATCCAAATATCACATAATGCAATACTAATTTCCAAAAAATATCACCTTAACGATGATTGACGATAAGGACACGAGGGCAGCGTTGCTTCTCCTTCCTGACCGCGGCTACGTCCTCTCGTCCTCCTCCCTGGCCGCAGCTAGCTCCTCCTCGTTCTCCCCTGTCGCCGGCGAGATCCTTTTACTCCTCTTCCTCCTCCTCTCGTCCTCCTTACGGCCGTAGCTAACCCATCATGTAAACCTTCCTCCTCCTCCTCTCCATGTCCTTCCTCGCCGCGGGGTGGTGGGCGGCGACAGGGGTGGCGCGGCGGCCTCTCCCTCTCCCTCCTCGCGCGGCGCTGGTGGTAGTGGTGGTGGTGGCGACGGATGGTGCAGGTGGTGGCACGGGGTGGCGCAGGTGGTGGCGTGTGGTGGAGGCGGGTGGCGCAGGTGGTGGCGGCTTTGGGTGGCGCGCGGTGAATAATGAAGAGAGGGAGGAAGGCCGCACGGGAGGATATTTTCTAAACTTCGCCGTGTGCCTAGATCCAAAGCACACGGCGAACTAAAAATATGTTTAGTAAAACATATGTTCGCCGTGTATTAAGGCACACGGCGAAAAAAGCGCCATCCGGCCGCCGTTCGCCGCAGGTTGTCGCCGTGTGCCAGGAGCCGTGCACACGGCGAAGACAAGGTTCGCTGTGACTCTAAGATTTGACACACGGTGAAGAGTATATTCGCCGTGTGCCACGTTGACACCATGTGCTTTTCGTGTCGCGCACGGCAAAGGACTTGTTCGCCGTGTGCCGACGGAAAGCACACGGCGAACTATTTGGCACTTGGCGATTTTACGTTTCCCGTAGTGTACGCATATCGAATGGTTGGGATCACGTCACTATCAGCATCTCAACACAACGAGGATAATCACTAATCAGGATCCCGGATCACATATTGAATGGCCATCTATCCATCCGTGCTCTTCCGCGCGCGCGGGAGCTACTCCCGTTGCGTGGAGTAGAGCTCCAGCAAAGCCTGGGAATAATATCAGCTCGAGTTCGATCGAGGTCGCCCTCGGCAACTGCAACAACATTGTCGCCTTCGTGTCTTTATCCAGACGTGGCCGTAAGCGGCTAGGTGCCTAGGTGACAGGCCATCAGCCCGCTCATGGGCGCCACGCGCCATGAGGCCATGAGACCCATCGTTCCCTTCCCCGGTGCGGTGCCGTGTGCAGCGCATGTGCTGATCGATATTGTGCTACGCATGTGTGTTGTCTCTATTCCTCTCGTCCTCTTCATCTTGTGCACGGCACCGTGATGCATCCGGCAAGCGACAGCCGCTCTAGCACATGTTTATCTGACTATCTGTTTGCTTGCTCGATGCAGCTGCTGCGGGCAGCACATAGCCAGAAGCCCAGAACCGTTGATCCCCTACCACTTCCCCTCTCATGTTTTCTTAGAAACAAAAATATATTTTAATATTCTGATCTCTGCATCGATCAATGTATGTAGCCGTTCATTACTTCCCTTCTCATGTGAGGATATATAGCGGTTTGGATACTGTAAGCGTAACGTTACCAGTTACCACCCAATGTTCAATAATGTTTTAGTACACAGCTACTCGATAGCTAGAATCCCTATGTAAAGGGACCTCTCAATCGTATTCGTCTAAAATCTTAAAAAATAATCTAACCAAACAAGCATGCCAATAGTTACAAACTTACAATACACATGGAAACAAGTGAGAGTTTAATAACGATCAGAGATCTCCTACCAGCGGCTTGGGAGCTCTCCGATTTAATTTGTAATTGCGGGAGGCGGTACAGCATGCTGGTGCGCTTGTAGGGATGACGCACCCCTTGCTAGACACCGGACAGTCTAACCGGTTGTTGTTGTTGATAGGGGGTTTTAGTTTTTATTCGGTTGTTGCGTTTTAGGCTAAGTAAGTAGTAGCAGTTTGGTAATGACGTGTGCCCGGCCAAAGGCCTGTGTGTAACCTTCTATTGTACTGTTACATTTCTTCTTAGTACAAAAAATACGTAGTTCTCCTACGTATTCTTGAAAAAAATAATAACCTTCAGATATTGAGAACCTCCATATATAAGAAACTAAGCGAGAAATTGCCTCTAACACAGAAAAAAAACACTCTCCATCAAGTTCATCCCAAAATTCAAAATCGAACAACACAAGTTAGAAAGTAAATGGGTTTCTAGTTACTAAACCTTACAACCAGTGGCGGATCATAGAAATTTTGTTCAGGATAGTCCTAGGTAATACATATTTGCTAATATAAAGTTTAGTATGTAGTGAAGTTTGTTAAACTATTAACTACTAAAAGAGGATATCTCAAAATTTAGGGTTGTCCAATGCCTATGGTACTACCCACCTATATTTCCGTCACTGCTTAAAACAAAATGACAGTGTGTAACCTTAAAAATACCTCATGTTTTCATGAGTTCAGGGTCAACATGGTATTAGAAAATGATGGACATTAGGATGGAGAAGAATGAAATAGATAAAGAGAGGGGTTTTAGACAGTACGCCATTGTCACACCACTGTTTCGTGTAATGAGCTAGTGGTGATGAAAGCGTAGAGTATTACCGCTAAATCAGACCATGGACCGATGGTAATGTAATGCGCGTTGCCCCCCAATTCCAACAGACACTACAGCCACCTACTTTTGAACCGGCGGTGATAAATCGTTTGCAAAGGCCATATCGGTAGTGGTGGTCCTAATGTTCCCAGGTTTGGGGCCTCCTGTAGTAATTTTCTCTCAACAGAAAATGATTGTGATTACTGATTATACCATGGTTGCCTTTACAGGTCATCCAATAATATAATAAGCTAGTATATCGTACTATTGCAACAACTGATTTTTGGTGTTCTTCCGACCCCCCACCGAAAAAAAAAGAAGATACATGCACATATGAATGGTTAAAGACAGCAGACATTTACCCTCCCTCCCGCGAGCCACGTCACTCCTAAATGACGTGTTCGAAAATGCACAGGCCACGTGATCCCCTCCGCGGCTTTGGAATTGTTTCAAAAAAACCCTCCGGTTTCGTAGAAATGACAATCCAGTCCAGAACCTCCGCTTTGAAGAGTAAATACATTCATATATGTTTCAAATATCCCCTTATCGTAAAAACTATTTCTACACCAAGAAGAGAAAAATCGATTGTGCTGTCGTTTTACAGAAACCACCCTGAGGTAGTTTTTCGAACACCCCCTCCCACCACCCAACCCCCCTCCGTCGAACCCGAACCCTAACCCTGCCGCCCTTCCTCTCCCTCTCTCACGCTCCCTCCCCGCCGCCACCTCTCCTCCCGTCCCACTCACCCTCTCTCTCTCTCTCTCTCTCTCTCTCTCTCTCTTCAGATCCGGCTGCGGGCCGAGGCGATGGCTGGCCCCGGTGCCGGATCCGTGCGGTGGCGCGCGGTTGGGCTAGGCAGGACGCGCAACATGGGGTTGAGCGTGCGGCAGCAGCGCTGCTCCCAGCGGGGTCCGGCGGCGGCGCACAGGGCGGAGGTCCAGGGTGGCCCATGGGCGGTGCGAGACGGCGGTGCGCGTGCGGGACTAGGGTAGCACGCGGGCACGGGCCAGGCGGTGGAATGCGGGTGTGCTCCAGCCCCTGTCAGTTCGCCTCTTTTCCAGTCCCACCTCTACTTCCTCCGTCTCCCATCCGTCTTGACCGTCTGGCACTGACTTCGACTACGGTGAGCCAATCACTGCGTCCCCCTCCACCCTTGGGGTGCTGGTGCATCTGCGTCGCTTGATCTGCGTCTCCCTCTTCCCTTTCTTCTCTGTGTTTCCATCCCCTTGCTGCTCCTGCAATCCTGCTAACATGCTGCCAGTACTTGCACTTTAGGTGCTTCCTGAAATGCCAGTTCAAGATGATAAATTCATTGCGCCTTTTTCCAATTTATATTCCTAATTACCTTGGGATGTGATTATTCTCCATGCTTTGTATGCCAAATTGCCAATTTCGCATATCATCAATTCATCATGTATGAAAAATCTAAGTTTCTCAATCAGATCTTTCTGTGTCGTTGGAAAGATGGAGACTGCAGAATTTTGAAGGGTATGAACTAGCTGGTTTTCTTTAGTTTGGCAAGCCTGACAGTCCTGAAACTAACAATTGAACTGACGTGGCTATTTTTTGTGTTTGTAAGACATTCTTGCATACCAGCAATTCAGAGTTCTCAGTACGATGATGACTTATGACTATAGCTCATGTTTATATCAGCTTGCAGGCAGGACGGCATAAGAGAGATGAATCCTGCTTTCGAAATGAGACATGGGGAAAATGCAAGTATGCCATTCTTTCCTTTTATTGTTTGTCATTGTGTTGAGCCAAAAATAACACCTGGGGAGTCCCAGTATTGCCTGTTACTGAATTGCAAATCTCATTCTATTTTGATTTACTTCACTGCTACAACCTATTGTTGGTTGCAGAGTGTTACAAGTTTAGTTCTTCCTGTACGCATCTTTATTTCCATTGTATGGCATCATGTTTCGTTTTTGTACCTAATGCAGTGTTGTCACTGAATGGCTTTCTCCCATAACTTTGCTAGAAATTTATAACTCTTGAACATTTGTACCTCTTCATTGATGATCTTTTTCCCATTGTGCCCTTTGATAGCCATTGATATTATAGAACTCTGTTCTTGGAATATCTTCCAGTTTTTTATTTAACTCCTATATTAATATGGGGTTATTTTGTTAACTTCAGATTGTGTAGTTATGTCTTCATATTTTGTGAACTTCAACTTTGGTCTTTATGGCTATTAATATTTGTGTTTTTGTGCATCTAATTTTATTTCTTTTTTCTTGGACAAGGCATCGTTCCGTTGTTGTTTGACGAGGACATGCCTACAAAGTAATGTAATGATCTGGCGTTGCAATTGTGTTCCTAAATAGGAGTGGTACAAACAAAGCCGAAAGGAAATAAGTTTCCCTGCATACATTTTCCATTCCAATTATTTATGCTCTCTATTTTTAGTTCTGTAACTTCAATTTATCTGTGCTCTCTCATTTCATCGGTAGATCTGCTACAACATAGTACCTTCTTTGCCAACTATTTTGATTCAATCAGCAATAGATTTTAGCCAACTATGTGCCAGTGTTTATCATGCCTCACAGAAGTATAGAGAAACGAATAATAGCTTAATCAATATGTATTTTACTACTGATTGAATGTTTCCCTGTTGTATTTCCTAGCATATTCAGTTTTAGAAGTTAACACGTTATGTAGAGCTCTGTTGACATACCCGTACCTCCACACATCTGATAGTGGATGTTGCCAGTTATTTGCATGATAATAAGACGTTTCATGGAGCCCTAAAGGCAATCACATGTAGTTTAAAGAAACTGGCTCTGGCTGAACTGCACTTATAGATATATGTCAGTTTTATGGGAACTTTTTGTTGTTAGTTCATTGGAAAAGTAACTTTTTCTCCTGTACTTCTGCATGAGTAGTAGTTTAGTTGAGCAGGCAACAAGCTGATTGTCCAGCAGACTTTTACAGAATTCAATTTACTGTGTCCCTGTTGCTCCGTATCCCTGTTGCAAACATTGTGTGTCCAGCAGGCAATAAGCTGATTATATATGTTTTTATTCATATCCATCATCTATGTTGCACATACTATGCTCGCCTTTATTTATTTTGGTCTATCTTACTGTGGTCGACTATATTATAAAGGAGACTAACTTGATAAAATCTTTCAAATATTTTTATACAATCATAATGATCGAATATGTTGTTTCACTGTTGACAGAGAGGCTACTAGCAGAGAACAACCAAGGATCTAAGAGGAATAGGCCACACAATGTTTGCAAGTGGTCCGCCAACCCAAGGGCTTCAATAGTTGTCTTTGCTGACTTGGCATTGTTATACCTTTTATTTTTATTTTTATTTTTATTTCCTTACAACGCTTTTACTGATCATTAATTGTCCAATCTGGTGCTACTGCTGATGAAGTAGTGGGTGTCTGTGATTATATATAAATACAAGTGAGAGTGACATAGTTGAGAAATTGGTGACTAATATTGTCATTCCCAATTAGTCCATCTCTGTCTGTCTGTATCCTCTATCAAATGCATCAACACCCACTACTCTATTATGTTTCTCCCTGTTACCCTGGTCGTCGTAGCAATAGTGCTAACACCTCCCACCTCATTGTCATGTCCATTTTGTTGAAACTGTTTAGTGCTTTGTGTTGAAATGATAGGGCGCGCGAAGCGCGCCCCTTGTCTAGTTATTGGAATGTTGGGATCACGCAGCGAAACGGTGCCGTCCCTTGAAAAAAGCCAGAAAAAAAAAGACCACGTGGCCTGGTTGCAGGACTCCTGCGCAGAATTTTTTTCCGGCTAATTGACGGCGACTCTCCCAGACAATACACGAGGTCGCGTAGTTTCGCTTGCATACATCCGCGCGCAACACAACAAATATCCAAATCGCCCCGTGGCGCGCTTGAGTCCGCCATTAGTTGCAAGGATGGAGCTCTACCTCCTGCTTCACAGCGCGCTGATGCATGCCATCGCTGCGCTGGTGATCGTCGTCTACATCCCGCTCTCCGCTCCGGTGAAGCTGTTCTTGTGGGCGTTCGTGAAGCCGCTCACCAAGGAGGACCTGCGGGGGAAGGTCGTGCTCATCACAGGCGCCTCCTCCGGCATCGGCGAGGTCAGTAGCATCTCACCTGAGGTGCCTGTCCTCCTCTTACTCTTAAGTCTCTCGTGATGGGCCAGTGCTCCTGGCATTTTTTTTTTAAAAAAAAAGTAGCATCTCACCGCCGCACATCATACAGTATAGTACCTCATAGCACACATGTTATAACAGCTCCTTTTGATCATTTGATTCATTTCATTGGGATTAAAGATGGTTCTCAAATTTATTATATGTCGTCTATGCCAATGCATCGACTTTTCTCTTTAGTTAATAACTAACTTTCATGTGGGAGGTATATGTTAACTTTTTCCTTCTGTTATGTTTCATAAAACATGGTTTCCAAGAGCTCGTTAGCATCTTTCCCATCATTAAGGAAATGTTGAAGCGTAAAATATTCGTAAAAGAAAAAGGCATTAAATATGTGTTCTTGTTTAATATATACTCAATCTCAATTGACTAAATATTTCGATGTGGCAAGTCCCAAGAAGATGAGAAGGGCAAACACTAAACTATAATACTCTCTGTTACCGTCATTCTATTAGACACCTGGCTTTCAGTTTCAGGCTACCATGTTTTTAGTCAACTTTGAGTACACTAGGGAAACAAGTTGAAAGCGTTCAGTAGTCGACAACTCAGCGAGTCAGCAGTACTTGTTTTTTCTCTTACAAACCGACGAGGCATTATCTGAAGCGTACATACGTCACCATTTGGTGCCATCTTTGTATAGCATCCAACGACAATGTCGCAGATTTCGGGATTAGCAGAAACAGATTAATAAGCGATCACTCCGGATTCACAACATTTATCTGTAATAATATTTCACTAAACGTCATATATTAAGGAAGGACATCTAAAAACTTTATAAATACGAGTATAAAATATTATATGAATATTTTCAACGTATGGCTGAGAGCTAACACTAGAGCAGAAACGCCCATTCGTCCCCTTCCAATCAGTATCGGTTGCTTACCAACTGGTACTAAGGACTATTCAGTACCGGTTGGTAAACACAGTACCCCCGAGGATCATTTAGTACCGGCTCGTAACACAGCCCGGTACAGAATGGTGGCATTCAGTACCGGTTGGTGTTACGAGCCGGTACTAAATGATCTCGGGTGGTTCCCGAGGCCCCTTTTGCATTTGGTACCGGTTGGTAACACCAACCGGTACTGAATGGCACCATTCTGTACCGGTTGGTGTTACTAACCGGTACTGAATACACCACTCATGGTTACTTTCAAAGGATAGCATCCTTCTATCAACCATAAGTGCTCTATAGGTGGGGTGGTTAAGGAAGAATCGCGCGAGGGGGAGGTCGCGAGTTAGAGTCCTACGGACCACGCACGCACATTTACGCGTGAAAAATTCGTGCCAGCGAGTTCAAAAAAAATTTTCCGTTTTTTTTAAGACTCAAAATCATTTGGTACCTGTTGGTAGATGGGCGCCCATCGGTACCGGTTGTAACCCATCAGTACCGGATTGCCAATATCGGTTGCATAACCGGCACCAATGGATGCCTAGCAACCGATACTAGGGGCCTTTTTCTGCTAGTGTAATAATGAGGAGAGAGAGCCCTATCTTAACTCGTAAAACGAGATTGTATTGTATAGCATAACGACGGGCAGCACGACTTATAATATTTTATGGACAATACTAGTATAACCATTAATTAATATAAGGATTATTAAAAACAATCAAATAAACCGATATCTATCTTTTTAGGTTAATCCCAATCCATAGTAACATACTCCAAATCTCCAATATCCAAGAATGTCACAGGATGAAGATATGATACTAGTAGCAAGAAATATCATCAACAGTGGATAGTATCATCCTTCAATATCCAAGACAATTAATTGTTGTGAGAATTCGAGAGTGGACCCATATCATTAAACTTTGTGTCACAACAAAAGAAAACGTCTCAAGGTTGTATCTTTCATAAGATATAGTTTTGCTTTCTATCATATTTAATTTTTTGCCACATCACCCTATCACTACTACAAAAGGATTTTAGTGAATGCTCCAAAATGACCCTCAGGGGGGAATGGGCCACCGGACGTGCCGCAACCGTGTCTATGTTAATTGATTAACGGAGGCAGGCGCATTAACGTAACCGCATTGAAAAATCATCTATTTTCGGATGCGGTTGTGTTAAGGTGTCCGCCTTCGTAAATCTATTTCGGAGGCGGACGCTTATAAGGCCCGCGTCCAAAAAAGACCGAGGGCAAGCTCGGCCAGTTTCCATGGTTCTATATACAGAGTTAGGGTTTGAAACTCATCTATCTCATTCTCATCTCTCTTGGCTCTCTCTATGTCGGCGGCACCTCTACCGCTCCATATCTCTCTTTCCGACTCGCTCATCTCCGTCTGCACCGACGAGGAGCTCGACAACCTAGTCGACGAGAATGACCTTATTGCCGCCAACTCCTCCCCTGACACCGGATCCTTGCGCACCTCCTGGATTCACTTCTTCCTCTTCTCCGCAAAGCCTCCAAGCTCGACAACTCCTCCAAGTCTGAGCCCTAATAGTGCCAACTCCATCGCATGGGCGTCAGCTCGTCTCCTTCTCCGTCCTGGCGGCCACCGTGGCAGGGCAGATCCGCCGACGGGCCACCACCACGGCAGGCGCAAGTGGCGGCGACACGCATGCAGGCATAAGCACGGAGGTGTGGGCTGCGGCAGCGTGGCTCGTGGAGCGGCGGCGCGGTGCACGGGCTGCAGAGGCGAACAAAAATGGCTCATTAACAGAGAAGCCATGACTCGAAGGCGGAAGTAAAATCCCCCTCTGATAAGGTGTTTTTTACCGCCTTCAAAAATGCTTTTCTAGTAGTGTATGCGACATCTAATTAATTATTACTCCCTCCGCTCCAAATTATTAGTCATCCTAGCTATTTACCAAATTCATTGATGATGCTATGAATCTATATATGTCTAGATTCATAGAAGATGTCATGAATATAGACACTCAAAATGGCTCTTAGGATGACTAATAATTTGGAACGGAGTATGATACTACCCATTAAGATTGGCCTTACATGACATGCCAAAACTTGCAGACGACTGTTGTATAATTGTTGTACATGCCTTAGGCCCAATTGCTTGATATGTCAGCTGCTTAGTTATGTGAGGTTGTGAATTGAAGTCCTTTTTCTATTCCAAGGACAAGGATGCAGACATGACACGAGAAATACGAATATGCCCCTGTTTAGTTTCTACACTTGACACGCGAGAAGTAGAATTGCATGTAGCCATCAAAAGTCACGACACCCCCCCTTCATCCTCTTCATCTACAGCATCGTATATGCGGAGCAAATATTTATTTCAGGCTGCATGAACAAAACAGGAACTTGCCTACCAGTACGCGAAGGAAGGCGCGTGCCTGGCCCTGGTGGCCCGGAGGAAGCAGGCGCTCAAGAGCGTCGCCGCGGCCGCCCTGGAGCGCGGCGCGCCTGACGTCCTCGTCTTCCCGGCCGACGTCACCGACCCCGAGCAGTCAAGGCGCGCCGTGGAGGAGACCGTCGCTCACTTCGGCAAACGTGCGTATCGCTCATCGATCCTATTCTGTAGCTGTTTAATTGGACACACACTGGTTAACACAGGCCTCTGTCTTTACTGTACCTCATGAAAATAATTTCTTCAGTGAACCACCTGGTTGCCAATGCCGGCCTCTGGTCCAGCTGCGCCTTCGATCAAGTCACCAACATATCTGCTTTCACAAAACTAATGGTATATACCTTTGCTTGTACTATGTAGATACAAAGTACATACTGCTAATTTGCATTGCAATACGTACATAGAGTACCATTTTATACGATCTCTATGCCTATGCTTTGTCAGGATGTGAATTTCTGGGGCTCTGTCTACCCAACCTACTATGCTCTGCCACACCTCAAGGCCAGCAGAGGGAAACTCATCGTGTCTTCCTCAGCCGCAGGGACGGTGGCCACGTCGAGGATGGCCTTCTACAATGTAAGCTAAGCAAAGAAGCACTGATCATGTTCGTCTTTCAATTCAGTTGTGGATTTTTCATTTTTCTGTCCTGTGCACATACGACAATACGATCGACAGGCCAGCAAAGCAGCACTGATCAGGTTCTACGAGACGCTGAGAGCCGAGCTGGGCTCGGAGGTCGGCATCACCATCCTCACGCCAGGGTACGTCGAGTCAGAGATGACCAAGGGCAAGGGGATCCAGAAAGGCGGCGAGGTCGCCGTCGACGAGGAGACAAGAGATGTAAGCTTTAGCCGCCAGATTTTCACTTTACTTTTACATACGACTCTCTCCGTTCTAAATTGTATATTGTTTTTTATATATTTAGATGCATAGTCTTTAGGATATATCTAAATTCATGTTAGAAAAGCTAAAACCACTTACAGTTTAGAACGAAAAGATAAGAGGAAAGATAAATGTTTTCCACCTACTTTTGATCGGGAATGTGGAGATGCATAGCGATGGCATTTGCAGGCGCAGATCGGGGTGTTCCCAGTGGGGCGAGTGGAGACGCTCTGCGAGATCGCCCTGCACGGCATCCGGAGCGGCGACTGGTACGTGACATGGCCGTCCCTGTACCGGCCACTGCAGCTGATCGCCTGCCTCGCCCCCGAGGTGCTGAGCTGGGTGTCCTACACCATGTACAAGGAGGATACGAAAGGGAGCGGCCGGCCGCTCGGCCAGAGGATCCAGGAGGCCACTGGGGCCAAGAGGCTATACCCGTCGTCCCTTCTTCATCCGGTGGTCAAGATGGACTAGAAGAAATTGATGTGCAGCATCGTCGAATGTGTGGTAGG
This sequence comes from Digitaria exilis, assembly GCA_015342445.1. NCBI lineage: Eukaryota > Viridiplantae > Streptophyta > Magnoliopsida > Poales > Poaceae > Digitaria > Digitaria exilis. Next base: position 2,712,143 of record JACEFO010002109.1, on the reverse strand, counting down.
ATCGATCGATGCACATTATGTTCACGGGAGATGCGTAAATAAACATAATAATTATTAGAAGGAGCGACTGCGCGAGATGTCCATTTCCATGTTTTCGTTCGAGTTGGATACACTCTAGCTAGCTACTTACTAGCCTATCAACCCGTGCTCCCGCACGGGGTAATTAAAATTCATATAATTATTACACGCTCACTTTCATCTCTTAAATATTTCACCAATACTCTAAGATACCGATTCAACATTTTTCTAGTTGTAATAGGTTTAGTTAAACATTTTTTTAATTTGCATCGTGCATCCATATGTGTTTGATATGTATTTAATTGAACTCTTCGTTTGAGCTATGTGAACAAAATAAATATTAGTGTTCTTATCTCTATTGTCATATGTAACACACTATATATAGGATTTTTATATAGACAATAACATAAATAATATATTAAAAATGGTAGAGACATGAATTAAGATTAAGGGGTTATTTGATATTTTTTATTAATGGCATAGCTGGATAATTTACATAAAGATTAGGAGAATATTTTATATTTTATATATAAGAGCATAGGTGCACAATTTAGATATATGTTCAGGGGGTTATTTTAGCTTATTTTCATAATGACAGGTGGGTAAATTAATAGAATAGATAATTTAACTAATAATTGTTGTGATTATGCTACTGAATTAATGGCCAGATGTTTCTGATTTTTATGTGAAATTATATGATTTTTATATTTTTTAGAGTATCCACCAAGGATCCTAGGTGGTTTCACATAGAGTCTTCAAAATGCGCCTCCAATTAGTAATAGATTATCCAATGATGTCATTATTAAAAGTTACCCCAAAATCTGGATCTAAATTATTTTATTATAATAAAATCTTAGAGTGCACCAATATAATATTCTAAACTACTATTTCTAGCATTATTAATATATTATTTATGATTTATATAAAAATATTATAGATAATGTATGTCACTAAATATATTGAAGAGATAAAAATATCAATTTTCATGTTGTTCACATAGTTTAAACAATGTTTAATCAAAGACATATGTACATGCGATCCAAAGTGAATAATAACTCTTTTCAATATGATTATTAACTAAATTATATAATTATTCACTTGTCTCACGTACATGCCGTCGGCCTAGCAAATTCAAGTGCGGAACAGATGGAATTCTTGTCGATGGGATATACACACACATAAAAGTAGATACATCTTGATTTATTAGTTGGATAAGCTACCGGATATGTTAGATTAGTTAGAGAGTATAGACATGATTGGCCCAAGAATATTTGATGGGTAGTTAAGATAAATACATAGGCTATACTTCAGACTTATTATTTGTAATAGCATAAGTGGGTAATTATTATGTAAAATACATCAATGTCCACCTAGGATCCTATGTGGATGTTTTGTTTTTTTATGAGATTTTCTAGGATTTCTCTATTTTTTAGGCTATCCACCTAGGATCTTAGGTGGCATCACCTGGAGCCTTCAAAAGGAGCCTCCAATTAGTAATAGTAAGATAAGATGTGTTTGGAAGTGCTAAATAATCGAACAATCAATGGTATTTCTACATCTTCTTGCGGTTTGTTTGTTGCCTCTCCAAATTTGTTTGCTGGATGGGGTTTGTGCTGTTTGTTTGTCCTTAATTAGACGTTGAACTTTCAATACAAACCAGAAACTGCTAGGGCATGTCCGGTTTTCATCAAAACCGGGTGAAATGGGGTGGAAATAAGGGGGTTCAATCCTAAACAAGTCATCTTAAGATTTTTTTTTTTTGAGAAACAAGTCATCTTAAGATAATGCCCCTCATTCCACTTGGGTTGTATTAAAACCGAACAGGCTACAGTTTTTCAGAAAAACATCCCTGGAAAACAATGCAAAGAGTCCTTTGAGTGGACTGGCTTTATGATGGTAGGTCGGTGAGTCGGTATCTCTGGTTTGCTAGCACGATATCATGATGCGATCATATCACTGATGTCAATTACTTGTACATGTGTGATCTGATGTGGGTCACTGCACTGTTGAAGGCACAAAATTGCCAAAAGCAATATATGAATTAATAACAGATGTGTAGCCTATTGAAAACGTGGATTTAGAAGTAGAACTCTTAATACAAATCGAAAACTACCAAGGGCATGTTCGGTATTACTACCTTAGAGTCTGTTCGGTTTTCATTCAAACCGGGTGGAATGAGGTGGGATGAGGGGCGTTCAATCCTAATGTGACGGTCCCATTCCAATTCTCAGGGATAGAATGTAGTGGCAGATGTAGCATTTTAAGTTAGGGTGAGCCAAATATAACATACTGTATGCTGCAATCCTACATCCCTACGACCCTACCAATCTGCGTGCTATCAATTTAGAGCAAGTTTCTCTCCTCCACGCTTATGTTTCTATCTTGGCTGCACGTTGATTTGGTTTATTGTACTTGTTGACCATACGAACTGGTGTAAAACGGCGCAGGGGAGAAGGCGGTGCGACCGCTGCCTGCGTCATGCCGTGTGAGCGTAAGAGCCGCTGTCGGTGGAAAAAAAGTTTGGCCAATTGGATCCGAGTGGTAGGGATGCCGACGTTCTGCTGCGCATTCTCCAATGGTCATTGTTCATTAGCTATTCGCTAGCTCTTAAATTATTTAGTCGATGAACAGTATCAAAATAGTACAAAAGTGGGTTGACTCTTTGCTAGCTCTTAGCTGTCTCATATTCATTGAAAGGTACAAAAGTAACGTGACCGGCCCTTGAACAAGAGCTGGTCACATCAAAAGTTGCACTCTTCAATAAATAAAAATATTATGAGACGGCTAAGAGCTAGCAAAAAGCCAACTCATTATTTTTTTTACTATTTTGACATTGTCATCGATTAAATAAGAGCTAATAAATAGTGTCCTATTGGAGAAGACCTCACTAGAAAGATGGGGGTGGATGTTCATTGGGCTGAATCTGTGGCCCCATCTGGGCCATCCCTCTGGCTCTCGTGTGTTAATTCAGGAGTTGGAACATAGGTTATGGTCTTGTTTGGTTTAAGGGACCCAGAAGAAAAGTTAGCTCTAAAATTTTAGAATACCGAGTGACAATTCTTTAGTCATTCGGCGAATAAGAGAAGGAATGAATATAGTTTCCTATGGGCACATTGTTTTTGAGATTTTAGCTAGAGTTAAAGAGTTCAGGAGAACGGAGTTTGTCCATGAGTATGGCATTTGTATCTCCCACAATAATGTTGAATAAAGTATGGTGATGTTTATTAAAAAAATCAGGAGTTATTCGCAAAAAAAAAATCAGGAGTTGGAACATCTATAGTTGGTAGTTGATTGCCATTGGCATTACTTCTCCTTATTTCACTTTTCTTCTTGCTCCACACTATAAAAATATCGCTTGGCCTGGTCACCTTCCCCAACCATCACCTCCCCCCACATCAATTGCACATTAACATCAGTCACCATGTGGGAGTGTAACTTGAGGCTATAAATAGCCATTTCACCGCGCGACTCGCTTCCGTGACAAAAGGGAAGGAACTCAAGATGTAGAACTGAACTCATTATCTATAAAAACAGAGAGAGAGAGAGAGGAACTGAGCTAGGACTGTAGAACAACAAAGAAAGAAAACTTATTTACATTGCAATAGTTATTGAAGGGGGAACTATTAAAGGTTGTTTTCTTAGGACTGGGTGGCTTGGGGAACCTATCCTGGTATACACCATATTTTACATTATCCAATTTTTTATTCACCTTGTTAACTTAGCTATTCTTAATCAAAACAAAAAAAAAAGTATTTCACACCGAGTTGATGAATTGTGCTTGCAGTTGCCACTGGATGGGAGGATATTTCTTACTCTCACGGGTTTTGATCCCTTCATCTGGGATAAAGTTTCTCCAAGGTACGGAGTATAATCTAACTCTAAAAATAAGACATACATTAATGATTTTGGGTGTGCAAGTAGCCTTTATATTTATGGGTGCAAACATAATATAAAGCCCAACATGCATAGGATTGCAAAAGTATACATTGGCATGTGCTCCCGTGATTAATCCAGGTCGAATAGCATTAGAGTTCCTACTATTTGGATTTTTTAAAAAAAACTAAGTGACTTAGATGTATATAAACTATATTTTTTTATTTAAATTCATTTTTCTTATTTCTATTGATAATGTTTCTTCTTTTATTAGTTTTGCACGATAATGTTTCATGTCGTGTGTGCCGAGTGCCTATAGATGGGCGTGGGTCGGTTCGGCCCAATGGTTCGCCGAACCGGCCCACGAAAACGATCCATTAGGGCTCCACGAAAATGAACTGGCCCAAATTAGGTTCAATAGCATCGGAGGCCAGGTTCGAGGGGTTCGACCCTCCGCTCGCCGCCTGCCCCCGATGGCCGACACCACCGCCGTCTCCCATCCGGCTGCTGCTGCCCGCCTCCCCCCGATGGCCGAAGCGGCGAAGACGGCGGCTGGAAGGCGACCTGCTCCCTCGAAGCGGCGAAGACAGCGGCTGGAAGGCGGCGGCGACCTGCTCTCCCCCAACAGCAGCGGCGACCTGCTCTCCCCCAACAGCGACGGCCGTGGCGCTCTATTCCCCTCCAGCGGCGACATGGAGGTCTCTGCTACCCCGAGGTTTGCATCCGCATCACTTCCACGGCTATTGTCTTGTTGCCAGATTGATCGATGTGGCCCTGAACATCTTTTCTTTGACATTGCAACATTTTTCCTGAACATGGGTAACAGCTTGCTAAGCTGTGTTGAATTAAGCTTGTCTTCTTTCTTCAACCTGATTACATTCTAATTTTTTCTTTACCTATTTCAGTGGCGGAAAGCGAAAGAAGACTCATCTAACTGGTACTCCGGTAGTTGAACAACTACAACCCAGTAATGAAACAAGAGCAGATGCAGCAGACGAGGGAACTGATTATGGTCATGACTGGGATATGGACGAGGGAACTGATTATGGTCATGACTGGGATGAGGAGGACGAGGGCAATGATGCTGATTGGGAATGGCAGGGTGATGACATGGATGAAGGTGAAAGAACTGATTGTGTTGAGGGTGTAATTGAACCAGAAATGGTGGATGGCTTTCTGAATGCTGAGGAGAATAGGCAATTCAGATCCGAAGTTTGGAATGAGTTCACCAAAATCTGTGTGGGAGGCATCGTTGTGAAAGGACAGTGTGCTCATTGCGATACTCTGATCAGTGCCAAGAGAGGTGCGGGAACTAGTGCCATGGGCACTCATTTAAAGAGATGCAAAGCTAGAAGAAAGGTTACAAATTTGGCTCGTCAACTCAAATCTGCCGTGATGTCTCCAGAAGGTGTTTCTTTGGACAACTGGAGGTTCAGTCAAGATACCTCAAGGAGGGAGCTCAATCGGATGATTTCACTTCATGGATTGCCGCTTTCAATTGTTGATTACGATGGCTTTCGAAGATTTGTGTCTAGCTTGAACCTGGTCTTCAAAATGAATTCAAGGAGGACTATCTCGAGGGATTGCTTGAAGATATTTCAAGAGAAAAAACAAGTACTTCAAGAAATTTTCAGAAACACCAACAACCGAGTCTCCTTAACCATGGACATGTGGACTTCCAATCAAACTATAGGATATATGTGTGTCACATCTCATTTTATAGATGAACACTGGATGATGCAAAAGAGGATCATAAAGTTCTCTTTTATGAAGACGCCACACTCAGGTGTTGCTATGTTAAATGTACTTCTGAAATCACTTCAAGACTGGAAGATTGAGGATAAGTTGTTTGCAATAACATTGGATAATGCCAGCAACAATAATGCTATGGTCAAGCTGTTGAGAAAAAATCTGTTAGACAAATACATGCTACATGGGAAAGGAAAGTTGCTTCACACTAGATGTGCCGCTCATGTTCTGAATTTGATATGCAAAGCTGGTTTTGAAATTATCAATCCAATTATGCACAAAGTTCGGGAGAGTGTGAAGTTTGTTAAGGGGTCAACATCACGAAAGCAGAAATTTGAGGAAATAATACAGCAACTTGGGATCCAGGAGAAAAAACGTCCCAACATTGATGTATCTACTCGTTGGAATTCGACCTACCTTATGTTGGAAATTTGCTTCCTGTTGAAGAGAGCATTTGATTCCCTCACAAAACATGAGCCGGAGTACATAGATTTACCCTCAAGTGAAGAGTGGGAAAAGGCGAGGATAGTGTGTGATTTACTAAAGACCTTCTATGATGCAACTAAACTCATATCTGGATCACTCTATCCTACATCAAACCTGTACTTTCATGAACTTTGGGAGGTTAAGGTTGCTTTGGAAAAGGGCATTGCAGAGGCAGATGCTGACCTTCCTGAGACAGTCAAGTACATGCACAGAAAATTTAGTAAATATTGGAAACTAACATGGCTACATATCTCATTTCCTGTCATCTTGGATCCACAGTTTAAGTTTGGATTCATTGAGTTTCGGTTGAAACAAGCTTTTGGGAGCGACGCTGGGTCAAAGGTTGCTACACTGAAGAAGGTTTTGGTTCAGCTATTAAGAGATTACTCCCAAACAAATCATGATAGTACTAGTGCAGAAATAACACAATCTGTTGCCACTGGATCTTCAAGTGCTAGATATGCAGACTGGGATCAACACTTGTACCAAACTACATCCTCAACAAGTGAACGACCCTCTGAGCTTGAACTCGAAACATATCTAGCAAAGCCTACAATTCCTCGAGTTGATTCTTTTGATATACTCAATTGGTGGAAAAGTAACTCAGCTGAATATCCTATTCTTTCACGTATAGCCCGAGATGTCTTAGCTGTCCCTGCTTCTACTGTCCCCTCTGAGTCGGCTTTTAGCATTGGAAGGAGGACAATATCTGATTTTAGAAGCCGATTAACTCCTAACACTGTGGAAGCACTGATATGCAATCAAGACTGGATAAGAGCAGACTCTGGTATAGTCTCTTTGTTTTTTCAGTTTGGTAGCAAAGGATTTTTGATTTACATTGGCAGGTTTAACCATTTTTATGTTTTACTTTGGTAGGTTCGTCCCAATTTTGCACCAAATCAATTGATGATTTCATCGAGCTGGCTGATCAGCCAGAGTGAATGAGGTAGCTCACTTGGTCTGTCGTATACAGTTATATAAGTCTGACAGGCAGCATATGTGGTTGAAGCTAGCTGATTAATGTTCTTAGAAAAATAATTTGTTTTGTATACATCATTGGCTGGAACACGCAACTTGATACTCGTTCAAAATGCTATCTTACTATGTCTGGTTATATAACTGTAAGTTGCTGCTATTTTATAGTCTGGTTCAAAAGTTCAAGTTCTGTACACATGCATCGTACCACATTACGATGATGGTAGTGTGCGTGGGGAAGATACGGTTCAGAAGTTGATATTCAAAAGTTGATCTTGGAACAATCGATCCATAAGAAACATGGAGCACCATTTGGATCGGTTTGAGTTAAATGGATAGCCTAGGTGCACCACTACAAACTATATGGAGCAACGTTTTGGAAACGGTCTGTACGAGTGCCAATAGAGCACAAATCAAGGTCAAGTCCTTATCCATGTCCACTACTTATTTTGAGATGAAAGTTTAGGTGTGATACGATTTTGTTACGGGTTTAGTGAACATGGATTTTTTTTAAGAACATAGTGAACATGGATAAGGACTTTTTACCTTGATTTGTAACTGGATTTCGTTCAAAATAAGTAGAAATATACTCGGACTAGTGTATGTAACTGGATCCGTCTCGACTCCTGGCCCAGCCCAACATAAAAGCCCAGGGACCGACCCCTAGAAACTAGAAGAGCATCCAGCAAACCCACCACGCAGCAGACAGATAGAAGTAGCGAGACACACGCAGACCTTCCTGAACGAGCTCGAATCGTCGCGATGGCATCTCGTCTCGTTGCGGCGGCGGCGTCCTCCTCCTCCTCCTCCCCGCTCGCCCGCCTCATCGCTCGCCGCGGCCTCGCCGGCGCCGCAGGTACGGATCGAACCCCCCCCCCTTCGCCCGCTCCCAGATCCGCGAGTCGCGTGCGCCGGTAGTTTGGATCGGGTCCCTGTTAGGGCCCGTTCCTGGATCCGTTTCGCCAGGTCCCCTTGGGTGCGATTTGGTCGGGGATTCGGCGCGGGTTCGATGCGGTTTGAATAGGTGTCCATGCGGAGCGTCCCGCGATCAATCGGCGCACCTATTTACTTGTTTGTTTTTGGGGGCGACATGTCGTTGCGATTGATGGTGGTTTACCTTGGCTGATGGGTTCCTTCTGTGTGCTTGACAGACGGCCATGGGTCTACGAAGGTGCCGATGTGGAAGGACCCGTTGAGCCCGAGCAAGTGGAAGGAAGAGCACGTGAGTTTTCCCCCTCTGGATATCTTGTTTTAATTCAGTTCTTGATGTTCATCGTGCTAGGAATTGCTGTGCAACTAGTGGAAGGAGTATATGTTTTTCTTGCATAGATTATTTCAAGAAGAAAGTTGCATTACCTTGCATGATATATTCTTGCTCAAATGGTCTTCTGTCTTGGCAACGTGGAGGAATGTGTGGATCATTCTGAACAAGCACTTTAGGAGAGTCGATTTCTGAACTTTAGGAGAGTCGATTATCTTGATGACAGTCAAATAGTCAATGCGTAATTCATGAATGCATTTGCATGCTTAAAAGAGACTGTAGAATTTGTTCTGGTTGACTACATAAGTTCCGCTAGTCCATTTTGTCAGTCACATAGGTCAAATTACAGGCTTACCTAGTACATCTGTTTGTTGCCTCTGTCATCACTGCTGTTGATATTTCGTTTTTCTTGTGGTAGTGATTCCTATTAAAACAAGATTTGGTTCTATTACTGTATGTCTTTCCATATGCATTTGCTTGTACCATCGAGCTTCTTTCCAGAAGACCTTGATACCTCTTTGAAAGTGTCAAAGCTTCATGCAAAGTATTTTGTCTAAATACTTCTGGCTGGTTGCAACTTGCCTCTCCACAAGCTATGTTGACATACAGCATTTCAAAAACCAGTATACCCCTGCAGCCACTGAATCGCACTCGTTGCTATGTTCCCACTCGATCCTCTTTTTTTCTTTGCTCCCACAACACCTATATGCAAGGCTAGGCAGGCTATCACCTTTGGTTCTTGCAGGCTATCGCCTTTTCTATATACTCTGTTTAATAAATAGATTTTGTGCTGTTGTTTTTAGGAACTTAATATATACCCAACCATGGCTAAGCATTCTCTTTGTGCAGTTGAGTTATGACTTACAGTGTGGAGTGGTTATATGATATTTGCTGCATTTGATTTTGTTTCTATCTGCTTATATGATGTTGTAGTTTTGTTTATGGGGGTATGCTTTGATTATGTTTCTACATTCATCAATGATAGTTAAATTTTATTATTCCTGAAAGAAGATTTCAATTGAAGTATTATTTTTTTGGGCACTGACTGCATATCTGTTGAAATTAATGTCTTGCTTTCTGTTATTTGTGATTTTTTTTAATTAACAACTTCTACTTATGCAGTTTGTGCTAGTCAGCTTATCTGGGTGGGGTGCGGCTATTTTTGGTGGTTACAAGTTTTTCACTGGGGGGAAAAAGGAAGAAAAACCAGAGGTAAATTTGAACGTTTAAGCGTTTATAGCAAAACTTGAACTGTGCTGTCTGGAATTAGTTAGTTCCAGACAGCATGTCTTGATTGAGGGAGAGAAACACATAGAAGAGAGATTGTTTTTTGAAACTAAAGTATTGTGCTTAAAATTTATGACACTTCTTACTCCATTACAGGTGGCCTCACAGGCGGCTTAGTTGGCTTGCACTGGAGCTGTATCAACTTTCAGAGGCAATGCAACTATTTTTTTAAATAAAAAGAAATGTTATGTTGTGCTTTCAAGTTGTTGACGACAAATTGTGGCAACGGGAGATTTTGATTTATGTAGGCAAGATTTGGAGAAGCTACACTTGCTTTCAGCCACCATGAATAAACTCGTGGCAGTGTAACTTCATGTTGGCGGACACTGCAGATGTTACTTATTTGGTTGATGCTGAATTATGTTTAGGTTCTGTTGCCACCTGCATTTTCCCACGCCCCCTCCCTACTTACTGAATACTTTGCACACCATGCTTCGTTACTAGTTGTGATTAGAATTAGCTACCGTTTGAGTTGGATTTGCCCAAAAAAAATACTTCCTTTAGTGGAAAGTTTTTACGCCGATTTCTTACGAGGGACGACAGTCCTGATTCCTGCCACTTAGGATGTGCCTGCAAAAGGAAAAATGAGTCACTAATTCTTCAAACTTTCATTCTATTAAAGATTGTGTATCTCATCACAAAACAGGTTTTCTAACAAAGTTTGCTACAGTGTAGTTTTTAATTTTTCTCCAACTATGGGGGTTCAACGTGGAATGGGTGGAATTGAGTCCATGAGTGTGGAATAGGTGAGATTGAGTCCATGAGTCACTACCATGGACTCAATCCTACTCATTCCACATGGAACCTAACCAATCCATGGCTAACCGAATAAAGGAGTGTTTAGATTAGGAAAGATTCTCCGAGAAAACACTGTAGACCCGAAAAAACGTTGTAGATGAATAATGTTCTATGAGTGGGATGGATGTGATGAATAGGAAAAAGTTAGATGAATAGTGCTTTTTGAGAAAAAAGTTTGTGAATCTAAACTCACCACCTCAAACAGCGAGGACCCAAAGCAGTGGCGCTGGACCCAGGTGATCCAAATGGCATTGGACGATCCAAATGGCATTGGACGAAAGTGGTGCTGGACCCAGGTGATCCAAACGGCATTGGACGAAAGTAAGAAATTCTTTAAGGGGGGCCAAAGAGCTAATACACATACTAACTGATTCTAAACAATGGTATTTTTATCTATTACATTTTTTTATCTATTTACATGGACATAAACAATGGTATTTTTATCTATTTACATGGACATATTGAGAGTTCGTTAGTAAATTCGCATAATAATGAAGCATGGACCCCTCCCCCCCCCCCACCCAAATGATCTGATTCGCTGCAGGGGTTCTGGGTCTGATTGGTTCATTGACAAAAATTTGACATGCCAAAATCTAGACCAAAAACTTTGCCACTATTATCTATTACATTTTTTTTTATCTATTTACATGGACATACTGAGAGTTCATTAGTAAATTTGCATAATAATGGAGGAGCCATGGACCCCTTGCCCCCTCCCCCGCTCCGTCACGTGGGGCCTGATTGGTTCCTGGCCTAGATTTTGGCATGCCATGATTTTGGCAAGCCAAAATGTGGGCAAAAAAACTTGCCAACATTTTGGTAGAAAATTGTGAGATGTGGGCACATTTTGGTAGCACACCAAGTGATATCCAAAAAATTGGCATGGCCAAATTTTGGCATACCAACATTTTGGCACTTAACTAATCATGCCCGTGGTTCGCACTAAAATGATCGGATTCGCTACAGGGATTTTGGGTCTGATTGGTTCATTGACAAAAATTTGACATGCCAAAATCTAGACCAAAACTAAGTGGTGGCCTAATTGGTATGCCCAAATTTTGGCCACCAACAATAAGCCTTTCTGTTCCCGAATTTTTGGGGGCAAAAGGGTTGAAAAAAAAAACACAAACATTTTTGTCTTCGTGATTACTATGGGCTTTTGTCAGGCCGCTGGAAAAGCCCAAAGATTCACGTGTTGGGCCCAGGCGGCCACTCCGTTGAAGATGTGAGAGAGGGAGTATATGTGTGTGTGAGAGAGATGCCAACGCGTCACGGGATGCGTACAAAGTGTTGTGATTTACTTCGTATACAGATTTGACTTTGACTGGATTGGACCAAACCTGAAATCACGGATCTCCGGGCGATATTTATTGTTTTTTTCTTTAGAAGAACGTCTAGACACGTGTGTCGGTCCAGCAAGGGTGGTGTTTATACTTGACACATGGTTTGGACCAGAGTCCAGAGAACGTGGCGTGCCCATGCATACGTGCCTCCTGATTCCTGAAGCCCTCGTGAGCTAGCTAGCGTCGTCAAGTGTCAACGCCAGACGTCGGGAGCAGCACGCGTCCATTGTTACCACAGCGACCTGTGTCTAAGCAAGGTAAATACCGTAAAAAGAGATGCGAAATAAAAAGAATAAGATACAAAGAAAATGGTCACGGCCTCACGGGCACTCCTGCGATGCTGAACGTCAGGACACGGCGTGAAGGTGAAAACGTGAAAGCGAGAGTGGTCGTGCTTGGGCGTGTAAAACGACAGGTCTACACGGTTCTGAGTTTTATGAAGTAAGAGAAGGCACGTGATGCCCACGTACGCAGGCTGTGGCTGAAGAAACAACCATCTGATCCGTGATCCGATCCTATCCACACGGCTCCGTCCGGCCGTCTCTTCCGGCGTCTCGTCTGTCCCTTCCGTCCTGTGTGTGTCCACGATGCTAATCCGTGATCACCTCCAGAGCCGCTAGCCACACGATGCTGCATCCGGCGTGTTCCACGTACTACGCATTGACATCAATCTCTGCATCCCAGGGAGCCTTCCAGACCAGACCAACTACGTTGACCTTGAATCAATCAGAGAGGCTCTGATTTGAACTCAAAAATTGATTTCTCGCCACTCCATTCAGATTCTCGCAGGAGATCGGTTACACGCGTGTAACAAAAAAGGAAAAAAAAATCCTTTCAAAAAAAAAAAATCAATGCACATATTATAGCGGTCTTCCCTATATAGAACCTGGTTGATTTGATGTCAAAACTTGTTATATGCAAAACCAAGACATGTCAAAATGTTGGTATGGGCAAGATTTTTTTTTTTACCAAAATCTAAAAAATGTATTGTCGTCAAATTTTGGATTCAAACTAAATGAATGCCAAAACTTATAGGCATACCCTGATTTTGATTCGGCATGCTTTGGTAGCCAACAAGGAGGCCCATAGTATGTAAAATGGTTTGGAGAAACCGTGTGCTGCTGCGCGACGACGCAAGGCGGACGGCGACGTCGTACTGGCCAATACACGCACGCAGCGTCGTGGTAGCTGCAGACAGATTAACGAGTCACTTGAAAGCAGCAGCAAGGGCGGGCCACTCGCTCTAGCTCAACGAAGCGCACTGTTTTTTTTTTAAAAATAAAAATAAAAATAAAATGGATGCTGGATGACGCGGCTGGGCTGAACTGGGAGGAGGTAGCATTTGGATTTTGGGTGATGCGCCGATGGCGTCCCTGTGTTTAACTCGTCTGCTTGCTTGGTGATGCAGGGTTGATGAGTCAGAAAGCTGATAAACACATGCCGTATCGTCTCTTTAGTTACATACACGGCCTTCTTCGCTAATCTGTCCCGCGTAACACAACAAGCAAGCAATAAGAGACAAAACGGATTCCTTGCAAGTACTCCCTCTCATGGTGCCCACATCTCGCTATAAAAGGGGCCTCTGTCAGCTGCTGCTCAATCACTGAGCAGGAACACGCAGCCAGCAGACTTCGAGAGGAGGGGAGCAAAGGGAGAAGACAGCCAGAGCAAGCAAAGCAGCCATGGAGCCCCATCACTCAGACAAGGTATGCTCACTCTCTGGTACCTAGCCTCCTCTAGCTCCAGATGGTTCAATCAATTTCAAGCTAGCTGCTACCTAAAGGATTTTAGTCCCTTCCTGGGAGTGGGACATAACCTACCTCGAGGAGAAAAGGGGAAAAAAATCCTATGGGGAGATGCTGGTCCAGAAAACCTCCTGTTGGTGTAGTGGTTCCAGCTGCATTATTATTGTCTTGGGGCTTTTATCCAGATTATTATTCAGAATTTCAAATGGATGCATCCGTTTTCCTGCAACAGCATTTGTACTAGAGTTCAGACTATGCATATACACAAAAGCAGACTATTTTATTTCAATCTAAAGTATCCTCTCACTATCTGGAACAAAAAAGTAATCAAAGGGTTGATGATATCAGCCACTTTGATTACTTATCAACAGGTTCAGTGTTAACCAGCTCAGTACCCACAGACAGACAAAACCATTACTAATAACCTATCTTGTCCGTCTGCTCCAGCCAAAGCCAAAGCTCATCATGACGCATTCCAAGTTTATCTCCTGCAAGCTCTACATTTCTGAAAGTCGCGATGCCATGGCCGTGGACGCGATCGAGCACGCGAGCAAGAGTGATCCTCAGGTTGTTGTCGTCAGCCAGTTTGGAGATTGCCACTACAACCGTTTCCGCTACACACTTGTCTCCTACATCACCGACGACGACCCAGCTGAAGAAGTGATATGTAGCCCAATCAGGAAGGTGTTGCTGTCAATGATCGAGGCTGCATTCTCAACCATAAACCTTGAATCGCAATCGGGAGCGCATCCAAGGATCGGTGTCGTCGATGATCTGTCCTTCCACCCCTTGGGTCAAGCCACCATGGAGGATGCTGCTTCTTTGGCCAAGCAGGTGGCATCTGACATTGGTAATGGTTTACAAGGTACAACATGTCCAGTATGTTAAGCTTCTACAGAAACCAGCTTGTCAACTATTCTGATCTCTCCTCCCCCAATTGTATATACATATTTGCAGTCCCAGTGTTCCTGTACGCTGCGGCCCATCCAACAGGCAAGTCTGCTGGTGCAATACGGCGCGAGCTTGGCTACTACCGGCCAAATTACAAGGACAACCAGTGGTCAGGCAGCATACTCCCTGATATTCTGCAAGTTAAGCCCGATGTGGGCCCGACTCGTGTTTCACACAAGAGAGGTGCAACCACAGTTGGGGTTACACCTTGGATAGAGAACTACAATGTGCCCGTACTGTCCAAGGATGTGGCAACTGTGAGGAGGATTACCCGTAGGGTGAGCGGACGGGGTGGAGGGCTTCCAACGGTGCAAGCTCTTGCGCTCTTCCATGGCGATGATTGCACAGAGATAGCATGCTTGTTGGATCCGGATCATGTCAGTGCCTATCAAGTTCAGACAGTGGTGGAGCAGATTGCAGGAGAGCAAGGGCTTGAAGTTGAGCAGGGTTACTCCACTGATATAACCAAGGACGCAATGCTTGATAAGTATTTGATGAAGATTGCTTGAGCTGATAATTGACATGCATGTAGAATTTATGCTGTTAACATGCTTGTAACCATCAATGTATGTGATGCATCCATTGCCATTTAATTGTGTCATCTCAACATGAATGAAGCAGCAATTCTGCCTGATACTGTGTACAAAAAAATGCAAAAGTTGAGTGGAAGCTTCAGGGTAACTATATAAATGACCAAATACATTCTAGGTCTTCAGCAAACTGTTATTTTCTCGTAAGCAAAACAAGGAAGTTAACAAGATATTTTCAGTTTTAATGGCACCAGGCACCCTGTTAGCTAAGGTGAGGAAACAGCTATATTTTTTTACTAGGCTAGTTCGTGTTGCATAATAAGATAAATGGATACACAATATTGCATGAGAAGTGTCCACACCAGCAGTACTAAGACGAGAGCTTTGTAAAACAGGAACAATGTAATCGTTTACATGAGGTTGTGGATATCAAGATAAACCTTGTTGTGTTGCTGCCTGGTTCATGACCATGAGGCGGGGTTAGGGTTTAGGACCAACAAATGTTTCTTCTGAAAGAGGAGCCACGACAGTTGGCGCTAAACCTTTTCTTGAGAACTGTAATGTGCCAATGCTTCTAAGGATATCGCAATTGTGAGGAGGATTACCCGTAGTGTGTGTGTGGAAGGGGTGGGGATCTTCCGTCAGTGCAATCTCTTGCCTCTTGCGCTCTTCCATGGTGACTGCACAGAGATTGGATGCTTGGTGGATCCAGATCATGTCAGTGACTATCAAGTTCAGACTGTGGTGGAGCAGATTGCAGCAGAGCAAGCGCTTGAAGTTGAGAAAGGGTACTTCACTGACATAACAAAGGATAGGAGGCTTGCCAAGTACTTGAAGATTGCTTGCAATGTGGATTGATAGTCTTATATGCATGTAAAAGAATTTTGTGCTGCTGGCATGCTTGTAGTTATGAATAACTGTAATAAAATCATTGCTGTCTAGTTGTGGCGCCAACCTGAATGAAGAATCAATTCTATCTGATTGTGTACCATTGTAGCAGCGAGTGAGAAAAAGTCAGAAGAAAAAATGTCTAAAGGGCATACAGTGCAGGAAAGGGTATCCTTAAAAATAAGCAGCCACAGACAGATCTTGCACCTGATAAAAGACATCTAAGCATATCGTTAGCTATCCAGTGACTACGACCAAGATAACACCTTGTGAAATACTGAAATGGAACAATTTCTCAAATAGACACACTATATTTGATATTTCTGCTTTGAAACTGAAACAAACAAAGGTGGAAATGCAACTTAGGTAGACAGTCAATGAAAAAAATGAGTTGGAATTGTTATGATAAAGAAAATGAAAATATGAAGTGCAGAAAGGGGAAAATGCAAGAAAGTGGTAGAGATGCTATCCAATCCTTAATAGGTGCATGGATATATTGAGTACAGGAAACAAAAAGTCCGTATATCAAATCAGCTTTCACATTTAGATCACAGGACTCTGTTACTGAGGCTGATGAAAATTTCGTTTAGAATTTATAAAATCACAATAAATAAGCAGTTGCTTAGCTCAATAAGGATGATGTTGGCTAAGGAAGTATGCAAGCTGGATAAATTTAACAAAAGGTGTGAAACTAATATGATGCAAACAATAGTCACCTTTCTGAATTTTTGAGGGCACATGGCTGCCAAATCCATGACATCATTCCACCCTCCTGTAATGTAAGCAGCATGATAATCAGGAAACGATAGCTACCAAGCAATTCTTTGATATCTCAAATCAAGTTCTAGCACATATTAGGCTTCCTATTTTAGGATAATGTATTTTGTGGGAGTTCTTCTATACAACCCAGCTAAAGGAAACAAAGAATAGGAATTGCAATACACATGGATGATGTTTAACTATTGTCAGGATAAACGATTATTCACCTGTCTCTTTTATAAATTATAACCACACAAACAAGCCGCACTGTGGAATCGGTGGAAACTGATTGCTGTCCCACAAACAAGCTCCATCAATGTCCTTCTGGCTTCTGCTGCCGTATGTCCCTAAAGAGCCCAAATGCCATGGCCCCGCCTGATGAGCGCGTCGCCGGCAATGGCGCTCCTGTGCGGCAATCCTTCGAACACCCCCGGCGTGGGGTCATGGCGCGTAGCAGAATGATGGTGCTGCCCTCGCCGCCTAGCCTAGGAAGCCCTCGCAAGCGTCGGTGGCGAGGAGGGGAGGGCGCGGCGGCGGCGGCAGCCGTGAAGGTGGCCGCCATTCAAGGTGTCCTTCTGTCCCCCGGCGGCCCGGCCCCTTCGTTTCCCCGGCAGTGATCGATGATGACGATGCGGTGGCAGCCCAGCTTTCTCCTCTACTGTGGCCCATCAATTTCATTCTATAATGGGCTACAGTGGGTAGGCCCAACATTCCATGTGAAATCGTAACGATGAAGGTTTCAAAATTTTTGTTGCGTGCGCTAAGGTATATCAAATTCTTCACCACAATGGCACAATCCTAATTCGAACATCACATAATATAAAGAGAAAAAAATTGCTGCGCGCATTAGCTAACATACAGTCTCAAATTCTTCGCGAGAATCCAAATTCGAACATGACATACAGTCTCAAGTTAGGGCATGCTAAATTTTTTCTACCAAAATCAGGGCAAGAATGGGAGTTGGATGCCAAAATTTTTTAGCCTCTATCCTAATTTTGGCTTGGCACACGCTGGAAGTAAACCAAGCAGCTCCTTAGGCCCTGTTTAGATAGCGAAAGTTTGCAAAACTTCACTGTACCAAAACTTGTAAGGGATCACAATTTTCAATAGAATGAAAGTGTGAATGTACAGTGAAGTTGAATCAATCTAAATAGAGCCTTACTCCGCACTTAGTACTGTCATACTGACAAGCTCAAAAGTCAAAGCTCTGTGGGAAAAGTAAAGGAATTCTGAAGATTTACAGTATACCAACCCTACTCTACATGTCTGTTGATCAACAGGCACTTCACACTATTAACAGTATACATGCTGTACTGATATGTGCAGCCCATCAAAACGCTGCCCTCGCCGCGCTGCGTGCTGCTTCTCGCTTCATCTCCGCTTCTTTCCCGCTGCCTCTGAAGTACCGGTAAACACGCTGCAGGCAGCAAAAAGAGCTTGCAGTTCAGAAACCCAGTGAAAGGATCAAGGGATGGATGGAGGGCAGGAGCTAGGCAGTTTTACTTCACCTGAATGACCCACATGCTTAGCAAAGACTCGAGGCAGAACAATCCAAAGCCAACGAAGTACAAGATCTGCAGGTCAAAATAGTACACCATGAGTCATGAAACAAATGGTTCTAAAGAAAAGAAAAGAAAAAGTCATGAAAGAAATGTCATGTGAGGACTCTCCTATGTAATTCTAAATTGTTGGACTTAAATAGAATAATTGAGGTAAATTCACTCACCCCAACAATGACACTGTCGCCTATCAAGCTGATTGCTGGCAAAATCCCGCTGCACGACGAGGAGTAGACAAATGGAAGGAAAATACATTAGAATTCTGATGCCGAACCTCAACAAATAAAGATGTTGCAAGGATAGTGGAAAGATGAAGTGTGTGAACTTAATGTAGAAGATTTACGTCAATGATTTCCCCACGAAGAGAATTGAAGGAGAAACAGCTGCATACGCGCAGAAGGCGATATGAACCTGTTGGGTCAGCATGCATGAACATGTGAGATACATTAGCTTAATTATCAGCAGTACATTATAATATACAGCAACGTTACCGGAAGCTCACCAAGTAGAATAGGAAAAACCATCCAAATTTCAGAGCACTCTCATTCCTGTAAACATGTGTTGCAGACAGAAATTATATGAGTCTATGTGATTCTTAATAGATTTCAATCCCACAGAATGAGTAATAATATTATTAACGACTGTGAGTAACATTTCATTTACCTCATGGCACGGTAAAGTGGCCGGTACCAAAGGAAGTAGGCACCAGGGCACCCAAGAATGAAGTATATGATTGCAAGAAACCATATCTTAGGACCTGCATCACTCAAGTAAAAAAAAATAGCATACACTTAATTTAGATAATTAATGGAGAAATTTACCATAACCTCTGCATCAACAGCCAACAGGTGCACATGGCCGTGAACCATATATAGTTATGACTTATGAGTAGAAAAACAATGCTTATCAACATACCTGACCCTTTTGCCCAGGCAGCACTAACACAGATGATGTTCCAAAATAGGCACAAAACCAATCCTACGAGACATTTTGGATCATATGCATCAATTTATCCTTTTATATGTTGTATCATAATGAAGGTTCCAAGTTATTGCATGGACAACATAAAAGCACAGGTAAATGAGAATGGGTTTTTCATGTCAAAGGTCAAAGAAAGCATACCTAATAGTGACGCAAATGCAACGTACTGTGTTCTTTGCAAATGAACAGGTATCTCGTTGCCAATATCATGATGAATGATGGGAAAAACTGGAGGCCAGTTTTTCTCTTCCAGTACAATGCCAGCTACAAGAGAAAATGAATGGCAGTGGTTACTAAACGAATTATTGGTAAATGACGTATCAAATGAACATCCTGGGGACGAACACTGAAATGGCACCTCGTGCTGCAGCGTCTTCTCTCCTTTTGATTTCCTACATGGACCATAGCAATGCTTGACACCAAATCAACAGAAAAGTGGAAACAAGGCAGTTAATCATATCTCGAAAAAAAAGGGGTCAGCACACTGTCTTAGAAATAAAAAACGGCTATCCTCAATGCCAAAAAAATACATGCAAAGGTGAAATCCAGTTGAGGAGGTGAAAAAGGATACCTTCTCACGCCTGTTTAATTCAGCCTCCTTGGCCAGGAGCTCCTTCTCCCTTGTCTTCATGTCCTGTGTACGTTTAGCAACCAGAAAGGTTTTTTTTTTACTAAGTTACTAGATTAACATCAGTGAAAAGCACCCATCTAGTTGTATGAATCAAAGCACTGATCTCAAGAAGGCAGTACCTACCTTGTTCGTGTCCATGGGGATATCCACTGGTGTAGCAAAATCATTGTAGAAGTCAGCAGGTTCAGGAGGAAGAGGCGAAAGGCGTGTGCTCGGAGGAGCAGGGCGTGATTGCTGCATCAGCATAACGAATCCAGGTAGGAAAACAATAAAAAAAAGTTACAACTGAAATCAACAGCAAACGCACTGCACTACTGCAGGCTCACCGTTGTGTAGAACGCGCCACCGGAATAGCTGGATTGAGCAGCTGGCGCTCCTCTTTTAGCTTGATCCTGGAGGAAAGAGCAGTGTGAGTGCAGGATTGCAGTTAACCTCTTCTTTTCTTTTCTTTTCTTTTTTCTTCTTCTTTTTTTATTGAAATAAAAGGGTTACAATTTAACCTAACTCCTGCTGTCCCTGAACGCACCTGATCGCTACTGAAAAGGACAAATTGATTTATTTCTGGTATCTGTTCTTATATTCCCCAAAATCAGGCATATGTTACTAGCATGTGTCTTTATCTCTATGCAAGTATGCAACCTTTGCTCATCCCATTCAAATTATCTTAATTTCATACCGTAGAATCCTTTTGCTCACATGTTTGGAACAAGTATTTGAGTTTAAAATGGTAAGCATAATCCATTGGTTTCTGACATAACTAAAAAAAACTTCAGTAACAATAGTTTTGGATCATGCTCCCTGCTTCGTAGAGCTGATCATCGTCGTAGTCATCTAGGAGTATCTCTCTCCAAAAACAACTGCAGCTACCAAATCAATTTCAATTCTTTTGTTTTTTTTAAAACACTTCATAAAACTACTACTCCTTTCGTTGCAGCACAGTTAAACTCGGCATAAAGTATGATCTCAGAAGCCCGGATTGTAATTAGCTCCAGAAACTCGGCAGCAGAGGAAGCAGTGTATCGACATCGAGACGATCAGATGAACAAGCGATCAAACGAAGCAGAGGAGCTAGGCAAAACAGGGGAGCAAGAACCGCTGGAGCCCAACGCAGACCGGCCGGCCGGCGAGGGCTAGGCTTACCGCAAAAGGGTTGACCTCGTCGGCGCCGCCCTCCTCGAAAGGGTTCTCGTACCGCGACCTTCCCGCCATGGCTGCCTCCCCTGTCCCTCACCTCCTGTTGTTCTTCTCTCCTCCCTCTGCTCCGTCCGAGGTCAGCGAAAGGAAGGGGACGACGCGGGCAAGAAAGCAGCAGCCCAAATAGACCTTCGACGACACAGCGCGTAGAAGAAAAACATAACGGACTAGAAGAAGCAGGTGGTGTACGGGAGCAGAGTCGTCATCTTCCATGGCGTCTAGAATGGGCAGCGGCGGCGACGGGGAAAATTTTTTAGCGGACTCCGCGTGGATTTGTCACCCATCCGGCCGTCAGCTTTTACCTTTCTTTTTTTTCTTTGCCGTCAAACGCATCATCAGCGGTTGCAACGACGAATGGAAGCATCGGTGGTGGAGGAGGACCTTTGGGTTTTGCCGCCCCAGCCACGGCATGTCGACAGCGACGGCCGACGACGGCCACGGCGACACCAGAAATTCAGAGTCCCTCGCTGCTGCTTATTACGTGTACACCGCCGCCACGAAGCAGGAAACGTTTCAGGTCACACATTTTTACAGTGTACAATACTCGCAAGATTACAGCATTCGTGTATGATCACAAAGAATAAGATAAAAATGAAATGAAAGGTGCTTTGCCGAAAGGGCTAACGGCAAGCATCTGGGGCCAAAGGGCTAATGGTTCTTTTTTTTTTTCCCTGCTTCGCCTTTCCGGGATATTTTTTTAAAGAACTTTCCGGGATTCAGTTTCAGATAAGAAAGGAACCCAAGCCTCACACAGAAGCAATAACATGTCATTAGGCTGGGCGCCTGGTCACTCTGGAGCTGCTGCCATCACCAACTGTATCAGTGTCCACTACTTCACTTGACCATATACCATACCAAAATCACACATGCTTCATGTCTCCCTCCCGCCCGGAGGCTCAGGTTCGGAGAAAGGGCGTCAGAATGGCGGTGCACGAGACCCTGCATCAGGCCTCATCTGTGCTTCCGTGCCTTTTCCGCGGAAGAACCAGTACACTCTCTGCAATCACAAACACAAACGTTTGCAAAAGTTCATCAGTTTTTTGTCTCTAAACAATGTGATTGTGACCACCGGTCAGGGGCATGGAGGAGGAAAGTTTTCAATCAACAACGCGGGCCTCCCTCGCTGTTTTTGGTTCAAAAAAAAAAGGAAAGTTTTCAACGGAATGTATATCATATTCCTACCTGGAAAACCCATATGCTCAGCAGCGCCTCCAACACAAACATCGCAAAGCCCATAAAGTACATTATCTGAAAGCAAAATTACTTCTGGTGAGCATTGAAGTTGATCAACAGTACAATACTTATGAGGATTGGTGCTGCCACCAAAATTATCCCCTTATTGCTCCCTGCAGAATCCCTGTCTGAAGAATATGTAGTTAGATGTAAAACATTCACAAACTTATGCCAAGGGTTCAGATCCCAGTGGTAACTGTAATTGACTAGTTCAGATATTGACAAGCAAAACTAGAGTTGTAACCATTAGGTTCTGGCTTCTGTCTAGATTAGATAGTAGTTTGTTCATTTCTAGTTCCTTGTATTTGTATGGTACAGATAATGACATTGCATCAACTCACCCCAACACCAGCGTTCTCGCCTATTTCGCCGATTGCTTGGAAAATTCCACTGCAATAACAAGTAGCCCAGTTTCATAACAATTACTTCATAAAAACTGAAAAAAATGTGTATTTGTAAAATAAAACATGAAACATGAGTTTCCATATGAAAACAACTTGATTGCTAAAAGTCTTACGCCATTGATCTTCCCACATAAAAGATTGGTGGAGAAACAGCAGCGTATATGCAGAAGGCAATGTGAAACTGCAGAGAGAATACATAGTTATCAGCACATGCTACTCCATTGAACAAAAAGTATACCATATAAAGATCTACAGAAGAATCACAATGCTTGTTCTTTTACAGAAAACTTACGAAGTAGAATAGGAAGAACCATCCATAGCTGAATGCACTATCCTTCCTGGTGAAAGTGTTACAATATTGGGTGGCTCTTAAGGTTTTAATCATGTACTTTGAAAAAAAAACTTGTAAAATTGAACAATAATTTTGGAAGATCAATTAGAAGATAATACCTCATGGCACGATAAAGAGGCCGGTACCATAAAAAGTACGCACCAGGGCATCCGGTAATGAAGTATATGCATGCCAGAAACCAGATTCTAGGATCTGCATGGAAGATCATATATAATAACTAAACAAACGAAATGGCAAATTCAATAGTATGATTATGGGCAAAACTCAAAACAAAAAAAAAAAAAAAAAATTGAGCATACCGTGCCCTGTAATCCATGCAGCAGTTACACATAAAATGTTCCAGAAGAGGCATATGACCAATCCTGATTGAGAAATGTGCACAAATATTACTCACCAGGTGATTTGGAAAGCTAATATCCCCATTAAGAGGGGAGTTTTCAAGTATGTCCTAGCTTCATACCTAGGAGTGTTGCGAAAGAAACATACTGTACTCGCTGCAAGTGCACAGGTATATCATTTGAAATGTCAACATGAATGATGGGGAGGAACGGTGGCCAGTTTCTTCGCTCTATTAAGATTCCAGCTGCATGTAAAATTCGACTAGAAATATAAATTTATGGGGAATTTGAGAGGCAAAATTGCACATGCACGAATTAAACAAGTGTTACCTCTTGCAAGAGCTTCTTCCCTTCTTTTTAGTTCCTATAAAAAAACATAAGTTATACAACACATATAATGAAGAGAATAAATTGTAAAGTTCACAACTGTGTAAACTTAGCCACACAGTTGATACAAAAAAAAAAGTGCAAATGGCAGGTCTTATTGATTTTAACATATATACCTCTTCCCTTCTGTTTAGCTCCGCCTCCTTAGCCATAAGTTCTCTCTCCTTTTTCTTTAGGTCCTGGATTTCATGGCCAAACTCATAAAAAGGATCTGATAATGATATTAAATGAAAGAAACACAAAAGAAAACTGCTAAGGAAAAGGAAAACTTCAATGAGCCAAACTTCTACGCTGTTATGAGGCTTCAAAAATCCTTTGTACAGTTTATGACTTGTTACCAGGCAAAAATGTATAGAATATTATAGCTAGGTTTCTAATCATATTTTGCTTTCAGATTCGTAGAAACAATTGCAAGATATATTTTTGTATTTTTTTAG
This sequence comes from Digitaria exilis, assembly GCA_015342445.1. Classification (NCBI taxonomy): domain Eukaryota; kingdom Viridiplantae; phylum Streptophyta; class Magnoliopsida; order Poales; family Poaceae; genus Digitaria; species Digitaria exilis. The sequence continues at coordinate 2,687,964 of JACEFO010002109.1, read as the reverse complement.
TTTTTATGAGAAATTGTGACATGCCACACTTGTACACACTCTCTATTGGTAAATTTGTAGGTCGACGTCGAACAGCAAGAATCAACAAGTTCGACCAAAAGAAAGATACCAAACTTATTTGTTAGCTTAATGTGGAAGTATGGAACAAAACATCAGGTGTACATTTGTCAGTTCAAATTTTTGCAGAATGATTGAATGAATAATAGTACAACAGAAATGCATACAGAAAAAATGGTAAATGATAACTAACTCAAAAAATTCAAGAAGACAAACTACCTTTTTATCAAGAGGGATATCTACAGATGGACCAATGTCATTGTAGAAACCAGCTGGTTCAGGAGGGAGCGGAGTTGGGCGCGGATTCTACATGAACAAAAATAAATGAATATATAAACAGTAATGAAGGGCTAAAGAATAGATAATTGAACATATAAAAAAATGGTGGCTGCATAGTTCTACAATAAATAATGTTGGCTGCATAATTCCAAAATAAATAATGTTGGCTGCATAATTCCACAATAAATGTAATTTGGAAAGTTTGTGGGCACGTGCCCTTTCTATTTCACAACATATTTTCGTCTTCTCTTTTGCCACATAATTCTGCATAAGCATTTGATTGAATTCTATATAGTATGTTGTACTGCAAGAGTCTGTAATAAGTCGATACATCAACAATAAAAATGGGCTAAAATATAATGCAATAGAACAAACCACATCTTGAGAAACATATAGTTACACTATACATAATTCGCTAGTACTCATAGCACCCAAGATTTAGAAATGCATTCCATTTACATATACCATGTTAGAGAAGTGTGTTAGTAAGCTTTTCCCAGTCAACTAGTCTGGTGGTGGCAGCCAAAAAGCACCTGAAAAGCCTGTTGGATGTGCATGTTGCCATGTTGGTCATGGCGCATGACAATCTTGGCACGCTTCGGAGGTAACGTTTAAGTAGTACAGTAGCACTAGTAGTTAAGAGCAAAGCTCGTTCAAAAAGTAGTTAAGAGCAAACAAGTGGGTAACCGACTTAAGGAGCTGGATTATCAAAGAGAAGTGTGATGTCTGCTGTCTGCAATTCGTTTGGCATTTTGACACTGCAAATGTGCAATGGTTTGGTAGTGGCCACAAAACACCCATTCGTGTCACCTGGAAACGGATACTGAATGTGGATACATGGCGAGTTATTCCTCTCCAATACCGAACCTCGCAGACAACGTACCTCCGCCGCCGCGAGAGGTGAAGACTGTTGCGGCGGCGGTGGCGGCGCACCGCCGATCTGCCGCCGCCGCCATTGCGCGGAGGGAGAACCGCTAAGCCAGCGTCTGAGATGGGCAGATAATTAATGCCTAGCTAGTGCTATGCACTGGCACCGCGGCGCGGGTCGCCGCCGTGCGCGCGGAGCGCCGGAGCTCCCCGCCGCCCGCCGGATTGGGACGCGTGCAGTGAGTGTGAGTTGGCCAGTTGGGCCGCCGGCCGGCTTTGACCAAGCATGGCATTTGGGCTTGGGCCTAGGGTGTGATGTACCCGTGCTGTTGTTGTTGTCTAAAGAAAATGATTTTTTTGTGTGAAAAAAGAAATGAAATGATATTCTCTCTCTAAAAAGGATAAAATGCAAACTAAGAAATCATATCCTTTTTATTAAAAATATATAGGAATTTTTTTAAATATGCACGTATACATATTTAATACTAACTTTATTCTTATTATAAACACGTAAAACCAATTGACTTATTTTTTCATTAGTTTGAGTATCTTTTTAATAAATATTTATACAAATAGTTAAATATATACAAGTTAAATATATAGTTGTTACCATATTGCTTAGTCGGTTTCCTAGCAGGAGGCAATAAATTACATACAAAGTAATTAAGATCTCCACTCTCCAGGACTAACAAAATAAACTTTGCAATCAAACCATGAATTCAAGTGTTAGTTAAATAATTCAAACAAGAAAGAAATGCGATGTTGATGACTTTATTATTTGAAACAGTCAGCAAATGAAAACTTGCTTTCAACATTAAATTTTCTAGCTTTCACCTTTCAAACTAGCGAAAAGGGTGCACAATAATTCAGACCCAATATTCCCATCATTCGATGCTTGATCGTCAAATTCCAGCTATCTACACCTATGTTCTAAATTTTATTATGTTTCGGTGTATCTAGATACAAACGATTTACAGTTTAGAAAAAAAAAATAGATTTAGAGAGGTAGTATAATTTCCAAACTACAAAGGCGAAGGAGATTTTAAAATTTGAGAGAAACCGGTGGCCGATGGATGGTCGATGGGTAACGGGGAAGGCGTCGCGAACGTTACCGAGAAGGGGTTGACGTCTCCCTCGCCCTCCTCGAACGGGTTGTCGTGCCTCCACCTCCCCGCCATGACTCCACTGCTGTGTGCTCTGCTCTGCTCGCCTCTTCTTCCACCTCGCGTGGTCTGCTCTCAGGCCGCCGGCACTCTACCTCGTAACTTCACAGCAGGGATAGCTAATGCCCATATATTTCTACGTGCGACAAGAGATGCCGTCCGCTCATGCCCCGGAGACAAGCCACAACCTGACAAACGCCAACGATTTACTTGCTGTGTTTTACGTTAAGAATGAGGCCGATCTGCTGGGCGCTCCGCCTTACACGGTAATCTGCAGGACGGGTTTAATTAACTAGCAATTCAGTTTAAAAAGTGTGGTGACAGTGACAATCTCCCCAACGATCCTTTCCCGTTTCTTTGTCGCTCTTTGCATTGTCTTGGTCTCGGCTTCGATACGTTCCGTGTGTATGTAGCTGTCTGTCTGTCTAGCTCTGGCTGGCCTGCCGTTTGCTCAATGGCATTTGGTTTAGCTGCTGCTGGTTGCGAGTAATTGCGTTGTCCTTGCTGCAGGCATTGGCCGTTGCCGCCCAAATGGCAGCATATCCTACCGTGGCCGTTGCTAATTTCCTTGGTCGTTTCTTCTCGATTGACTCGTGAGGATGCGGATCACATCCACAACTGGTGGCAGGCGACGGTAAACTTCGCAGAACGTGCTAAATGCAGCGATCTCGATCAATACTGCGTAGTACTCCAGGTTTCCTTCATTAATCAAATGCTCGATGCACCTTCAAGGTCCTTGTTAGGACCAGGTGATCTCGATGGCATGATGTAAGAAAAAGGGTGTTTTTCCCTTTCCTTTTACCACCATGATTGACAGTGGAATGTTGCGTTTTCAATTGAAATTATGTCGTCCTCGGACAAAAGTTGAATGTGACTTGTTTGTTAGTGATGGTTGAGTCGCTTCTAATGATTTCAAATCGTGTTATCAAACCTAGTCGTAAGAGCACCGATAAGATGATTAGTCATAATTAGTCGTCGATTAGTCAAAACTAGTCTGTCCTAGTCGAAGGTCTAGTCGTCTTTTATATTTCAAGACCAATATACTAGTTCGTCCTAGTCAGAAGTCTGCAGGTGGTGGCGGTGGCGGATGTGCAGGTGGCCGGCGCCTGCAGGTGGTGGCGGTGGTAGATGCATGTGCAGGTTGTGACGGCGGTGGTTGTGCTGGATGCGGGAGGCGGTGGATGTGTCCGGCGGCCCCGATGCCGGCGCCTGCAGGTGGTGGTGGCGGCGGTAGATGTGCAGGTTGTGGCGGCGGTGGTTGTGCCGGATGCGGGAGGCGGCGGATGTGCCCGGCGGCCCCGAGGTTGACGACTCACGGAGAGGAGCACGCTCACGCACAAGACAACTTCTCATGGTTTTTTAGTATAGCCTCTCACGGTTCCAAGTCCATCTCCTCTGAATCCTATTGGGTCAGGTGGCCAGCCCACCATGATCGAAGCCCAACACGAAGCAGCCGCTGCAGCTCAAAGAAGAACTCATCGTCGGATCGTTTTCAGAGCTAATCGGCAGACAACTAGAAAACTAGTCGCTCCAACCTACTCGGTGTCCCTTATCGAGGTCTGAGGATCAATAAAATCGACTAATTGGACGACCTGAAATCACTCGCATCATGATTATTGAGTATTCAAATCTCAATAATTGATTCAAATGCAAATTCACTTTTGCCAGGTTCATAGCCAGCTACTTCGATAATTTATAGGATTTTTTTTGTAGGCATCTTACAAGGATTAACGTGGAGGGTCCAAAAACCAACCTTCAATTAGCATGGTGGATAAACCTGATGACAAGTTCAAAAACCAACCTTATAGTGTTGTCATCGATAACACTAGTAGCACATTTCACATTGTTTCCAAATGCATATCATCAGGTAGTAATACATATATATTGAGCACATACCACGCAACGACGCAAGCACGTCACATATTGCACATGATGACAAGCATGTTAACTCCCGTTTAGCACGGTGTAAGTCACGCGCGGAATACGTTGTACCCACGATAGATGCATGACACTACGTACTATATATGGCCAGCATGCAGCTAGTGTATGCTGTAGGCTCCACACAGCTGTACGTATTTAGGTTACGAAATAGCTAGCTAGAGGCGGCGCACAATTATTTAAGCTTAAGTAGCAAACAATACTCTTGTCATGGGTATGTTGCGAGTGTGCGCGCATGTGTGTGTATACACACACACTAGGCGTAGGAGGAGCAGTCCAAGCCCCAGCCGAGGGATCCCAGCCCGAGTGAAGTGAGCATATCCTCTGCGACGTCGGTGGACCCTTGGGCGACACTGCAGACGCACTCGATGGCCGTGCCCATTTCAAGACCCCAGAGTGCGGGAACGATCTCAGTCAGCAGCCCAACAGGTTGCAGGCCACCCCCGGACACTTGGTCAAGGCCGGGGGCGCAGTGGGGCACAGGCTGCTGGGCGGCGCCGGAGCTTGGGCCAGGGCAGAGGTCGCGGCGAGCAGGAGAATCGTGGCGAGGAACAGGGCAGCGGCAGCGGCGGAGGACGACGATCTGGCGGCCATTGCTACTAGCTGGCTTGCTGGTGGCTCTAGTTCAGGTGTTGTAGCTCTAGTGCTTGCTGGCTAGCTTGAAGCATTATGTTAGCAACCATGCAGAGGGTATTTATAGGCGCGCTCAGCGTCATGCAATGATGCATGCATCAAAGTCATTGCTCGCAAGCAGGACATGCGCTCGATCTCGCGGACATGGGGGTTTTAAAATTTTAATTTCGAGAAAATTGGCAGTTTCTTTGCTGGGCCAGTGCACAAGCAAATCGAACGGTACGTACTTACTCACCGGATGGTGGTACGCCCAGCGCAGAGTCAGCCGGCGGACGAATCCGCGCTCGTGGACACCTTACACCTATGAGTTTTCAAAAGAGACTAGACGCATACTCCACCCAAATCCCAAAATACCATGGACGCGTTGTCTTGGAGATACTATACCAATACATGTTTACTATACACAAGAAATGATCGTAATTCCTGAAAATACAGTCAAGAGATCGAGCGAATGTCTTATACGCCAAATTTGATCACAGTTCACATCTGAAATTGTTTTCATATGTTCAAAAACAATTTTGTGTGGGATTGTGTTGTTTATAATTGAAAACCATTCCATCGCCGATCACAGTACCAAAAGGTTAAGGGTGTGTTTAGATTGGGGAAAGATTCCCCGAAAATACACTGTTCACTAAAAAAACACTGTAGATGAATAGTGTTATGTGAGTAGAAGTGGTGGGATGAATAGTGAAAAGTTGGATGAATAGTGATTTTTTGGAGAATATTTCTGAATCTAAACGGGGCCTAAACCTTCTTGTTGTCTATTCATGACTTGTTCCATACCACATTGGGCACGTGGCTCGTTGTGAGCGAGCGTGGCAGTGCTCCTTTAATCGGCGGTGATGAACGGGGGGGGGGGGGGCTGAGGTAAGTGTGATGAAGGGAAGGACGTGCAGGCATACTTCATGGCCTAATTGACAATAAAATGCCATTTTGGATTCAGAGCCAAGAAAACGTCACCACGTCACTGAAAACCACTGCAAAACGAGATCGTGGTGAAGATTGAACTATACTAGTAGATGTGTTATATTTAGACGGTTTGGAGTTTTTATAGCCATTTTCTTAAAAAAAAATAGAGGAGCTCAAGGGCCACATATGGTCTTGTTCCTTCCATACCCCTACATTGCAGTATAAATGAAGATCATCCAAAGCCTGGACTAGCTAGGTTTATTGGTTTATTGAAATGTAAGTACTTTTTTACTAGGTACTCCCTTCGTTCCAAAATATTAGTCATTCTGGGTGTCATTTTGAGTATCTAAATTCATAGCATCTTCTATTAACCTAGACATATACTTGTCTAGATTCATATCATCTTCAATGAATCTGGTGAGAAGTCAGGATGAGTAATAAATTGGAACAAAGGGAATAATATTGAACTATGTGCTCCGCTTATTTTTTTCCCTCCATTTATAGTGCACACAACGATTGCGTATATACACAGCAGCAAATTACTCATACAGTATAATATTGCTGGTGGACCTAAGTAGCCATGTACATCAAGTAATCCAGCTTATAATCTACAATTAACAACTTATTTCATTATAATAATCAGCTGGCTTGTAGATTATTATTGCTATAGTCAGATTACAATATATACAAGGCATATTTGGTTCACTTTACAGATTATAAGCTATTATGTATAATCTAGTGTGAAAATAAAAGAGGCTTAAGTTAAAAACACACATATGAATGCCGTGACATTGCTGAGTTGCGGGTGTCGTCTATGCTCAAACTCAAATATCACTCTTTGCTGATGAACCGTAGGTACCATAAATCTATCAACCATATGCGAGCTATTTACATGTGTTCCACTACTTCCATTTCCACCGTACTCTAGAGCATGATGAGACTTCATTGGTGATCTTTTGGCTGCGCAAGTCGATCAAAGAATTCTCGCTGCCAGGCGGTACTGAGCCAGTGGAAATTATCAATAATGGCACAGAAACAAGAACTTGTGCACATCTAGAGGCTAGCTAGTTTCTTCATCCTAGTTTGATTTTTTTATTTTGGCGAAAGATATAGTATATCACTTGACTTTTATAACTTAGAAAAGACTTTACACTCCAGCTACAAATCTTACCTAGTTTTGTAGGATGCACGTTAACCTAGTTAAGGACAATGGGACTTTGTATGTAGTCCTATACACGTTGCCTAACTTTTTATTCAATGATTGTAGTAGATATATATGCGTATAACAGAAAAACTCTAAGGGCTCCTCGAAGGAGAATCAGCATACCATGGTGCCATGTAAGTGTATTTAGCATGCATAGTGTACATTCTGTATGTCCCCATATTGTAGAATCCAATGTTATTTTACAATTAATTGCTACTTTTGAAGTATTTTATGATGAAACTTTCATGGGGCAATCCTTAGATAAGACGTGCTAAAAATATATAAATTATAAAAAAAACTAGCTACTAGTTCAAGGCTCCATATAAATCGTCAGAAGCAACTAGCATCCCATCCACCTGTCTGCTCTCGCTCTCGCATAGCAACATGTGAAATACAACTAGGCGGGTCCATTCGCTGTATGGTTGATCTGCTTTGCTGGCCCGGTCCACCTTTTCCTTAACGGTTTACATGTTATGGCACAAATTTATAAACACTGGAAAATATATTAACTCAAGGGAAAATATCACTTTGCACCCTTCATCTATCATAGAAGTATGATTTTCAACCTATGACTATAAAACCAGGGGGCTATTGCGTTTTTACCCCTACTTTGATCTCTAATTGTGATTTTGCCCTTATTTTTTTAACTTTGTGAATTTTCTCTTATTTGTTACAAATCAGTATGATTTTGCCCCTGGTCAACGGTAGTCAACGGTCAAAACAGGGCAAATTCATAACAACTAGGGGCAAATTCACAACAGCTTGTGAATATTAGGAGCAAATTCACAAAGTAAAAAAAGTATGGGCAAAATCACAATTGCACTTCACAGTAAGGGCAGAAACACAATAATCCCTAAAACCAGAACTTGAGAGCCAATAAACTATCAAAACCAGACAAATTTGGTGGCCTTTCAAAGGTAGTTTTCCACTTTATGGAAATACAAAAGAATATTGTTTATAAACTGAGAAAATCACAACTAATTTATTTTCAATAAAAATATGAAAATGATACCAACAGTTTTCTAAAAAAGTAAACTACATATTATACTATTTAAAGTTATTTGGATATTATTTGTTCATGTTGCCAGTACTTATTGTTTTTCGAACAAATACTAGGAATAGAAATTAAAAAGACGCAAATAACTTCAAATGGTGTTACCAACATGTAGTTTATACTTTCAAAACAAATTGGCACTAATTTCATATTTTTTACTAAAAATAAATTTGTTATGAGTTTTTTACGTTAAATTATTTTTTATAATTTTGAAATAAGAAAATCACCTTTGAAACACTCAAATGGTCAAATTTATCTTGCTTCGATAGTTGGATGGCTCTTTGTGTCTAGTTTTGTAGTCATGGATGAAAATCAGACTTTTATTCGAGTTGGAGTGTGTAAACCAGACTTTTACCTTTAGTCCAATATTTCATAAAATGGATATGAATTCGGTGTGGCGTCAGCTCCCGGCTCAATTGCCTTCGATTTTTTTGTGCCACAACCCTACCAACACCCCACGTGCATGTAGCTGCTGGACAAGTGGCATGCACATAATGACACGAATTGTGACATCCCATGTCATTTTAATGGGAAGTTTGACCTCAAAATTCCATCGAAATTGGAAGCAAGAAATTTCTAAATTCTACTTGTGACATATGGAAGGTAATGGGATTGAATTCGTGACAAAAAGAAGTTGGGAAGTGTCTCAATTAAATGGAAGAGGAAAAAGAGAAAAATACTATTCGTAGTCTGAAAATAGGAAGTTAAGTTTCAGAATTTGGCCATAATGAACAGCCATGTTTAAGTACCAATAAAAATCTCTTGGTTGATCTTTTGACCATGGTGCAAAAAGGAAAGTGGTTTAGGGAGGTACACAAAACAGCTTGGCTTTTTCGGTCAGCTAGAGATCAGGATCCAATCAAGGAAAAAAATCAAGATAAAAATTGAATCGGAGAAATAGTCAGCAATTTCAGATTTCTTGAGGCTCAGATGTAAATTCTCAAATTGAGCTCAAACCGGTGAGAATTTGACAAAGGTCCAAAAAGGAAGAAATGAAATGCAATCCAACCAGAGAAGACTTGTATTTCCATCTAGACCAAGTTATATGGAGGATTTTAGAGTAATTTAATTTGGAATGTTTGAGCAAACCTAGGGTTTCAGAGAATGGAAGAACGCATGAACCGAGTTGGGACCCGACTTCAATTCGAGCAAATGACTGAGAAAGTGCACATGGTGTAAAAAGAGCAAATGAAATTGAAATGTTGGCGAAAAAGTTTCCTTTATGGATCGAGAAGATTTTGAATGAAGATACAAAAGTATTTGACGAGATTTGATTTTGGAGTCTGAAAATGGGGAATGGAATCGCCGCACATTGAAGCTTCAATCTCACATTGTACATTGCTTGAATCAAAGAAGCCACAATATGAAAGTTGAAGTGCTATGATCCTTCTACAAGTTTCGTTTTTTATCTTGATGAGTTGAGAAGTGATTTTGGGAGAAAATCAACCTGCAATTTCTCGGTTCTTGAGCTCGGGCGCAGAGTCAATGGAGGTTCAATGCCAGTCACGGGAGTCAGAGGCAGTATCTCCAATCCACGCGTCGCCATGCACGAACTCACGTGGCAATGTGCTTAGCAGGAGGTGGCGATCGCGCAGGCGTGTTTCTCGTCGATAAATAGCCATCCTTTCCTTCACTGCTACTCCTTTTCCTCTTTTCACCATTTCTAGCTCACTCTGGCAGCCGCCGGTTCACGCCGTCGCGTGCCACCCTCCATCCATCACCGATTGATTCCTTCCGCTCAAAGCTTCGCCACAACCTCCTCTGTCTTATGGACCCATCATCATTGAGTTTTGTCCACTCTTAAGCTTTCCCGAGCCGTTCTCCTTCGTCACCGTCATCAACTTCCGGTAGTAAGCGGCACTACCGCCAATGTGGGTTCTGCAGAGGCTTTGGAGGGGTTTGGAAGGTGCGGTGAGCTCGAGCTTGCGCTGTGGCGTGTGTAGTCTCGGTTGGTAGGTGTTTTGGAGGCTTGGGCGTGCGTAGGCGCGTCGTTGACGCCGCGTTCGCCACCGTGCACGCTCCCGACATGGCAGACGCACGTGGCCAGGGCGTCTGGGGGCATCTTTGCTCGCCTTAGGGGGTGCGCTAGATTCGACTTTGGTCATTGGCCTTCGCAGGCTTGCTCGCGGGGCGTGTGGCATCGGAGGTTGGCCGGACGGCGAGTCACCGCCGAGCGCCGCCGCCTGGTTCATCGCGAGGTTGCTGCGAGGGTCGCCGAAGAATTTTGGGGCTAGGCGTATGAGCGGTAGCGAGGCGGAGCCATAGGGCTAGGTGTCGGGGGATCTCGCCGCCGGCGAGCTTTCACCGGTCAAGGCCGGCTGAGCGCTGGTCACCGCGGACCTCTGTTTTAAACAGAGGGAGGACCGCGGGGAAGAAGAAAGAGAGTTCGGGGGGGGGTTGTGCACAAGTTCCTTTTAGGCTTTGATAATATATTTATAAATTTTGTTTATCACTAATTAATTCATAGGAAATTGTAGTGATGTCCCAAATTAATGAAACCAATTTTGTTAATCTTGTTTTACATCCAGTTATCCAATAAAAATGTTAATTAGTTAACTTTAGGTGATTAATTTAATTCTTTAATTCAATTTGATTAAATAAATGCTTATAATTATTAAAAATGCTAAAATTATGATTGATTCTTTAATAAATAGAAATTAATTTAAGTTGGTTTATTTATTATTTAAATGCTTTATCATTTAGAAATTTAATATTAATCATTAAAAAATCAACTAAAATTCATTTAAGGTAAGATTTAATTAAAGAAAAATGCTAAGAGTGTTTAAAAATGGGTTTGGGTTGTTGTGTTGCCTTGTAACTTTATAGATAGGGGAAAGTTGTATAGCTATATTTGAAAATTGTTGCATATCATCTCTAACTTGCATTCTGTTGTAGAAGTGGAAGCTCCCGAAGTGGAATATAATGAATTGGCCGAAGATCAACTTCGGCATTACGAGGAGGTTATTGTTGTTGGACCTGAATCCGAGGAGCTCACTACTGATTCTAATCTTTTTGTGAACCAAGGCAAGCCCCGATGCATGAATGTCCTATTCATTTATGAAATTCACATGAGTCTACTATTTACCTTTATGTGTGTGCATTTAAGTTTAGGAGTTGAATGATAACCCTACTTGATGCATTGAATCCATCCTTGTTAAGGACATCCTTAAAGTGATTTTACCTGGTTGCTTACTGGGTATGGTACCAGTAAAGTCAATTAGGTTGGTTGACTCCTAGATTGAAAATATTACTTACTCGTGCTTGCTGGATCGGAGAAAGGCGGGGACGTAGCCTGAAACTCACGGGGTGGTCGCCAGACGTGGTGCCCACGTGGGGGTGCATTCCCAGGTTCGAGTAAGGATATTTCCTGTCTTCGGCTCAATCAACTGAAAGATTGTTGCGTGCAGCAGAACCCCTGCACGTGACTGGGAACTAGGTATCCCTGCATGGTGTAAATTGGTCCGGATCGCCACAACTCTTGGTTATGAGTGCACTTGATCAGCTACTAAGTTTCGTAGTAAATAAAGAAAGTGAAAGAAAGAGGTTTATAATTCAATATGATGGTTTGCTTAGCTCCACTTGTATGCAAAAGCTTTCAAATCTTAGTTGGCTAATTAATCACTTAATGAAGGATAAAACCTGAAAGTTAAGGATAAAGTATTAGTAAGCTTTTGGCAAAAGTTAAGGTAGCCAACCCACTCAAATTCCTAGCATCATCCTTGAGGGACTTTTATTTTTATTTGACGGGTAAGTCTTGGTGAGTACCTTTGTACTCAGGCGATCCTACGTTGGTGTTTTCAGATGTTGTCACAGAGATGGTCGAAGAGAAAGTTACAAAAGTCTAGAGTGCATCTGTGGTCCTTTCCCGTTTCTTGTCACTCTTTGTCTCGGTCTCGGCTTCAATACGTTCCGTGTGCAGCTGTTTGTCTGTCTAGCTCTGGCCTGACGTTTGCTCAATGGCATTTTGGTTTAGCTGCTGGTTGCGAGTAATTGCGTTGTCCTTGCTGCAGGCATTGGCCATTGCCGCCCAAATGGCAGCATATCCTACCGTGGCCGCTGCTAATTTCTTGGCCGTTTCTTCTCGATTGACTCGTGAGGATGCGAATCACATCCACAACTGGTGGCCGGCGACGGTAAACTTGGCAGAACGTGCTAAATGCGGCGATCTCGATCAACAGTACTTAGTACTCCAGATTTCCTTCAGTAATCAAATGCTCCAGGACCTTCAAGGTCCCTTTTAGGACCAGGAGATCTCGATGCCATGATGCAAGAAAAAGGGTGATTGTCCCTTTCCTTTTACCACCATTGTTTATCAACAGTGGAATGTCGCGTTTTGATTTGTCCTCGGAGAAAAGATGAATAATGTGAGGTGTTTGTTAATTATGATTGAGTCGCATCATGATTATTGAGTATTCAAATATCAATGAGTCGCATCATGATTATTTACGTAAATGCAAATTCACTTCTGCCAGGTCGATAGCCAGCTACTTCGATAATTTATAGCATTTTTCTTTTTTGTAGGCATGTTACAAGGATTAACGTGGAGGGTCCAAAAAACAAACTTCAATTATTAGCATGGTGGATAAACCTGATGACAACTTGTCATCAGGTATCTCCAAATTAAAAACCAATCACCATAGTGTTGTCATTGACAACACTAGCGCATTTCACATTGTTTCCAAATGTATATCATCAAGTAGTAATACATACATATATATTGAGCACATAACCACACAACGACGCAAGCACGTCACATTACACATGATGACAAGCATGCCAACTCCCGTTTTGCACTATGTAAGTACAACACACGCGAAATGCGTCGTATCCATATGGATATGTGTGTGCAGGCGTACGTGTACAGTGCATGGCACCATGGCCTTCAGCTAGTGTATGCTGCAGGCTCCACACAGTATTTAGGTTACGAAATATATATGTAGAGACGGCGCACAATTATTTAAGCTATAAGTAGTAGCAAACATACTCATGGGTATGTTGCGAGTGTGCGCGCGTATATATATATATACGCCGGCGATGCGTATACATTAGGCCTAGGCGTTGGAGCAGTCCAAGCCCATGCCGAGGACCAAACCCAGTCCGAGTTTATTGACGATATCCTTTGCGACGGGAGTGGACCCTTGGGCGGCATTGCAGACGCACTGGGTGGCCGTGCGTCTCGTGGATCAAAGTCATAGATCGCAAGCATCAAAGTCATAGATCGCAAGCAGATCTCGTGGACGTGGGGCCTTTTGATTTCGAGAAATTTGGCAGATATACTTATTTTACCGGATGGTGGTACGTACGCCAGTGCAAAGTAAAATCAAACAGTACGTACTTACTCACCGGATGGTGGTACGCCAGCGAATAGTCAGACGGGGCCCGGGGGAATGTAGAATGGTTTTCAAAAGAGACTCGACTCATACAGCACCCAAAATACCATGGGCGCGCGGGTGGTCATGGGGATACAATACCAATACATGTTTATTAGACAACAAATTATTACGATTCCTGAAAATTGCAGTTAAGAGGTCGAGCGAATGTCTTATACACGACAAATTTGATCGCATTTGAAATTGTTTTCATATGTTCAAAAACGTTTTTTTGTCGAATTGTGTTGTTTATAATTGAAAACCATTCCGTCGACATCGATCACAGTACCAAAAGGTTAAACCTTCTCGTTGTATATTCATGACTTGTTCGGCATGTGGCTCGTTGTGAGCGAGCGTGGCGCGGCAGACTGGCAGTGGCAGTGCTCCTTTAATCGGAGGTGATATGATGAACAAGGGACTGAGGAAGGGTGATGAAGGGAAGAACCAGCAGGCATACTTCATGGCCTAATTGGCAAGAAAAATGCCATTTTGGATTTGGAGCAAAAAAAAACCCGTCACCACGTCACTGAAAACCACTACAAAACGAGATCATGGTGAAAATTGAACTATACTAGTAGATGTGGTGTTATATTTAGACGGTTTGGAGTTTCTCAGAGCTATTTTTTTAAAAAAAATATAGGAGTTCAGGGGGGCCACATATGGACTTGTTCCTTCAATACCCCTACATTGCAGTATAAATGAATAATCCAAATTCCAAAGCTTGGAATAGCTAGGTTTATCGGTTTATTCAAATGTAAATACACTTTTGATATGTAATATTGAAACTGTGTGCTTCCACTTTTTCCCTCCATTTATAGTGCACACAACGATTGCGTATATGCACGCCAGCAAAATACTCATTATACAGCAAGTAATACAGCTTACTTGATTATAATAATCAGCTGCATTGTGGATTATTTGTTATAATCAGATTATAATATATATACCAGGCATATTTGTTTCACTTTACAGATTATCTAATCTAGTGTGAAAATAAACGAGGCTTAAGTTAAAAACACACATATGAATGCCTGTGACATTGCTGAGTTGCGGGTGTCGTCTATGCCCAAGCTCAAATCTCACCCTTTGCGGAACCGTACCATTTACTAGTGTTCCACTTCCATTTCCACCGTACCATAGAGCACATGATGAGGCTTCATTGGTGATCTTTTGGCTGCGCAAGTAGATCAAAGAGTGCTTTCTGCCAGGCGGTAGTGAGCCAGCTGTGGAAATTCAATGGCACAGAAAAAAAAACTAGAACTTGTGCATATCTAGAGCCTAGTTTCCTCATCCTAGTTTGATTTTTTTTTTTTTTTGCGAAAGATAGTACATCACTTGACTTTTATATAGCTTGGAAAAGGACTTTACACTGCAGCTAGAAACTTTATCTAGATTTTGTAGGATGCACGTTACGTAGTTAAGGACAACGGGACTTTGCATGTACTATGTAGTCCTATACAAGTTGCCTAACTTTTTATTCAGTGATTGTAGATATATATGCATAGAAGAAAACCTCTAAGGGCTCCTCGAAGGAGAATCACCATACCATGGTGCCATGTAAGTATTTAGAATGCATAGTGTACATTCTGTATGTCTTCATATGGTAGAATCCAATGTTATTTTACAATTATTTACTACTTTTGAATGATTTTATGACGAAACCTTCATGGTGTAATCCTTAGATAATACGTGCTAAAAATATATAAACGATAAAAAAACTAGCTACTAGTTCAAGGATCCATATAAATGCTTGTGGGACCTGTTCCTTGGATGCCAACAATTGGCCTCTCAATAAATAGAATTTCCCTTAACTATCATAATTTAAAAATTAGATTGCATGTGGTTATATTCCATTGAAGAATTCAGATCTAGATATTTCACCTGTGCACCATTATTCCAAACCTAGTGCCGCTCGGTGATCAAGTGCATCCGTGCCTATATATACCAATAGCACGTGATAGAAACTTTATGAATTGCATAGCCTATATGAGAGCCCAACAGTGCATGGCTTACTGGATGTCAGTACCCTTCTTCGTGCAAGAAAACCAGGCCGCCGCCCGCCGATACTACTGTTTGTTCCTTGTGTCGTCGTGACCGCATGCAGCTGTGACTGTGAGAGACTAGCTAGACCATGCATCTTGCTTTCAGTTGTGTTTTTTAAATGTCCAATCCAACATTTTCGTCAAAATGATTCAGCATTTTAAAACACTGATCCATAATTTTATGTTGGATGAAATATTATTGAAAATGTTAGAACCAATATATTGAAGTGTTGATATGTCAAAGTAATAAATCTAAAATAATATAATGTATTTATTTTTTATTAATTTCAAAGATACTATGGTAACAAAATTCAAATCTTGGAGATGCAACTATCGTCCATGCAACTCCGGTTTTGATCATTTGAACTTTTAAATTTGTTTAGCATCTCATCCACCTGCTCTCGCATTGCAACATGTATCCTTGAAATACTACTATCCATCTACTCCACTCCATCAGCTGTATGGTTGATCTGCTTTGCTGGCCTGATCTACCTTTTCCTTAACGGTTCAGATGTTATGGCACGAATTTATAAACACTGGAAGATATATTAACTCAAGGGGAAAGTCCACTTTACACCTTTCATCTGTTATAGAGTATGATTTTCAACCTACGACTTTATGGCACGAATTTATAGAGTATGATTTATAAACACAATTTTTTATTAATTTCAATGAATATTATGGTCAAACAGATTTTAAACACTAGAAACTTTGGGCGCGGCATTGCCTCGCCAACCAGATTGCGCCATGGTGGATGTGATATGGTCTTATTACGGTCGCACCAAACTTTATGAGAACCTGGTGCAAAATACAAAATGAAAATATAGGTTATATTTAGATTTTATTATATAATACAATATGAGTACATGACAAATGACAAATCTTTATTTTGACATTTGTTGTTTAGTTTTTACTAGAAGCATCATGCATCTTCTATTCTTTGAGATGATAGGACATGACTGCTGGCGAAGTAATCATGTAAAGATGATAATCGATAATCACTCAAGCTGAAAATTAATTGAATATTATAGAAATTATAAAATGTGCAATTTTGCTAAACTAATTGAACATTTCATGCCTCATTGATGCTACAATAAACATGAGACAACTAGTAGCAATGATCTCTACATGTAAATTCGGTATGCATTATACAATTAGTATTACCATTAGCTCATATTTAATTTTTTTATTTGGCATTCAAAATTTGAGTTATTTTTCAGTCCAAGGGAACTAAGAGGCCTTACACACCAAACTTAGATTTGTCGATGTGAAAGATATCATACGTGCTTTGAGTTTGTAGGCACCCTTGATAAAATATTTACAGGCTAAATGTTTTGGTGATCTAAAGAACCATACATCCAGTTTTTTTAATAATTTGTGAATCAAGTTAACAACCCCTCTCATCTTTGGTGCTTTTGCCTGTCCAAGCGCTAGATGATCAGTGGACCCGGCATTATCCTATTTCACATTGGCTCAGATACGGAAGATTAGTACATTTTTTTATTGACTGAAGAAAATGCATCATCCTCATTTATTTTTGTTGCCTCGGACTGACCTGCGTGATGTTTAGCATGAGTAGGAATATTATTAAAAGTATGCAGCAGCAGAATATAAAATATGTAAACGTAGCAGTCATTATTTGAGGCAATGTGGCAGTGGCAGCAGCAAAGGTCTGTGGACAGGCCGTGCTGCGGCAACTTCTAGACAGGCCTTGCCGGCACGGCACAGGGTCGATGGATAACGAAACGTCCAAAACCATAGCTAATTTGAGAGCGACTGTTGACGTCCGATCAAAATCTAACGTATATACGAATTCTCAGCGACTTGGCAGAATGAGGGGCTAGAGTGCATGGTGCAGATTTCGTTATATAGAGATTGGAGATATGGTCTAAGAGAAAAGATCGTTTGACTTTTTAAATGTGTTCAGCATCCCATCCACCCCTCTGCTCTTGCATTGCAACACATGCCTCTGAAGAAATACTACTACCCACCTTGCAACACATGTCCCTGTAATACTACTACCCACCTACTCCACACCATTCTCTCCAATCTTGATCCGCTGTGCTGGCCTAGGTTTACCTTTTCCTTAGTGGTTTGTGCATCTCAAACCATTGGATAAATATTAACTCAATTTTTACATAAGATGGTGGATACGAATTCTAGTGTGGCATTGGTTTCTAGATCATTGCACTTTGATTTTTTGTATCACAACCCTCCCAATGATCCACGTGCATGTGAGGCCGCTTGACCAGTGACATGCACACAAATATAATGTCTTTTAGATGTCACATCAAAGCAATGAACTCCTCCCTCTCCTAACTCCCAACCCTAAATTAAATTAGTCAGAGGCATCAAAGAGCAAGGCATTGATTGTCACATAGAAAGCAAACACAAACAAACCTTATCGTGGCCATGGACCAAATGGATTATTTCCTTTGTTCTCTGTGTGTGAAAACTACCTCAAACATTTGGTTCTAGTTGGATAAAAATTAGAAACTTTGTTTTCCAGCATATGCATATGTACATCTCTCAGAATGGAACTAGAGCATATATAGAGATGTATTTAAAAACCAAACAATGCATGTCCTTTTTTTAACACCATTATGGAGAGCAAATCACAAAATAACTCGATCAGAACATGTCGTGGGACATGTACAACACATAGAACAACGAACCTCACTGGCAAAATATGATCCCCATAAATTCTTAGGATGAATAAGAGGCCACATGAAGACACGGTGTGACACACACAACGGGATACGACATACTATATAGCAAGCAGGCATACATGCATTGGATGAGGATGAGTCGATCGACAATGATGCGGAGTGCCTCCCTCCATTACATAGGAGCGAAAGAAAGGCCAGCAGGTTCAGCCCACATGAACCAAGCAACATAATATATGCTCTGGATAATATATGGTAAAACATAATATTATAGAAAAATATTATCTCGTGGACTCTGGATATCCAAACCGTGTAGGATATCTTGCCCCTTTCAAAGTAACTACATACCATATGCCAGAATTTCGACATCGTTCTGGGCGTCCTTAAGGGAAATATGAGATGTTCAATTTCTTGCATTCATCCCTTCGAACTACTATTGAGCGGGCCTTCGCGGTCTTGAAGCAGGAGTGACATATTTTGAAGAAGGGCATATCCAGTTTTCCTACTCGTACTCAGAAGCGTATCATTCTAACTTGTATGGCATTACATAATTTCATTCGTGGTAGCAAATTAGAAGATAAGGAGTTCGATAGATGTGATGCGGATGATGAGTATCTAGTACAAAACGATGTCATGGCGTAAGCACAAGGAAATCAGAATCTAGATGAAGAGAATGATGATTCCATGAATACTATTCGTGATAGGATAGATGATGCTTTGGTTAGAGGAAGAGGGAGATGATTATGATGACTGAGAACATCATTGTCTGGAAGATATGTCTTTTGTAAAATGCTACATTTATTAATGTAGACCATATATAATATAAATGAATTAGTATTACTTGAAATACTTGAAATTATTTTTACATATAAATATAATTAATTTACGTTCGAATGGTAGAGCAAACAGCTCACAGCAGCTTATATGGGCATTACAGACATTTCATACCAACCATACAGCTCACGGCTGCTTGAACCAAACGACTTTCTGCTTTTTCTCATAGCTCACAACTTACAGCAGCTTTTCCCACATCTCACAGTCCACAACAGCTTTTCTCACAGCTACAGCTCAACCAAACATACCCTTGGCCTGAGGCACCAAAGATCAATGCATTGATTCTGTCACGTAGAACACAAACACAAACAGATCTCATCATGGTCATCGACGAAACAAAGTTTTTCCTTGTGTGTGAAAACTACCTCAAACCATTGGTTCTAGATGGATGAAAATTAGAAACTCTGTTTTCCAGCCTGTGTATATCCATGTGGCAAAATGGATCCAGAGCATATATGAGATGCAGAAGTAAAATAAAAACGCATAAATCCTTTTTGTTTCAACACCATTACAAAGAGCGAACCACGAAATAAATAACTCGATCAAAACATGTCGCGGGATATGCATGTACAATGCATAGAACGACAAAACTTGCTGACAAAAATTCTTAAGACGAATAAGAGGCAACACGAGACACAGTGACACACACGAACAGAAGACGACAGGTATGGTAGACACAGTAAATGCATATGCATGCAAAGAACGACGACGATGCGGAATTGCGGAGCGCCTCCCCCTCCATTACATGGGAGGGAAAGAAAGACCACCACCAGGAGCAGCAGCAGGATCACCCCATGTGAACCCAGCAGCACCCATGTTCCCAAACTGCGGCAGCATGTCTGCCCCGGCGGCGGCGCTGGTGCCAGCGCCTCCGGCGAAGCCGCCACGCACACCACCACCGAAGCCGCTGTACACGAGCGCGCCGAGGTCGCCTCCTCCGGCCTTGGCCACCTCCATCATCCAGCTCCCCTGCTGCTGCTGCGGTGGCGGCGCCTGCATCTCCCGGTGGCCGCCGACGCCGGCGTATGACACCATCGGGAGGCCGCTCACCTGCGGCAGCTGCAGCTGCAGCGTCGTCGCCGGCGGCGGGGCGGCGCCGTCCTGCTTGGTCCCCTGGAAGCGCTCCATGGCCTCCCTGACGCCATGGAGGCGGTCCTCGACCCTCCACCCGAGGCTGGTGATCTCCTCGACGGAGAGCCCGGCGAGCCCCGGGCGGCGTCCGGCGATGGCGTCCAGGAGGAGGACGGTGGTCTCGCGCTCGCGGCTCTCGCGCCGCGCCTTGTGGAGCTGCTCCCTGAGCTTCTCGATGCGCTGGCCGAGGAAGCCCTCCATGTCCATCATCTTCTTGCACTGGTCGAGCTCCGGCATGGCCCTGAAGCGGGCGAGCACCTGCGCCGCCTTGGCCACGCCCGGCCACACCTCCGGCTGCGGCTCGCCCTCGCCGTACACCACCACGCACGCGTCCACGTCGCACAGCGTCGCCAGCTCGCTCGCCTTCTTCATCAGGCCCTTGCGCCGCTTCTTGAACGTCGCGCGCCGGGTCGAGTCGTTGGCGATCCACTGAAGGGTCACCTTCTTGCGAGCCATGGCGAATGAATTTTGGCGACCCTGCAAAGGATCGATGAACAGATAATTGAAGGGGAAATGATTGGGGTTTGGAAGAGAAGGATAGTAGTGGTTTTATAGCCGTGTCGGATCGGAGGATCGATACATGTTGGAGCCATTGCCGTGATATATGGAAACAAATTAAGCGTCAGGATTTGGATGATCGCAGGAATTAGTACGTCCATGCTGGTTCATTCAAATGAGCTAGCTAGCGTATCTTCCCACGTTAATTTTGTCCATTAATTTAGAAATGACCATGGCTAGCTAGCCGGATATGATCTAGGGAAAAAAATAACACGTCAAGGTACTGCACAAGGCACAATATTGGCGTGACAAGTTGTACCGATACCTTTGCTTCAAAAATAGTTGTATTATTGTTACACCTTGTTAAGTTGTATCTACGTACGTAAATGGCCGATTAAACGGTTAATGCTGGTTCATTCAAATGAGCTAGCTAGTATATCTTCCCACCTTAATTTTGTCCATGCATCTAGAAATGACCATGGCGGCTAGCCGGATATGCTGTAGGGAAAAGAAAACACGGCAAAGTACTGCACAACGCACAATATTGGCGTGACAATCTGTACTGTTACCTTTGCTTAAAAAAATAGTTACACGCCTTGTTGTATCTACGGTGATGATACATAATCTGCCAAAATGGGGGGAAATTCATTGCTGGTCATGGTTGAAGAAATTTGTTTGGGGTTATTATAAGTATCAATTAATTAGTTGAGATATGTTTGGATGTCAGCATACATATGTGGAATCAATATAGAAGGCTAGCTCATTACAACATATGTGAGCCTTTATTGCAAAATGGCAGTTGTTTACGATAATATACGGCTTTAGTTGGTTTCAACCATTCCAGATTTTTATGGAAAAAATGCTGAGCATCAAGAATGACTTAAATTTAATCCATTTGTTCAACATTACTATTAGTCAAAAATAAAAAAAAATTGTTAGGTTGTCGCATTATGGATTCCTAACACAAATAATTTCCATAAGTATTTTAGCCCCAAATCGTTTTATAACGGTCAATACCGAATTTGAGATCCAAGAACATCATAAATTTAATCTATTTTTTGTCCAGCATTAGTATTTATTTCGGATGTTGTTGAGTTGTCAGAATTGAAGTTCAAATCACAAATGCGATGAAACTAAACTGTTTTACTTAACTTGTACTCAAATAATTCATTTTACAATGGACACTAAAATTGAGGTTCAAAAATAGCATAAATTTAATCGTTTGCCAACATTAATATTTATGTGGAATATCGTTAAAGTTGTCACGTACTGATTACTAAGTTCATAATAAAAAAAATGTGTGCCAAAATAAATCAGATGACACTGGATGCTGAAATTCTGTTATCAAATTTGTATTGACGCTATTAGCAAATATTTGCATACACTGGATGCTGAAATTCTGTTGAATCAGGCACACATTTGTTAATAGTTTCAATACTGAGTTCACATACATTATCACAATACTAATGTCGATAGGCATAATATTATTCAGATTTTTTGTGGCAGATAATGAGGATCTAACAATCCAAATTGCCCACACCCTCTCTAATCATAATATAACACAATTGTTTTTGAGAAACATAATATAACAATCACCACAGGAGCAAGTCGTTGTCAACCTGGAGCGGGAGGCCATGTAGTGTAACCCTTGTAGCCCACAGTTTTACTTTTTATTAAAAACTGGGATTAGGCATTCCGAAGAAGGAAGAAGAAGAAGCACAATTTACCTCTTTCAAATGGGCCAAACGAGCATTATATGATTGTTATAAACTTGAGGAGATAAATAAAACTGCCACGGACGCGGAATCATGTGGCCTGGCCGCCTGGGCCTGACATCCGGCCTGTGGGCACGATTGCACCGCGGCATGTTGGGCTGACGAGGACAAGTGAGCGACCGGCGGCGGCCACAAGCCCACAACCAAGCAAGGCCCTCTTTTCCACCGGTTTCTGAAGTCCAGAAAAAGCCGTCCACGAACACACGACCCAAGCATACGAAATTAACCTGGAGCATCCAGTTACATACACTCGACAAGGTACAGAGTTTGGCGCCATTTTTTTTTTCCATCTCCCGAGCCCTTTGACTCGCGGGACGCGAGGGGTATCCGGAGGTATCCATCGTAGCTGCTCCTATTTGTTTGAACCAAGATGGCACGTGCTTCCCGTCCGTGGTTCGCGCGGTTGCTCGGTCTGCTCCGACCAAGCGCGGCTCTCCCGGCGTCTACAACCACCAGTCCACCACAGCTGAGCTGAGCTAGCTCTAGCTGCTGCTGCTGCTGCCTGCGAGAATTGACCACCATGGCCAGCGCGAATGCGCTCGGGCGACTCAATTATCGGGTCCCGCCCCGCCCGGGGCGCCTGATCGATCGGCCACGTGAACCGCAGCCGGGGGGCGGGCGGCATGCACGTTGCACCAGCCTGCTGCCTGGGTGCGTCGTCGTCGTCGCTGGCCGAGCGAGCTAAGCCCTGGTGCACTGCGTTCCATTCAAATTTCAACCCAAAGCCAATCAGCAGGTCTCTAGTGAGCCGGGGTCACATTTACCTCGCTCGTCTGGTGTCACAGGACCAGCCTCCCTACCTCGGTTCTTATAGCAAGGGGAGACTGTAGTTTACCACGTACAGTACTCCGTCGTGTGTGGTGAGTGGTGACAACCAAGTAGATCTCTCGTTGATGGCCCTCAACCAGAGAGACAGGCGACCGTCCAAGCAAGCAAGCAAGGCCCAGCCAGCCGCGGCTGCTGGGGGGAGTGAAGGCGCCAGCTCGGTCGGTCTCACTCATTGACGACTGATCCCGTTTTAATGAGCCGAGCAGCCACGCAGCACAGCGTAGCCGCTAGCTACAGCGCAGGTCGAGACGAGAGAGAATCAGAGAGAGAGCACGATCGAGGTGGTTGACCCCGAGATTAATAGCCCTTCAATTCGCGATCCCGATTCCCTCCACCTTCCCTAGGCCTATCCTGCTCATGCCGACGCAGACGCATATGCACCCGCACTTGCATTCAACCGATCGCTAGCTCAGCTCAGCTCAGCTCCCCCCAGCAGCCACCTCATTGACCCGGGGACCTCCCATCCGCCGCCCCTTCTAGTGCGTCGCTCGCCCGCCACGCCATGGGCAGCTGCGTGAGCAAGAAGGCCACCCGCTCCGGCGCCGGCTCCATGAGCAAGGCGTCGGCCCCGCCGCTCCCGGTGGCGGACAAGGAGACCACCCGCGCGCTGCCGCCGGTGGCGGAGGCCGTCGATGAGGAGGAGGTCAAGGAGGTGGTGCTCTCCGAGGCGCCGCCGCCTCCTCGGCCGCCGCCGTTAGCACCAGTCAAGCAAAGGCAGCCAGACGCGGAGGAGGAGGAGTCGGAGTCGGCGCCATCCGAGGCGTGCAGCGCCAGCGAAACCGCGTCGGTGGACTCGGCGGCGAAGGAGAAGGCCAAGGCCAGGGCGAAGCTGCTGCACATGCAGGCGGGACTCGCCGGAGCGGAGCGGGAGGCGGAGAAGCGGGCGACGGCGGCGGCGGACGCGCCCAGGAAGGGGAGGGAGAGGGAAGGCAAGGGTGGTAGGGGAGGCGGCGCAGCGGGGAACGCGCGCGCGAGGTCGCCGTCGCCGTCGCCGTCGTCGGCGCACAGCAGGAGGCAGCAGCATCCACCGGCGGCGGCGGCGCCGCCGGCGAGGCCGCGGCGGAGAGAGCAGCCGGCGGTGGTGTCGGGGATCGGTTGCCGGAGCGGGCGGTTCTCGCCGTCGGCGGCGAGGCGGGCGGCCGAGAGCGCCGCCGCCGTCCGCCGGACGCACTCGGCGAGGGAGGCCGACATGGCGCTGCCGTCGTCGATGGCGAAGCGCTCCCTCACCGCCGCCATCAACGGCGGGATGCTCAGCAGGCGGGACGCCGGCGAGCGGTCCGGGCGGCGGTCGGACTCCCCGACGGCGGGTAGGCGCGCGCCGGCGAGCCCCATGCGCAAGGCGGCGAAGGAGCATGGCACTCCCGAGCGAACCAGGCCGCGGGCCAGAGATGGTGACGTTGACGAGCAGCCGCCGTTGCCTGAAGCAGCAGCTGGAGGAGGAGGAGGAGAGCACAAGAAGGTGGAGGAGGGCGCGCTGGGGCAGAACCCCCCGGTGGCCATGGAGTGCTTCATCTTCCTCTAGCTCTACGGACTACGGATCATACCGTCAGATCACACAGCTCCTCCTCCTCTCTCTCTCTCTCTCTCTCTCTCTTCCATGGCCATGCACGTCGTGTTCATCGATCTCCTCTCCTGTTACTTTCTCAGTAACTTGTCGGACATTATTATCGTGTCATCATCGATGGCGCGTCCCCGATTTCTTGTCCTTTTCCTTCTGTTGTCCGACGTAGACATGGACGCACCGGACCACGGCCGCCGGCCATTTCCGCCCGCCGGAGCTCCGATCCGTGCCGGTGAGCTTTCTAGGCGGTCTGTGCCGCTCCGATGCTGGGCGTGATGAGGCGGCAATCAAGTCCGGCGTCGAGGTAGGTGGACGGGGTAGGTTGATGGCGAATAACCACGGCTCGGCTGGGCTGGGCGGCGCGACGTCGGAACAGATCCAGACCAGGACAGGTGCAGTGGCGCAGGTCGCTGACGACGTGATGATGGCTCGGCACTGCCACAGTGTCGCATTCGGGTGACAGAGATTGTACGCTGTCCTGACTTGCTTCCTCTGCCGCCGACGTGCGTTCCGCAGGAGGAGCTCGCGAGATGCCGACGTGGTTTGCTGGATCGTTTTTACAGTGACAGCTCTCGTCACTCCAAGGCAGCCCCGTAATAAATGCGTCGAGATCAACAGGCGTTCGCTCGCTTGGCTTGGCCATCAAGATTAGCAGATTAGAGTTGGTATTTATGGCGGTTGCATCGCATCGATTTCGTTCTAGTTCTAGCGTACCCGATCTCCAGCGCTTCATCGCTGACCAGCGTGACGAGCTCCAACCTGAGGCTTTCGGACAGTGGCTCGGGTACACGACGGTCCCGTGACCGAGCAGTAGGCTATAGCAGTTTGTGGGGAGAACGGATGAATGTGCGTGGGGACCCGCTGGTGTTGGTGACAAAAGGTAGGAGGTACGTTTCAGTATGCAGGCAGCAACAAACGGTCGCATCATGTACCGTGCGATTCCATTGCAAGCACGACTACCGTGTACGATACGTGGAAGGCAAGGCGGTAGGAGCGATGTCGCAGCAAGAGAGTAGCGCGAGATGGTAGTGGATGACGCCAAGGGGCCGGCTCAAGCAGTTTGCAGGCCTCTATGGGCCAAAAACAAGCCCAACTTGTTGCGTTCTTCGTCGAATTTTTTTTATATTATTTTTTTTCGAATTTTCAAAACTATATGCGTACAAAAAAAATTTCAATTTTGTCACCCTGCAACCGGTTGAATTGGCGAAATCATGCTTTCGCCGGCCCAAACGGCGGTATGCTCGGATAAAGCCGTTTGAAACGGCGGTAAGACATACAGCCGTTTGAAACGGCGGTATGTCGTGGGCCGTAGTGGGCCGCGGCGCTAACGCCGGTTGAAACGGCGGTAAATGGGTGCACAGGGGCCCACGGAGGAAACCTCCGATTGAAACGGCGGAATGTTGTCGGCGCCGGGGCCCCACAGGCCTACCGCCGGATGAATTGGCGGTAAGGCCCCGGCGCCGAATGAAAGGGCGAAAGTGCCCCCTACCGCCAGTTCAACCGACGGTATGTCGCCCCCCGGTTAAAAAGCGAAACGCGCTGGGCGCTGGCCATTCGGTGATGCAGTTTCCAGAGGAGAGGAGAGGAGAGGAGAGGGGAGGGGAGGGGAGTGTAGCGAAGCTCTGCCGGATCTGCGCTTCGTTGAAGGTATTTTCGAACTCTTTGTAGGATAATAGTTAGTTAGCTAGATTAGTTTGGATATATTTCGAATAATATTTAGTTAGATTGTTTTAGATATATTTTAGGATGTAGTTATACTAAATATTTGTGACTTAGATGAATATTAATTTTAGATCTAGTTTATAGGTTTTTAGAAAGAGTCAATTGCACCCACCATACAACAACTTGTCGTGTGCGTGCAAATACATCCACAAACTTGTAAAATGCTCAATTTAGTACAACAACTTGATATGTAGGTGCAGATTGGTCCAATAACTTGTAAAATACTCAACTTAGTGCAACAACTTGGCAAATTAGAGCATGCAGAGTCCAAATGTTATGTTGACTTGTATTTGCCATGACGAACAACACATACATGGTATATTCGCATCGAAAAAATTGACCATAGCGTATTATAAATTAAAATTTTTACTATTGTCAGAAAATAAGAGTATTTTGTTTTTTCCATCTAAAATTATTTTCTTCTAATTCTGACACATAATTTCTATAAAACAATATATGCTTGATTTACGCCTATTTATGTGCTTTAAGTTTACATAAAGAATATTTTCCTTTAATTTGAACTATAATTTTTAATAAATAAAAGCCATTGGTTAATTCACAAAGGCTATATTTATATCATGTTCGTGAATAGTCAGTTATAATTAAATTTATATGAATTATTTGTTGTTTTATTACTCTTTTAAAAAGAACTTAATTCTATTGTGGTAAGATGAAAATATAAAATATGGTAGTGTGAAAAATTATACTAATATTTAGAATGTATATGCACCAATTTGCCAAGTTATTGCACTAACTTGAACATTTCACATGTTGATGGACCAATGTGCACCTATCTGCCAAGTTATCGCACTAAATTGAGCATTTTACAACTTGTTGGACCAATCTGCACCCACCTGATAAGTTGTTGTATGGTGGGTGCAATTTACTCTTTTAGAAACAATAATTAGTTAGAATAATTACATAGGAATATGATTGTTAGTTTACATGGAAATATTAGTTACTTAAATTATTAGTACATGTTATTAGAAAAACTAGTTAGTTGAAGTATCCATGGGATAACCCTGATCGATAGAAGTCACCGCTAAACAAGTTTTGACAAGAACTACGAATACTTGTTATTAGAAATGTTAGTTATTTAAATTATTTATGAATACTAGTTTAGACGAAAATAGTTAGATGTAATTATTTAGTCTGAAATTATATGGTTAGTTTAGAATGCAATATTTTTGTGTACATAGGATTATTAGTTTAGTCAGCAATAATATTTATTCAGAATCGTTATTATGGAAGTAAATATGTGTAGATGTAGATGTATTAGTGTAGATGTAAAAATGTGGCAATTAGAATTATGTGGCAATTATATTTTCAGTTATAATTACTTTATAATTAGTTTACATTATATGAATGGTGCATGTATGTTGTCGTTTGGGTAGGAATTAATTAGAGTTCGTATATCTTGCCAGGCATGTCAGAAACTTTGCCTTTTCAAGTGTTCTATGGTGCTGGGGATGTGAGATATGGTCCTGAAGGGGTAGATTTGTCAGGGTTTAGATCCATCACAAAGGAAATACCTCGAGCCAGAGAGAGGACTTGGGCTCCAATCAGCAATTGGCTGTTTAAAGCATTCGGGCTAAATCGAGACGAACATGAGATCTCGGTCATGGCCTTGGTGAATCGGAGGGAACCAGTATTTTGGGAGCTAATGCCACTTGGAGGCACCGAGAACTGGCAGAACTATGTCAATATAACAACCAGCCGAGGAATACCGCTGGTATTATTTGTTCAAGCGTTCGAGAAGGCTACAATTAGTACTGAAGCGCCTGAGGAAGATGAAGGCCAGGTAGAGGAAGAGGGAGGTCAGGGAGATACAGTATCGGAAGATCCAGAGGCGATGCATGAACTTGCTGAAGAGGAAGATGCTTCAGAAGAACCTCGTCAAGCAACTGGCGAGGCTGATGAGGGGGAAGACATTATTGAGATAGTGGATGAGTTTGAGAGGGAGGGCGAAGAGCATGAAATGGACAATGACTCCTCAGACGATGAAGATGATTATCGTGTCCCGCAGAACTGGGAAGGGTATGACTTTTCAAGGCTGAATGTAAATGATGGAGAAGCCGTCCAATGGGAGTACAAGGAGAATGAGGTCTGCGTCGGGTCAATGTATGGTAATACTGATAATATGAAGGAAGCTATAAAACGTTGGTCCACTCTGTCATTGCAAAGGCAGTTCAAAGTGCTCAAGAGCAGTCCGAGAACATTTGATATCCGTTGTGTGAGAAGTGAATACCCTTTCAAGGTGTACGCCTCTAAGGGCAAGTGGAAGGATTTCTGGGAGGTCAAGATTGTGGTCGATCACACATGCCAGCTTGAGCAATTAGCACCAACTCACCGCAACCTGACAGCTGCTTTTGTTGCCAACTATATGTATCCTCAGATCGTGGACAATCCTAGCTATGAGCCAAAGTCAATTATTTGTGTTGTCGAGGAGGAGTTCAAATATAAAATTAGCTACAACAAGGCTTACAGAGCGAAGCAGAAGGTGCTGGAGATGAGGTGGGGGACGTATGAAGCTTCATATCATAACTTGCCGGTGCTCCTGCAGACCATATCCCTTAGAAATCCTGGTACCTACTATGACTTGAAAACATATACATGCATCCAGAAACCAGGGAAACAGGTGCTCCAACGGTCGTTCTTGGCCTTGGGCGCTTGCATTGAGGCGTTTCCGCATTGTCGGCCAGTTATTTGCATAGATGGAACTTTTTTGACAGGAAGGTACAAAGGCACAATCCTCACAGCCGTTTTATGTGATGGTAATAGGCAGTTGTTGCCTTTGGCAATTGCCATTGTTGAGAAAGAATCTGGGGATACTTGGTATTGGTTTCTAGAGAGGGTCAAGCAGATGATTGTGAAAGATGTAGCCAATGTGTGTCTGATTCATGACCGGCATAAGGGCATCTTACAAGCAATTGATGACTTGCAGAATGGTAACCTCGAGCGTCGTAGGACATTGCAATGACCAGACCTGAAAAGCAGATGGTGCATGGGGGCAAACTTTCACAGCCAATTTAGAAACAAGACCCTTATGAAGCTATTTAAGCGGTTGTGTAGCCAGAACCAGGAGAGAAAATTCAACTTTCTATGGAAAAAATTGGATGAGCTGACAAAGAAGCAAACAGCTCAGCTAGCGAAGAGGGCTGCCAATCCCGAGGAGGACGACCAGGGTGACTCGTGTCCGAAGCACCTTCTTCCTTTAGCCAGCAGATAGCGGACGCTCCAGTAGACGACGTCCCCCAGTTCAGCTGGGCTTCAGCCGTCTTGGCCGCCACGTACAGGGGCCTGTGCAAGTGTTGCACGAAGTCAGCAGCAGAGGATCCTATCTTTGTTGGGTCCTTCAGCTCTGGTCGTACGAGCGGTTCCCGGTGGGTCGGTGTGACATCCCCGGTTTTTGAAAGGCACGAAGTTTGACCAAAGTCAAAATTTGGTCAAAATTCGACATAAATTTGAAGTAAATATATATAATTGGTCAAAAGGATTGGGAGAGCATGTTTGACACAAAATTGGGATGAAATAGAGTATGTAAATAGCACAATTAAATAGAGGAAAGAAAAAGAGAAAAGTTACTATTGCAAATCTGAAAATAGGGTGTGAATTTCAGTTTTTGGTCATGTTGAGCAGCAATGTTTGAGCGATCATAAAAATGTATTGGTTGATCTTTTGACCATGGTACAAAAATGAAAGTTGTAAAGTAAGGTATAAAAAACAACTTTGTTTTTGGGTTCAGCTTGATCTTAGATGTAAATCAAGGAGAAAACTGGGTTAAAAATTGAATCAGGAAATAATTGAGCAAATTCAGAGTTTCAGAGGCTGAGTTGAAATTTCTCAAATTGAGCTCAAATCATTGTGAATTTGAAAGAGGTCCAAAAATAAGAAATGAAATTCAAGTCAAGGCAAAGAACTTTTGTGTTTTGAGGAACAGCAGGTTCTATTCAAAAGTTGGGAGTAATTTGAGTTTGAATTTCTGAACAAGGTTAGGGTTTCAGAGTTCTTATGAACACCCTAAACCGACCGGGGATCAAGGCTCGAATTCGAGCGTTTGGTTGAGAATTTGAGTATGGTGTAAAAATAGAAAATGTAATTGGATGTGTTACGGACAAGTTTCATTTGGAGATCGAGGAGAGTTTGAATAGAAATTCAAAAGTAATTTGAGATTTCAAATTTTCTGTCTGAAAATGGGGAATGAAATCGGCCGACATTGAAGCTTCGATTTCTCTCTGTATCCAGCTTGATTCGAGGAAGCCCCTATATAAAAGTTGGAGTTCTATGATCCCTCTATAAGATGTATTATTGGAGTTTGGCATGGGTAGATGAAGTTTTGGGAGAAAGATGGCTCGCAATGCCTCGGTTTAAAAGCTCGGTGGGCAGCTATGGCGGCCGACGTCGGTGGGGAAGGCGGTGGCTCGGCCACGCGTCGCCGGGCATGGCTTCATCGTGGCAAGATGTTCAGCAGGAGGTGGCGGTCGTCTTGGGGCAGCTCTCGTCGATATATACCGCCCTATGCCGCGTTCTTCTTCTTTTCTTCCTCCTCCCTCGCTTTCCTTTCCCGTCGCTCGCCTTTTTCTTTTTCTTCTCGGTCGCCGGTGAATTCCGCCGTCGTCCGGCCGTTGTAGTCCAATTCTCTCCGCCCAAGGCTTCGCTTTGAACTCCTCTATCTCTTCGATCGCTTTCCGTTGAGTTTCATCCACCACAGCACCTCCACGTCGCCGTTTTCCTCTTCGTTGCCGACCGGTGCCACCGCCGTTGCGGCAGCCGCACGTGGGCAGCCCACCTCAGGTCATCTCCGTCCAAGTTAAGCCCCGTGTGAGCTTCCTCTCGTCTCAATGATGCTTGTGGGCTAGTTGTGGGCTAGGTTTAGGACTCCGGTTGCCGGTTGCGCGTCGTCGCCGCCGCGTTCGCCGCCGTGCGCACGTCCGCCATGGTAGGCGCACGTGAGCAAGCCGCTCGGGGCCATCGCAGCTCGCGTTAGGGGTTGCGTTAGCTTCGCCTTGTCTCGCTGGTGCTCGTGGACCTGTTCTTCGGGGCTGTGTCCCCGCCGTTTAGCCGGCTGGCGTGCGCCACCGCGTCGCCGCCGCCTGCTCCGTCGGAAGCCTCGTCGGTGCAGCAATCGAGGGGGAAGAGAGGGGGAATAGATGCGTAGGGTCAAGGGGGGGTCCTGTGGGGCAAGTTCCGAGGCCGGGGAGCCTCGTCGCCGGCGAGCGGCCGCGGTCAGGGCCGGCGGGCGCCGTCCGCGCCGCGCTCCCCTGTTTTGAACGGGGGAGGGACCGCGGGGGAGAAGGAGCGGTTTTTCCAGGGGGTTTTGTGCAAAACTGCCATTTAGGTTTTTGAAATAGATTTAAATTTCGTGTTTTTCACCTTTTAATTCATAGAAAATCATAGGAAAGTCCAAAAATGATGAAATAAATTTTGTTAAACTTGTTTTTAAGTTTATCATCCATTAAAAATGTTAAATAACCTTGTGTAGATAATTAATTTAATTCCTTTGTTTAGCTTAATTAAATAAATATTTAATAATTTCTAAAAGAGATAAAATTCTGAATAATTCTTTTATAAATAGAAATAATTTCTAAAATTGTTTTATGTATTTATTTAAATGCTTTACCCTTTAGAAAATGATTTTAAATCATTAAAAATAAACTAAAAATGATTTAAGGCAAGTTTTATTAAAGGAAAAATATAGGTATATCTTTTAAAAATCTTGGATAGTTGTGTTGGCTTGCAACTTTATCGACAAGGGAAAGTTGCTTAGCTTTTTCATAAAGTGTTGCATCGCATATCGCTAACTTGCATTACGTTTTAGTATCTCAAACTTCGGAGTACGAGCTCGTGGGATTCGCGGAAGAGCAGCGACAAGTCAAGGAAGTGATCGTCGTCGCTCCGGAATCTCGTATCGCCGAAGAATCTAACTTGCTCGTGATTCCAGGCAAGCCCCGGTGCATCTTTGAATCACCCATTATTTCATAATGTTCATGAGTCCAAATCTTATGATTTTATGTGCACTAGGTTAGGGATTGCTTGAAACCCTTTTATGCATGAGATATTCCTTGGTAGAACTATCCTTGCCTAGCTAAGAAGTTTGATTAGCAATGTCTACATTGGCTATGCTTAGTAAAGTTAAGTTAAAAGATAATGATATAGGCTATCACCAATCTTATATGAATCATGAAAGATTCGAGTTGAAAGATAGTGGGCAGAAACTGGTAGGAGAGATTGGGGTAAGCTCGATCCATAGTTCTGCCTACTTGCTTAAATTGACTAAGGACCGATCCGTTGTTTAAGCAATTGATCGAGTGATTCTACCTGGTTTCTTACTGGGTTATGGGACCAGTAAAGCCAATTAGATTAGCTGGCTCGTTGATTGAAAATATCGCTTACCGGTGCTTGCTGGGTCGGAGAAAGGCGGGATCGTAATCTGGAACTCACGAGGTGGTCGCCAGACGTGGGGCCCACATGGGGATGCGTTCCCGGGTTCGGGTAAGGATATTTCCGGTCTTTGGTCCAACTAATTGAAAGGTTGTTGCGTACAGTAAGTACGACTGTGCGTGGCTGGGGGCTGGGTATCTCCTGCAGGATGTACATGGATCCGGATCGACACAACTCTTGGTTATGAGTGCACTTGATCAAATTTTAAACATCGTAGAGGAAACAAGTTGAACAAGATCAGTGTGATTCATAAATGCTGGTTGAGCTTAGTACAACCTGTATGCAAAATATTTTATAACATAGATGAGTAACTAACAACTCAACTGAGCATAAAATACATGAAATATAAGGATCAAGTTTTAGTAATGCTTTTTAGGCAAAAGAGACGCGTCAGCCAAATCCACATAAAGCCCAATCATATTCCTTGAGAGTCTTTTCTTTGGTAAGGCGGGTAAGTCTTGCTGAGTACCTTCGTACTCAGGGAATCTTCCTTTTGTTTTTCAGAAGAAGCTACGGAGGAGATCACCAAGAAGATCCAGAAGACCTAGATCATCGTGGTCCCGGTGACGCTAGGGTTAAGCCGGAGGCTGTAGATATGTGTGATATAGAACTACCTAGACTGGTTTGTATTAAACTCCTAGTAATGGTTTGACTTGCATTTAAGCTCTCTTCAAAACCTGGCTTGTAATAAGTAAGAATCTGGGTATGTTGTGTAAAAATGATAATGTTCGTTGTGTTCTCCTTACCGAAAACGATCCTGATGTATGGCAAAGATATGAGTTAACGTGGTTTATCGAGGGGTCCTTGGGGACACTCGACAGATCCCAGTTTAAACTGTTTGAAGTGCGTCCGATAACCGTAACAGGTCGTTATCGCGCACTTGAGCCAGTTTAAATTGGCGGTTCTGCCACAGCCGGCCGCACGTGAACTTGGAGCCGTACATAGAGGCGGGCCACGACGAGGTGGACAGGCCCACGATGGCTTCGCTGTGGTGCCTTAGGAAGGTATGTTATCTCAATTTGGTTATTTCGCACTGTTGTATAATAAATTTGTATGATGACATGCTGCGAGCCTAACGAATCTTTTTGCAGCTTGCTTGGGTCGGCGTGCAGACGAAGAAGTCGTACCCTGACTTTGTTGGCCAGTTCGACGCCCTAGTCAATACTGACGTGAGGTGGAGTCCGTACAGTCCCGCCGACCTTGCTGCTCGAGATCCACAGGGACTTTCTTCTTTGTGCCTTCGAGACCAGGAGTACTGGATGACGAGGAAGCTGATCGTCTACGACATACACGTTGAGGAGTACCACGTGCACCGGGTCATGAGGCAGTTCGGCCTGCACCAGGACTTTCCCGTGCCGGTTACGCACTCAGTGCCCGCCCACGTGCACAGGTACGTGAAATTGAGTTGCGTATTATGCCTTGTTAGACAATATCATTAGACATTGAGTATGACATTTTGTATCGTAGGTGGACACGTCAGGGTCAGCCTCCAGCGTCACTGTGGGCGGCCAAGATCCTACCTTACGTCCAGTCTTGGGCAGAAGCCCAGGATGACGTGGTCTTCGAGGACCGGCCACACACCAACGAGGCTTTCACTCAGTACCTGCACTGGTACCTTTCGAGGACGCGCGTGCGCGTCATGCACGTTCCAGCAGAGCCACCGATGACGGCGGGGGTGTCGGAGACGTACCCCCTTGCGAGGGATCAGAACTTTTCAGTTGCGGTAAGTTTCCTCTACTACTTTATTTTGATTGGAAAACTAGTTTAAATATTTAGAAACTAGTTCGTACGAGTCGTTACATCACATTTGTTGCACTTGTGTTTCCTTTAGTATGACGTCATCCAGGAGATTGAGGCAGTGGCTACGTCGAGCATTGGACAGTACACCAACATGACGCCCGCGCAACACCTGAGCACGTACCAGAAGATGGTCGAGCTCTGCAGTCAGTTTCGCCGAGACGTCACTTGTCGTGGCGACGACACTCTCCTTCCACCACGTGCTACGCGTCCGGTGCAGCATGCCGGTCCTTCTACACGACATGCCAGCACCGCGCCGCCACAGGCACCCTTTCTTAGCACGACGGCGTCGCCTCGCCCTCCTCCGCCCACGTACACGCCACGTCCAGGTACATCATACTATACTATACTCTAATCTTACTTATAATAGCACTGTAAATTCAATTTAAATATACAATTTGCTTTACCTGTTCGTGTAGTGCCAGGGTCGTCGTCGTTTTCTCCTATGGGTGCGTATGGGCCCGGATCTTCGTCACGTCTACGACCCATGACCAGCTTCGGTATGTATCACACAACATGTGTCAACTATAATAGTAAATACCTATTTTATTCGATCATGACATTTTCATTTGTTGAATCAGAGTACCGGTATAGTCCTGGGTTTGACGACTACGACGCAGCTGGGGACGTGGACCAG
The DNA here is from genome assembly GCA_015342445.1 of Digitaria exilis. Classification (NCBI taxonomy): domain Eukaryota; kingdom Viridiplantae; phylum Streptophyta; class Magnoliopsida; order Poales; family Poaceae; genus Digitaria; species Digitaria exilis. The sequence continues at coordinate 2,652,559 of JACEFO010002109.1, read as the reverse complement.
TGGGAGCGGCCAGAGTGGGAGCGGTCAGACTGGGTTCAGTCCTACTACGGCAGTAGACACCAGGAGGAGGCCGGCCCTTCACAGTTCAGTGACGCCCCACTACCGACTCAGGCGACTCAGGTGGAGCAGACACCACTTCCTGACCCGGGTCGCCGGCCTGCCCATGAAATAGTTCCACCGAACCCACTGACGTACTCGCAGCACCACACCAGGGTGGCCCGGGATGCAGCGAGACGTGGCAGGAGAGGGCCCCCCAAGCGCGGACGCATCTAGTCTATGTGTTTTAGTTATGTGTATGCATGTTTAGTTGCTTGTAGTGAACTATGTGTATGCATGTCTACTTGTCTGTAATGAACTCTGTGTCTTTATTTCGTAGATGCAACTCTGGACGATGGGATATGACACTGGCGAGCCTATGCCCTATCAATGTGTGACAATGACAGGTGCCATCGAACGTGGGGTCCACGACATAGGATTCCTTCATCCATGCAGCTTTCACTTAACTACTATGGTAAACTTCGTCTATGGACCAACACCGGCGTGCTCTATATAACACACACAAGCACCAACGATGAAGGCATCCACTAGCCATTCAACAGCCATAGCTATGTCGACATGGAGGGATGACCGTAATGCGATTCCTCCATGGAATGAGCGGCCCAAATGCCATTGCGGATTCTGTACATGGCTGCAAGTTTGGGATGAGCCATTACCTCAAGGCAAGAAGGGGTGTAGGTTCTTCAAGTGTCCCGACATAGATGATGATTTCAAGGTCCTTCTATTCTACTAATTCTTGCAACATTGGTTTATCCTATGACTAGTCCAGCTAACCACTGATGTTTTTACAGGCTTGCACATTCATGCAATGGGTCGATACACGTCCATTAGGGGCGGTTCGGCCAATCCCCGAGCAAGTTGAAAACAAATCGTAATACTATGCTTGGCTCACACAGGCTCGGGAGGAAGCACGTCTTGCCCGGGAGGAACATGAGCGACGAGTTCGGCAACAATAGATCCGTTTAAAGGGTAAAGAAGATGAGCTAAAAAGACGGCGAGCCCAGCTAGGTGAGCGAGAGGCGGCCCTCAAGATTCAGGAGGAACAATTCCAAGCTCGTGAGGCGGATCTCAAAAGGGAAGAAGAGAAACAGAAGCACCGCTACAAGGAGGCTGGACAATCTTCCACGACTGATGGAAGGAAGGGGAAGGAAAAATTTCTTCGCTTCACCCAGTAGATAGGTCACTATCTATGTTATTTTATATTCCCTAAGGCATGTTATCTGTAGAAACGGTTACCTAATGACTGGTACCGCTCATGCCATTGTAATGTTATGTGTGTGTGATGTAAGTGGAAATGTTGTTTGCAAATCATGTTCCCTATGTTTTCGTTTACATTACTATTTCCTGTCACGTTCTATTTCAACAATCGATGCTTCCACCAAAATAGTTCAATTCAAAAAGAAAAAACACGCAGACCACTTCAATTCGAATGGAAAAAAACTGCTTACCACCGGTTCAACCGGCTATTACAGCCCAGCCCACTTACCACCGGCCTGCCAGCGGCGGAAGCTCCTTCCGCCGTTTCAAATGGCGGCAGCCACTTTCCGCCGGATGAAACGGCGGAAGCCACCTTTAACCGTTTCATCCGGTGGAAGGTGGCCCAGGCCACATACCGCCGTTTGGGCCGGCGGAAAACCCATTCCGCCATTTGAACCGGTCAGAGGGTAACAAAATTGAATTTTTTTTTTGCGCATATAGTTTTGAAAATTCGAAAAAAAATAATATAAAAAAATTCATCTTCGTCGGCCTGACCCAGCAAGATCACTCTCGGCCCGGTCAAGTGTACTTCGTACCTGTTTGCTCTTTTTTTTTTCCAAAACTGTTTCCCTCGTAACTCATTTTTGTTCGCTACCACATCTTTCAAGTCAACTCGTTGTTCGTAAAATATTCGAAAAGTCTTTTCAACCTTTTTTATTCCTTTTCAAAAACTCTCGTCGGAATCCTTGGGCCACAAGGCTACAAGTGGTTGATTTTATCTGATGTTTGAGCCACAACACAAATATGGAGCGATGGCCAAGGTTTTCTCTTCATGCTCTTGGATCTTAAAGCGCGCTGCGGAGTCAACTGATCTCCGTGAAGGATCACCAAATGACCCAGCGAAGCCCCCACGACCCAGGTACTTCATAAGCTGGTTAAATACCTCGTTCTATCTCCATATATACAGTACTAGGATGGTAGGCGCGCTAACACCGCGCCCGTAAAAGATATGTAAATAATATTATGTCTTTACTAAATAATATTATGATAGTGTATATGTTTTAGCTTTAATATTTAATTGTGTATGAGAATGGATAATCATATATTATATTAGCAATATAAAAAAAATACTCTTATAGTTCTCCTAAAATAATATATTGCAAACACAAAATTAAATAGGGAAAAATAAAAACTGCAACAAAAACACATCTTCGAAGTACAAATACTGAGATACATGATCAGACTATGTGCAAGTGGTCTTTAAAATAATATCATAACCTTCACGCTTAACATCTTATTTTGAGGTGCAGTTACACCAACTCTACATCAAAAGAGTGTAAAAGGCTAATCGTACAAAATATAAACATTTATTCACAATCTCTTTGTTGAACTCCATTAATAAATATAGACATTACGTCCATAATTAAACACGATGGGCCGCCCTGCCATGCACCTTTTTTTTACGGTGTGAGGTGAGATAAAACTATAAAAGAAAGAAGTAAGGTAAGAGAGTGTCAGTTCCCTTGGAACTTAAAAGCAACACAGTCACATCTTATGTTTGATACTAATTAAGAGTATTAATTATAGACCACTGACATAATGAATTCTATGAGCCTTAATTTTTTTTTCTCGAGAGACGATTCTGTAAAGCCTAATTATGCCATGATTACCTCATCTGATGTTGTACTGAGCATATGCTAATCGTGGGTTAATTAAACTTAATAGATTCATCTCCCGGCGAAGTCTAGGGCTTAAGGAATTAGTTTCATAATTAAATTATATTAATCATCCTAAATAGCATCGAAACATTTGATTTGGAAAGGTATATTTTAAGCTCTTGAGAACCAATAATCCAATAGAAAGGTAACATGGAACCGTTGACTTCTTGATTTTGTCGTGACGCGCAGTTAATGCAAAAGCCCTATCCACATAAAGGCTGCACGGGACATAGTGTATTTCTCTAACACAGAGCAGGGGCTCTGTTTTTTTATTGCTGTTAATTTCACGCATCGTCACGCGACAGGCGAAAAACTAAGAGACTTTCGTAAGCTACCAAATTACTTTCCGACAAAAAAAATACAATTGGTATAGATAAAATAAAAAGGAAAAAGGAGGAAAAAAAAGGGAAAGGAAAAAGTAAAAAAAATTGAAAAAAAATAAAGAAGAAGAAAACTCACGGAAGGAACCGCTGAGAGCTCAGCGATTCCTTCCGTGGTATAGATAGGACTGTATGTATGTATATATATTTCCTCATGAACGGTCCCGAGAATCATCTTTTTACCTTTGATTTTTGCCTTGTCATGTAAGTATGCCCCGACATGCCTCGTCAGATCGACCATGCAGTGCCAGGTATGCAACTCGGGAGTTTCCCGTGGATCTGTACGCCACGATATTCCTTCCACCCAGGACGAAGACGAGGACAAAAACCCAAGCACCACGAAAGCGACGGCAGCACGACGAAACGGACAAGGAGATCCAGGGGGCGTTGCTTTCGCCTTCATCAGCAGCAGAGCAGCCGGGCAGATCGGCCACGCCATTCTACACGTCATCAGTCGCCGGACGAGCAGCAACCAGGTTCACAAAACCATTCAAAACCGGTCGGTTTCCGTAGGAACCGGTCAAACCGCCCCGGACCGGTAGCGGTTCAGAACGGTTTCAAACCAGTTAAATTTAAAATATTCAAATTTAAATTTAAAATAGAAAAATATCAAAAAAATTCCTAAAAATACTTCAAGATATATGTAATCTATTGGTGTCAAAAATTTTCAAATATTTGCTCATTTGATATTTTTTGCAGGTATTAGAAGTTCAACAAAAAAAGGAAAAGAAAAAAAATCGGCTCATTGAACTTCTAATGCACACAAAAATACTAAATACACTAATATTTGAAAATTTTTGACACCATTAAATTCTACGCGCCTTGAAATATTTTTAGGAATTTTTTCTTTTATTTTTTTAAATTTTTAGTTAAATTTGAAAACATGACAAATTATGTATTAAGCCGGCTTACCGTCCAAACCGGCCGGCTTACCGCCCAAACCGCTCGGCTTACCGGTCAAACCGGGTGGCTTACCGGTTCAAACCGATTGAACTAAGATTTCATATACATTTGAATTCAAAATTTGAATTTGTCTGGTTTTGACCGGTTCCCGCGGGAACCGAACCGGTTAGCCGCTACCGTTGGCCGGCGGTTCGGCCAATCGGTTCGGTTTTATGAACCCTGCCGCAACTCCCTCCTTGTTGCTGCTGTTGGCCTCGATCTGCCGGCCGGCCGCGGCCGAGATCTCTCGTCCACAGGCAAAGCAACCGCACATCTATCGCACGGCGCCGGAGGCTGGACACGAGATCTGACGTATGTACGTGTGGACGACAGGTGGACACGTACGACGACGTGGAGGGTGTGTATGTACACTGGTCGGGGGTGCGGCGGCGGCGGCGCGTCAGCCTCACGTGTGGAGAAGGCGCGGCGTGCGCTATTCCAGAGTCCGGACAGATCCCCTGAGCTTCGCGAGTGCACGGATCGGTTGGTTGGGTTTGTATCCTGCGCGGTGGCTTGACACAATGACACGTGACGCAGGAGGGAAAGAGGCGCAGACATCTGAGCTGGCCGCGCCACCTAGTAGTAAGTTCTTGTTCCCGCAAAAAAAAAAAAAGAATAGTAGTAAGTTCTTGGTTAAGATGGTGCCCGTGGTTTCGAGAGTGAACTGAAGACGACTGATGATGCTGGGCAAGCATTACCATGCAAGCTGCAGTTGCCCAAACGGAATGACTGAGTGGGACGAGCCATCATTTAGATAAGGCAGTGCAGCAGTTTGAAGGAAGGATAACCGATAACGTTTTTACCTTTTATTTTATTTCATTTTATTTTTAAAAATGCGCAAATCCGGGATAAAATTTAAGCAAAATATTGTCAGATTTTTTTTGCCCTGGTCTAAGAAAAACTATTTCACCACACAAATAAAATGTTTCACTCTTATTTATTTTTTTTCCATCTCATAGGGATGACTCCAAGTGCTGGATTTTAATCCAGTGGTACATAAAGTCACATATTTCACTCATAAAACATGTCAAACATTATTCAGATAATAATTACATTTCTTGTAGTGTTATAAATAGAATCACATAAAAGGAGGAGGAGGGGAGGGGGGGGGGGTCATGAGCTATGTAGAAATTAAAATTGATATGATTATGATCATGTCAAATGAGAGTATCATGTAAATTATTGGTTTTATGTTCCGTGAGAGAAAGCTTATTACTACCTCTATTCTTGAATATATGACCCACATTGACTTTTTTTTCTCCGTTTGACTATGTCTTTTCTACAAAAAAAAATTAAGTAGATAATGATACGGGTTAAATCCAAAGTACTGTCGATAATAGATAATACCAATTTTAAGGTACTTAACAAACTAACTAATGAAATATTATTTATCAAAGTTGAAATAAAAATTCAACAGTGCCATATAAGTAAAAAAACGGAGGGAATATAAAATAATATTAAAAATGGTCGTTCAATGTGCTGGCCCCTTCTCACTCCATTTTTAACATTGTAGATGGATGAGCGGAAGCTAGAAGCACCTGAAACGTGGCTTTCCCACGATTTTGTTACTTTAGCTACAATACCCCGAAAGCTAAATTGAGGTACCAAATGCGGTTTAATCAAAGCGACGGCAAACTGACAAAGGCCATACCGACAAATCAAACTGACAAAGGCCATACCAGTACCAAAATATTTTAGCAGTACTCCGTAGAAGGCTAGAGGCAGCAAGACAATGGACAAAAACCTGCTGGGAGAAGATAACAAGAACAAAAAGAGGAAACTGTCATTTATGGTTTCGCGATCTACATAACTTCGATAACGACTAGAAATTGGAGTGAAGAATACCTATCAACTAAAAAAATTCCATTGCTAAAATCACATTAACAAAAAAACTGATTTTTTCTAAGCCCACATTCCAAAATTCCATGATAATCATTTTTCAAAAACGGAGGGAAAAAATATCCTATCACGGGCGGCCACCTCCCCCACCGGAATCTTCCCCTGCGGGCCCACAACCAGCCGGGACAAGTGGCTCACATTTCTTCCCCAAATTCCCACATCCACACCCACAAATATTCGTCCTCCTCCCTCGTTCGTTTCCGCCATTGATCCACCAATTTTTTTCTCAACAAAAGGATCTCCATCCCCACCTCAGTCTCAGGCGAGCGAGCTCTCGCGGCTCACGTCCACAGGGGCCGGCAGCAGTAGGCCCCTCCCGCCCGCCCGAGATCCACAGGCAGCCGCGGCGTGGTGGAGCCACGATCACCCGCCAGCCACCGCGGATAAAAACCAAGGCGCGGCCGTGAGAGGCAGAGTCGGAGCGAGCGTGCGTGTGGTGGGTAGCGAGCGGAGGAGCGCGCGCGGCGATGGCGGCGGCGGCGGCGGCAGTGGCGACCGTGCCCTCCCCATCCCCCGCCTCCAGGCGGCTGCTCCCCTCCTCCACCTCCTCGGCGGCACCGTCGCTCCTCCGGCTCCCGAGGCCAGCCAGGCGGCTCCGGCGCGCGCTGCGCGTCGTCTCGGCGGCTGCGGGTGGCGAGGCTGACGTGATTCCGGGTCCGGGGAACGAGGGGGAGGCCGCGGTGCCGGGGAGGCTCGAGGAGCCGCGGGACGAGCCGCTGGGTGGAAGCCAGCTCGACATCGGCGGGCTCGCCTTCCAGGGCGACGTGGGCGGGGGCTTCGCCGGCGGCAGAGGTGCGGGATCCGGGGCCTCCGGCGGCGGGGACGGGAACAAGATGCTAGACCGGACCATCAACACGGCCATCGTGCTCGGGGCCAGCACCTACGCGCTCACCAAGCTCCTCACCGTCGACCAGGACTACTGGCATGTACGTCTCTTAGTTTTTGAGCCCCTTGTTCTAGCTTTAATTAATTGATTCTCTATTAGATTCGGATTTAGTACTACCAAGCCTTGTTTTGGGGGTCTTATTGATGGTATTTTGTGCAGGGGTGGACGATCTTTGAGATCCTTCGGTACATGCCCGAGCACAACTGGTCGGCATATGAGGAGGCACTCAAGGCCAACCCTGTTCTGGCCAAGATGATGATCAGTGGCGTCGTCTACTCTCTCGGTGATTGGATCGCACAGGTGCGTGCTCTGATCCATTTCCATTTTCATGTTATCTCTACTCATATTGTACCGTCCTGTTGCTGCAATAGTGCGATAACTCTATTGTTGCTTCTGCTGCTGCTGCTTATGCTTACAGTGCTACGAAGGCAAACCCATCTTTGATTTTGACCGTGCTCGGATGTTCCGGTCTGGCCTTGTTGGGTTCACGCTTCATGGGTCACTTTCACATTACTACTACCATATCTGTGAGGTAAACATTCTCATTCTACCTAGTCAGCCATTGTATTTTGCAGTTCACCAAGTAACAGATGCCCATGTGATGCATATTTTGACTGCACCAAAGGTTAAGGAAGTTCCTAATTTGATGAATTTACTATACAAAATGATGAATTGACGAGTTGTCCCATCAACTGATTTGAAAACAATTATGCCACTTTGTTTGGGTTCGCATGCTTAGATGCTCAAGTGAGAGAATCAATAAATCAAAAGTAAGGGTAAAAGACTACAAGTTGTTTAAGGTTGATCTGTGAAGAGCCTTGAATCTGCATAGCATAATAAAGGGGGGAAGTAGTGTTGGATCTGCAATACTGTGTGCAATCGTTATATTTTTAACAAAATAAGAGAGCTATTATGCAGTCTAAGGCAGAATTGACAATTGAGAGAGTAAACACTTTTCTTATGTTGGCAGGCGCTGTTCCCATTCAAGGATTGGTGGGTTGTCCCTGCAAAGGTTGCATTTGATCAGACGATCTGGTCTGCAATTTGGAACAGCATCTACTTTGTGGTCTTGGGTTTCCTTCGGTTGGAAGCACCTACCACTATCTACAGCGAGCTGAAGTCCACATTCTGGCCCATGCTTACAGTAAGCAGCCATCCTCTGTGAATACGCATATCATGTTTCTTCAGTATGCAGAAGCAATTGGTGCAAAAAGAGTAGTGTTTCTTGTTTTCGCCATTTTAAGCAAATCCATACCTACTGTTAGGCATGTTACTCGGTTAGTTGAATTGTGTTCATCGGAATTCTCAACTTGAGTAATATTCCATATCCTTGGGATGATTATCCAGCTTCCCAAATTCTGATGCATATGTTTGTTGGCCCAAACATTGTTCATTTGTCGGAATAAAAAGGGGCTAGGGGCTGTTTGTTGGCTCAATGTATGTATATGTATTTGCTTTGTTCACATAGCAAAATAACTCATAGATTGAGCCAACTTTAATTAAATGAAGGTTAACATAGCAAACCATAGTAAACCCTCCATATTTGTTATTCCATGCTTGTATAGCCCCCACTTCATGATTATGAAGCTTTTTCCACTGAATACACAGCTGACCACAACCTACATGTTTCTTGATCATGTTCTTACAAACATTTGTACACAACTGTACAATTTTATCTGAGTCTCTACTTTTGTGACAGATGATAACTTTGCTTTTAATTGTTGTTGCAGGCTGGGTGGAAGTTGTGGCCTTTCGCACATTTGATTACATATGGTGTGATTCCTGTTGAGCAAAGACTTCTATGGGTGGACTGCGTTGAGCTAGTCTGGGTTACGATACTGTCAACGTGAGTTTTACCACCTTTTTTCCCCCTAATTTTACCTACCGCAGCTAAACTTATAAAGTTCAAACCTGAACTCCCTTTTGTTCCTCCCTAGTTACTCAAACGAGAAATCAGAGGCAAGGAATGCCGATGGCACCTCCACTCCAGATGCTTCCAAGGTAAAGTATATCTAGTTGAATTTCGATGAATTGTGGCAACACTGACTTGTTGTATCATCGTGTTAACATGGAAAGTTGTTGCCATCCTTTTCAGGATAGCCCTCGATAACAATCAGAGACACCACGGAAGCAGCTTCGCCTTTCATCGTTCCAGGGTTGATGTAAATTGTACAAATAGCTGCAGTAGCTCTGCAGGTGTAACTTTTTTTTTTTGTTTTTTTTATAGATATACATGTAACACGAATCGTGCAGCATGTGCCGTAGAAAATCAGAAAGGAAGTAGCATTGCCCAGCTGCCGATGAAATCAGAGTTGGGCGATAATGCAGGTCCTGGAATTTTTGTCAGTTAGGGCTGGTTACATCGGATTTAATCTGGGTCAGGAATGATAGATATAACAAAAAATTTATGATAGGTACAATAAAAGGTTAGGGTTTGTTTTGGGTCGGGAACTAATTTACTCATGATTTACTCGTGTTAGGTACACCAAAAAATTGATAATCAATCCAACTAGTCAAGAGATTTTCGGTCTCTTGTATCTATCATAAGTAATTTAGCTCTCTACCTGGAATAAATCTTGGTCTTTTATTGTTTCTATCTAATAATTTTTTTGTTATATCTATCATTCTCGGTCTAGATTAAATCTGATGTAATCGAACAAGCCCTTACACATATCAGATTATTCTGCTGGCTATCAGTGGTAGAAGTGAGAATGCGGAGGGAGTAGATGGCAAATAAATAAGCCCTTACGCATGTCATGATAAAAATACAGTTAATGATAAAAAAAAAGTTATAAATAAATAAATAATATTTCCATAATTTTTTTTAATAAGACCAATGGTCAAATATGATTTCTCAAACTAAAAAAAAGTCATCTGTTTTGGGACGGAGGGAGTAGATGACAAATAAATAAGCCCTAAGTTTTCCTACATAAAAAACATAGCGTTTTGGTAGAACTGAATAGGCAAAAAAAAAATAGAAAGAACGAAAAAACTAGTATGGCCGTACAGGCAGATGTACTCTGGCAATTGGCATGTAACTAAAATTATTTACATTCGAATAACTTCGAACTGGCCGTGTTCATATTCAACGCAGCTTTCAGCAAGAGGGTGTTTAGTTCCCTCCATTTTGAAAAGTTTACAAAGTTTTTTTTGCATTGGGAAACATGCACTCTCTCTATGAACACTTCCCAACACAAAAAGTACTGAAAAATATGCCAACAGGGCCTTAGCGTAATTATATAAGAAGTAACATGCTAATCATTTAATAACATTTTTCTTTTTCATCTCTTTAGTTGTCTTTTTTTTTTCCATGAGTTGCTCATGACGTTGCACAATTTTTTTTTTTGAACCTCTTGTCGATTTTACCCGGTGCTGGATGCTGAAATCAAAAGCACAAAGAGCTAGAACTGGAGGGGGCAAAAGCCAACATGTGTTCAAACACGGCAGATGTTTTAACTGCGGAAGACGCGAGTGCAGGGTTAACAAAACCATAACAGTACCGATTTTTTGAAATGAAAAAACCGATCCAGCTATGTGAAACCGCCGGCTAACCAACGATAGCGGTTTTATAGTGTCGGTTTGGGAGCGGTAACCAGGGGTTTTTTGCAACCGGAACCGGCTGGTTTTGAACGGTTTTGTTAACCCTGCGCGAATGAGCAATGAGGGTAAACGATTTTAGAGACATACCGTGCTTTCAAACATTTCTGTATAGTACAGTTGAGGTGAAGACATATATGCCCGTACTTTAAAGATGTGGCACTTTGGTGCCCAAAAACCTAATAACCACCTATACATAAGACTACCGTGCAGCTACAAGATTGTCAGATTATATACAACTGAGAACACAATTTGTAAATTACATCGTGCCATCAGCAGCTTTCATAATTTGGAGCACGGTTTTGGCTGCCATCTTTCTAGCGTCAGGCTGGGTGAGGCCCGTCTGAGTGGCCTTGTATGCAGTCCCATTGGCCTGCACTTCAGCGACTACTGATGACATTCTGTTGTCATGAGTTACTGTGTATGTAATACTGTAAGCTTTGCTATCGCATAATTCCTGCAGCTCTGCCACTGGGTCCATCTCCAGAGTGTCTGGGGTAGCAAGAGGTTCCAGTAGCCGTTTCATGCTTCCCCAAACAATCTCTTTGTCGCACTTGCTGTCAAGATATATTGCACCAGCAATAGATTCAATTACGTCACCTAGAACCTGCATGTTTGCGAAAACAAAAAGTAAAGGTTACGTTGCTCCAAAATTTGAAGGCAAAGAGTCACCTCCCAAGATTAATCAACAGTTCATGTCGTTTTTATATATATTATTCCCAAAAATGATGGAGACCTTGACATGGAAAAGATCCTACTAGGGTCTCTTTATTTTATTTTATTTTATTTTATTACTAATTATAGAAAGCAAAAGATCATTTAGCAATACCAGCATAACATCAAATGTACTCCCTCTGTCCCAAAATAGATGTCATTTTCGTTTCCCAAGAAAACAGCACCTTTCAACATTAACTAATTATATATAAAATAATATTAATATTTATAATACATCATTATTATCATTAGATAGATATTTGGATCTAGTTTTTTAACAAATTTATTAGAGATATAAATATTGCACATATTTTTCTACAAATCGAGTCAAAGTTGAGAAAGTAACACGTGCACGCATACCATAACGTCATCTATTATGGGACGGAGGGAGTAAGTGTCAAAATTTGCCAGATAAAAGGGCATTTCAATTATCGCATGCACTAACAGCAAACTCAAGTCTTCGGGACTGGCCTAACAGGCTGAGGCATGAGCCACAAACAACTGTGTATGGCATTAGTTAGGAATTTACTTTCTTAGAGATAAGTTCCTTCACTTCCTTAAAGCACCTTAATAGCCTCCTTGTTATAAGTTAGTTGTTCTAGTTAGGAAACGACTAATCATTAATTGTTAAACTCGAACTGAGGTTACTAGCTCGTATACGGCCAACTAGGGGCAATTTATCCCTAAATATGGCAAATGGACACTGAAAACACTGTAAATGTGCTAAAAAATATCAACAATATTACCCACCCATAAGGATCAAACAGTCAAGAACACGCACCTTTGGTAGACCAATACCAGCTTCCCAACCATGTGATGGGCCGGAAAATGACTGCTCGGAAATGTCAAGGTAGTCAGCCATCCTTTTGTGCAGTGCAGATGACGAATGAAGAATATGCTTATGTAATCCTGCTTTAACTGCTGCATGAGCATAGCAACTATTGTTCACAGAAGCTTTCCGTAGATCTGTCAACAATTCTGGAGTGCATTCAGGGTATCGATGGTAGAAATAATCAGTGAAAATATGATCTAATACAGCATCTCCAAGAAACTCAAGCCGCTGCACAGGTACATGAAGCCATAAGTAACCCAAACAAAACAGCTGTTTATGCATAGTACTGAATTTATTTATAGATGATACATAATATAATGGAAAATATGGCGTATTTCATGGCAGTATAGGAAACAATGAACAATGCCTTTGAGCTACTTTTTTTTTCCCTAAGATGCATTAGAAAAAGATAAAATATTGCACTCTGTGAACTGAAATGTCCAGTGTTGTCATTCAAGACAATAGCTTATTTATTCAGTTTTTTTGGACACGCAGGAGATCTGTATATCATTTCAATAATAGAAGTCTTATATATTCAGTTCATGCAGTGCAGTAGCAAATGAAAGTAAAACACACTACACGCTCCCATGTAGTGTTTATGCACACCCATCACACTTGTTACTCTCAAATGAAAAAATGAACCTTGTATAGATCGCTTGTTGCAGACTTTTGACAGAAAAAAAGTACATGGATTCTACTGTAGATATATACCCTTCATATTATGTAGCCCACAAATATGACTTTTTCTAAAGAAAAAATAACTAGACCCATAGGGGCAAGATAGCCTACAAGGCATTGCGTTAAAGGTGGACAAAAGGCATCGGAGGCTTGTTTCATTACCTGGACCATCCCGAGTCATATGCCGTTTGGATCAAAACTATATCAAATCAAATATATTTTATTGATATTCACAATAGTGTGTTTCTTTACCTTTTTTGCTCTCATTGTTTCAAATGAAACTACCCAATACATACCCAAACCTAGTTGTGAGTTAAATCTAAATTTACTGGCTGATCAAAACCTGTTCTTTTAGAATATGCAAAACTAAGTTTGTTCGTGTTTCAACAATCGTTTTAAGCTATGAATTACTTTTCAATTGAGGTCAAGAATTATCTATAAAGTACGCCAGCAGCCCTCTAACTTTTTTGGGTGTCACCTAGGTCCCTTTGAAATATGAGGACAATAATTATCTATAAAGAGTAGCAAAGGCAGTCTAACAAAGCAAAAACAGAGAAGTGTTAGGCTTAAATCAACCTGATAACATGAAGTAGTGCCAGAAATCTGATATGAACCATGTGTCAGTGCTTCCACCAGCAATGAAGGGTCATTGAAGTCATAGCCAAGCATCACCTCCAGACTTCGCAGGTTAATGAACTTTTCAGACTTGATTGTGACATTCCTTTCAACTGGCATTTTGTGAAAATCTATACGCATTCCTAAAGATTTCATGAAAAGATATGCTGCCTGCTCACCAGCAGCAGTAAGGTAGGCCCCAATTAAGGCCTCAACCGAATCTGCGATTCTCTTGCTTTTGATAGACAGTTTTAATTTCCTCAGCCGGTACAAATTTGAACTAAGGATCACAATTTTACTGTCACCACATGTGTCATAGCCAACCCCTGGAACGATCCATGTTCGTGGGCTGAAAGGTTCGCTTCGAATATATCCCTGAGAAAAAAAAACAATGGCTGTAGTAGAACAGAAACAGCACAGATAAATAACCAATACATGGCAAATAATTGACAGCAACAAATACTAACAGAACAGCGGGACACGTTGCATTAGCCACAGTTTAATAGTACTTTAAGCAGTTTTTTTGTGCTCGATAGGTTACTGGTAACAAGTGTGTCTAGGTCCACTCCATAGGGTTACATTACACAATGACACCTTGGAAGCCATGTAAATGTTGTAAATGACTAATAATTTGATTAGAAAGAAAATATGGACAAGGGATATTAGAAGATTTGGGATCAAATGACCCGTAACCAAGGCCTAATGCACTAAAAAAATAACTAAGAAACAAAAGCAGACTGATAGTACCACAAGATTGTTACTGCAGGCCAGCTGGCATAAAGCCGCATTCGAGATCAAGTTTTTCTTCATCTTGGTTAGCATGCCCTCATGCTGATGTTTGTATTTGCTGAAAAGGTGTTGGGTTGCAATATACTTGAGGAAAGAATCCCCTAGTGTTTCTAATGATTCCTGCGAAAATTCCTCTAGGCATTTTTTTGTTGTGATTGCTTCCAGAATCTGCAGTCATTAAACAAGCGGTAAATATAAAGAAAACACTTGCGCAGACAATGTGCAGAGGGATGATATTCATGCGGACGACAACATGGTGAGTCCATCGGCATTCCAATGCTTACTAGTTCCTATTTGCAAATCCAGTAACTGATCCAAACAGTATCACTCATCCAAGAATACCCCTAAGGGGGTGAAAACATAACAATAAGTCATATAAAAAAAGAAACATAACGAGTAGAACCAATGGTACTCATCTTACGTGAGCAGAACCTTTATTTCAACAATGCAGGCTGCTAAACCAACTCACAGCTTGACAAATGGAGTTATTACCGTACATAAAACAGAAAATTGCACTAAAATGCAAACCTTCTGTGCTGGTACGTCAAACTGCTGCATTATTGGTCCCAATTGGCTTTTCAACTTCACAGAAAGAAGCATACACTGGATACGATACATTATAGAAGGAATAAGTGAGAAGCTGTTCAAAGTATCCGCAGAAAGTTGCGACAAGAGAACTATGCAGAGTTCCGGTGGCAATTCGACAAAATTCCTAGTGCTAGATTCTGAAACAAGTAAAAAGGATAATGGAGTCAGTCATCTGTCAAACAAGTTATTTTAACTAAAGTATTTTTAAAATTTAAAAGTCATGAAAAGTACAAATATAATTTGAATTTTAGTTGAGGATAATTGTTGTGTAGGGACGGAGTCCCAAACTATGAAGGTGGTAGCCATGGTCGAAAGTGGACTGAGGCTATTCATCTTGGTGTTCAGGAGCTATGGTGGAAGAGAGATTATAAGAGATAGATCAATGCATTGCTGAATCCTGATGCATAGACTGTCCTGGCATATATAGAATCCAAACCATCTCCTGATACATGCAACAAATCTCCTATACTTGCTCACAAGCTAACTGAACATATGTGAGCCAATCTGCCTAAGTGGTCCTAGCAAATGGAGGTTAACAACTAACTACAGATAATTGGTAAAATGGTGATGTATAGTAGAATACTCAAATGCTGGATAAAAATGTTTTAAAAGGTGATCTTGGTTCAAATCATTTGCATTCATAACTGGAACAGGAGGTTTAGGGTTTCGTGCATCATTGGAATGGTTCTGTTCTAAACACAATCACAAATTAGATAGCTTGTTTTGTGCATTGTGTTAGCACACTGAACAAAAGTTCCATAGTAGGAACATAGATGAGATGTATAAAAATGCTTCTAGCAATCTTACAACTCTTTCCTCTTCTATCATCTAGTCAATGTTGCTTAACACACCCAGATGATAGTAGTGGAAGGCACAGGTGCGTACTCAAGTCTTAACATCTCCCAGATTTTGAGCACAAAGTAATTTATTCGGCACATGGTGTAAATACCCAAGATGATAGATAACAACAGGCACAAACAAATTACTCTAATCAGAAAGTAACCTCTCTTTTTTTTATAATCACACTTGTGGAGGAAATTCCGCACTTTTAAAAGCTTACTGGCAGCCAAGAGAGGTTGATCTTCACATGTTAAATCAAGGTCATGCCTGAAAAATGTGTACAAAGAAATAGATATATGAAAATAGATTCTATGCTCATCAGAGCATGCCAGAGTGCCAGACAGAATACCTCGGAAGACAAACGCATACCTAGTTTTAAAATGGGTTTTGTAGCTAACAACACTCCCATCACTTCGATGCAGAAGCGAATTTACATTCAAGTCCAGAAATCCAGAAACTGCATAGAGCATGCCATTATGAGGGGTACAGACAATAGAATTTTTAAGCACGCGCCGGCATAAAGGGCCATCTTTTGTCTCAAGTAAACAGGTCTCTTCACAACAATGGCAATGTCTCATATCCTTGTTAGTAGCTTCAAGCATTGGTGAGACTGCGAATTTGAGTATGCACCAGTCAATTTTGCCAGAAACTACAGGCAGAAGCAGATAAACAACTTCAGGTGATACTTGCATGTCAAGTAAGTTCTTAATAGAATCCCTGACCTCCAAATGGTTATTACTAATAATCAATGAAAGAATGATTGTCTGAAATCTTCTAGCAGCAATCACCTGAGCAGAGAGAAGCGGTGTAATCATCATGGAGGGCCCAAAATACTTGCATCAGTGAAATAGTCAAAGGATGGATGCTATGGTAATTACAGAACAAGATAATGTGAGGTCAAAATTTACCTGTTCCTGATTTAGATGAATGATTCCAACATATCTCATGGTGACGCTTACATAATTTTGCACACCCCACAATTTAAATGAGTTGGAGATGAATTCTGGTCCCATATCGCACTTTACAGCCAAAACTATGTCAGCCAGATTTGTTTCAGAATACCCTTCCACTGAGATCATGTAGCAATGATAAAGGCCCAAACGGGAAAAAGATAACCAATTATCCACTAATTGTTCTGGAAAGTAGTCAGGCTGCTCCTTTTTGTATTTGTCAACGACTACATTACGAAATTTGAAGCAAGCTTAGTATTATAGCCCAATTCAATCGTATGCATGTATCCCAAACTGATTACCCAATTAAAACTTATGGATTCGATTAGCAACTTTTGACTTGTTAGCCTGAAATTTTGAGGTATACTAAAAATGATAATCCACAAGGATAAACTTGGGAAACAGACTAAGAAAACTGATGAAGAACACGGTTTAGTTTTGATATAGTCAGCATAAGATATATATCGATTCCACTTAGTAATTTACCAATCGACAGTATCATGAAGTATGAATTGTTTCACACAAAATTCATTTCATCCTGTTTGTATCTGAATAGACAATTGTACCGACTGAACCTACCAACTGACATGAAAATTCCCTCCTATCATCCTACCACTTGCGACTGTTATGCTTGCACATGATCCCACCCTCCACATTGCCTTTAAAATACGGACGGTGAGTTTACAGTGTTGGATAGTACAACTACAAATCAGATAAGTAACTGCGCTTATATACTAACTCAGGGAAAAAAAATACCCAGCCTGTGTATGCAGTAACAGCAAAAATATATTAACAATTACTGGAATAAATAAACCTGTGAATTTATTCTCTATTAATTAACATAGAAGTATAAGCATATACCAATGTCAGGTTCATCTTCACATGGAACACTCAACACTGGTAAGAGAGAGTCTGTGAGAGCACCAATGGCATGTAATTCCTTGCAGGCCTTGAGGCAAACAATCTGTTTGAGAGCAGAAACTTCTCCTTGTGCATAAATTGTTTGTACAGGGCTGCTTTTTGGAAGATGCAAGGTACATGTACCTAATGCCTTGTCAATAACGAATCTTGGTAGAGGCTTAAAATACCTGGAATATGGATGTAAGATCGGTTAGTATTTATGCCAGAAAATGTTTGCCGTATGAACTAAAATAAAACCATATCTAAGAAAGAAAACCGACTCGTCTGATGGAAGCTTTGAGCAGAAAAAGTAAATCAATTGAACACTAGAGTTTAGAGTCACAACTGCTTCAGTAGATTGAACAGCGTAAAATTCCTCTTTGCATAGAGTGTTTAAAAGAGGTTGAGAAGGAGTAAGTGCCAATCTCAGAGATTCTTCACGCATTATTTGCCCACTTGAAAGAAACTTCTGTATCTTGGAACGAGCATTGGCATCCCCCCTGATCAGAAACACAGGAAAACCTCAATGATCATGTAACAGAATATGTAACAATATCGTTCAAATAAGTTGAACTGCTGGCAACAAAAGGTAACACAGGTCAATAGGTCCTGTAAACTGACAACTAACAATGACTGAACCCACATCTCAAAGCCCTCTGAAATCACAAACAAATCAAGATAGTACCACCAGGAACAAAAAATCAATCGAGTGAACGAAAGACAGGCATCTTTTTCAACCCTAGTCCATCATGGTATTTCTGGTATCATCATCAGAAATTGGAATCCCACTGGAATGTAGGTTAAGTCATCTGGAACTAAAAAGTTACCACTCGAATTTAGCAATATCAATGAGCGTATTGGGATGCTTGATTCATGACGCACAAATCAATAGGAAATGTAATGCCTACACAGCAAATTATAAATTCACTGGATGGTACCACAAAATTGGAAGACATGCCTTTGAACAAGTAAAACATAGTGAGAATTTAGCTTCCGAGCTCGACCACGTGACTGTATAAAGCTCCGTACAGTTTTTGGTTGATCAAAGCTGATTATCAGGTTACAACTTGGCACATCCAGGCCCTCCTCCAAAATTTGTGTGGCAATAATGAGATGCACCTACAGGAACATCTTCATTTGAGTACAATCATTAACAGAAGGACACGAGTACAGCACAACTTTAATGCCAAACCTTTCCTCTCCGAAATGAATCAATGATTTCCATGCGTTTATTGCTACTCTGTTGCAAGCCACAATTTTTTCCTGCCATGTATCTAACACTCCACCCAGACATCTGATGTATAGTGGACAGAAGAGATTCCAATATAATGCTTGTAATAACTCTCTCAACAAAAACAATGCATCTCAAATCTTGCATGTGTCTGCAATAGAGGGAGCGAGATTAATCATCCAAGGTACACAATCAGAGAGAAAAATTTACAACGGCCAGTATCACTTCACTAGCAATAAGTATCGAGTCCCAACCCAAACTAGATGGATTAACCATGAAAGGGGATAAGGAAAATGGAATTTAAGAATATGAAATTAACAAAGAATATTTGAATTTGTTGTCTTTATATTTCACCCACGGCCTGCAAATTCAAATAAGTTTTTGTTTACAAAATTTTGAATGCATGTAGATGATTGCATGCTCTATCCATATACACATTTGTTGAACTTTTTGTGCACCTGATAGTCACTATCGTGATTGGTAGCACCCAACCCGTTGGTAGCAAACATTCATACCAGCCATCTAGTTATCTTGTTACAGCCATATTAAAAATAAATTGAACTAATGTGGATCAAATTTAACATCATGCTTTTAGAATAAAATTACTTGAGTCCTGACTAAATATAGTTCACCTTATAGTGTGTCTTGACTAAACTATAGATCACCTTACAGTGCAGAGATAATTTATACGTGTGTTCCTGTGGTAGCCAAATCATTTACTTCAAAAGCAATGACAGTAAAGTATTACATACTTAAGGTCCAAGAATTTGATCACCTGTACTCCAGAAGAGATTTGATAAGAAAATGAACTTTGGATGTCAATAATCCATCTTGCAGATCAGCAGCAAAGTCCTCACCAATAGGTCCTGATAAAAATGTAGGATGTAAAAACCCTATTAAGATCATATTTCACAAATTGGTATCCATGCATCCAGTCATGTCGGGCATGCATGGTTTCAGAAGATTCAAAGACTGTATATTTTGACCAATACTCAGTCAAAGTGTGCATAGTGTATATATAATTTATATGCTAGATTCAAATCTCAAAGTCCTTCTGCACTACATAATTTTGGATCTATAAACAGTATATTACGTAAGTAAGCATTATTAGTCTAATTTTAAATACCATGCAAGCATACAACCTATATATTTTTGGACAGAGAGAGTATTATAGATAATTAAGAAACTCTGATGAGGCCAAACATGTCCCTGATAATGGAAATTGTTAAAAAAACCAATAACTTAGTTGGTATTGCATCCATTGGACTTGAAAGCTGCCCACCGAGGTTCAAAATTCGGGTGCTCTTGTGACTACCTCGATAAAGGTTTGTTATCCCCTCCCTTGAGGTTAAAGTAATGTCTTGTACCCAAGGTCAGAATCTTTTTCATAATGTAAACTGGTGGAAGGTCTAACTATCATAAGTAAAATCATGGTACCCAGCCACCACACCCTTGATTCCTTGAATGCAGCATTTTATCTACTGGATAGATGAAGTGATAAATATTGGCATATGCATCACAAAAAGCACATCAATAGGTACGGATACACAACTTATGCTAGTCAAATGACTTATAAACAACAAATGTTACGTTAAATAACTCTTGGCGAAGGCTTATACAGAGTAATTATGTTAAATTAAAACTTTCAGGAAAATGTACATCAAATAAACAAAAAATAAAGAAAGATGCAATTACGTTGTATGCCCTTCTTTGTCATCATCGATATAGTCTCTGAGAGATCACTGTATGCATCTTTGGCATAGTTTCTAACAAATCCCTCAACTTTTTCATCCAGTTTTTCACCCCAAAAGGACAAGCAGCTTTCCTTGTACGATTGTAAAACCTCAGCAGCCTGAGAAAAAGTTTAAAGACATTGCAGGACTGCATAAATATGATAAAATGTTCATCACTATCATCGTACCTTTGCTGCTAGCCATAGTCCAAGATCAGATATGCAATATAAGAAGGTCGCGCTTAATCTTTTTATTCGTTTTTCCGCATTTTCCAAAGATGAACCATCCAGTTTCGACTTCAGAATTTCTAGATGCTAAGATAACACAACAAATGTTATTTATTGCATCACCCAGAACATGTTCAAAATGAATGAAGTTACATGAAATTGACAAAAAAAAGGCAGGCATTACCAAAAGCTACATTGCACAATAATGAGCAAAAAAATGGATTAAAAAATACGACACATCAGTACAGCTGGAGCTTTTTTTTTTCCCAAAGATTGAACTAAGGAACATCCCTTTCATGTTAACTATTACTCCAAATTCTCCTGGACTAAATGTCATTTATACAGAAATCCCCACTAATATTATCATGCTACTTACCAAGTGCATAATACTTTCACTTACTTACCAGTAAGTAACTGTCTTTTTCTGCTATAAACTATTTGAAATTCACAAGTTATACTTAGTACCAATTATCCATGGTGCCATATCTGTTATGAAACAGTTATAAAAGGTGTAATCATGCTTATCATTTCGACTTTAAGAACCACAATAAACTAATGTAGTTCACAAAGTGTTGCAGCAACGTGGCTCATCAGAACCTTATCATTCTTAATTTAAAATTCACGTTGAAAAATATGTGAATACTAATACTGCACATCATATAATTCCAATTCTAAGAGCATCGATAATTGATAAATTCAAATTGATCTACTCTGATTTTTTAAGACAATGCACAGCAAACGAACTTGCATTACACGTTGGGTGATGCAGAATAACATAAACCAGTGTTTATCCAGTGAAACATGATGCCTAGAGTATAAACTAGCACCTTTGCTTCCAGTTTTTTCAAGCGGCCTTCAATATGGCTGTATAAATCATACGGTATGACTGAATTATCATACTGGACTATCCTTGTAGTGGCAAATGGAATGTATTGCGATAATGCTGATTCACTGTCAACTGTGTACACCTTCAATGGAAAAGCATCATGTTTCAGTTAGACTGTTACGTGTATCGAACATAGCATAATGGATAATAATGATCAGAAATACAGTTAATGCAAGTGTTCGACGCAGTCTAACCTTCGCATTCATAAGATCCTCATGCTTGGATATTTTTGCAGAATAGCTGGTACGCTGCAAATCTAGAGAAAAATTCACAATAGAGTTAATTAATGATATAGGATGTACACAGATATAAAATAATACTTCCTCGTCCTTACCTTTTGAGTTAATGAGTGAGGCGGTCATACCAAATATCCTCGGTATAGGATCAGATGGTCTCGATTTCAATTGGGGGTGATAAAACTCCTACATGTAAAAGCCACACTGAAGGATTCAACTGAACTGTTGGGCATATGACAACAACAACAACAACAAAGGGGAAAATCCAGCACAATAACAGAAACAGGAGTTTGCCGAAAAATAACTAAAGAAGCATTCATGGTTCCACCTAAAATTGTACCCCTATACCCATGCAAACATTGGACCTCCTGAATAACAAGTAGCAAAAGGTGTCTTAAATCTTGTAATAACTGAACCGTGTTTTGAAAAGCAGTTCAATAAATGTGCATCCCAACAAAAAAACAAGCAGGTGGGTTGGGCTGTAGACGAGACTAGCAAAGTGTGCTTTCCATGTTTGGGGTGACCTTAAGAATGCATGCGTAGGGAGAATTCCCGCTGGCATGGTGGCACTCGTCGAAGATGAGGAGCGCGATGTCCCGCAGCCTGAAGAAGCTGTGGCGGAGGTTGTCGAGGAGGATCTGCGGCGTCATGACGAGGACCTCGGCCCCGTCGAGGGCCTGGCGCCAGGTGTCGGCGCTCCAGAAGTCGACCCCCATCTCGCCGTAGAACTGGCGGACGCGGAGGTCCGTGTGCGCCTCGACGACCCGCGCCTGCTGGCCGACGAGCACGACGGTGGGGACGAGGAAGACGGCGAAGGAGGGCGGCGGGGAGGAGCGGATGCGGCCGGCGTAGGCGCGGAGCAGCATCACCGCGATGAGCGTCTTCCCGGCGCCCGTCTCGAGGAACGCCACCGTGTTCCCCGCCAGCGCCCGCTCCAGCGCCTCCAGCTGGTACCTGCGCGCACCCGCCGCACATTAGTACATTACCTAGGACGCTCGCTCGGCGGCGCATGCGTGGAGAGAAGCAAGGGGCGCACTCACCATCTCGCCAGCGTCTGCGGGTCGGAGGGCGGCGGCTGTGGCGGCGGATCCTCCTCCTTCGCGGGGGAGGCGGGGGAGGCGCCGGAGTCGGGCATGGCGAGCGGCGAGGTTTTGGGAGGGGACAGACTGTGAGACTGCCCGTGTGTCTGGGCGCTGGGCGGCGCGGCGAGAAGAGAGAGTATGAGGTGGCTTCCAAGCGACGTGCCTCCGTCGGTTTGCCTCCTCTGCCCTGCCCCTGGCACACGACTTCAAAGTCACGCGCGCGTGTGCGTGCGGGACGGGGCTGGGTGGGAGGTGCGAACCGATTGTTTCCGGTGCGCTTTTTTGACTCCCCCCGACCAGAGGAAGCGACCCGGACGGCCGGACGGGACGGCCGTTTGCCTCGCCGTCGTGGCGTCGTTGCGCGTCCGTTCCGATCGATCCACGGCAGGGGAGGGGGGAAGGGGAACCGGGTCGTCTCGTCCCTGGAGTGGGGGAGCTCCATCGCTTTCGTGGGTGGGCGCGGGCCGCGGCGTGGTCGGTGGGCTTTCCGAGATTCCCCTGTCCTTCCTGTGCGCGGCGATGACGATGATGGGCCCGCCCGGCCCTTTGTTTGGTTGCGTTCGCGCGGGGGCCCGTTACTTCCACTTTCTCCTTTCCCTCCCTTCCGCGCGCGTTCTGCAAGCCTTTTGCATCCGCATCCGCATCCACATCCACCACCACCGATGTTCATCCAAGGCGAAGCAGCACGGGCACCACCGTCGACCTGCACGCACATGCTGTGTCCAGTTCTGGGCTACTCGATCCGTCTAAAAAAAACATACTCCTTCCGTCTCATAATATGTACACTTCTAGCACCAGGCACGCAAACCAATGCTATACGTGAAATTACGAAATTGCCCCACAATACATGGGTCTCATATGGGTCCCACCTAAACATATGTGGGTCCCACGTGGGTCCCGCCTAAACGTTACGCGGGTCCCACGTGGGCCCCGCCTAAACGTTACGCGGGTCCCACGTGGGCCCCGCCTAAACGTTACGCGGGTCCCACGTGGGCCCCGCCTAAACATACGTGGGTCCCACCTAAATAGTACAACCCCTATAATGTTGCAATCATTGCACCTCGGGAAGAGAGAATGCGTGCAATTATTTTGGGACAAATTTTGAACTCTAGAAGTGCAAATATTATGGGACGGAGGGAGTAGAGTTCAAATTTTATCCAAAAAAACATACAACTCCAGCGCCAATGATGAGTTTTGGACCCGCCAATGATTAGTTCTGGACCCGCGTACTATTTATGCGGAACCCACGTGGGACCAACATTCTATTTAGGTGGGACCTACGTAATGTTTAGGTGGGACCCAGATGGGACCCGCGTATGGTTAAGGCGGGACCCACGTATTGTTCAGGCGGGACCCACGTGAGACCCGCGTATTGTTCAAGTGGCACGTGGGACCCGTGTATTCTTTATGTGGGGCCCTATATTATTTTGGTAGGACCTATTTTGTATTTTCTATAGGGGCACATGTGTCTTTTTACAATTTCCTTGGTATGCGTGACGAAACCTAGAATTGCATGTTTTTGGACTGGGGGAGTACTTTCCATCAACAGTCAAAGCCGGTTTGGGAAAAAGAGAAGGCGGCATCTCTAGATGTCCGACTCCTTCCATAAAACAGGTGTAATCCCTTGTAAATTTTTGTGCCACTGTTTGGCAAAAAAGAAAACATAAGACTAAAATTTATCAAAATACCAAATAAAAGGAACCAAAAGTAGTAATTCGAATCAAATCATATACCATTGTATAGATAATCGTCGCCTTCTTCTTCGTCTCCGGTGAGCTTTGGAGTTTAGGGTTTAGGGGTCGGGGCTGGGGAGCTTTGGAGGAATTCGCCATTGCCGAACCTACAAGTGGGGGGTTGCGTAGACTTTTTCCATGTAGCAAAGAAATAGATCAAAATCTACAACAAAAACTTTGTACTAGAGTATACTATATTATATGTTCACTCTATATATCTGTTCATGTGGAGTCCAATAAAATTTAACTTTTTATTTTATGATTTTCCTAGGATTTAGTATGATTTTCAAATATTTATCCAAAATAAATAAAAAAACCATCATCTAAAACTGTTGGAGGGGAATAGGTATTTGTCTAGTTTTGGAAAGGTTGGGCGCCGAATACTTAGTTTTATAGGTTGGGGATTAAATACCGATACGTGAAGGGTTACGTAGACTTTTCCATTCCACACAATCCTCGATTTTTGCTTTATTTTAAATTCTCGTAGTAACTTGCTATGTGCAGACGTAGAGACCGGATTTTTTTTTCGTTTTCTAAAAGAAAACTCCTTGATTCATGGTGTTTATTCACATAAGCTTGATACTAAAACGGCCATGACATACATATGTACAAACTGAAAATTTGAACATATTTCAACTACTATTATGAACGCAGACCCATCTATTCTACAGACTACAGCAGACCTTTGTCGGAGGCAACGCGCTCAAACCTTGAACCTTTGGCACAAGCTACAGGGCTCAATAGCAACCAGACTCTATCCATTGCAAAAACTACAAGTGCACAAGTAACTAATGCTTCTCCTCCAACCTTCATGCCAAAGATGAAGCCTTCAGTTTCTTGAGTAGAGCCTTTGCGGCCAGAATTTTTGCCACTTTCTGGTTGCGACCTTCTCCAGTTCCATGATACACTGTCCCTGCAGCCTTCACATTTGCAACCACCTTCGTCACTCCAACTACATCATCACGAGTTGGAGAGTACAATGGCTTCAAGTATTTTCTGCGCTCGCATATTTCTTTCAGTTCTGACACCGGGTACACCTCCACGGTCTTGGGGGTGACAAGAGGTTCCAGTAGCCTTCTCATGGCTCTCCAGACAACCTCCTTCTTATACTTGCTGTCTAGGTAAATCGCACCAGCTATTGATTCAATCAAATCTGCAAGATCCTTTTTAAAAAAATAAACAGCAGATCCAAGTTAGTCATGAAACGGTTAAGAGTGAACAAAATATATATTTCGAGCTATTCCGAATTCCAGAAACAGAGTTCAATCATATCCATCTATTTCGGCTAACCTATTGATGTCCCATATAACATGTTACCATTTCAAATGTTAAACCATATTCACCCAAACAGTATCCATGATATTAAAACTTAAATCACAGCCACACAGACCAGCTGCTTTTACCAGCAGTTATCTGCCACGAGACACAATATAACTATATAAGAAAACAAAGAATAATGAAAAACAAGAGTTGAACAGAAACATTGGCCTGTTTCTTACTTTCTTCGATACCAGCTGTGAGTCTGTGACCAATCCAACTTTAAAACATGAAACAGAAACAATAGAAACTACTGAAGTATTCTCAAAACAAACTCAAATAAAAGAAATTGTCATAGCAACACACACCTCAGGTAGACCAATGCCAGGTTCCCAACCATGTGATGGGCCTGAAAATGACCGCCCCAATTTATCAAGGTCACTAATCATCTGCTTTGATGATGAATGAAGAATATGCTTGTGTAATCCTGCTTTAACAGCTGCATGTGCATAGCAACAGTTGTTTACGGAAGCTTTTCGTAGATCTGTCAACAATGCTGGTGTACAACCAGGGTAGTATTGTTTGTAGAAGTAATCAGTTAAGATGTGGTCCAATACAGCATCTCCAAGAAACTCAAGCCTCTGCACATGGCACAGACTGTTGAGTACATTACCCCAAAAAAATCATCTGGGACAAATAGTCAAATACCATTTAGCTAAAAGAAACTAATCAAAGCACTAAAACAATGCTATAATTTCCATGCACTGTCTTGTACTTAGGCTAATAATTTTGTAGACTTGGTTTCTATTGGTATTTGTTTAAAAGGCATTAATAGCTATGAGTGGACGATTTCGTCTATGTTCGTGCAGGTCAAAGCTGCACAATAGAACTGTAAAAAGACATTGATGACTTAGGGGAAAAACTGTTTTCAGTTAAACATGAAAAATATAAACAATAGTTACTGAAGATCGAATTGCATAGATTCTTCGAGATTAACCTCATAGCACGGGCCGGCAATATTGTAGGAACTATGTGTCAATGCTTCTACTAACAGCGACTTATCATTGAAAACATAACCGAGCATTGTCTCCAAACCTTTCACATCAATGATTCCTTCACAATTTGTTATAATTTTCCTTTCATATTGCAATTCACTATGCAGTTCTACATCCATTTCTAATGATCTTATGAAATGAAATGCTGCCTGTTCACCAGAAGTACTGAGATAGGCCCCAATCAAGGCTTCGACTGTATCTGCAATTCTCTTTCTTTTTATGGATATTGCCTTCAGACTGTACATATTATTTGTTTGTAGGAAGAAAAATTCGGTGTTACCACATCTGTCATAACCAAGCCCTGGAATGAGCCACTTTTTTGGATTAAACTTTTCACCTTTAATGTATCCCTGCCAACCATGAAAAGAATTCTGTAAACATTATCTAGACCTAAAACAAAAAAAAAGCATAACGATCTGAGGTCTTGTGCGATATGACAAAGCAACTAAAATTTAATTCCATCTTACAAAGAGCAGGGTAATTATACATAGTGGTCACAAATTTATCCATTTATTTATCTTATTGTTTCATTGCACAGCATGGTAGAAAATTGTGGATAACGTGATTATCATAAAAGCATTTTAAAACTTGGAAGGAATGGGCAGAAAAAAAAAATATCTACATCTTCAGTCAGAGTTCCATGAAAGTATTGCTCCCAACAAGATCTTGACTGAGGCCTGTTTGCAACGCAGATGTTGCGCAGAAAGCATAAAAATTCCTAGAAAAACTAGACTGGCACAAGAGAGACGCCTCTTGGGCTTTCAATTAAGAAGCGTAGACACTTTCGGTCTAGAAAACTCCCGAACCCTGGCCCATCGAACATTACATCACATGGCGGCTTCCACATGGTGCCTGCAGTGTATGGGTTCTCGTGAGTCAAACTTAGTGCTTCTGGGTGCTCCCAGGTACTTCTAAGGCACTGTAACCACTAGTCTACAGGCCCTTTCACAAACATAACAATTCCTACAACATTTCCATGATACGACTGCTCCACCAAAGGTCACTTGAAAACATGCATTACTAGCAAAGATGATGACTTGGAGTGAACAAAGTTCCCCTTTTTCCTCAAATAAAGCAACAAACCAGGATTTAAGTTCAGGACTTCTTGGCTCTGGTACGTATGTAGTTTCAATCACCAACTAATTCAATCAAAAAGCTTAATCAACTATTACTTTTTCTTCATAAGTTTCAAACAAGAGATATGCAAAGAAGATTAGAAAGTAAAAGTTTCAGTACCACAAGTTTGCTGTTGCAAGCCAGCTGGCATAGAGTCGTGTTGAAGACTAATTTTTCTCTCATGGAGGTTAGCTTGTCCTCTCGATACTTATATTTGCAAAAAACATGTTGGCCTGTAACGTACTTAAGGAAAGAATCCCCAAGTGTTTCTAATGATTCCTGTGAAAACTCCTCCTGGCATTCCTTTGTTGTAAGTGCTTCCAGAATCTGCATGTGAAGCAATTGCCAACTTCAAATTAATATGAAACAAATAGTTTAAATATTAGCCAAAGAACAAATATTAATATCAGTAGTAGATTGCAATCGGTTAGATTGCAAATTGTAATCCATCTCTTTTTTTTTCAAAACAAAAAACTGAAAGCTGATTGCATGTACACTGACAACTGCCAAGCCTTCTTTAGTCTCAAGACCTTAACAAAACAAGATTAACTGGGTATTGTTTCTAGCATGTAAGCCCATCCACTCGACATAGTATCTACCTGCCTACTACAGTTATTAGTGGAATAAAACAGATGACTGCTGAGAAAATATAACCTTCAGAGCTGTTATGTTGAACTGTTTCATTCTTGGGCCCAACTGGATTTTCAACTTCGCAGAAAGAAGCAGACACTGGATACGGTACATTATGGATGGAACAAATGAGAAGCTGCACAAAGTATTTGTTGACACTGGCGCCATGACTACTCTACAGAGTTCAGGTGGCAACTTAACAGCGTTTCTACTGCTAGGTTCTGAAGCATGGAAAAATGATGATCAAGTTAACCCTCATACGCAAACATAGTCATAACAAAAGTACAATAATTGGTTACACTTATAGCTTCTAAGTTGATTCTCTGCTTTTTCAGAATGGCAAACTACTTGTGCCTATTTTCTTTTGTATGAAATCTGCCTACTAATTACTTAAGCACTGGTTTAGGGGTCCCTGCATTTCATCTTGAGAGACAAGGAAAGCTCGAGCAACCAAACTGAAACATGATTCAGCTTCTTGTTCTTCTTAAAAAATAATCTGACTTATTCTGAAGCCCCTAATCACAAATCTATGTAGGAAACCGTTTATGGAAGTTAAGCTCAGTTGAAGTTGGCATACATTCTTGTTGGAGTATAAGTGAATTGCCCACCTTTCCCTATCAGCTTAAACTTTTGGATTGAATTAGTTGGTGCATGCAACTCAATATGGTATCAGAGCCAGAGGTCGCAAGTTCGAATCCTGGCGGGCGCGATTAAATAAAATAATTGCAGCCCACTCCAATATCCACGTATGCGGCCTAAGGGAGCCTGCACGTGAGGGGGAGTGTTGGAGTATAAGTGAATTGCCCACCTTTCCCTATCAGCTTAAACTTTTGGGTTGAATTGGTTGGTGCATGCAACTCAATAATTCTCAAAATCATTTGTACAGGACTTTAGCTTAAATTAGTCTATACATTTTATTTTCCATTAGCCTTGGTGGAGTCTATACATGAGGAGTCTAAACAATATCGCCTATGTTTTCTAATAAGCTCTTTGATGAACTGGTCATGCATTGAAATTTGAATTTACAGCCTATACATTTTATTTATCCATGTCTTTCCAATTGAAATAGTATATGTCTGTATGGTATGATGCTCTTTTGCTAAATGACAGTCTTTCGGTGAATAGTGAGCACAAGTATGTGCATTATATATAGATAAAATGTGTAAAATATAGATATAGATAATGTACGGAAAACACCTTTTCCTTTCTCATAGCACTTGTCGAGGAAATTTTGTACTGTGAATAGCCCACTGGCATCCAATAGTGGGTTTCTTTCAGAGGTCAAAGGTAAGCCATATCTGGAGCATAAAAAAAAGAATTAATTGTTTTTGGATGTCCAGCTTAGACAAACAAATGTAATAAGGAAAAAAAATATACCTAGTCTTAATTACCTTTTCGAGCTACCGACACACCTGTCTCTCAAATGCAACTGATCGTTTGCATTTAAGTCAAGGAACCCTGTAACACAATAAAATTTTCTATCACGAGGAATGTAGACAACAGAATTCTGAAGCCTGCACCTGCAGCAAGGACCATCCATTGTCTGCAGCAAATCAGCATCTTTGCACGAATGGCAGTGTCTAATATCTGAGTCAGCCTCGTCATATACTGATGACGTTGAGAACTTGATACCACACCAATCAATTTTGCCAGAAACTGAAGGAAGAAGTAGATAGGCAACCCCTACAGACACTTGTAGTTCATGGAAATATTTTATAGCATCTGTGACCCCTGAATAGTCATTGCCAGTAAGCAAAGAAAGAATAGTCATCTGAAATCTTCTCGCGAAAATGACCTGAAGAAGAAAAAAAATTGTGTCACCTGCCATCATGAGTACAGGAGACTGTACTAAACACTGATGGACGAAACTAAAAACAGGATCCAAATTTTACCTGTTCTTGATTTAGAGGAATAATGCACAGGTACTGAATGGTAACTTGAACACCACCCAAGTTAAATGAGTTGCGGAGGAACTCAGGCCCCATGTCACATTTGACAGCTAAAATTATGTCGGTCGGAGGAGAGATTGTGTTCAAACACCCTCGCAACGAGATGTTGTAGCAGTAATACAAGCCACGGCGAGAAAAGGACACCCAATTGTCCACTAGTTCTTCCGGAAAGTAGACTGGTTGCCCATGTTGATATGTATCCTCGCCTGGGTGAGTGAAATTCGAATGAGTTGTCACAAAGATAACTGTACGCAGGTGCTCGAAAATATGTTTGAGGACATCATTAGCTTTGTAACGACCGAACAGAATTCTGCCTGATACCGTGGGCATTCTTTCGCAATGCACTTGTTTTTTCTACATTTGGGCAGAATAGTTATTTGAAACTTGAAAGTATTAGCAGACATTACTCGAAGTGGTAAACGCTACAACAAATCACCAAAAGCTACTTTATCGTCACAGCTTGGGGAATGACGAAATCAGCGTCTAAGCCACCAGAGGATCCGATGCAAATGCCGAAACGACAAATTTTTATACAAGAAATTACTGAAACCAGAGGATCCGATGCGCACACGAGAGTAGTTGCAATGTCGGATGAGATTTCTGTTACAAACATGAACAGAATGGGGGTGATTCTGTTTTTCCCCCACCGAGCGTACCGTTGCCGGTCTCTTCGTCGGGGTCGGACGGAGCTTCTCCTCCCCGCGTATCAGACACCTCGGCGGCGGCGGCGGCGGAGGCTGAGCCGTTCATGGCGGATGGCGGATGGTGAGAGGCTGGGCTGGGCGAGCCGGCCGGCGAGGCCTGAGTGGAGTGGGAGGGAGGGGAATCCGGTGGCAGGTGGCGGCGATTGGGCTACTGTCGCTGACTCGCTGTCGTCCTCGTCCCCTTGACGCGTGCGCGCACCGAGGAGACTTGAGGTGGAAGGAAACCGCCGCCGTCCTCGCGTCGCGTTAGTGCGCTCTTTTTCGAAGACCCACCAGAGCACTTTCTACCCGATTGATCGGGCCATTTGCTGGAGTTTGCTTTGGAGACGCCGTTGCGGGCCGTCCCAACTCCCAACCACTCCCGCTGATCGGCCGATTGATTCTAGAAGCGCGCCAACCCAGCTATCCTCAGATTCTTGGATTCCAAAATCTGGTCGCGGTGGATTCTGAAGAAACTACGGCAAAAGATGGAGCGCCTGGCTGGGTTTTGAAAGCTAGATTCTAGAATTCAAACGGATCCAATGCAAACGAGACCTTGGTGGCTCTCAGGACATACAAAGCCCAGAACGATGTATGTTAAGAAAAGAGTAGCTTACAGGTTCAGCTTTTTTCTTTTAAAGATGCAAAGCCCTAAACGATGTGTGTTAAGAAAAGTGTAGCTTACAGATTTAGCTTTTGCTTTTTTAAAAGAAAAAGGTAGCACGTCCTCTGCCATGTCATTCAAGATTTAGAAGCATTCCAGAGAGAATGTAAATTTTTTTCTTTTACAATTACAATATGGGCAGGAAGACACTTATTTATAGGGGGACATCCTATTTTGTGATGTGTGAACCGAACACGTCGGTAAGGTAGCCCTCCTCACACGTCACAACCCAAGAAGCCGCAGTAGAGGACGGAGGGAAAGCAGATAGGAGGCTATGAGGTGCATGAAAAATGACTCTCCAAATAGATTAACTTATATTTTGGAACGGATGTAGTACTACCAATCCGATGATAGAATTGACTTCGATAGCTGATAACCTACTCTCAATATCTGATAGCCTACTCTCAGTGGTGTTGTGTTGTATTTGTATGCTCATTTCTTCCACTGCTGTTCATAGGTATATTACATGACTATTAGATTATGTAACTGCAAAGTTTTGTTCCCTAGAAAAAAAACATACACAATTCTCTTTGCTCACACATTTGAGCACACCATTGAACCCCGAGGCCTTTGCTTTTAGTTGCGTCATGGTTTCTTTACACGTCCGTCACCTCGATGATGGATTTTTCCATGGAGACACGGCGCGCGTTATCGTCCATCCATCAAGGTTAAGGCTGTCTCCAACAGACGACCGAACCGGCAACCCAAACCCAAATTTGCATCGCCACAGTGCTTTTAGGTTGGAAAATATGCCTCCAACGGAGGACTCAAACATGGAACCCATTTTGGGTCGCCTCCGACGGACGACGCAAACTTGCGTCGCCTCCGACGGACGACGCATCCTACACGCGCTCCCCTAGCACCCATGGCCGGGCTGGGGCCAAGCTCCCCCATGGACGCGCCATGGCCTCCGCTGCCCAAGCTGCGCCGCCGTCGTGGCCTCCGCCTCGCGATTCCGCTGTCGGCGCACCCCTGCTCCTCCGGTTTGACCTCCACCCACCTGCTAGCCTCATGCTGCTGCCGTGAGGAATTGGGCGGAGGCACGAGAAGAGAAACCGTGGCCGCGAGAAATTGGGCGGAGGCTTACCACCGGCGGCGAATCGGACCAGCGACGGCGACCACCTTCCTCCATGGTGCTTCTTCTTCCTCCCGCCAAATCCAATAGCCATGCCCCGCCTCTGTCCAATCCCCACCACGAAAAGCTCCGCGACCACCTCGTATGCCTCCTCCTCCACTGTCCGTAGCAGCTGCCATCACCGTCGTCAGCAGCAGCAGGTGCAGAACCCGCAGCCGCAGCAGCACACACGCCGCTGGTGGGGACTTGAGGTGAGCGCGTGCGCGTGCTCGGGATCCAGTGGCACGAAGGCAGGCTCCCTCGCAGCGACGCATGGACGCAGTCAGCGACGCTGCGCAGGGGCATCCATGGCGAGCTCGAGATCCCTCGGCGAGCAGGAAGTAGCGTTGGCGATTCCCTGCAAGCGATGACGATTCCCTGCGAGCGACGGTGAGCACGAGGCATTCCTGCACACGGGCATGCTGACGGGTCTAGCGGCCGGCGTACGGCCATTGACGGCACACAGGAAGCAGCCCATGGTGGCGGGCGGCTCGTGCAGGCTCTGCTTGCTCTGTTTCCTTTGCTTGCTCTGTTTGCTCTCGTGGCCTGGCGAGCGACCGTTTTGCATTTGCCGTTGGAGACGTTGAGTTTTTGGGTATGTGATCTATCACCTGTAGAATACCCAAACGATGGAATAGGTCTCTGATTTGGGTCTTTATTGTTGGAGATAGCCTAACCGGAGCGCTGATGTAACGTCCCGCCACTCCGGGCCGGGCCCGTCTACCCTGGCAGCTCTCTAGGATCCCAAGAATGCCCCTACAGACCAACACTCGTCTTTTCTGCGCACTTTGTCCTCACTTGTGCGCACCCGGGAAGGTCACCCATCCCGAGATTGCTACGGACCAGGCACGCTTAACCCCGGAGTTCTTTCAGGATGAGCTCCCGGAAAAGAAGTTACAACTTGTTGGTATGCGTATCCTTATCAATCCTATAAGCCTTGGGCCGGGGTGTTACAGCTGACGCCTCCCATTCCGTTCTCCCCGCAGCAACAGGTTGCTCAACTCTGTTCGTCCCGTTGCACGGCGACAAAGCCGGCCTGCAGCAGCCGGAACCCGGAAGCGAGGAGGGCAGTCGTCAGAGCCCCGCGTGCACGGTCGATCCCAGAAGATCACACCAGTCTTGCCCGTCTCAGGCCGTCAGACGACGGCGGCATGACCGGCAGATCTGCACGCAGCAGGTACTAGTACGCGCGCTAGCTAGCTAGTAGAGTAGCTGTTGATGCCTGATGGCCTGTGCCTGCCGGTGCCCGGACGTGGAGAAGAGATCCTGTAGCAGAGGGCAAAGCCCACGTACGTAGGACATCATCGATCGGCCGAGGAAGTTAGCGGCGCCCGGCCCGGTGATCCAAGCTTGAATGGGAGAGCCTGCTTTGGCGACGTGAAAGGAGGACTTCAGCCAGTGTTTAGTTGGGTGGGAGAAAAAAAAAGTTTTAGATGAATAGTATACTGGTAAGCGTGTTCTGTGAGGGAGGTGAATAGGAAAAACTTGTTGAATAAAGAAAACTTATTGTATCTGAACACTGCCTGATACCAAACGTGTTCTGTGAGAGAGATAAATAAGAAAAACTTGTTGAATAAAGAAAACTTATTGTATCTTAACGCTGCCTGATACCATGACGACTAGTCCAATACCATGTTATTTAATTATTTTATTGATAGTACCATCTATCGCTGGGTGGATAAGGGACTCAGGGATGTATGGATTGGCCCCCTGTTCGGCTTGCTGGGCTGGGCAGCTGATATGGCTGGGCTAGCCATCTAGGCCCACCAGCCAGCCTCTCATTCTAGGTGCTGACTGGCTCCAGCCTCAGCCCCAGCCATGGCCAGTGCCGGTCCTAACATTTTAGGGGCCCGGGGCGAACTTAAAACCCGGGGCCCTTATCAATATTCATACTAAAAAATCTTCTTAATAGCTCATATGCTTCATAAAAGTTAATTCTTCATCGTAACTTGCATTTTCTTACTTGATTTTACCATGACACTCAGATGGTTAGTCTTACTTAAAAACGTGTCAATTGATCTTCTCTATGACTCTATAAACTCATCATCTACTCATTTTCTCATGCTCCTTTTCTGTGTGTCGGATAATTATTCTGTAGATGAAATGCTTTGTGTTAAAAATTAATGGAAGATGAATTATATACTCAATTTGTCAAGCATCAATGATTAAAAGCAAAAATATCTACGTATATACTAGAGTTTAACCTCAATCAGTATCTCAACTCGTAGTTATACGGACTCTATACGTAATTAATAGTTATGCTATAAACATATGCGTGAGGCCCTAGAGAACCGGGGGTCTGGGCGGGTTGCCCCTCTTGCCCCCCTCAGGACCGGCCCTGGCCATGGCTGGACCAACGATCCGAACAGGCCCTGGAAGGAGAAGCTGGCGAAATATAAGGAGGGAAGTTAAAGCCGGCGGGTGGGCCTCGGACAGGGCTGTAAGGCCATTACTGTTCCCAGCGGGGCCGAGAGCCATGGCAGGCCCGTCGAATGTGCTGCACTTCCCTGCACCTTTGGATTTGCATATAGTAGCACGGATTTATTAAGCCCAGGCCCACACAGCTAGCTTAGACTTAGGGAGGAGGGATCAGGTCGGGTTGACGATCGTCGAACGTCGATCGATGAGAGAGGCTCAGCTGACGGATTCAGGCGAGTTGGCATCTGATCTGAGACGACGGGTAGCTCGCGATCGAGCTAGACTAGACGTGGTGGGAAGGGAATGGGATGGGATTCCCGTGACCCGATCGAACCCGCCCGAGCGCCTTCCTCCAAACACACACGGTCACAGGCTCACAGCCTCGATCTCGATGGATCGTCTCACGCCTGCCATTGGATCGGAGGGGAGAGGCCTCGAGCTGGACGCGTCTACAGCTCACGCCCACAGGAACAGTGCGTGGCTACAGCTGCGCGCCATTTGCCGTTCGCTCGCACCGTACGTACCCCCATGCAGCTTTCCACACGGATACTAACCACGGTTGGCTAGCTGCTTCAATTCATACTGCTGTGTGCGAGTAACTGGATCCATTACAAGCACTACTACTGTAATTAAGCAAGCTAACTGAATCTACTAGGACTTAACTGTTCAAAATTCAGTTGAAACCTCTCTCAGGTTCTGAATCCAAATCAATCCTCTTTATTTGCACCTCCAAATCAAAAGGTTATAGCTAGGATCCATGATCAGTGGAACACAAAGTTTTCAGCATGAGGTATGACATATTTAATTAATATGCATGGATTGACAAAGTGGAAATGAGCAAGAATGAAGTAAAGAGAAAAGGAAAAGAAAAAGACTACCATGACAACATGCATGGATTGCCAATTAGAATGTTTCTGACAAATATAATATACCACGTACACAATGATTGACCAATATATATGAAGTTAGATAACAGCTACAGTTATAATGAACGTATATAGAACGAATTAGCCCTTCAATTCGTACACCGATCCTCGATTCCTTCGGAATCAGCCCTCTCCCAAACTGGAGCCCTTCCTTGTGTTCGTATCATCATCAGGTGCAGTACGTGCTAGGCTGCTAGCGAGCTACGATACCTCATGGCAGCATCGCGAACGTAGACATGTCGCCCCACGACGGGATCGCGCTCCCGCAGTTGGTGTCGTCGTCGGCGCCGCTACTCCGGCCGCTGCTGACGACGTTGCAGCTGGTGGCAGCGGCTGTTGTGTTGTTACCATGCGCGGCCGGGGAAGGCAGCACGCCGTAGGAGGAAGTGTCGATGAACCACGACGTCGCTGGCGGGATGGTGGGCTCCATGCCGGCGAGCGGCCCCACCATCTGCAAGAAAGCGCCGCCGTCGACGTGCGCCGCCGGTGCGGCGGAGGTAGGCGGCGGTGGTGGGCCGAGGAACATGCTGGCCAGCCGCTGCTGCTGCAGCTTCCAGTGCAGGTCCTGGTTGATGAAGCTCAGCGACTCGATCGACGACGCGATGCTGCTGCTCACCGCCCCACCACCGCCGGAGATCTCCCCGATGGCCCCCGACGGCCAGTCCCCGAACGACACGTACTGGCCGACCACGCCCTGGCCGTGGACCCTCGGCATCGCCGTCACCATGCCGCCGCTGGTGGCTCCTCCCGCTTGCTGGTAGTCAGCGCCAATCGGCGAGGAAGCCACCGCCGGGGCGCCGGCGCCGAGGAAGCCCAGCCTCGCCGCCGCCGCCGCCGCCGCCGCCTGCTGGTGGTCGCCGTCGACGGCGGCGGCGGCGGCGGGCAGGTTGAGGGTGAGGCGCGAGGAAGCCGCGGCGGCTGCCGCCGCGGCCACGGCGGCGGCGGAGCGGGAGCGCTTGTTCTTGCGGCAGCCGCCGCCGACGGGGACGTTGCGGAGGGCGCCGCCCTTGGTCCAGTACCTGCGGCACGTCTTGCAGAAGTGGCGCGGCTGCGATAGGCTGTAGTTGTTGTAGTAGCAGAACTTGGTGTTTGGCGAGTCGCAGCGCGGGCACCTCAGCCCCTGCTCCGGCGGTGGGGGCGGCGGCTGCTGCTGCGAAGCCGCTGGAGGCGGCGCCGCCGTGCCCCCGCCGCCGCCGGCCTTCCGTGTGCCGGACGCGTCGTCCCCCGCTGCCACGGCCGTCGACGACGCCATGACAAGAAGCACGACAGGCGATCGATCGAGGGGTGTGTCGATCTTCTCCTGTGGCTGTCACTGCCGCCGCGCAGCAGGATGCCCGCGCGGCCGTCCTAGCTGAGAAGCTAGCTACGTGATGGCGACGAGCTGGCAGCTAGGTATCAGGTGAGTTTAGGTGGGGGTGCGTGAGCGTATATAAGGATCGGAGGAGGCGGATGTATGGAACGGTGGAGCAGGGTTTCCTGGCGACGAGGGAAGACGACGGGGTGGGGGTCCTATTGAATGGCGTCTCATGTGTGCGCTAGCTGCATGTATGCATGGGATTAATGAGAGGCTCGAAAGCGACGTCCGCTGGATTGGCGCCTGTGATTGCCATCAAGGAGCCCTGCTCTGCTCATCACCACCACCTCAGCAGCTGGCCTCTAGCTCTCGGCTCCTGATCTCCATATTGGCCGACCATGATCGGAATCACTGTTCCTGCGGCCGGCCTGGGTAGCTCTAGTCTGACGACGGCGGACCGACTCACCGACCCCCCCAGTAAATAAATACGACGCAGGACGCACTCCAGACCAGAGTCCAGAGTGCAGCAGTGTGTTATCCGCTTGTAGCATCGTCACATTAGCTAGCTCGTCAGCTCGTTAAGGGAAGAAGATGACATCTCGCATAGGATCGGAATAGTCGCAGTGGGAGCTCATAATTAGTAATGGCGTAGCCTATCTCCTGCAGGCAGCAGCTAGGTGCCGTACCTAGGGTCCATAGTAGAGAGATCAATCAAGGTGCCATCAATTGTAAGCGCAGCGAACCCAGAGGCGGCAGGATGCAAATCGCGCGGAGACAGGCGCCGCAGAGCGGCGCCAGGACACCTCTGACACCTCGCCCTCTGGCCGGCGGCAGATCCATCGCCAGAGGGGGAAGATTACCCCGCTCGATATCTATGCTTCTACAGAGGCTCGCCCTGTTCAGCGGAGCCCAGCACGGCCGGCCGCGCCGTTAATTCGGCCGGCCGCGGCCGGGGCATTACTGCCGCGGGGCGGGGACGCGCGATGGATGGATCCGATGGAAGAAGATTCCGCCGCGGCTGCAGGGCGCGCTGCCGGCTCTGCTCCGCTCCTGCAGTCCTGCCTGCTCGGAGGTAAGCGACCGTCGATGCTGCCGGCAGCTGCCCCGCGCGCGGCGACATTACGGACGCCGTCTCAGGCCGGGCCCAGTTCGTCGCCGGAATATTCCGAGGTTTTTTTATTTTATATTTTTTATTTTAAGATTTATCAAAAATATATATCTAACAATTTTTTTTGCAAAACTGTCACCCAGCCGCCGTTTGAATCGGCGAGAGGCTCCTATCGCCGTTTGAATCGGCGGTAGGTGAGATGCAAGCCACCTCCCGCCGGATGAAACGGTTGAAGGTACCTTTAACCGTTTCATCCGGTTAAAGGTTCCTTTAACCGTTTCATCCGGCCACCACCGTCACGCCCGTTTGTCATGCTGGCCAGTTACCGCCGGTTGAAACGGCTATAGCTGTTTCAACCGGCTATAAGCCATATATTCTGTTAAAAATTAATAATTAATAATATATTATACAAAGTAAATATATTTAATGTATATTTTGGATTGCAGTGAGTTAAATAACATCTGTGGCATATTTTACTTCGAATTGAATGATGAAATATTCGATTGAATTAAATAAATATTGAAAATATACATTACATGGAAAAAATATATCTGAGATGAAATAATTAGGAAAAATATATATATAGCGTTTGGAAATAAATATTAAAGTTATAATTATACCCCCATGAAATAAGATGTCGTCTGCCTGTTTGACAATGAGAATAGGTCATACTCGTATATTTATTTATTTCAATTAAATATTTTATCGTTCAGTTTGCAATGATTATACATTAAATATATTTCCCTAGGCATATTTAATTGAAATAAATAAATATACGAGTATGACCTATTCTCATTGTCAAACAGGCAGGCGACATCTTATTTCATGGGGGTATAATTATAACTTTAATATTTATTTCCAAACGCTATATATATATTTTTCCTAATTATTTCATCTCAGATATATTTTTTTCCATCTAATGTATATTTTTAATATTTATTTAATTCAATCGAATATTTCATCATTCAATTCGAAGTAAAATATGCCATAGATGTTATTTAACTCACTGCAATCCAAAATATACATTAAATATATTTACATTGTATAATATATTATTAATTATTAATTTTTAACAGAATATATGGCTTATAGCCTGTTGAAACAGCTATAGCCGTTTCAACCGGCGGTAACTAGCCAGCATGCAAACGGACGTGACGGTGGTGGCACTTATCGCCGGATGAAACGGTTAGAGGAACCTTTAACCGGATGAAACGGTTAAAGGTACCTTCAACCGTTTCATCCGGCGGGAGGTGGCTTGCATCTCACCTACCGCCGATTCAAACGGCGATAGGAGCCTCTCGCCGATTCAAACGGCGGCTGGGTGACAGTTTTGCAAAAAAAATTGTTAGATATATATTTTTGATAAATCTTAAAATAAAAAATATAAAAATAAAAAAACCTCGAATATTCCTTCGCACCGTGCGTAGTTTTGGGCCAACGTGGGCTGTGGTTCATCCAGTCCATTGCTGCAATCCCGGGCCTGGTCTGGTTTATTGGCCCATTTATGCAATTCGGCCGATCCTCGTAGAACCCAATTGCAGCGCAGAAATGTCGAACTAGAGTCAGAACACCTGCTGTAACAACAAGTCTCATTGGCAGTGTAATAAAAATCCGCCGGATTCAATTTTGGAGGATACAGTTACCAAACGTGTTTCTACGAATTTACACATATACAGGTCTGAAGCAACCAAATGCTGCCGGCGTGTTTCAGAACAGAACGCTAACAACTGTCTCAACTGGTTTTGTTCAGGTCGCCATCAGTGCGTATGTTTATGCTTCGTTGCACAATGTTCAGACCTAGCTACTCACCGATTGTGCGAATCATTGCGCAGTTTTTGCTTCCGCTTTCCCTTCCATGTCGATTGCCAGAGAACCGGCAAACATCAGGTAGGCTTCATCTCTGATCGCGTGCATCTCCACGGCTACATCCGCCACCGGTTTCCGCTCCTTGGGTTGGTGCTTTGAGCAGGACAAGCCGAGCCCAATGACCGAAATCAAGCACTCCTGAACTCTGCTCCTTGTGATGCCGTCATTGGTGTCGGAGTGCGCCCATAGTGTTGGATCTGCTATCTCCAGTATTCTGTCTGGAAAAGCATCCTCGCAGAACCTGTGCAGGTCTAGTGAATCTCTGAACACATCATCCGTTGGACTCCTTCCGGTGAACATCTCAAGCAACAATATGCCTAGGCTATAAACATCACCAAGGGTGGAGACGGCACAACCTTCCCCATACTCTGCAAACATTTTGCAGGGAGACAATCAGATTGGTCATGTCAAATTTATGTGTAAGAAGAAAGGTAGTGAACAAGGAGCAAAACACAACAGTTTCAGTTACCTGGAGCGACGTAGCCAATGGAGCCTCTTATTCCCATTGTGCTATTTGTTGAATTTAGATGGGTTTTGCTTGCATTTTCAGATAAGATTCTTGATATGCCCAAATCTCCAACACGGGCACTCATGTCTTCAGCAAGAAGGATGTTGCTTGGCTTGAGATCGCAGTGAACGATTGGTGGTTGGCAATGGTTGTGAAGATAGTCTAGTGCATCCACAATATCTACAGCGATGTCTAGCCTTTGGGTTAGGCTTAGAGTAGTATTGGTTACAGGTGGCATATCAGATGTTGGATGGAGCCAACAATTTAAGCTGCCATGGGGCATAAACTCGAACACCAATGCCTTGAACTCTTGACCTTGGCGATCAATGCTTGAGCAGCACGTGATAATCCTTATAAGACAACGGTGGCGCACCCTTCGAAGTGCCTCACATTCAGCCAGAAAACTTCTTGTAGATCCAGACAGTTCGAGGTTAAACACCTTTACGGCGGTGACAGTTCCCTCATCAATGGAAGTGCATTTGTAGACTGTTCCATAGCTTCCTTTTCCAAGCAAATTTTGCTCTGAAAACCCCTTTGTTCCATCAAACAATTCCTGGTAAGATACTCTCTCATACTGTTCCTCAGTTAGCAGGGCTCGGGGTTGGCTCTTCTGCCTTTGCTTAGGCCTTCTATGGAGCAACATAATAGTTGTGACTAACGAAGCTACAAACACTAGTGCGCCAGTTGTTGCCAGACATATTCTAATATACTTCAACCTTACTGCATTGCTCTTGCTCGGAGCAGGATGGGAGCATGGGTCTAAGCGAAGCCGTGGTATTCCACCACAAAGATGTTTATTTCCAGCAATCGATGGGTAAGACATGTTGCTAAAAATACCTTCTTTCGGCACTTCACCTTGCAGGTCATTGAAGGATAAATTCAGATCCGATAGTGAAGTCAGATTCTGTAAATCTGTTGGAATCGGGCTGGACAAGTTGTTGTGTGCAATATACAAGTGTTGCAGGTTGTGGATGCTACCAAGGGAATCAGGGATTGCACCTGAGAACTTGTTCATGGTCAGGTTCACTGTGCGGAGCCCCTTGATGTCACCTAGAGGCTGGGGTATACTTCCTTGGAATGAGTTGCTGTCTAATAAGAGAGTCTCAAGAACTATGCAATTTTTTATGGTTGTCGGTACCTGACCAGACAACTGATTTCCGGACAAACTCAATGTGTTGAGATTAGCCAAGCTGCCAACCTCAAAAGGAAGTGGCCCAGAGAGGGAGTTGTGTGATAAGTCTAAGGTCGATGAGAGTGACTGTAGCTCAAAAACTTCCTTAGGAATCGAACCATTGAGGTAATTCCATGAGAAATCAAGACTGGTAAGGCTGTTGAGCTTACCGATATGGCGTGGGATTGATCCACCAAAGTTGTTGTTGGGCGCCGATAGCGTAATGAGCTTGGTCAGATTTCCTACAGAAGATGGTATAAAGCCTAACAAGCGATTGTTGTCCAGGTATAGCTTCGTCAGGTTTTCCAGCTTCCCAATGCTCTCTGGGATCACTCCTGATATCGAAGTATTCACCAGACATAGTACTTTCAGACCAATCAAATTTCCAATGTCTGAGGGGATGCTCCCAGAGATCCCGAGGTCAACGAGGTAAAGCTCCTCAAGAGTTGTCGAGAGGCTAGCTACCGAAGCAGGAAGATCTCCGGTGAAATTGTTATAACTCAGAGCCAGAACCTTTAGCCACCTGCAGTTTGTCAATGAATCCATGAATTCCCAACCCTCCGTCCTCCCTGCTTGGAGGCTATTACCATCCAGCTGCAGATTCCACAGAGACTTTAACCTCCCAAGATCACGAGGCACAAAGCCACTAAACCCGTTTTTTGACAGCTCAAGTCCTTGGAGGTCAGTGAGATTGGAGATCGAG
Organism: Digitaria exilis; assembly: GCA_015342445.1. NCBI lineage: Eukaryota > Viridiplantae > Streptophyta > Magnoliopsida > Poales > Poaceae > Digitaria > Digitaria exilis. The sequence goes on along the minus strand of JACEFO010002109.1, from coordinate 2,609,387 downwards.
GAAGGGATTGTCCCACTGAACAGGTTCTCGAACAACGCCAGATACTGTAACCGAGGGAGCTTCACATGGATGTCGGCAGGAATGCTTCCACGCAGCCAGTTCTGCGCCACGTCGAGGCTCAACAGCGACTACAGATTGTACAGCGACGCCGGGAGCTCGCCGTACATGTGGTTGTCGCAGAGGTCGATGTACTGGAGGCTTGGCATGTCGCGGCCGAGGTCGTGAGGTATTGGCCCCTCGAAGCCATTGATCCCGAGGATGAGCCGACGCAGGGACGTCAGGTTGGAGAGCGACGCCGGGAGGGGCCCCGTGAAGCTGTTGTTGTTGAGGTAGAGCACCTGAAGCCGCAGCGGCAGCGCGTCGGCGAGCTCGGCCGGCACGCGCCCGGTGAGCCTGTTGCTGGAGAGGAGCAGGCTCTTCAGGTTCTTGCAGGCGGTGAGGTTGCCGGGGAGCTCGCCAGAGAAGGTGTTGACGCGGAGGTCGAGCGTCTGGAGATGGCGGAGGCGGCCGAGGCTCGCCGGGATGCCGCCGTGGAGCCAGTTGGAGCACAGGTCGAGCGTCTGTAGCCGCGGCAAGTCGCCGATGGCCGGCGAGAGGGTACCGGAGAGCCCGAGGGAGGGGAGGCGCAGCGACACCACCCGCCCGTGGCGGCCGCACGTGACGCCCTCCCAGGTGGTGCACAGCCCGGCGGCGCTGCCGTTCCACGACGCGAGTGCGGTGGCGCCGGTGCCTATAGCCGCGGCCTTGAAGGCGAGCAGAGCCGCGGCGTCGTGTCTGCTGCTGGCTCCGGCTGCCGTGAACGCCAGGACAGTGGACACCAAGGAGTATAGCAGCAGGAGCATTGTCGCTGGAGTGATCGCCATGGCTGGCACTGGCAGTTTCTTTTGGTGTGGTATGTGGGAGTAATTGCAACGGCAGCAACAGAGCTACTTGTAGGCTGCACGCACACGCAGCAGAACAGAGGCCTGCCTGAGTCCTGACGCCGAGAGCCCGAGACCGTGTCAATGGGCCGAGTGGGCGACTCGGCGTCAGCCGGTCTACGGCCGCTCCACGGCGAGGGAGACAGGAGTGGCGACTAAAGCACGACCTGGGGCAGAGCACCGGCGTCACTTTCCGGCTGTGCCCCCGCCCGCGGTCGCCGTATGGAGGCGGCAAATGGGGGCTGCACAGCCCAGTAGTCCAGTATCGTCCGGAACCTCCACTGTCGACGACTTGGTCCCTACCCTGCCTCGGCCGCAACCCGTAAGCAACGTTTCTTCCAACTACTGGCCAACTAGTCAAGCAGCCTGGCCAAGGTACAGTTATGAGTCTTATGACTTATGAGAAAATGATGTTTCATGTTCATGGCAAAGAACAATGTATTCATGCACAACAGAAAAAAATAAAAAGGAAAAAAAGGCTGCTCCAAAATTTGCTAACGGAGCAGCGACAGGCAAGTTTTACACAACAGTTGCGACAGTGCTGTGTATTAGCCAGACAACCGGCTAAAGAGTTTCTTATAGCATCAGCGACAGCCAAGATTTGCACAACAGTTAATAAGTAACAAAAATGCTCTATTCTCCTTTGGAGCTGGTGCCTGTATCAACTATGGTTTCTATGAACATGATGTGAAAAAAAAAAAGGAAAAAAGAAATAAGGCACGATCCAAAATATTGCCTCGTTGTAAATCGATAGGTTCCCCGTGCTTCGCTTGAGGACCTTGCACTTGTAGAGACGTGAATCACTCTATGGAAGAACAGAACTACAAAACTGATCCATCTCTGTTCTTCAAAGCACCAAGTTAGCCCGAAGAGTCCATTGGACCACCAACAGAAAAGTCCAGTCTCCTCTGGTGACCCAAGTGAACCTGTCAAATGTAGTAATCTACCTTGCTTTGGTTACAAGATCTCAGAGCTTCATCATTAGCATCTTTCATGCACATTGTTGCCTGTTGTCATGACCAAGGTGGATGGTCCTGCTCCCTTGTCTCAGGAGGGTGTGGTTTCCACCCTGGTTTCTCGTCCCAGTACATGTCATAATATATGTGGCCAATTTCACGGAGCTCTACGCAGCACCATATGCCCACATACCTCTTCACACGATTCCGGAACTTCGTCTCAACAGCCTGGTTTCAGTAATTTCAGTTTAGATGGAAACTTTTATCCAGAACATTAGGCAAAATGTAAAACATGTGTAGCAGCCTACCGCATCAGAAAACCCGCCAAAGGCATCAACCATAGATGAGAATTGTATGATTTTGACACTCTTATATGGAGAGAAGATATTCAACAGCTGTCACAAGGGAGGAAAGACACAAACTTCAGCATATGGCATTCCAGAAGCTCTCAAATAATATAACAACATTTCCTAGCTTCAAGATAGAAAAGTACTTATGTGTTTGCAATGTTGCTTTAAGCTTCAGCAGTTCAGTTTTATTATTATTTTTTTCTATTTACATTTTTTCCCTCTTTAGTCCTCAAAGTCTTTCCCTGGCTTTCTTTATAAATTATATGTACAAGAATCCAATGAAAGTAAGGAAATCCAATGAATAATATTACGATAATAAGCCAGTCTGATCATGTGATAAAGTCTTCAAAGAAATAACAATTTACCTTTTCTTCTGTGCTATTTTTAGGTAAACGAAGGGGTCTGTGCTTATCGGTTCCATCAACTGCAGAACATCTGGAGCTATGATCATCACAGAGTTGTACCTCGAGGAACGATTCTTTCACCTATTTGAACACTCAAATTTAAATAATTACGACACAAGTTCACCTTTATTGTTGCCAAGCATTCAAGGTGAAATGTAAAGAAGACAGCAAATCACTTGATATCACCTCTTTAGGCAATGATGGATTTTCAAGAAAAGAGTACTCTCTGAAATCAATATGCGGACCAAACTCTTCCTTGGGCAAGTCCTTCATCATAACATGCACCTATGCCATGAAATTACTGATTAAGGAAGTTTTATTTCATAAATGAATTACAGATATCAGTTAATTTTTCTGTTCGGACCATCTATAACAGATATTTTTATTGGCTCTAGGTCTACAAACCAAGTGTGAGGAGAAACGAAGGGAGGGAGGGGGAGGATGAGGAAAAGCATGGCACACAGGGCTTTTTAAGCACAACCGGTGAGGGATTCCCGACACCACAAACCAACTACAGAACTAACCTCACCGCATGAATCAATCCATTGTTAGAAGCTGAGGTGGCAGTATGGGTCAGTTTTTAGGGAAAAAATATATAAACTAGGCTCGACTGTAAAAGGAGAGGTTTCCTTGCAGAAGTACCTCAAAAATATGATCCATTGGGCAGAGAAAAGGCTGCCTGGTCATTGTTCCTTCCATAACTCCAGGGTGTCCAAACCACATTCTATCAAGCCTGCACCACAATGGAGGCATTACCTAAAAGTACAAACTGCAGTCAGAAAAGGGAGATCAACATGTATTAACACTACGAAAACCAGATAATAGTTCAAAAATCCTCTCTATTACCTTCAAAAGCAATAGAAGATAAAAATATGATGATTCTGTCTTAACTGTAAGCAAGCATCTAGTGTGCATATAATTTGCCACCACGGTACCTCTACCGTTCCCATATTGAAATTTAATGATACAATGAAATAGTGAAATTTGTATTAAGGAGAGATGGAGCACATCCAAAAAGGTAATAATAGTAATATTTGAAATCAAGCAGGCTAAATTTTTGGAATGGGACAAAATAACAAAGTCAATGGTGTGGGCACAAATCATGTTCATTGAGATGTTTCTACCTGAAAATATATCCATTTACCCCAGAATCAAGCAAGTGAAGAATGAAACATTAAAAAGAAGCTGAACAGAAGAAAATCATGAAGCATGAAGAAAACTAGTACCTAAAAGAGAAGTTTCACCTACCAGAGTCCGTTTTAACAAGGACGCGATTGCTAGTGCAGTTCTTACTTGCTTCAGCTGAAAAATTCAAGCAACTAGTTAGAATTTAAATTAAATCTTAATAATAGAAATACAGCCAGTAATTTTATCAAATATACGGAAGAAGATACCTGATAATTAACCAATGCAAAATGAGATTCAACATTATGAGCGCCATCTAATAGCAAATGTTTTGGAATGTTAGGTTTAAATGATAGGAAACCTCCTGCAGCAGGACACCAGACTAAGCATCAGAATGATGAAATAGTAACAAGTAGAAAGTAAGAGGATTGGTACAGTCCATTTAAACGCAGCTGAATAAACCATTCACAAAAGTAGTATATAGTTCACATATGACAGGTATAGACAGACTCTAGACCTGGAGAGTCATAATATGACGGTTGATCAAAGAAAAGCATTGCCTCTCGCAATCTATGGCGCTTTCCTTCAGTACCCGCATACTGGAAAGTAGTATGAACTGCATATGGTTCCAAATGAAGTTGCTTATACATGGCCTGATAATCCAAGAAGATGAACACAGAGGAGGTTGATATCAGTAGCACACTACAAACACAACTGCAAGCAAAGGAGAGAAACTAGCAAGCAAAGATTCTAGAAATAGGATACTATTATAATGTTTCTGCATGCAGAATTTTTAATTGGCAAATGCAAACAAAGAAATACTCCTACCTGCACAAAATATGTATGGCCGCTGCAAAATATACTTGCTGGCAGTACGGCCAACTTCAGTTTCCCATCATAAGAATATACAAGATCACCTTGTCCTTCAACTGGTTGTCCAAAAACTTTGCGTACAAGATCATTAAAAGCATTCTGGTCCCACAACTTATCATCAGATAGAACTAAGTCTTTCCACTCCTTTGCCATCCTTTTAGCAGGCTCAGTGGGTCGCCAATGGAAAATACCAATATTAAATGCACCAGTAACTGTGTATAAGATAACAGAAAACGATTGTCATGCTCCTAGTTACATAGCACTGGAATCTAAAGTTGTTTAGTTTTTTCAAAAGATCATAGATTTTTTTCCCCCCAAAATGTTGGGAACCACTGAAGCATGGCTACACACTGCAGTTAGTAATTTCATAGAATCACCTGGAGACATGCCTGAGAGCTGAGGTGAAGTTCAACACAAATAAATTCCAGAGTGTAATCATAATGTTGGACCATGGAGACTGGAGGGCACATATGAGAAGGCCTATAAGATCCTCCAACACCTTAAGTTTCAAACAATGCCTAGGCCATAAAGGATTGCAAAGATAGTAATTAATTGTCTAAGAATGCCTAGGGTGGATATGACCTGTGCTTATAGGAATTTAGTTGTAAAACTAAATCCTAATAGTAGAGGAACCAAAATGTAGCAATAATTATAGTTACAACATGACTGAAATGCACATCTCATCACTCAATATGCTAGTGAAACACTAGAGCATGCTGACTTATTTAGTTGTCTTCGTCTACTCAGAAAGGACTGTCAAGCAAGATCATTTGTTCACTAAGGTCTACATTGCTTGTGTTTGCTTGATACTGATTCACATATGCTTTGCAAAGTAGATAAATAAGTTGTGCCTTGCTGGCACTAATGAACCTTTCCTAATTGTCTGTTTTGCTTTTGAAAATGCTCAACAATGCGTATTTGTACTTAAATGTAACATCATTTCAAAATTCCAAGACAAGTAGTACGAGGCAAATGGCAAATGCTAGAGCATCATTGGCACACAGCTCATGCAGTTCATAATACAATGTTCAGTTCAGATAGTAAACAACAAGTACAACTGCGTTGGGCATGATTATTGTGGTTTGGCACCGATCACACAATTTATCTTGACAACACTCAGATTTTCATATAATATAACGTGATCTGTGCTTGATTACTGCTGATCACAACATAGACCGGTAAAAAAACAAAGTAGCAACTCAGCAAGCAGCAAGATTCAGGGCGCACGCCATGTGTGTGGTTAGTAATTACCTTCCCTCCAGTTCTCCAGGCTGTCGTCGGTGACGGTGGGTATGACCTGATCGCTGGAAGTGAGGAGATCCGCGTCGGGGTACCGGGCGAGGTAGGGCAATGGGTTCTTGAGCCACACCATGTCCGTGTCGCACATGAGCAGCTCGTACCCAAAGGGCAGGAGCGTGTTGATGAGCAGCACCTTCTCCCTGCCCATCTTGTGAAACGTGGGGGAGCCCCACCCGGCGTCCTCGGGGGCCATCCCGCTGCCCATGTCGAAGACGGGCACGCCGCGGAGGTAGAGCTCCCGCAGCAGCTTGGTGTCCATGGCGCCGACGAGGAGGTTGTCGACGCCGAGGTCGGTGAGGTGGCGCGCCCACGTGAGGATGAAGTCGAGGAAGGCGTAGTTGCCGAAGGTGACGACGATGACGCCGCCGCGGGCGCGCGCGGCGACCATGTCGCGGGTGAGCCGGAACGCGCGCGGCGACGGCATACGGGACCCCCGGGGAGGGGGCTTCCAGATGGGGCAGTTGTACATGGTCTCCGGCTGGGAGGGAGTGGGCCCGGAGAGGTTCGCCGCGGCGGTGGAGAGGGCGGTGGTGGGGAGGGGGAGCGGGGGCGCGGAGAGGGAGGAGAAGGAGGAGAGCAGGAAGAAGAGGGCGGAGACGGCGAAGCCGCCCAGCACGGCGCCGTAGATCCCGACGAAGATCGGCTTGGTGGACTCGCCGCCGGAGCACCACGCCGCCATTTTCCCCCCGGGCGGGATCGGGGTCTCGCCGGAGGCGGAGGCGGGGTCACTGGGTCAGCGGGGGCGCGGAGAATCCTGCGAAGTGTGGTGTGGAGACCACGGAGTGGGGCCCGCTGGTCGGTGTGCTGCGCGGTGGGCCCGCTTCGACGGCACGGTCGTCTCGTACTCTCGTGCACGGTATGATGTACAGAGGGGACCCGGGGCCCGGGGCTGGGCGGCTGGCGTCCCGTAACGGGAAAGGTGCCGGTGCGTAGTACACGGTGACCGGTCCCTCTCACCTCCGCACGCTGTCGTGCAAGTCAGCGCGAAGGAAAACAATTCATGATCCACCACTCATACTATGTGACTATTGTATAGTCCATCGATACCGTCTAATCCCACTACAAGCTTGGCTTAAGAGTTTGTAAAGTGACATAGAAATTGTAACATTCAAGAATATTTATACTAACAAATTGTATTTTTTAAAAGCTTACTCCCTCCGTCCTACAAAGGATGGCATTATCAGATGCGTGCACGTGTTACTTTCTTAACTTTGACTCGATTTGTAGAAAAATATATACGATATTTATATCTCTAATAAATTTATTAAAAAACTAGATTCAAGTATCTATCTAATGATACTAATGATGTATTATAAATATTAATATTATTATATATACAATTGGCTAATGTTGAAAGATGGGAAGCGAGAATGACATCTATGTTGGGACGAAGGGAGTATTTAAAAAAAAAAACTCTAAGATTAAACGTGTTGGTCTAGAGCAATTTTGAGGGAAAATCTTCCCAAGTGTGCACGTTTGAGGGTAAAGTGTAAAATACTTATATTGGTTTGTGAAAAAAATTTAAGGTAAAACTATCAGGTGTAAATGGGACCTAGCCCTGGAAGATGTTACAGAAATCAACGATGGCCGTCTACGTGCATCGGGATCGCCGCCGCCAACGCGGATCAAATGTTTCGTTGGGTCTCGCCGGTTGGAGCTGGGGATGTCAATTCTACCCGCGGATTTCATACCCAACGGGTGCGGGTATGGACATGAATTTTTATCCGTGGGCACAGGTGCGGGCATGAATCTTCACCCACGTGTATGGGTGCAGGTATGAAATCTTACCCGCGGGTTACCCGCAAAAGTAATTCTACACTATTTTATGTGTGATTCTATGCATATGTAACTATGTGAAATACTTTGAGTCTTTTCAATTATAATATTTTTATATTTGCTTTTATGTGTGGTTGGGTGTGAATAGACATGGTGTGCTTCTATATATGGTTTGATCCTTGATCTTACGTTGTAATTTCTATTTTTTTATATAAAAAAGCATATTTATTTTGCATTTGTAAAAACCACGGGTAACCCGATACCCGACCCCTACCCGACGGGTACTGAGTACGGGCAAAAATTTTTATCTGTGGATATGTTCGCGGGTGGGCAAAGCTTGACACCGTGGGTATGCTCTCAGACGAATAAATAGCTTACCCGCAGCCTACCTGACCCGCTGAGCGATCCGACGAGCACCGAATCACACCCACACTTTCTTATCTCGATCTCGGCCCACGCACCCTTACACGGCCCATGGTCCAAGCCACACACACAGACAGTCCAGGGCTCCAGGCTACCGGGCTGCTACTTTGAGCCGGCGAGTATACGTGTGAACAAATTAATATTTTAAAATTTAATAGTAACACATCATCAGACTAGTTTTCTCAATAGCTAGTTTTTTTTTTTGCCACGCCAAATAACTCGACGTGCGTTCCTACCGGGCTGCCCCACTGGCATGTCGCGCACAAACTTTACATTTACATTCCGTTCTGACATGACCCAGTTGAGTGTTCACTTTATCTCCAAATCTCCAAAAGGAAAAAAAAACCCTGAGTCTTCACTGTTCTTCCTTTTCCCCCATTAATCTATTAGCTTTTTAGGGTTTAAAATCAAGCCATATTTGTCTTTCTTCATCCTTTGAGACGATGCCATCATGAAGCTCAATTCTGCTTGTGTGCAACAGGTAGGAAAATGTGAGACGTGAGAGTTTTTGGTACCAAATCAAGTGGTGACCAAAAAATTGCCAACATTTTGACACCCAACTAATCAAACCCTAAAGTAAGTCATTTTGATTTATCCTAAGTTAAACTTTTAAATTTTTGTATAAATAAATTCTTATGTGTTAAGTTTAAAAATATGAAATGATATGAGTATATTCGTATTGAAATATGATATCATAAAAGTATCCAAATATATTTTATAGCAAAAGGTATTAATCAAAGTTATGTTTTAGATGCCGTGTCAATATGTCCTAAACGACTTCCTTCAGCATCATGAACAAAGTAAAAATTATGTATCTAAATATTTCAAAACAACTTATAATTTAGAATGGAAATAGTAGTATATGAGATTTGTGGCATTCTGTATTAGACCCGTAAACTCATAAACCGATGAAACACTAAGTCTCACATTGTGAAATTCAATTTGAGGAGTGAATTGAGGCAAATTTGGAGAGATGGTTGTCTTGAGTGAGACAATGACACATGAGAATAATGACATGAATTCAACAGTTCTTTCTTAAAATCAAGTTTCAGCCATCGATTCTATAATGGCAATCTCCAAATCGTAAGGTTCTATAGCTAGGAACCTCATAGAAGTGTGTACGGATACGGGGAAAAAAATCAACACGGGGTATGGCAGATTGACAGATTTACACGCATGATGCATGGATAGATAGCGAAAGGGAGGAAGAATAAAATAAAAAGAGAGAAAAAGACAAAACCAAAAGGCTACCATGACAACGTGGTGGATCCCCGATCTAGAATGTGTTCAAGACAAAGCTGAGGATATTTTGGAGCTAGTCGTGAGTTTTGACCACTGAAGCTGGAGATGATCTTTTCCCGGTGAAAAACCAAAGCGCCCTCCACTCCCGCGCCGCGCGGCTAAAAATATCAAGGAGTACACCAACTCTAGCTCGTTTCTTACCTGGACACTGGACAGTGGGCGATCGAGTGGCATCTGGCATCATCCACACCCTCTCAGACACTCACTGCCGTTGTCGCCTCCCCACCACACACGTCTACCCGCCACACCCACCGATCCATCCATCCCCTAGAATTCTATAAACGCCGGCGGCCTCATGCGGTGACGCTTCCAGCGCTGTCAGTTCATCCATCCCCAATTCGGCAACCATTTGGCATTCTTCGGCGATCAGGCGACGATCGATCGATCGATGGCCACGCTCTCTTCCTGCAGCCGCCTGGGCGGCACCGCCGCGGCCGTCCGCCGCCACCATCGCCGGCAGCCGGGCCGCGCCGGATTCGTGGTCACCTGCCGGAGCACCTCCACGATCCTTCGCACCGCCGCCCCGGCTGCCTCGGCGCCGGCTGCCGTAGAGCAGCAGAGCAAGGAGTAAGAATAATCACAAACTTGCCTTCGTCATGTTGCAGTTGAGTTGTTGACTGATGCTGGATATATATATATATATATATATAAATGGCTTCCCAGGATGGGGCTGCCGACATGGGCGGAGTTCGAGCTCGGCAGGGCGCCCGTGTACTGGAAGACCAGCAACGGCCTCCCTCCTTCCCCGGTGAGCTACCCGTCGTCCACCTATTTCTCTGCTCGATTCTCTCCATTACTAGCTACTACCGGCTTTGTTTTTTTGTTGACGCTGACGAAGCGCGTTGATCGGCAGGGTGAGGGGCTGACGCTCTTCTACAACCCGGCGGCGTCGAAGCTGTCACCGAACGACGTGTTCGGGGTGGCGTTCAACGGCGGGTTCAACCAGCCAATCATGTGCGGCGGCGAGCCGAGGCAGATGACGCTGCAGGTCAGGGGCAGCGCCGACCCGCCCATCTACACCATCAGGATACGCGTGCCGCAGCACGGTGCGTTTCTTTCGCCACCGTTAATTTCCTCCGTCGAGCGCACCATCTCACCGTACGTTCCAACTGACCTTTGCTTTGCTTTGCTTTGCTGCAGCCATGAGCCTGATCTTCTCCTTCACCAACGGCACCGATTGGGACGGGCCATACACACTCCAGTTCAAGGTCCCCAAGCAATGGCAGAACAAGCCGCCGAGCTTCTTCAACGAGGTGAATATATATGAGCTTGACTGATTATTAACAACGATGAGGAGATTATATATAGATATATATGTTTGGTGCTGACTGAGTGGTGATCATGGATGGGTGTGCAGGGCCTAGCGGACGAGCTGAACAGGGAGGGCGCCTGCGACCGGGCCATCTACCCGGACGAGAACATCGCCATCACCAGCTGCGCGTTGGCCGGCTACTACGAAGAGGGGGTGGGCAACCATTCTTCTCTCACTCATTCATCCATCCATCACCCGCTCTGATCTGCTCTGCTTTCTGGTTTCACTAGCTCAAGTGTTCATTGACACCATTCAGGCCTAAACTGACTCTGATTCCTGCCATGGCATGGCAATTGCAGGGGGATCGGTGTAAGCTGGACATCGTGACCGGATGCATGGACCCCAACTCCGACATGTACGACCCGATGGCCGTCGTGGACGACGGCTCGTGCCCATTGGAATCTGATTCTGAGGAATGAAGGGGGTCTGTTGTAGGGACACAGGAAACATGATCGATACATGAATTATGAATAAATGTCTGTAAAGTTTGTTATACCTGAGCATGTGTGTATAGTGTATTTAGCCACAGTAACACCTTTTTGGTGAACTACATGATCACACACTCACACTTGCAGTACCATAGTTATGGATGGTTGCTAATGATCTTTGCAAACTCTAGTAGAAAACCAGTGTCAACGAAGCAGATGGAACGCAACACCATGCTATAAGCCAGACGTTTCCTGCGTGGCCAAGCCCAGCCTATGGTTACAATGATTTTTCCCATGACTTATCAGGTTCATGAACCTAATGACCACAGCTCTCAACCTCTTGCAGAAACAAACATTGACCGTATCCAATAAGAGACTAGGGATGTTCAACTTCACAAGGTATTCGCATAAGAGCCCTGCAACTGATGTCTGAAACTGAAACAATCACAGTGCAAACATGGTAGCAGGTTATGGTTCCAGAGTGGCAAGGCAACCAGACAATGAGGTTACATAGCATCCCACAGAGACATTGCGGTTACAGCATCCACTACAGCAAAGACTATTATAACTACAGGTTAATCCACTACAGCATCCACTTATATAGGAGTAGCATAGACCATTATAGCTACAGGAAAGTCCAGCTGCACCACAAAGGCCTTTCATGCCGAGTAGTTTCAGTCCCCACCAACCTGGCGTTTCCATGAATCCTCCACAGTGAGCTCATCAACTCCCCAGTCCTCATAGCTGTTTTAACACAATGTAAATAAAAACCAGGATGCAGTAAAGTTGTCCAAAATTTCTTTAGAGGCGTAGGGGCTGTTCTTAGGATCTCACCTTCCATCAGGTAAGTACCGCCTGATTGTGAAGGGGATCTTGCGCTCTCTCAGCTCCTTCATTGCAATCTGAAATTATGCAGAAAACATTTGATCATCAGAACATTATAGGGATTAAAAAAGCTAAATGTGCTGGCTGAATATTATATGACAAATAAGAAGGCATATGGAACTATTGAAATTTTACATAAGGTGGAACTTCATTTTACAGTTTCTAAAGCCTTCAATGTAACTAACTAAAGGATAAAGTTATAAAAGCCCTTTAGCTCAAAAGACTTTGATCTTTCAACCCATAGGGAGTTAGAACTTAGAACATATACACAGACGGATACTTATGGTTCTCTTGCTTGTCTCCCGGTCCAGAGAAATTTAAAGTTTAAAGGCTGGTTAATTCATCCAATTCCACGAGGGCTTGCCTCAACGAATTAAATATCAGGTACAGCTCATTGTACATCAGAAAACAGAAACCAGAACTAGCCAATCTATCTGAGCATGTTATAAAGCATCGGATATTCATAATTCTAAAGTAAGAAGGCATCACTATTTTCATGGAAAGAAAACAATTATATATATAAGAATGCACTGTTATGAATCTGAGGTGTACAACTAGAAGAAATACACCCGTCCTTTTGCTATCCCTATGCCCTTCTAGTTCTGACATCCCAGTCTGCATCTGTCTCTCTAAACTAGAGACCTTAATATTTTTCTGGTCAATCTGGCCAGATTCTGCACAGTAGTATCTGTGTCTCATTGTATATAAATTTCACAACACACGAATGTTATCCTATGTTGAAACAATGAAAGTTTCACAAAATACAATGGAACCAATATTTGAGGTAGCCTGGTCTAGAAGGAATAAGGATAATGTTTATATAAGGAGTCCCAATTTTTTTTACAAAAATTAACTTTATACCTCAAGAGGGTCAGTTTCTCCCTCAAGCTCAACCATGACTGGAGCATTCATGCTGTAAAATAACAGAAACTCTCAGTATTAAAACGCAACACATATCATACAAATTCAGTAATCTGATGTAGAAACTAGCCTTATCTGAAGAGCCCTTGTACCCAGGATGCGTGCACGCTCATACTTTGTCATATATTTTGACGTCTTGCGCTCACCCTTGGACTTTTCCTGTCCCTTCTCTTCACCGTCTGCACCAACGTCGTCATCATTTGCATCCTCATTGTTGTTCTCAAGCTCTTCCTCAGCCCCTTCCTGTTCAACAGAAGTGTATTGGCTTGTATCAGTCATGTAAGCTCTCACTGTAAAGCATAAAAGCCAAATAGAACAATATCAATGGATCCATACCTCAACCTCAGGTTCCGGGGGTTCATCCTCGTACCTGCATAATAATAAAATAAAGAACTGTAAGCTCCAAAATTCAGTGAAACAACTACGCGAAACATAATGACTACAGAAATGAGATAAGTTTGAGCGGCTAATTTTGTATTTCTAAGTTCTAACAGACCAACACCCCCGCATTATAGTCACAGTTTGAGCAAGAGTGCAGGCGTGCAGCTACTAAAGCCTTCACGCATCACCCTTTATTACAAAGGGGACTGTTCCCTCATGGTTAAAGTCAGCTGTAGCTCTTTTTTTTTTTGGAAGCCCCAAATAACTAGCAAAGGCATCCCTTACTGAAGAAAACTGATACGAAATCATTCAACGAGACGCACCACCAACACCACCCAGTTCCCAATCCTAAACCCAATCTCCCTCCTGAATAAAAGAAACATCAATCTCTTGAACAAAAGAACCCCACCCATCCCCCACCTCCCCGCGCCCTAATCTCACAAGGAACGCCAAATCGATCACCATCGACCCAAAATGCTACCAATAAACAACGGGATACGCCCGCTCGTTCGAGGTTAAGTGGGGATTAGCGGAGGGCCGTACCGTACCTACCGAAACAAACCCGAGCAATGCTCCGCTAACCTTCACGAGAACAGAAGAAATAAGCACGAGGGAGGGGTGAGGAGGGAGGAAGAAAGCGAACCCCATGTCCATCTCGTTGTAATCGTCGTCCGCCATGGTTCCCGCCGCCCAAGCGCCGCCGCTCCGGTGGTTTTTGCTCGCTAGGGTTTTTGCCTTGCGGCTGCGGGCGTGGAGGAGCGGAAACTGGAGGGGAGGGCGTAAAGAAGGCCCGCCGGCCCGGGGTCCCTCCAAAAAGAGGGTGGGGATCCGACGGGTTTTGCGACACGAATCTTGAGAAGAAAAATTACAGGGAGACCCGGCACTTCTTTTATTTTACGAAAGGGTCCATTACCATGTTAAACCGTTTGGGTGCGTTTTTATTTATTTAATTTTTTTGAACGAATCGTTTGGATGCGTTGCATGGGATTCTATTCTAATGATGAAAACATTCTCCACACTGAAGAAAGGATACAAGTGCAGGAGCCTCGCGATACTTGGATTCCATCCTACTCCGTACAAAGAGATCGTCTTCTTGCATGCAGAGGCTTGGCGTATCATTTGAAGACATAAACTCGAGGATTTGGGTAGCTTGCACACAAAAGTCTACACTAGTATGGCCGGCCATTGTAGCTGTATAGAAAGTGCTTTCCCATACACACCATGTTGGACGGGAGAGCTCTAAGAAATTTTAGTAGAAAAATAAAAATAAGACACAAAATTTTGGGTTCTATTAACATGATGAAAAAATAAAGAGAATGGAGAGGAAAATTTCGCTTTTTGAACAATAGTCTATTGAAAAATTATACATTAATCTGCTGACCACCATCAGCATCTCTCAAGCTTAGACCTCAAGGAAGTCTAGACAATCTAACTTCTTTTCTTTTCTTTTCTTTTCTTTTCGGAGATGAATTTTTGTACAAACATTATAATTCTCAACACGATGTTTATCATGCTAACTTGTCCTAAAGGATTTTTTTGGGGTTATGAATAGAGGGACATGAGTCAATATTACTTTTGCGAGTGTTCATAGACTGATAAACCACTACAATTTGGAAAAATACTGTGGCATACAACCTGAAGGGGTCCAGAACTCCAGATGCACCAACTAATAGAATTACCAACTCACAAAAAAAACCTACAATTACATATACCCCAAGAACTGTTTGTTTGTTGTTTTTAAAAAGATTAAAGGAAACATCCGATCGACTTAATGCAATTTCTAAAAGGGTACCCTTTCTGAAAAGTAGTGGCAATGTATCGATGACCACAGAACTCATAAATCAAAGCTATCAGGACTCACAAGTACGCATATCATATACACACAAACATGAAAATGAATTGCACAAAATAGTAAAAAGGAAAGAAAAAACAACTAACCCAAAAATTCTAATATGTTCACCTACAATAAGCTTGATAATATCTACATGCTTGCTGGTGTCAATAGACACCTACAAGTACATTACAATGGCCTACTCTCAGACAGCCAAAGCTGTTGTTGCTTTCTCCCGAACTCTCATAACCATAGCTTCTGCTCTAGCCACACTCTGTCTCCATCCGTTTCTGAAACTCGAGGTGAGTTTCTCAAAGAAAGAGCCAGAACGAACTACATGATCACGGCCCTGAAGATTCCTATTTATCCAGCTTTAAATTATCGCAGAGGTGGCCAAGCTCAGGCCTAGCCTTCATCCATGATGTAAATGTTGCTTCCCGTGGTGTCGTACAGTAGAGGTAGGACCTAAAGGTGATCAGGAAGAAGTAGCGCCTGCAACATATGAGTATGATATGAATCAATACCAGGTGCAAACCAGATATGTGGTAAAGCAAATATTTGAGCATTAAGGGCAGCTATCTAAAACACTAATTAGCACAAAATACCTAATTTTTCAGTATAGGGAGTCTTATATTTAAAACATTCAGCACTGGTAAACCAAAAGGATATCCTGTTCAATATCCTAAATTACATAATTCCATGATGTCCTTTAAATACCATCTATTTGTCTAGCCAGTACATAGCTTTCCCTAGAAGCATACAACTACAGTTAAAATGTTTTTTTCTCGAACACGCAGGAGAGCTGCGTATCTTTATATTAAAAGAGAGAGGAACTACAGTTAAAATGTGATTCCCTGCTGTATCCGAACATCAATCTGGGATAAATGATTAAACGAATACCTACATCTTTTGCCTCCAAGTTTTATTTCATATAATAAAAACATGTTTTCAGCAAAGTAGTTTATCAGGTTGGCCTTGACATAGTAAGCAATTTGTGACACACATACAGGACCTTATGGATAGTGTCATTGTTCCTGTATTCTTTTGAATACATTATAGAAACACCAAAAGTTCTTTCTGATGGTAACAAATTCTCATGGCCGTTGACAATAACGCAACGTAACACCAGGAAAGGCTAACACAAAACATAGTCTTAACGACGAAGTGATTGAAACTGTTCTATGATTCCTTGATACTGACTAAAATATAGTGGAAACATATATGGCAAAGTGTTTTGTATCATTACAACTTACAAGAGTTACAATTGTTAAAGAATAATTATTTATGACAAATATAAGGTGAAGCAGCACTATTATTTGCTCAGATGATACTAATGTGGGAACTTTAGACGAAAAAAATGCATGATAATTGACAAAGAAGGGAGAGGTTATGCATTTAAAAATAGAACCATTCAGTTAAAACAAATTAAATATACCTCAAAGCTTTTGTGCCCATATCAGTGAGATAAGAGTGTTCCTCATCATCATCGTCGTCATCATCATGCGAAAAATCTTGCAATGCTTTCCTGTATTGCAAAATATCCTCCCGCAAATGACCAGCACCAGAACACCTTCATGGGAGAAATTGATTATCATTAAAAAATGGCAAACAATGGTAAGATGGATCACTTCAGCGAGGCAACTCATATAGCTTTCAGTTAGTCCATAATTGTATTTAATTTGTTCCTATAGAGGCCACAGTTCAAGAAGCAGACAAACCTGTCAATAACTGTGTCAACCTCTTCTTTGCTCTTGGGCCCATGTATCAACACTCTTGTAAGGTTTAATATGTCACGGTAGTCACCCTGCCTAAGTGCTATGTCAGTGGCTGTTTTGATAGACATATTTTTTGTAAACGATGTTGATACAAAGTGTGTTTCTGCTGTTTTTTCCATGACAAACTTCACATCTGCACCCAGTGCCAGGCAGGTAATAGCCATTGCATAAGCAACACCACCATATCCAGTGTGTGAAATAAAGAGATAGTACCTAGCAGACCTGTAGATAAGCAACTGTGAATCTTGTATCCTGTAACGAAGGAACATAACTCGACAAGTCATAAATTAAAAAAATTGTGGACGTACTCATCGATTAATGATTGTATAGCATCTACATCAGCAGACAATGCTTCTCTTTCCCTGGTGAGAGGTATTCTTTTATAGTCAATACAATAGCCCTTCTCTCTCAATGAGCCATACACTTCAGCTGGTGTCATCACGTCCTCCAGATCTATGTGTTCCCAGTAACCTACCACATTACATTGATTTGTGGCTTCATCAATTTCTTCTTGATGGAGAAGTAACCGACCACCTAGTTGTTTAACTTCAGCAAGTATATCCTCCTTTAGCCTTGTCTCTATGCTCTCTACCTGCACAGAAGAAAATTTAAGGAGTGCCATAACAAGAATTGTTGAACCATTGGAAGAATGCCTCTCACCATTGGACCACTAATGCCAACATGCTTCAGAGTATCAACAGGTTGATCCAATTCTCTCAAAACAAATGGTGTTCCCTTGATGTAAACAACCACTTCCTCCCTTAGATCAGTGACGACCACCTTCTGGGCAATGCTTCTTCCGGTTGTGTATTTAGAGCCGAGATATGACAGTACATCATTCGCTCCATCAATAGTTGGTGTTGCCATACTATACACAGGGTATCCATCCACCTGAAGCGGATATTCTAAAGTTTGTAAGCATTTGTTCCAAATTATCCTTTCATTTCTAAAGTAAGGTTTAGAGTTGGTAGTTGCTGAAAGTAGGCCCACTAGATTGGTTGTAATAGCCATCAAAATTTATGCTTTCTAAAACTGCAAGCATAGGTTAAAAAAAGAAGATGGGCCGCAGGGTAACCTGTTCCCCATGATGGAAGCCATCATAGTGGTTCAAGCTGTAGGGAAAATTTTACTGAATAGGAAACTTTTATTCATTAACTAGCACATTGAATGTGCTTCATTTTCTTTTCTTTACTAAGACTACATGGATAGAAACATATTTGCGCATTAGGATTCAGCATGGCCTAAGGCCTATGTGTCATAAAAGATCGACAAACTGAAAAATGTCAAGCTAAAACTGACAAAAGTTTATCTAGATCCACTGAATGAAGCCAGCATATTACTTCATACGAAAACCAACATAAAGATTCAGGACTCTCAATTTGAAATTTAGTTATCATGTGAAGTGATTAGAAATATTTTTCCATCAGAAACCTCATGCCAAAACATCACCTAATTAAATCGTATAAATAACAGAAGTTCAATTGGCAGAATTGACGAGGAGAGGAATAATAAATACATAAAAAACTGTAAACATTCAACTATCAAAGATCGAATGTGATGATTTTTAGGTACCACAGCAATACCTTAAAAACATGTGGCGCGCCCTGAAAATTCACACTGCTTGATCTTTTCTGTCCAGGAAAGAAGTACATTTTGAGTATTGATCCCTTCCCCAGAACAGAACCATTACGAGCTTTGACGACAGCTTCCATTGTTACATCACCTTGTGGAGGTGGATATATTGCTTTCTGCTCATGCTGCAATTACCAAATATTTCTTAGTAGTCATTTTCTCAAAGGTGCCAAAAATAAAGGTTTTGTAAAAACCAAGGAATACATTTACCGGTACAGTAAAAAAACGGCCAGGTCGCAGTCTTATGCTCCATTTCATAGTTTGGATCTCTGGCCTCTGTTGCAGCCATCCTTTAAATGAGATCATCACTTCTCCTTGCCCACAAAAACCATCAAACGCTTCACTACCAAGGTATGCCGAGAATGCAATTAACTTGAGGTATCTCTCCAAATATTCGGCACCACGACTTAACGCAACCCTCCTAACTCTAGGCTCCAGTTGTTGTTGATTAATTACTTTTGTATACTTCAGAACAGCTTGACGAATATTCTGCATAGCTGAACATCTATCAATAATAGTATCCAGAGTCTGCCTACACTCAATTCCATTATCAAATAATCTTGTAATTTTTCGCAGTAGAAGAATGTCTTTGATTCCAAATCCAGAATTTAGCTTTGTCAAAGTGCGAGGTTTCCAAGATTCTGAACTTAAGAGACCATTGTAGTTTGCTGCATCTTCTCCAGTTGAGTAAACAGCGTCATTGGCATCTTCATGGTTATTTTGACATGAAGGAATTCTAATAGGCCTGCCATGATCAATTCGGAGTTTCAGCAGGCAAGCAATCACAGTTCCTGTAGTTGTTCTGCCCCTGCCCATCTATATGAACACCACAAAATAAACATTTAAAATTTTGAAAATTCACACATAAATCAAGAGTTAATCCTTTGCTTATGAAGTATGCTACAACACTGGAGAAATGAGCTGCAGTACCTGGCAATTGAATACAAAAGCAGTGTCCTTGCTGGCAGAAGCAACATTGAAAGCTATCGTGTCAAAGTCTGAACTTTTGGGAGCTTTACCATCAGTAATGGGAACTCGTGCATATTTTATCTTAAGGCCTTCACGCTCCAAGTGTTTGTATACCTCCAATGGAGTCAGAACAGCTTCATTATCTACATTTTCCCATGTGTCGAAGATCTCACCTTTATCAGTTTCATGAATAACCATTATTGCTCCACCATAACGTTCTGCTTCCCGTAAAATGTCCTCCTTCAGACGAGCTTCCATGCGTTCCACCCTTTCACGATCAATCCCCTGATATCGTGTATCAATTAGAGCACTAAACCATTTACCAGAGCAGTGGCATATCACATTAAGTTATTCACTCAACATGTTTAGATATAATAATTTACAGGTCCACTAATCCTATTCCTAGCAGCATGAGTAAATATAAGCAGCATTAATTTCATACAACCCATACACAAAGTCCTTTGGAAAGTTTTTAGATAAGTAGCTGAACACCTAACCAGGTAACAAGGATAGAATTATGGGTACAAATTATGGCAGCGGTTTATAATGAATTTCAAATTGGCACATCATGTGATAACAAGAGAAGCGTAAACACACACATCCAATATAGACTATTGAAAATCTTGTTCTTACGAAATAAAGTTACCAGCAATCAATTATTTTTCACAAATCCATTGAGAAAACTGAACATGGTGCTTACCGTGTACTCCAGCATATTCTTGCAAGGTCTTTCCACTTCACGTAGCACATATGGTTTTCCATTTATGTAGACAACTGGTTCTTCTCTCATATTATGCCACAGTATCGGTCGCCCTCCCTTGCTTGTACTGATGCGCTGGATAACAGCTCGAATACCATCAACCGTAGGATTTGCAACACCATAGACTGGAAATCCATGGATTTCCCGAAAATTTGGTGCACCCTCCACTCTTTCAGGCAAATTAAGGTTGTGGCAACCTGGGCAGTGGTCACTTTTTAAAACAGTTTGACGCCCAAGAACTTCCCCATTCCTCATGGCAGCAACGACATCCATATCTTGTGGACGTCCATCAGCAGACTCAACAATTTTTGTAAGAGGGGGTTTCGAACTTGAATAACCAAGAGCACCCATTGGATCTCTCCTCAGTAGCCTGAATTCATTTAGAAGTAGAAAAATGAGCTTTCTTGTATGTAGAATGAGCATGGAACAAGAGGCTGGAAGTAGAGAATGAAATAGGTGAAATTATTTAAACATATTTTCCTTTTATTATGGCATTCTGGAAGACTTCCTTTTATGCTAAATGATCATGTAGCAAGATGCCAGAAATAGAGTAAAATCGCTGGCAACATTGGAAAGATTTTTTTTTTCTATCTGGCACTGTTGACTACCATCACAATGCATCCTTGCCAATGCTTACAGTGAGCAATGGAATCAATGGATTTATATAGTGGCTAATATCTAGAGAGCAATATGTCCGCAAACTGAATAAGGAAGCGTGTCAACAAAAGTGGAAAGTTACATTGTGTATTTGCGTTAGCCTTCTATCAGATCCTTTTGTACTTAAGTGTTCTATCACAGATGCAACCTGCACATCACACAACGCAAGCTGCTATAAGTAGCTGTGTGGAGTGTTACGGGACACAGTTACATGTGTTGACTTCAACCCAGGTATGATTTTGGCCAAAAAAAAAAGAACAAATCTGACACAGGTGACCAACAGTGCTCCAGTTACATCTGTCCACCATACTGTGCTAGTTAAAACAGTGGTCAGGCCCGTTAAATTGTTAGGTAGCTCTTCTCTCCATCTCCGCTTCCCTCTACTTCTAGCATGTGTTCATCCCTTGGTGGATAGTGTAAGGCCAAAAACTGAATGCAATGGATCATATGGATGGGAGTTGGAGGATCTGCTCTCTGATATCCACAAATTATCTATAGTTTAAATATATCTCTGTAAACAGTGGCACTTGAGCTGAGTAGTAGCTCTTCGATAATGTATGTACTAGAGCATATTATGTGGCACAGAAAATAATGGTGTTAGAAAATGGCAAAAATCTATATCTACATAGCCAAAAAAAACTATTTATTTATATATATAAGATTAACTAGGGAGCTCAAGCACTCAATTTCCAAGTCCAGTTCACATTATTGGCTTGATATGCAGATTCATATAAGAATTAACTGCTTAAATCTAATAATGGTATGGTATTGCCTTTCCCAAACAGACTACAAGCACAACCAAGGGATTATTGCTTTGAAGAATGGTGGGATCAGGCCAGCAGGAAGGTGGCAGACCAAGCCAAAAAAGGTCTCAATTCAGTAATAATCTTGGTGGCCTGGTCCCTATGGAAGCATAGGAACCGGTGTGTCTTTGATGGACTGCAGCCTAGTCTAATGGGGCTAATGTCAATCATGGAGGATGAACTGAAAACTTGGGAATTGGCTGGGGCTAGAGGAATTACTCAACTCCTCGCCCTGCGGCCTAATGATTAGCTTAGTGCGAATCCACGGTCAAGGGTTGTTTACTTAGTACGAAATTTTACCCGCAGCCCTTTGAGGGTAAGGGTACAACTATAATGCGCGGGTATGGCTGCAGGCGGGTATTTGCCTCACCCGCACCTTACCCTACCCGCTGCCATCCCTATGGGGGGGGGGGTCACTGGTTTTTGCCCCTTAAAAAAAACCTTTGTACTGGTTACTGGGTGCTACACCCTTTTTTCTTCTTAATATATTGATACGCAGCTCTCTTGCGTGTTCGAGAAAAAAAAAAGACTACAAGCAAAACAATTCAGCCACAAATTCAAACTAAATTTTTTGACAAATGTAGTAATTCTTCAGACATAGGTCATGAACCAAGGAATTTTTGAACCACAAATCCATGGTGCTGTGATTAATATATCCTATGTCGTGTTAAGGATCATGACACTCATGTTCGAACAATATAACTTTGAACACAATAGTTTATGCCTTGCAATGGTTCTCATTGCCATAAAGAATTTCAAGAGTAAAATCTGTCAATATGGTATCTCACGGAGACTAGCCATTTTGAAACATGATAACTTGATTGAAACAGGGAAAGACAAGGAGAATAACAAGAGCACAATAAATTATTACTCAACAATTAAAGCACCACAAAATAAAGGAAACATAGTTTAAGCTACATCCGTCCTTACAATCTGTATTCTTTTGATGTTTGTACAGTAAAACCGCTATCTCACCTTCGAAGAATGCTGTACAGTTCAGGCCTTGCTCTCATCCAATCAGAAAAACTAACTTCTACTGAAAATGTTGTTTGGTTAGCAGAGCTCACTGAATGCACATAGACAGCAAAGCATATAAGGAAGTAATATCGCTCCAAGTACTCCACAAAGAAGGAAAGTGATGCTTCCCGTTTCATCTCATCAGATTGCCGAAGAATGCTATTGCGGTAGGTAGCAATAGCTTCTCTTAGGTTCTGTTCACAAATAAATGAAGGGATAAACAGGAAATAACTGGTATTATTGCTCCAATTAAATTGCCATAATTCAGAACATAAAATGATATACCTGCATAGAGTCACATTTATCAATAACTTTGTCAACTTGCCTTTTTCCTTCAACACCACCCTGTAAAAATACCAAATCACAAATTGGCTACTCTCCAAAAAATGAGAAAGAAAAGAAATTAAGGTTCATACTTCAAGAACCCGGACTAAGCTCCTAATGACAGAATATTCTCCTCTGAGAATTGCTTCTTCTGAGCTAGGCATATAGTCATCTACATCATTTCCAGCATAGAAGACCTTCCCAATTGATCCCGTCCTTGGGATACCTGCAGCACACAGAAAATCCCCACATCTCAAAGATCCAAGTACAGGTATGAGCATAAAATGCACCATATATCAAGATTTAGTGTGCCAGTTCCCAACACAACTGTCTGTGGGCATACTATAGTTTCTCAATTAGTTCTACACAGACAACATAGGATACCATGAATCTAACTGAAGTAAATTTTATTCTCACCTGAAGCTCCTATTCGATTTAGGTAAACCAATGTAGCTATAACCATCCCAGTAGTTGTTCGTCCCCTCCCCATCTGGCAGTTAAACACAATTTCTGTTTCTAGATCAACTTGAGAGATTCGACGTACCTGTTAAATACAATGAAATTCGATGTTATGTAACAATTAAATTGCAACAACATGATAACTTTGATGTTATACAATTTATGCGTATATTCATATTGCCATAGCTGAGTGTCAGAACATATTAGAACCTTATATACGCTTCCTGTGAAGCACATCCTTTTTTCAAATTTTAAAAATAGTCAATACACAATACAGAAAAAAAAAATCCAGCTTAAAATTCCAATAGAAAGAAATAGCAAGACATACACAGATACTTCAAGGTATCCAGGCAACAAAGACATGCAAAGGTCTCATTCTTCAAACAATGGAGTGAGAAGACAATAGCAGGAGCAATTAGCAAGTTCAACAGCAACGTATAAAACTAACCAAGTTGTCAAAATCTCCTTCCTTTGGTGCTTTTTCGTCAGTAATTGGAACCCGTTCGTAGTCAACAAGGTACCCTTGATGTTGTAACTCCTCATAGACCTACATAAGATATGTTTTTCCCCTCTGAATAGGGCTAAATATGAAAAAAAAAATGAAACCATAAATGTGACAATACCTCTAGTGGGGTCTTCACTGTATCAGATACCACTGATTCCCACTGGTCCACCATCTGACCACTTGGTAGCTCATCAGTGACTAGTATCTTATTCCCATATCTGCCATCAAACATTCCAGTACCAGACACCTCTTAATAGTAGCAAGGGCATGAAAAAATAGTGTGAATTGTAAGTGTACAACTGTTGTACCTTGAAGCTTCCTGAAGAATATCTTCCTTAAGGCGAAACTCCATTTGCTCCACTCTCTCTCGGTTGATTCCCTATGTTAACAGGTATTCAGGATCACTAATAGAGTAATAGTTAAGGGGGGAACCTATTTTTCTAGGTTAAAAATGTACCTAATAGTAAATATATTTCCAAGACTTAATAACAATTGGAAAAGAAAAAGGAAATTAATTCAACAAAATATAAGCATGCCATAGATACAAGCTAAGCATTAAGCAACAATTAACAGAAGAAATCGAAGATTTGTCTAAAAAACAGAAGAACTCCAAGATCATTCAAGATCAGCAACTGTATTGATGCATAATAATTCCTCTAAAGTAAATAAATATGTTCTATTTTGCCTCAGAGCATTAGCTTCACAATTTCCACCATGTAAGTTCAAGTGTTTAACAGGATCAATGGCATGTGGTTTATGACATTAGTAGATTATAAAAAATAACAAAATCGGTAAAAATGCATGAGAGATTACTATGTAAGTCAGGGATCTAAGCTAACCGTGTATTCAAGATTTGAGAAGGGCTTTTCAACATCCCGCAAAACAAACGGACGGCCATTGATGTAGATAACCTGCATAGTATGATAGTATTAGTGGAGAAAACACAGTTTACTCGATGACATGCCATTGAAACAGTCGGACAAAATATATAGCCTGTTCCAGGGGGATGCAGAACTGCTCAATAAGAAGGAAAGGGCGTATGTTTACTTGAAATATGATGTACTTCTCTATTGTATAAATTAATACTCTTACCGGTTCCTCCCGAAGACTATGCCATAGAATCCGGGTTTGCTTTCCTTTCTTTTTTGCTCCAATATGATTTAGCACATTAGCAATACCTTCCATTGTCGGCATTGCAACACCATGAACACGCAATGACCCAGCCTGAGCAACAAAATGGTGATAGCAGCTGATGAAGCTACTTTAATAACCATCAAGAAATGATAGATACAGAACAGGTTTTCAAGACTAGACAGATTACTGAATTTGAATGGTCCCACGGAAAAGGAAACTATGGTACAAATTGATGGTCACACTACTCTAGAGCTAATGTATTCAAGCTAAATTGAAGATGAAAGTTTTAGTGCATGCATATGTCCACTTGGCAAAGTACATCTTACTACTACGCTAAGAGGGATGCAATGTCTGTGACCGAAAAGGCACATTTTTAAACCATTATTGGGTTAACATAAAACAATGTGTATTTCCATGCAGTTAAAACGGCAGTTATTTTTCCTAAAAGCTTCATATCATGTAGTACTACAATTTAAAGCTAAGTACTGTATGGTTATGGTGGTTTACATGAGATTAAAAGAATCGAGAGAACTAAAAAGTAATGGGAAACATGGTCAAGACAAAAAAAAAAAAAAAAAAAAAAACGCAAGCAATTCCTTAGCGATCATAGGGAATGCCGGAGAGATGTGTCTGCGCGGAACAGAGGACTGGCTGCTAATGGAGCGCTACCACCACCCCGTACCAACCCAGAGAGAGATAGGAGAGGACACGAGGCTTTCACGGGCGCAAGGTTGATTACGGGCGGAGATAACAAGAGGCGCGACGAGAGACCACCAGGAAGAAGAGAGAAAAAAAAACCCAATCAACCAACCTGGCGGTAATTGGGCGCGCCGTCGATTTGCGGGGAGAGGCGCTTGTTCTGGCAGCCCGGGAAGTGGTCGCTCTTGAGGATGGTCTTCTTCCCGAGCACGGAGCCTCCCCTGCTACTAATCACCTGCTCTGCCGCCGCGGCCGCGCGCACGTCCTCCATCTCTCCTGCCTCCATCCCCGCCGCGGCCGCCGAGGACAACCCCAGCCTCGCTCCTCACCCCTGAATTCCGCGGAGGCGCAGCACTCACACCGCCTCCTCCTCCTCCTACAACGGCGGGGAGCAGCGCAGTCGACGGCGCACCCGGCGCGGGCACTGCGCAGCGCAGGGGGCGGTAGCGAGCGGCGGAGGGAACGCGAGGAGGACGAGGTGGAGGAGGGCGATGGGGTCCGGGAGGGAGGGGGCGGAGGCCAATAGGAAGGGGGAAGAGATGGGGCGGAGTGGAAAGCCAAAGGGGAGGGCCGGTGCGGGGAGGCGGGCCTTATAACAGGCAGCGCAGATGGGATAGGCATCCGGCCTAGGCAAGGCGCATCGGCAACGCAGGTGATGCCGTGATGGGCCCCTTTCTCTGACACAAAGTCACAAAGGGACGGCACAAGGCAGGCAGCAGCGTCCTCTCTGTCGCTTCTCGATCCAGATGGCAATTATGGGTGGCCTCTGACATGTGTGTCCCACGCACAGCTCCTGTTCAGTTCCTTTCGAGGCGAGGACGAGGAGGATGCGTACGTACTACTGCTGCCGTGTGTTCATCCATAGGGGAAAAAACGAAAAAAAAAGGGGCCCAAATGCTGCTGCTCCAGCCTCCAAGGACAAGGCTCCATCCAATGATGCGCGCCACACGCGATAGGCGTGCGGTTTTTGCCGCTGGGTTTTTTTTTTTGACGCCGGTTTTTTACTCGCCCAGTTGGTCCAGTAGCTGCCGGCCGGGTTCCTGGCGGTTATCATGAAGGCACGAGGTGACCCCGATTAACTAACTCCTTAACGTGCCCCCGTGTTAATAATTGTTGTTGATGACCGAGGTTAACAACTCTTTAATGAAGTCTTAAGTAATGTGTTAGTGGTGGGTTAGCCCTCGCCTAATCAACCTCAACCGATAACGAGGTCGACGTAGCTGTCAGACGTAGCCCTTATGCCAGTCTCAATGGAGGGTTTTATAAGAGTTTCATAAGTATTAAATACACTGCCACATCAACGGTTTCGCTGACATGGCAGGGTAATTAAGAGGGAGAGTTTCATGAGATGTGAGGGGAGTTTCATCACCATGAAATTCCTATAGCACAGTTACCTAGTTTTCAGTCTAGGTAACTGTGTCCATGAAACCCCACCGAGAATGGCCTTATTCTAATGGCGGGTTGCAATCCGGATCGCATGTGTGATCTCGACGCCGTGGTATAAGAATTGGCTTTCGGTTCCTCCTTTTTTTCTTAAACAAAATGCCTGGTCCCGGTTTATAAATGCATAAATTATGTGTGGGTGTGATGTGTGTGAACGGCAGGGGGGGTGACGGTGACGCCGGTCGACCCGGGTGTCGTAAGAGAAAGCAACTGTCGGTGGCAAAAAGGTGATTCCTCGTGTGGCCTGGACTGGCCTGCCTTGCCATTTTGCCATTTTGCTTTGCCCAGCCTCCGCTCCGTTCCGTTCCATGTGCCGTGCGCGCCTGAACTCAAGGCAAAAAGGCCGCTCCCCCACCTCGCGGGTCGCGGGGGGAATCTGCCGCATATCCGACGCCCCGCGGATCGGATGCCGTGCCGGGCGCGGGCGGGCGCGCACGGCATATTCCATCGCCTCGACAGTTCGCCAACAGGTGGTCATCCCGCTGCGGCGGGCGTGCGCCTCGTGCTTGCTCGCGCGTCCGATGTGTGTCTGTTCTCATATCAAGCCTGCGCTGTCCGATCAGCACGCACGCAAGGGGAAAAAATTAAAGTTTGTTGGATTGAGGTGTGGTGCATGTGTGCGTGCTGCCACGGGCCACGGCAAAGCAGCGCGGGACCGAAAGCATGCGCAAGCGCGGGGTGCGCTACGACAAGGCAATAGGACGTGTGCGTACGCAGCTTACTGCGCTCAATAAGTGTGGGAGCACGAGCTGCAAAAACAAAACAAAAAAAAAAACGTCGCGTTTTGTCGGGGTCCCATGCACGCACGGCGCTGCGTCGATCGAGTGGATGTGGATGGTGACCTGTCTGTCAACCACAAGCTCTCACCGACGGGGACGGGCTCGTAGTGACTCCCAGCTTTATTTGTTGTTTTAGGCTGCTGCGTCGAGATGAAGCAACGTGCATATTTTAATCAGTTTAGATCTTACAAGTACATGGATGCACAATTTTATCGTTCCTGGTCTCTCAGACTTTTCTTTCCATACCCTATTCCCTTCAGTCTTCACCACACGCTCCCTTCGGCTACGTTAATAAGGCCTTGGATGTCATACAATATTATGTCAGCTTATCTACTGCTAATGCTGCTGCATAGATCAGATGGGTACCTACTCTTAGATAAAAGTTTCATACTGAAAAGTTCTAATATCGCCATAATATAGTATATATAATAACATATAGTAGGCGCTACCTTTCTTTCAATCATGTTTTTCTTATGCCAGAACAAACAGTCAAACACATAACGCATGTGAATAAGCTTTCTTTAACATGAACATTGGAATCCTTTTATTGGCCATGCATACATATTTCTCATATAATTTTCCTTTTTTCTCACATGTGAAAGTGACCCGCTATATCAAAAGTACATTGGAATGTTCTACCCAAATTTCAAATTAATGCTAACAAAGAAATTTAACCATGGCAACGTAAAAATTATGTTAAATGTATGTTAACATTGCCATTAGTATTAAACTTGTGTAAATAAATGCATTTTACAATGGCTAGCACTTTTACACATGCGATATTCATTTACCATTTGTTGTATTTTGTGATGGGGTTTTAGCTATCTTCGTGATTAAATAATAATAAAAAAGCAGAAGTATGGAACAATATGGAATTCAGGAATTGTGTCCAATTAGTTTTAGCATGTCAAAAACATCATTATAAAACCTAGAGAAAGTTGTATACACAAAACAAATTCACATATCAAAGTTAAATGCGTATTGTTTAAAATTCAGAAGTGCTCTTGTCGTACTAAACACCAAAGGGTATACTCCCTCTGTCCTAGAATAAGTGTCATTTTGGGTGTATGTGCCACGGGTTTTACTAGATTTATAGAATATACATGTAACATTTAAATCTTCAAATATTCTTTTTTTATAAAAACTATATCTAAATATTTATCTAGTGATATCTATATTGTAGATGAATTTTAATATATTTTATATATAATTAGTCGAAGTGTGTTCTCGGGAAGTGAGAAGGACAGTTATTTTATGACGGAGGGAGTAATTTTTAGTATAGATTTCCTCCTAAAAAAAGTCCACGGATATAGTTTTCAATGTGTATATAAATATAGTAATACATTTTGAGAAAGAAATGTAGTAATACCTAAATTATATTACTACTTATATCAAAACAACCAAAATTTTAGAACAGATAGAGTAGATGTTTGCTCACCTGGTGCTTCCATGGTTTGATGACCCATTGAGCAGGGCCTTCGTATCCATCATCACCAAGCCCACTTTGGCCCAACTGATAAACTTTGGTCCAACTAGCTTACATATGACATACGTTTAACATTTCCGCACAACTCATTTAACATTTTTGCACAACATGTTTAACATTTCCCTTGAGCAGGTTCAACATTTCACATCCACAACAGTAGAAACGGCGAATATGAAATGCTAAACCTGTGAATTCAAAATATTAAGGACGACGTGGGTGCTTCTTCTCCGGCGAGCATCAACACGGCTGCAGGCGGCGCGTGGCACATGCGGTGGCGCAACGGAGGCCTGGGCATGGCTGCTCACGGCGACGACATGTCACGGTAGAGGTGGCACAGAGC
The DNA here is from genome assembly GCA_015342445.1 of Digitaria exilis. NCBI lineage: Eukaryota > Viridiplantae > Streptophyta > Magnoliopsida > Poales > Poaceae > Digitaria > Digitaria exilis. Next base: position 2,579,419 of record JACEFO010002109.1, on the reverse strand, counting down.
AACGGTGGCTAGGCAGCAGACTAGCGTACGACGGCATAGGTGGCGCTGGCGCGACAACAGGGCGAGCACGCGTGGGTAGCATAGAGCAGCGCAGCAGGCAGCGGTGGCAGGCTGGCAGCACACAACAGGGAGGCGACGACGGGGTGAGAGAGGAAGGATCTAATGGTTGTGGTTACTCACATGAATCTCAACACAATATAGGGTGTGTTTAGATTGGGGAAAGATTCTCCGAAAATACACTGTTACCAAAAAAACACTGTAGATGAATAGTGATATATGAGCAGAAGAGGTGGAATGAATAGGAAAAGTTGGATGAATAGTGAATTTTTGGGGAATATTTGGGAAACTAAACGGGACCTAAGACGTAGTAAGATGTACCCAAATCTACGGAAGGTGGATAGTAAATCCGCGTAACGGTCTGTCACTCTCTCCGTCCCGCCACAGGCAATTATCGGCCTACCACGGTCTAGGCTGACCTGGGCCAAAAGGACGAAAGGGCCTCAGCCCGCCCACATATTAAGTCTGGTTTGTAACGCCGGGCAGAAGCACCACATCAGCACGAACAAATAAAAATCATCAAAGGTCGAGATAAGGGTTCGGCCAGTTACAACACATTTTAAAAAAAAAACACTATTCATCCAACTTTTCCCTATCAATCTAATCCCTCCCACTCACAAAATACTATTCACCTATAGTGTATTTTTGAATCTAAAATGTTTTTTCGGAGAATCTTCCACGATCTAAACACACCCTAAGTTGTGTTCAGCTTTTTTCAACCCACACGTGCTCCTAACGAGATAGCAAAACCGCACGTGATACTTGACATCTTGTGGACTTGTTGTCCTCTCAACGACTTGGATAACAAGGCATTTTGCACATTCTTGTTTCTCAATCTGGGTCGAACACACGCATTTGCATTTCTGCATAGACCAAGTGAATTTTGCACATCATAAAAAAAACCCCTACATTTCAAGTGACGTTACAATTTTTCTTCAGTGACCTTACAATTTTTTGTTAACCGGCAGCCAAGGTGAAACACCATTGTTTATCAAAATAATGAAAATAGACAACCTCTCACACGCACAGGAAAAAGAAAGTATAATAAGTCCCGTAACCTTCTGCTGCGGCATGAGGCGTCTGGCTGAATTTAACTGCAGGTAAAAAAACTTGAGTCATGTGACTGCGAATTTATAGATGTGGTAGAGCATGTGTAAAAGCAACACTCTGAATTACACACCAGGAACAACCTATAGGAAACGAGCAAAATGCTCCACCCAAGATACCATTTCTACTTTTCCATAAAGGGTTAAGAAAACTGCAGTAATCTCATCTTAAGCCAGCTTAAAATGACTAGTAGATAGCAGGTTTAATTATGCATCATCTCAGTCCATCACAGGGTGATGAAGGCAAACTTTAGGGTTTGCTTGCTGTCGACGCAGGATGGCAGGAGGTATCAATAAAATAAGTGGTCATTATCTTTAACTTTTCAGGGCTATTCCATGAAACAAACAATAATGCCGGCTCAGCAAATTGTGGCTTGCTATATGATCTGATTGTAAGCTTTAAAGGTGATCAGTGGTAACCTGACAAAACATAATTTTTTATTTTTCTACAAGGAAAAATTATAACCTCATACAATACTAAATACTCCAACCCAAGGCAAAAACAATGAAAAAAAAAACCTTAGTTCCTTCTGATTGGTAGTTTATGTGTATCATTTCTCACATGCAAGGGCAAAACACAAAATAGGTCAGCATAGGCCCTTCAAGATGGTATTCAAATGAAATTTTAGGTATAAAACTACAAACACCACATGCGAGATGAAAACCAGATAGTTGTCTTCACTTGGACTAGTTGTTTTGTTACTGATTGCAGCGATCACTAACACTACAGACATTCTAGATAGTAATTCTAAAAAACGTATTTTTAACAGTGGTTGCATTTTTAACTTCAAAAACATATGTAGAAAAATGCTTGAAGGCCACATTTGCGGGTCTCAATCAAGCAAACAAGTTATTTACAGAACTGTAAAACATACCCCTTTGTAGATTTTGGATGTGGACAAACTACTCTTGAGGCTTCATAGCCGGGAACAGAAGAACTTCCTGAGTCATCATAAGATAATATGCCAGTGAACATCAAGGAAGTTAAATGATGGATGTTCATATGAACAAACTATGGAAAGATTCAAACCTTAATGTTCTGGGAATCTGTTAGCAACATTGTGAGGCGATCAATTCCCAAGCCCCAACCACCTGTTGGTGGCAGACCATACTCAAGGGCAGTACAGAACGTTTCATCCAAGGCCATAGCTTCATCATCACCAGATTGACGATCCTGGACATGATATAAACGTAAAAGATTTTACAACTTTCTAATAAGCAATGGTAGAAAATAAGCAAATGCAAGTCTCAGTTAATGTTTATGACTATTCCAACAGTAGAGTGGAGCTGTTGCATGTCATCCCAAACATAGTTATGCTCCAACAGGCTAGAAGCCTACGGGGTTACTTGGGTGTTCAATTATAAGTTCAAAATGTACCTTCAGTTGTTCCTCAAACCGTTGCCTCTGCACAACAGGATCGTTCAACTCTGTGTATGCATTGCACACCTACAGACATCCGAAGGGTCATACCGTGAAACAACATGAAGGAAGCCCAACATGCAAGTGCCAATGAAGAACAATGTATACCTCATGCTTGTTAACAAATAGCTCGAACCTCTCAGTCAATCCAGGTCGTGACCTGTGCCACTTTGCTAATGGACTCATTATCTCTGGATGATTGATGATAAATGTTGGATTCACGCATGTCTCCTCCAAGAAGTGCCCAACCAACTATACAAGAGTAACAGAGCACATCAGCATAAGAAAATATAGTTTTAACGCAAAAACAGAATACCCTACTACAGAAACGGATGACCCAAAGGCCTAGACTGTGACATAGAACAGATGAATTCAGGCTAAGAGCATTTTTGAGAATGGTTTTTTAGTATAGTGGAAAATTAAACCATTAAAAACCTTAATAAAAAATCAGGGAATCAATTGGAAATAAAATAAAATTCAACCAGTCAGATGGGCAATGCATACTTCTTCAAGCAATGAAACCGCACAGAAATCTAACTACCAAAACCATACAACGCTATTTTGTAGCTTCCATTAAGTTAAAATATAAACCTTGTCAAGCAACCGCGATGTTGTTTGGGGAGGCGGACATTTCACATCATACTTTGCACAAGCTTCTATCAAGTACCGATTTGCTTCATCACTAGAAAGATCTTTTGGTATATTGAGATTGGCCATAGCCTCCAAATCTTGAATCATATCTATCCTTCTGCAGCAAGATTACAGAAAAAAATGCATAAATTTTAGTAGCGACTGAAGATTGAAGAACATCTAAGGTTCCCAGGGACAATAGAAGTCATTCTGATTATTTAAGAAAATCTGTTTACTACCTGAAGGGAGGCGTGAAATCAATTTCTATTGGGGGATTTGTAACTCCATTTGCATGATATTTTATCTTGTAACCACCTGTAAGCTCCTTAACCATGCCTGTTAACCATGAGACAATAATGAATAGGTTGCACTTCAGAAAGGTAAATACTCCTAGGTTATCATTTAAATGATCTAAAGCTCAGTATTAGTTGAAAAAAAAAAACTCAGATGCTTACCTGATAACATGGTTTCAGTAAGCTCCATCAAATCATTGTAATCTGCATAAGCCATATAAAATTCACAGGTTGTGAATTCAGGATTGTGTGTTAAATCAATCCCTTCATTCCTGAATTGTTTCCCAATTTCATAGACTCGGTCCAATCCACCAACAACCAATTCCTTCAGATATAACTCGGGAGCAATGCGCATAAAAAGCCTCATGTTTAATTCGTTGTGGTGTGTGACAAAAGGCCTTGCAGCTGCTCCACCAGCAATCATGTTCATCATTGGAGTCTCCACCTAAAAACACATGAAAGGTAAGTTATCAAAGTATCAACTGAAAAGGACATACAAGAAAGAAAGGCTTACCTCCAAAAATTCACGGTCATCAAGAAATTTCCGGATAAAAGAGACAACTTTAGATCGTGTCTTGAAGATATGTCTCACTTCATGATTTACCATAAGATCAAGATACCGTTGACGATACCGAGTTTCCTGACATCAGAAAACAACTCATAATCAAAGCATTGTTTCTACTTATTCACGTCTGAAAATGGGCCAAAGTAAAATTGAAATATGGATTGTTTGCAATTATTGCTGGGTGCTCGGTTTGAGTTGAGGAACCAACTAGTCGAGATTGGACGGTTTGTTATTGGATCAACCCAGGATGACACCGTCCCTCTACATTTATAGCATATATGTATTTGAGTAAAGATGAGGTGGTGATGGGCCATAGCAAACAATCCATGCACCAATAAAAAGTGGGGTAGGTACTTAGGTTCCAAGTCAGGACCAGGCAGGTAATTCAAATTCCATTTCTTAGCGCAAACCACCCCATAGAAGTAAGGGTATGTCACAGACAAGATATCAAAGTTACATAGGATTGACCTCTAAGCATGCTAGTAGCCTTAAATGTAATGCCTTATTTTCTTTGTCCAGGATGGCCCACAATCCCACTCCATCTGGCTCATTCGAATACAGCCTAAATAAGGAAACCTATAACCTACTCAAGTATTACTCATCAGGCTCGCAAATTCAAGTGTCCTAATATTGCATGCCTTAATAACATTTCAGTGAAAATGTGATCACATTCAGTGTTAAGAGTGAGAAGCAATGGATCATAACAAAATGAACACCTTACCTGATCCTTCAAAACATAATCTTCGATGTTCCTACCCATTCCTGGAGTCCACGGTGCAGGTGTTGCACTCCCTTCACGCTTCTGTAGAGATAAACACTAAATATGTAAACATTGTATCTAATATTATATAATGGGCCTTTTGATGCCTAAGTTTGATGAAGTGTTCTTGCCCAAAACATCTGAGGTTTCGAAAACTGATACTTACAAATTTGCTTAAATACATGTTGGGCACCTTCTCATGGATATAATACAGAGACAGAAATATTTAAATTAAGTTTTGATTCTCACCTGCCGAGGCATCATATGAAGACATGGAGAGAGCACAACAAATTTGAGTGGGAATACACTAAGCTCTCCTTTCTTGCTTTTTCCTGATGTTAACAAAATCAGAAAAAATTAACCTCAGATACAGCAAAAAAGTAAAAAATTGAAAGCTTATCATCTGCCAATTGCTCAGAAAACATCATGCACGCCACTTCTATACCTGGATTACTTTTTCCTTATGTAATAAATTTAAAATTAACATTTATCAAATACAGTAAAAACATTAACAATTATTGTTTCATTTGGTAGCTCAGGAAAAAAAATTAGATTGCAGCTAATCAGATGTGTAAACAACATAACACTACAGTTTATCATGAAAACATATTATTGGATCTGTGTACTTAAACTGTAACAGTAGACTAAACACCTACTTATGACATTTCTATAAGCTACAATACAAACTAGTAAAATCTGCGAACCCAGTTAATAGACATCCCTACTTTTAATAGTTCAAAAGACGCCAAACTTTAAGACAACTGCAAGTTCTACAGACCTGGATAGCCACATATGCCAACAATATCACCTCGCTTGACACCTGAGTGGTACTTAGTGAATTCAGCGTCCCCCAACTCTGAGGTACTATAATAACAGATGCAAAAAAAGTCAGTAAATACAATGCAGTTGGAATAAAGAATTGATTATCTATTGAAAATAATCAAAGACATATTAGTAGTGAGAAAAACAATTAACCGTGCTCTGTCCACCAAAAAAGAGACCTTTGCTAGGTCATGTAAGAGGAAACCGACATCTTTTGGTACAAACCGGATGTATAGTCATACCAGGCTTAACCATTGTACAAAACAGGCAACATTATCCCTAGCAAAATACTCTAAGCCGACTATGTGACATGCCCAGCATTTACATGTTTGTTGCGTAGACAATAAACTGGCCAAGACATATTAGCATGCCACTAGTATAGTTCCCAGAATATTTTCTATGCAAACTATTACATAAGCAGCTAAGCAGGATCAGTAGTTCATGTTCTTCGACTTGACCTTCCATGCGATGAATCTGCATACTGTTCCATAACGCTCACTTATCGTACTAAACAAAGGACTTGATGCAGCACAGGGGGGGGGGGGTGAGTGATAAACTAATAATCTAATGAAATCATGAAAAAGGCATTGACTTCTTATCAGCTCAAGCAATAAAAGGCTAGTTGCAGTGTGAACAAACACGACAAATAGACACCGTTCTTTGAAAACTTTACCCGGCATCGGCCATCACTTGAACTTTCACGCCACCACCGTAAAGATCATAAAAGAATAGCTTAGATGAAGATGTTCTCTTGTTCATGATCCTCCCTTCAAGTAAATAAATAAAAAAATGAGACCTACATGAATATTCAAGTTAAGAAGACAACCCTAGGAAAACAAAAGCTGTTACCAGCTAAACACTCCACATTTGTCTTCTTCTCTCCATCGTTCAAGCTCTTGTACTTTTCAATGTAGTCGGCTACAGAGATGCCAACTGGGAATTTATGCGGGTAGGGATTTACACCTGTGGCCTTGAGCGAATCAAGTATGGCGAGCCTATTCTGGAAATATTGCTGCAAAAGGAAACATATTCATCCAAAACTTCTCAATAAGAGCGAGGAACGAAATTATCGGTAAACCAATACACGAACAGCAAGACGAAACATACAGTGGGATCCATGTCTTCGTCATCGGCAGCAGATGCCTTCTGAGTCTTCCCACTGGCAGCAGCAGCAGCCGCCTACACAGAAGGCACACATCATTACAGAGTTTTGGCACTGGATATAGCTACAATTGAGATTTCAGACGCAGCATTGCAGCCATCTCTACAGGTAATAGAGCAATAAAGCAAAACACCTCGGTGGAAGTAATGGGCCTGTTCGGCTGGCTGGAAATGAGGTACTGACAGGTGGGCCCGATGCCGCACGGCCCCACCTATCATCCCCTCATTTCCAGCCAGCGCTAACCAGCCAGCCGAAAAGGCTGAATGACGTGTATATATACTAACTAAATTAAACAAGTGCTACCCGATTAGCATATACCAAGAATTACAATAACACGACGAGAGAGCAATTCGATTGTTCTCACCTTGTTCTTCTTCTCTTCCTCTTTGATCCTCCGCTCTTCCTCCTGCTTCTTCCTCTTCTCCTCTCTCTTCTTCGCGCTGCACACATCAACCAACCCACCGAATCAGGAAACGGAAACACCATCACAAACCAACGAATCAGGGGGAGAGGAAGGCTCGGGAGTCCCTACTTCTTAGAGAGCTGCGGCTCCTCTCCGCCCTCACCCGCAGGTGCAGGGTTCTGCTTATCGTCGCCGCCGCCGCCGCCGCCCCCGCCCGCCGAGAGCCCCGCGAGCTGCTCCGCCAGGCCCGTGCCGTCCGCCATGTCGCACGCCGGACTCTCCTAGGATTTGTGGGGAGGAAGGCGGAGCGGATTCAAGAAGGAGAGCAGATGAGACGCTGTTGGAATGCGGAGGCGGCAGGTGGTGGTAGGGTTTTAGGGCAGCTCGTGGCGGCGCGGGGGAATGACCGAAGTCTCTCGCCAGGTCACCCTTTTTCTTGGCAGCCACGAATCTTACCCCAGTTAGCGCGGCAGCACACGGGCTGGGCCTGTCTGGGCCGTAGCAACAACCCAGCCTGTGGTTCCAGCCCAACACGGCCCAGGTAGACGGCTTCTCGGCGGAGGCGATAGGCAATCGTCTTGTCTCCAATTCTTCCCACACTGGACAAGCGATGGCGGGGAGAGGCGGAGGCGGCGGCGGAGGGAAGGGCGCGGCGGGGAGGATGGTGTCGCTGCAGGAGTTCGTGTCCTCTATGGCTCCACTGATCGATCTCGAGAAGGTATCTTTTCCTGTGCCCTGTCTCATGTTGCTGTTGACAAAGGCTGGCAAAGGGGAATGGATGGTGAGAGCCCGTCTTTTGGTGGGTGCGCAGGCGGCGGAGATATCGGCGGAGTCGGAGACGAGCGCCAAGAGCTTGGAGAGGCGGGGCTGCGTCATCGCCAACCTCAAGTGCACTGATGCCCAGGTTGGTGTTTCAGTTCTGTACTTCGTTGCTGCTTGGCTTGTGCAGGTTGGTGTCATTGGCTGGTGCGGCTCAGTGCTAATCTTCTAATGGGCTTTGACTTGCTTATGCTGGTTGGCACGTAGAGTAGACGGGACTGATGGGGAAGACGCTCCTGGAGTTCCAGCCCAACAAAGGCGACGTGCTCCCGTCTCACAAGGTGAGGATGCTCTTTTTTCCCCCTCACCCTCTCTTTTGGGAATTCGTTTTTTTTATGGAAGTGAGCTCCTTATCACTTGACGTTGTAGTTCGTGTGGTACTTGACAGCCGCAAATCATGTATACCATTTAAATTACTTGTGTATATTAGAAGTGTTATAACTGTGGATGGATGGTGTAGAGCCGAACGTTGTTTTTTTTTCCTCGTACTAAATGCTTTTATGTGACCGCACTAACCCAATACATGCCTTGTTGAAATTTTCATCATGTTTCTTCTGTAAGCAGTCACTGTAGTTTCAGTCATTAAACATAATCATGATGCACTGTGCGGTAACTGTACAACAGGAAAGGTTCACAAGTGCTTCACATGATGTTGAATGAAATCATGTTTACTGTTACTTATAATGCTTGCTTACTTTCATGCTACTCTAGTTTGGAACACATGATGTAGTTGCCCTGAAGCCAAATAAAGCAGATGCCGGATCTGCTTCTCTTGGACAAGGTGTGGTTTATCGCTTAAAGGTACCTTCATGCCATTTATGCTCTTGACTTTAGTTTTTTTTATTCTCTATTTGTAGGAGTAACAATACTTTCTTTCTGAACCAACAGGATTCTTCCATTACGGTTGCTTTCGATGATATTCCTGAAGACGGTTTAAACAGCCCTCTGCGTCTTGAGAAGCTTGCAAACGAGGTACTATCATCTTTTGCATCGCTCCATGATTTCTGTTATCGCAGCCTATTCAACTCCGAATTGCACATCACCTGTAAAATTATACTCTTGGCCTACCACCTCTTTGTTTTAATGTGCAGTCTATGAACGTTATTTGATTTCTACATTGACCTGCAATTTGACTATGAACTCGTTCATTATGGATTTTCTGCTATCATCTTCCATATTTTTCTGGTCTGCTGTCACATCAAGTTATGATAAATTTGGTAATCCCTATTCCTAGGTCACTTATCGCAGGATGAAGGATGCACTGATTCAACTTAGCAAGGCTGTCCAAACAGGTCCTTGTGCAAACCTTGTTCCTGTTTTATTTGGAGAGAAGACACCCATGTGCTCCAAGGATGCTATGAAATTCAGTCCATTCAACAAGAATTTGGATGATTCACAGGTTACCATTTGGAACTCTTCCTTTGTTGACTGCTTTCAGTTCTTGCTTGTTGTGCTGCATCACCATGTTCCATTTGTGTTCTGATTCACATGATTTGAGTTAAAAACAAAAGCCATATGCAAACTAAACCTATTTTTTTCTGGAACAGTAGGATTTACTATATCATTTATAAGTATAGTTTACGATAGAATTTCAGCAAATTGTTTTGTTCTGTTGTTCATCATAAACATTAATTACATCACATGAAGTTGAATATTATGTGAATTAACACTTTGATTTTTCAACCTGTGGTGTTAGCATTTACATTATACAATAATTATAATAGTTATGGGGGCCACAATTGGAATTCAACTCACCAGGGTATCTGGCATTAATTACATGCTAGAATGCCAGAAAGGATGGTCTTAGTCTCTGATGCTTGCTATTTGAGGGGGACCACGTCACAAGATTGTGCTGAGTGTAGTTGATGTTGCTTTATCAGTTGTAACATCATATGGAGAGATGTTGTATCTTTGAAAGTATTTCAAGCCTGAATAAAACTAAAACACCTACTGCCTTCACTATGGTGAGCAGAATGGTGGCGCTTACCACATCTTCTTACTAAGGTTCTATGAAGGAATGTATCCATGAAATGATTTACTGCATGGTTATCCATTCCACCCAGTGACACACCCAACAATTATACTTTGAATTAAATTGAGAAGAAAGGGACAACTGTTGTTGACAGTCTATCAAGCCACCTTTTCTTTAATTGAGAGCATTTCTTGAGTTTTGAGTTAATATGAAAGCAGCCCAGGAGGCGCCAGCAGCTTGTAGATGTACCATCCCATTAGGCATTATGAGTTTACGACTACTTCTGCATTCACCCTCTTACCTTTCAATATTTGTTAGCTGGCCTTGTTCTTGCATGGCAGTACTCGAAGATCATAGCACCCTCTAAAATTTTGATGTCTTACCTTGTTATATTAGTTTTAAAATGATGCTTCATGAATTTCCATACTAGAAGTTCTTTATTAGAAATATCTTAATTTTTAAAAAATAAAATCAGAATTGCACAAATGTCCTGTTTTGATCTTTTCCTATGTATGATTTTCACTTTGCTTTTGAATAAACGCCCAAGATACAGGATAGTATTTGAACTATAGGGCATAAATTGGATGCTTTCCAGTCATGTTATAGAAAAACATTTTGTTTCTTCTGTAGAAAAATGCTATCTCGAAGGCTCTTGGATCAAGGGACGTTTTCTTGCTTCATGGGCCTCCTGGAACTGGGAAAACAACAACTATTATTGAGATAATATTGCAGGAGGTCAAGCGTGGATCAAAGATTCTTGCCTGCGCTGCTTCTAATATCGCTGTGGATAATATTGTCGAGCGGCTTGCACGATACAGGTTTGCTGAAGCAAAGTTATGAAAGATGTTTTTCACTGGAATTTTTTGTTTTATGAGTTCTGCTGGGAAAGAAACGACAATCATATAATGTCTCCATTTTAGAGAAGATAGAATTTGGTACTATAGTTCTTGTCCCATAAGTGACACAATATATTCCTCTTTTCACCAATATTTTCAGTGTGACATGGGCTGTTGAACTTCTGCAGGACAAAGTTGGTGAGGTTAGGGCATCCTGCTCGTTTACTGCCCCAAGTACTCGACAGCGCTCTTGATGCACAGGTACAACCCTATTTTAACTCTTAAGTGGCTTATCGATTTGCTTCAATGACGTGGAACTAGAAATTCATAAGTGATGATAGACTATTTTTAACCGTTGGCTTATCGAAATGCATGGTATAGTGTTACAATCGTTTTTCCTTTATTGTATAGCTCATGAAAACTCAGATTATGAATGTTGTATTCCCTTTGGTTAGACCACTGTTTGCCTCTATTATTGCAGGGTGATTTTTGTTTGAAGCTATGCTAATTGTGACACTTTCATGTATTCATTTGACTTTTGGGACCAGGTATTGCGAGCTGATAATAGTAGCTTGGCAGGAGACATTCGCAAGGAAATGAAGGTAACAGCTATCCATTTACTTCCTAACTATTGTTCTCTTAAGACCATGGCTGCCCTTAGAATCCATGCTACGAAGCTTTCGAAACTTTTAGATCTATATGTTTGAGCATCATTGTTTCTGATATACGGCAACTATATCACCAGATTTATCATGATACTAACTTTATGAATTTGAGGTCAAAGCATCATATTGGAGACCACAGAAAATTGTAATTGTAAATATCAAACAAAAAAGAATTCATTAAGTACATTTTTTGGACACACTACAAAGTAGCAACAGCTATCAAATTAACATATTACTGACAACACTCTTATAATTTTGACTTCAGTTATTTGTTCTCTGTATTTATGTTTTTCTTGATATCTTTTCTCTCTTCTTGCAGGTGCTCAATAGCAAATTGCTGAAAGCTAAAGATCGGAATACTAAAAGGGATATCAGGAAAGAGCTCAAAACCCTTGCCAAAGAGGAGAGAAAACGACAGCAGCTTGCAGTAACTGATGTCCTAAAAAATGCAGATGTTGTGCTGACAACTTTGACTGGTGCATCTTCAAAGAAGCTTAATGGCATTACATTTGATTTGGTTGTTATTGATGAAGCTGCTCAGGCACTTGAGGTGGCATGCTGGATAGCCTTGTTAAAAGTAAGTATATTACTGAAGCACACATTACGATAAACTCTGTAAGGATGCAATTTGAATCTACAGAACTACAGAAGGCATCACAAACATTGCCCATTAGACCCATCAGATAAATTTAAGGACATGTATGAAGTTGTTTTTAACATAAAATTCACTTAGCATCCTGCTACCGGTGGTTGTTATTTGTTAATATGTGAGCTCCATGGTAGGTAATGCCATTAGCTAAGTGACAGCCTTTGTGTTTGGCTTGAATCACCATGCACAATACTTTAGCTCTGATAATCTACACGCTGTTCTCAGTCAATTTGGTTATGATATGAAGCTTCTTAATCTATTTTCTTGGCATCCAGGGTCCAAGGTGTATTCTTGCTGGAGACCATCTTCAACTTCCTCCAACAATTCAAAGTGTTGAGGCTGAAAAGAAGGGTATGGGAAAGACACTCTTTGAACGGCTTACTGAAGCTTATGGAGAAGAAATTACATCCATGCTCACTGTTCAGTACAGAATGCACGAGCACATTATGAATTGGTCATCTAAAGAACTTTACAATAGTAAGGTGTGGCCTTATGTTATTGTGCTACCAGTTTGGTAACCTGATTTAGTTTCTTATTCTTTGAATTCTCATTCTCCATGTTATTTATTCTTCCCTGGTTTCTTCTCAGATCAAAGCACATTCTAGTGTTGCTGGGCATATGCTCTATGATCTTGAAGAAGTCACAAGATCCTCTTCAACAGAACCAACTATTGTACTCATCGACACTACAGGGTGATTATTCTTATGCTTCTAGCCGTTCAAAACAGTATTGTAATTATATTTGTCGAACTGTTCGTGCATAGAGAGTTCACTACTTTTTTATTTCCTCTTTGCTCTACATGCCTTGCAAATGCTAAGTACACCTTTACAAAAGAAACTAAGACTATATTTTCTCTGCAGAAAGAAACTTCCATCTTTGAAAAATGTAATTAGTCAGAAGTTTAACTTTTCAAATTTTGGACCATCCTTTGGTTGATTGAAAAAGATGCTCATTTTTTTCCTAAGAAATGAAGTCCTCTATATGTTTTTAACATAATGCTTCTAACATTTTTCAAATAATCTTAGGTGTGATATGGAAGAAGTAAAAGACGAAGAGGAGAGCACTATGAATGAGGGCGAGGCAGCAGTATCTATTGCCCATGCCAAGTTGCTTGTTGAGAGTGGTGTTCCTGCATCTGATATTGGAATAATTACGCCTTATTCTGCACAGGTGTTTGGTCCCTTAGACACCCTAAGTTTCATCGCAATAATACTGAACCAGTTGACCAGTAATTCCTGCATGGCCAACTTAATCTTCTGTTGAAGAACTCCTGCTTGATCCTCGATCCAGTACGGCAGTACCTTTGGCTTTGGGCCATTTTTACAGGCTTTTGTTGCTTCATCTTCATGTCGTTAAAGTTTAATGTAGGATGCATATCTACAGTAAAAATTCGATTTACACAATCGTTGATGTCTGGCAGGTTTTTCATGGCTGATAGCCTTGTTGTCCTTTAACATTGTGAACCTTTTTTTTTCTTGCAACCTTGAGCTTCTAATTCATCTACATGTCATGAATTTACGGTTGGCTTCTTTAGGACTTCACCAAAGAAGTGAATTATTGAATGATTTAATATGAATAGGTAACCTGCCTGAAGATGATGAGAAACAAAGATGCTAAACTGAAAGATTTAGAGATATCGACAGTTGATGGGTTCCAAGGTCGGGAGAAGGAAGCCATCATCATTTCGATGGTCCGGTCTAACGCAAAGAAAGAGGTAAGCTACCTCCCAAACCCTGTGAGCTGAAATGATTCCTATTTCGCCTTTATACAAGAGTTCTACATGGACCTCTATATGCTGTGTTACATGGTAAAATACAGAATTGCATGATCTTTGTACACCTGAATCTTTAACTTGTTGAATAAAATAAGTAATATAGGCACCGCTAGCATGATGTGCAAATATCTGGTTCATGTGACAACAGTTTGTAGTTCTTGTCACAACAGAAACAATATGTTCCTACTTTAGACTATAAGGTAGGGATTCATGTCGCCATCTGATCCTTAGGCACAGCCGCACAGCTTTTATATATTCACTACTTAGTAAACCTTGAGCCTTTGTTTCTTTCAGGTGGGGTTCTTGAGTGATCACAGGCGGATGAATGTCGCAGTGACACGAGCCAGGAGACAGTGCTGCCTGGTGTGCGACGTGGAGACCGTGAGCAGCGACAAGTTCCTGAAACGCTTGATCGAATACTTTGAGGAGAATGGGGAGTACTTGAGCGCATCAGAATACCAGAGCAGCTGATTGGTGTGACAGCCAATATACCGCGCTTTCCCTGTGCAAATTCAAGTGGTTCCGTGAAACTGATACGCTACCCGATGTGTTCAGATTGGATGGATTTGCCAATATTCTTGCACACGAGGCAGCTTTGATCCGTTTAGAGTAGCATTCGGTAATTTCCATGCCCACGGATAGATAGGAGCTTGATGTGAAGCCCATTGTAATGCTACGATCAGGGCCGTCTCTAAGTTTAGGAGGCCCCGGTGCGAAACACAAAATGGAGGCCCTATATTGATAAAAAAGATATAAATAATCAAAATATTTTATTATGTTACTAACATAAAAAATCATGCTAAATAAAGAATGAGCGAATTTATTTACTGATATCGGGCTTCTCAACTTCTATTAAAAAGCATCATTCATCTAGTATTCTTTGAAATAAAATTTTCAATGTTATCTTCATATTTTCTCCATAATGCAATTTAAGTGCAATTGTCGCTAATCTGTTGAGTCTTTCTTGTGTCATAGTACTACACATGTAGATCTTTAGTAACTTCAATTTGGTTAGTTACCTAATCTGATATCTGATGATTGATGTTAGCAAGCCGTGCTGCAGAACTGGCGCCGTCGATGGAGTTGCCATCTCGCCGGACGCCGAGGATTGCGGCAGTAGGGCAACAGCCAGTAGGGCCAACTGCCGCGGCCCCAGCGTCCCGGTGATGAGCGATTGTGGTGTCAGGCTGTCAGAGCCTCAGGGCGTTGTCGCGTCGAAGAGGCCACGAGGGAAGAGAAACTGTCGTCGCTTGATCAATGTGCACGTGGATGTAGCGACGGCAACGCTTCGTGTTCTACCTAACTGGCGTTTGGGCTTTAGCCTTAGTTGATTAACTTTTATTAGGCTAAAATTTTGGTGGCCTCTCAGATAGGGTGGCCCGGTGCTGGGTGACCACCTGGCACCTCCCAATCCACGGGCCTGGCTACGATCCCTACCTACTTTTTGCAAATTTTTTTTATGAATTTATATAACCTATAGTATAATCTTGTGTTGTTCTTTTTACCGTTGCTGATGTCACTGGACTGAAGCTGGAAAGCAAGAGAGCAGTGGAGGATGTGCTGCGGAAGTGCGGGATCGTGAAGGTTTGTAGAAGGTGCTCTGCTTTTCGCCGGACGTTTTTGTCCCGGTGACGCGATTCCTGCTTTGGGGACTCTGGTTGCGAGGAAGATCCGCCCGAATATGCTATTGCAAAGTGTAAACGGTGGGCGGTCCCCGTAGCACGGAAACTGTGTTTGCTTTTATGTGTTAGTTGATGGTTGGTGGTTATTGCCATAGCATCAAAATATTAAGGCATTACTTTTAGAAATTATTATATTTACGAACCATGATTTCATGGTGTGGGTCCTTAATAAGTTTAAGAGTAAAATGCACCAGAGGTCCGTTAACTTGGGACGGAGTGTCACTTAGGTCCATCAACTTTCAATGTGCATTTTTGAGTCCATCAACTTTTCAAGATGTTTATTGCAGGTCCATACCCCTCCATGTGGGCAGCTAGCGATGATGTGGCATGCTGACCGGACGACTTCTCTTTTCTTGCTCTATTCCTGTTCTCACACATTTTATCGAACACTTCGTAGGCAGGACATTGACGTGTTGGGTTGCGCTGCCTGGATCCCTGGACGGGCGATCACTGGCCGTCGCTGGCACTGCCGTGCCAGGTATGCTGCAACCTCATCGCGCGCGCTTCCGCATGCCGGTTATTCGCCGATGCGTTCCCCTTCATGTTCACGGATGCCGTCGTGGCCGAGCTCGGGCTCCCAGCGAGCTGGTCTCCATCGTGGACGTCTACTTCTGGGCTGCGTTGTTGCTCTCGCGCGTGGTGGAGCGGCCGCAACCGGTGAGGGGGTTGAAGCCTCAGCCGCCGGTGGGCACACGACCGGCTGCATCAGACAACGAGGCCGAGCAGGTCCTTGCCATAGGGAGGGAAGTTGCAGCGGATTAGCCATTCAACGTAGTGGTGGCGTTGTTGCTGGCTTGTTGCCCGGGTCCATGATGGAGTCCCCAACACGAACAGCGCCAGCAGCCGCGTCTGGTTTGGTGGCGGTGCTAGCAACGGCCACTGGGCGGCGAGGCAGATCGCGCGCCAGCCATGTCTTCGGATCGGCGGCGAGCGCCTGTATCCCGGCCATGGCGCAGCCGCTAGCTACCGGACGTACAGGTAGTGCAGCACGCAACCTAGCATGTCGGCATGCTGCCTATCAACTGCTCGATAAAATGTTAGAGGATGGTGAACAGAGGAAGGAGACGTCCAGTCAGCATGCCACGTCATCGCTAGCTGACCGCGTGGAGGGTTATGGACCTGCCATGAACGTCCTGAAAAGTTTGTGGACCAAAAACTACACTTTAGAAGTTGATGGACCTAAGTGACACCCTTTCATAAGTTGATGGACCTTCGGTCCATTTTACTCTAAGTTTAATGTATCTCATCTTGATGACTTCACCTATCATATTTGTTCACCATCCATCATTAAGAAACTACTCTCCTCTTGTACAAAACTTGATAATGTCTAATGCATAGATTCTCGTGTTGAAACAAGGTCATGCATGAGACCTGTGCCCCCCCCCCTCCCTCCTTTCATCTCGCTTATTACAGTGCCGTAATGGCGTTTATACTTAATACTTACATGGAGCATCGAAGCTGCCCTGCAGAGGAGCCATATGCAACTAGCAGTGCGACAAGTCTCCTAAAGTACTAATATAACAAAGGTAACTGGCGATTGTAAACAAATCGAAATGAGATACTCCGAACTTTCACCAATTGAACTTTGCATGCAAATGAAGGGATAGGACAGCACTCATTGTTTGGTTTTAAAGTTGTGGATTTAAAAATCGGACTTTTTACGATTGAGACAGTCATCCGGACCATTCCAAAAAAAAAGAACATCATTTATGTTTTCTCTTTGTTTTTGTTTGCAAACATGATATCAACTTTCTCAATGACAAGGACGATCCTCGATTCGGTAAATGTTAAGATGATCATTCATCATCCCAAACTATATCATATTTTCTATCAATTTCGTTGTAGTGATGATTATTGACTATTATTGACAATTAACAGATAATAATAGGGAAAAGCATATATAACATCACATTTTTGCTGGATTTGTATTCTTGTATAGAGTAAAGTTTATGGATTTTTTTGTAGAGTTTATATAGAACAGTGCAGTATGGGTTGTGGACTTCGACGGCCCAACCAAAGCCCGTATCCGTTCCGTCTTTTTAACCCAAGCAGACTGAAGCGAGCGGCCACAAGAGATCGGAGCAGCATGTCGGAGGAGGTGGAGAAGTTGCTCGCCGTGGCGACGGAAGCCGCCAAGGACGCCGGCGAGGTTCGCTCCTCATCGCCCTGGATTCTCTGCCTTCCTTTCCTTCCTCTTGGGCCGTCTCCTTACCGATTCTTGATTTCCTGGGCAGATCATCCGCAAGGGATTTTACCTGAGGAAGAATGTGGAGCACAAGGGCCAGGTATCCTACAGTCCTCTTCCTCCCCTTATCCCTCATCCGTCGTGTGATTTAGTTCACCATGTCGAAGCTGATGCACCATTGCGTCTCATCGATTGGATTGGATTTGGTACTCATGGTGCTGGGCATTGCTCGCCGGTGGCAGGTGGATTTGGTGACGGAGACGGACAAAGCCTGCGAGGACTTAATCTTCAACTACCTCCGTAAGCACTTCCCGGACCACAAGTTCATCGGGGAGGAGACGTCCGCGGCGCTCGGCGCCACTGCCGATCTCACCGACGAACCCACCTGGATCGTCGACCCACTCGACGGCACCACCAATTTTGTGCATGGGTATAGTTGCTATTATTTATCTTCATGCGGTAGTGTCCTTCGATGCATATTCTTTTTCCTCTTCTCATATCATGTTTTCTCTTCATTTTCTGAAATTGCAGCTTCCCCTTTGTGTGCGTCTCGATTGGTCTCACGATTAAGAAAGTTCCCACTGTTGGAGTCGTCTTCAACCCCATCATGAATGAGGTATCAATAAATGATTTGACAGTATTCATATCTATAGTGTTGCATTGAGTGGAAGGATGCTATATAATCCATCCCTATATAGATTCAGCCATGCAGAGTAAAAATAGGAAGGTTGTTTTCTTGAAGCATCAGATCTATACTGTTGTGTAAACCCCTAATTTCAACAGTCTGTTATGTAATGATGTTTTTTCCACTGCACTATTAAAAGATCCTTAGTCTGATGTCAAGCTGCTTGTTCCATTTAGCTTTTCACGGCGATTCGTGGAAAAGGTGCTTTTCTGAATGGCTCTCCAATCAAAGGTATACCCAGATTTGATGACAATTGAACAAATTTGTTGGCCCTTGCTGTCCTTGTACACTGTTTTGCTCCTACTTCTTCTGATTTGAATATGTGCATCTTCCATGTGCAGCATCATCTCAAGATGAGTTAGTGAAGGCTCTTCTGGTAACAGAGGTAGGCAGCTCAGTTTACACACTGAACCAGAAATATACTTATATTTCTCGGCTAAAGTTTGTATAAAGTACATTGTGGTTTCTTCTCTTAAAATTCCATGCCTTTATCGAAACAGTCTAATTTGAAAAGAAAAGTTTCTTCCACCAAATGAGGAGGAACTAGCATTTAAATAACTAAACAAACAGCCTGCATTTATTTTCTGAAATTATTCTTTTCGTACACTCTTCCATAAAGTTGAATTAGAGGGCCAACTAGACCAGGGCAAACATGGATAAGACATGCGAATAATTGAAGAAAGATAATTCTTGTATGCTCATTTTATTCCATCACCTGTCATTCTTGATGCTTCTTAAGCTGTAACTTGTTTTTTGTTTGAATGGCAAATTCTCCCATGTAAGTGCATATAATAAATACATATTCTGAATTAACTATGGCTGCCAATTCACAATACATCTTATGAACTGTGTCTGACAATTTACAATAACATCATCTGACATGTGGCTGGCAATTTACATTCTGGAAGAACCTACTGGAATATTGAACTGATAATTGAACTGATTGATCAGGCTGGAACCAAACGAGACAAGGCTACTGTGGATGATACAACCAACAGAATCAACAAGCTACTATACAAGGTAAACCCTGTAAATTAGCATTTGTACATCGGATATAAATACAGTTTAAATCATCAACATTCTTAATGGGATTCTTTTTTTTTCAGATTCGATCCATACGGATGTGTGGCTCCTTAGCATTAAACATGTGTGGAGTTGCCTGTGGTAGGCTTGATTTGTGTTACGAGTGTGGATTCGGTGGCCCCTGGTATGTTTTATAGCAGTAACTAATTTAAAGAACAGTCGCTTATGTCAACTGCCTATGCATCTCAAATTGCAACTTTCCTCTAGGGATGTAGCTGCTGGAGCTGTGATCCTTCAGGAAGCTGGGGGACATGTTTTTGACCCGTAAGTCATAAAGTCTGATCAAACAGCTCTCTTGACCGCAGCTCGGTGAATGTTTCTGACTGATTTTGCCTTCTCTTTCTTCTGATATGCAGAAATGGTGGAGAATTTGACTTGATGTCGCGAAGAATGGCAGGATCTAATGGCTTGCTGAAGGATAAGTTCATCAAGGAATTGGCAGATACCAATTGAAGCAACTGTTACCACTACCCAGGCAGTACACTACGGAAATAAGATGCCTTGCCGTATCAGTAGCGACATATTGTTTCGGCAAATTGCCCCCATGTAATTCAGGGAGCGTTGTGTTGCGCAAAACTATCTTGGATGCAATAACATTTTGTTGTCTCCTCGTGATAATTACATGGGAATGCCTGAATCAACATCCCCAATTTCTTGACTATCATTATTTCATATACTTGGATGGATGGGGATTATCCCAATTTCCAGATGCCGGACTTTGCGTATAACATGCAGCGCCATTTTCAACAGTGAGATCTTTCTAAAGTTTCCATTCTTTTTTGGCGCCTGAACTTGTCTTTCATGCCAAATTGCCAATGCACACGAAGTTTAATACAGCAATTTGGCAACTGGCCGAATTCACAAACGGGCGTAGAAGTGGAGAACATCCTCTCGTAGTCTCGTGGCTCTCGACTGTCTTTTGCCTGTCGGCTGTCGCTGCCTGCTTCCTTCCTCCCGTGGCATTGAAGCAAGTAGCGGAGTGACCGAGGACACTGATCGACCATGGAAGCGGCGGCGGCGAGCTCGGTTCGGGCCGGATTCGGGGCCCAGCCGCGTTCCGCCATCGGATTCAGGCACAGCCAGCGCCGGGCCCCAGCTTGTCCGTGCCTGCGCTGGCCCCTGCCGGCCTCGCGCCTCCTCCGCGGTGGCGGGGGATCCCGTCCCCGCGGCGCCATCGTCGCCGCTCCTGGCGACCAGCGGCGGCAGCAGCTGGGAGAGCTTGAGGCCGAGGTGGAAGCCGGCTCGGCCCTGGGTCCTCCGAGAAGCAGCCCCAGCGAGGTCACCACCCACGAGCTGGCAGCTGACATCCCTGTCCCTTCCTCGCTTGCTGTTCCTGAACTGAACTGACTGATGGGCTGCGGGTTGCCTTTGCAGGTGAGGGAGGAGATGGCGCGGTGCTTCGACCTCGTCCGCCGCCTCGGCCGGGGCGCCGTCTACCTCGGCTCCTCCAGGGTCCCGCTCACTCACCCGCACTTCCTACAGACCACCGAGCTCGCCAGAGAGGCAAGCTCTGCAACCAGATACTACTTCCTAGCAGTTTCTCTAGCATTCAAAACATGTTGCTGGTTTCAGCAGTTCAACACTCTAGTCTTGAGCTGACTAATTCAGTAATTCACAATTTGAGATCTGCTGTGCTACGCAATGTTCACTCATTTTCACTCTCAATTTGAGAGAATAATGACATAACATCGAATTCAACTAGAATTGGCTATAGAAATGTGCAATTGGTATTGTACAATATGGCTTCATGCATTCAGTCCAATATGTGGAACACTGGGTGCTGACTGCTGAGGCTGAGCTGACTGTCTTATCATCAAAACAGATAGCTCAGCTGCTTGACTGCACCACATGGACCGGAGCCGGACCTGGCCTCATGGATGCCGCCATCAAGGGCGCCCTTGAGGCAGACAAGCCAATTGGTGGCTTCAAGATCGCCAAGGAGGCTGGCGAATGGACAACCTCGAACTTCCATCCTTACCTGCCTCCCGAGACCTACCTCACTTGCAGGTACCTAAATCCTGAAAACACAATGAAAAGATTCAACTGGAGGATTGTTAGTCTGATGGAATTCACCCTGTGCTAAGTTGAATTTCAGGTTCTTCTCGGCGAGGAAGCATGGACTGGTGGATGCTGTTGTGCGGAGCAGCCCTGCTGACAAAACTGCTGTGATCGCATTACCAGGCGGGATTGGGACACTGGACGAGTTGTTTGAGATCATGGCCCTGATCCAACTGGAGAGGATTGGGTCGGCGCTCCCAGTTCCATTCTTGCTTCTTAACTATGACTCTTATTACTCTAAGCTGCTGGACTTCCTGAATGACTGCCAGGACTGGGGCACTGTGGCTCCAGGGGAGGTGGCATCACTTTGGAAGGTTTGTGATGGGAACTATGAAGCTTTGGAGTACCTGGCAGAGTTCTACAATGTTCCTGCTGCCAAGAGAAATTACCAAATATCACCGCAATTGAAGGAGCACAGAACTTCATATTCTATGAGTTGATGTTGGAACCTTTTAACTAGATTGATCTTTCTTTCTTTGCCCCCACCCCATTTGAACCCGTTCTGCACAGAAGACATCAACATTGCTTTCAGTTTTTACAAGTTCTTGTGAGTGGATCATATGAATGAAGGTTTATTAGTCCTTGGAAGCAACAGTTGGACAACAGTATTACAGTAACACTCTTCAAAGCTTTAACAACTTTACTGGTGAATGCAATCGAGGCTTGCTTGTGATTATTGTCCTTTTTTGTTGTGGCCAAAAGGGGTCTAATTATGCTCAGCGATTCTCTCTTCATATTCAGTTCCTGATTGCTGCAACCTGCAGCTCAGTTGCAGATAAGAGTACTTTTGCAAATACTGTCTTATCCACAATACAACCGAATAGCACACATTTGCATATAAGTTATTATAATCACAGCTGCAAACTCAAACAACACAATTCAAATAGATCTCTTGCTATTGTATAAACGGAAATTTTTCCCAGTCAGGGCATATGAATCAGTAAAATACTCGTGTCCATGTATCTAAGGACATACATGCAAAAAGATGAAGAAATGACCCTTTCTCCCCCAGTTGTCAACCAGGCTCAGTTGACGAGTCTCAACTCCCAAGCAATCAATCGATCAGGTAAACTTCATTCACTCGTACGCAGATGCAAAAGCGGACCGCCAGGACTGGTCGTCGTCGTGCGTCGACGCAGCATCGCGTGGGTATTCTGGAGTCTCCTCGCTCTCGTGGTGATAGAAGCCGCCCAGCGCTGTCTCCGGCAGTCGGCTCTCCGCAAGGTGCACCTTCATCGTCTCCAGCTCCATCTCGTGCTTCTTCCTCAGCTTCTCCAGCTGCTTCTTGAGCTTTTCGTTCTCTTGCAGCAAAGCAGCACTCCTCTCCTGCAAAGGAAAATAACAGATTTAGATGCCGTATAATTGCGTATAACGGATTGCGTACACTGCATTACAGAGCAGTATAATTGCGTTGAAGTTTGGACTGACCTTTTCCAGTGTAGAAGCTTCCTCTGCTTCTCTCAATCGGACGAGCAGTTCGCCAGCAGCATGAACGGCTTCGGCAGTATCACGGAGCTGAATGCGGAGCCTTCTGTTCTGTTCTTTCAGCTGCGCCCTTTCCTTCTCTCGGTCAATCCTCACGGTGGACAGCTCCGCGGCCCTTCCTGCCTGCTTTGGCCGCAGCCCTCTTCACCTCAGAGATCGCCTCCATCACTCTGCGGTGCTTCTCAAGAAGATCATTGTACAGCTCCTGGAGCTCAACATAATGTTCAACCATCCTGGCATGGCCGTACATCGCTCGTTGGAGAGCATCATCCAGCTCAGCTGTGCACTTCTCATTGCAGAGCTCCATCTCTGTCTTCTCTGCATGCATCCGGTTCGATTCTAGATCGACCCTCAGTTCTTCAGTGAGAGAGATCCATTTGCTCTCAGACTCCATCCATTTCTGTCTTTCTTTGTCCAGTTCGTACTCCTGGTCTGTGCCACCATTCCTTATCTGATCTAGAAGGCTACCATTTGTTGACACAGTGGTCTGTTGCTTTAGTTGCTCCTTTAGACTCTCAATTTCCGCAAGAAGTGCTTCCCTCTCATCTGAATCGAGTGATGGCACCTTACTATCACCACACTGTTCCGGAATCTTGTTAGTTAGCTCTTCTGCAGGTGTCTCTCCATTTGAATCTGGACCATCCTCTGACCCCTTCCTATATTGATCAATCTGCAAAAAAACAAAGAAAAGTGTCAAGCAAAGGTACATACCAAAATGCTCCAGATTTGAATCTGGACCATCCTCTGACCCCTTCCTATATTGATCAATGTACATACCAAAATGCTCAGCTCCTTGATCTTTGCTGCCTGTTCTTCACATAAAGCTTCGAGCTCTGTCTCTCTCTTCGAAACAATCGGTTCATGGTTGTCGCCCTGGCCAAGTTAAATGTTTAAGTAGATGATAAAGTTTGAATGAAATAGATCAATTAATTTAACTCTGCATACCTTAACTGAAGCACCAGCTGATTCATTGGATGTAGCACCCAAGGCCAATACTATCTGCTTGGCTGAGTTTATGTCTTCTGTCTGGTTCTCATTTTCATTCATTGATTTCTTGCAGGATGAACAAATGATGGTTCCTCGGCCCTCAGGTAGCACCTGAACAGCTGAACTGACATTTGCTATCGACTGACGCGGGTTCACCGCAAAATGATCAAATGAAAGGCCAACAAATGATCTTCGTGGGGCTGGATTCTGTTGGTGGTACCCTATAATGTGCAAGCCCCGGTGGAGACTTGCAGCCAGCGAGTCAGTGGGGCTAAGCTTGCTTGACTGTAGAGAGGAACGAACTGTACTGTTTCTGCAAACTTCAACATTTCTATCACCTGGGCTCTCAGATACTCTAAGCTTGCTTGGCGATAGACCTGGAGAAGTGATGCTCTTTCTTGCCTTGTTGTGGATCTTTGGCGAAGAGCACAATGTAGGATCTTGCATTGGTGACAGGCTTGGGGAGGCACTAATTGATAGACTAGATTTCCTATCAGAAACAAGATTTTCATCAGCACTTCTGGTGTTAGCCACTTCTTTATGCTCTTCATGTAGTGGACTTCCAGAATCATCCATGATTGGCTGATCATCCTCTTGATTTGTTTCCAGATTTCCCTTGGTGTGAGGAGTGTTTTCATCCCCACTCTCCGCATCCATGAAGTCATCAAAAGTTTCAGACGAAGAGTGCAGCTTGCTAATTTGATCACGCAGTTCTTGCACATCTTCTTCGTCCACATCCATTTCGTCCTCTGAATCAACTTCTATGTGAGGCAAGATTAGAGAGCGATTAAGGCTCACTCTCAAATTATGCAAGCTTTCACGAGCATTTTGTGCACTGAAGTATCCAGGCTTGCTAGTTGTGGTGTCTCCAGACTTTGTTCTTATGAGTTCGTCCTGCAAGTAATTAAGTCATTAACAAGTGCGCATAAAACCAAAATTTTTGCTACTTCTATATGATTCTGATTTCTGAGGTAATACCTTCAGCTGACGTATCTGATCACTCAAACCATTAACATCGTCTTCTGATATCTCATTTATCACAGCTTTGTTTGGCAGAAGCTTTGCTCGTTCACCGAATCTTAGTGTGCTTAATGTACCAGATCTGCACCTGCATTTCCCAAGCACCAGTCAGCACTAGAAACGTCGAAGGCATAAAAGAATCTTGAGTACAGAAAGTACCTGTGCTCTGAAGAAATTGCGCATAAAAATGTAACCCTTGAGTTGCCACCTAATGTATCCTTAAGCACATGTGTCAGACGGGATTGCTGATAAGGCAAGTCAACTTTATGGGATTCTTGTGGTTCTGAAAGAATGTTGACTAGTTTTCTGAAATGAAAACATCGTGCATGAGATTTTGGCTTTTGTTAATACATTTCATACTCTGGAGTATCTCAGTCACATAATGTTTGTATTTAAGAAAAAAGAAGGCAATTTTCCATATTGCCTTCAGAGGACATCAAGACAGGAACAAAAGTGCAACGAAAAAGAAGAAAACAAATAATGGTGCATAGTATAGTATCTCATGTGGCAAAAGAAAAGGACTAACAGAATTTTGACTGAATAAGCAGTTAAAAAATTACTTACCCAAGCCTTGAAAGAGATTTCTTAAGATGCCGTTCCTCCTTTGTACAATTCTTTGTTGCACCATCAAGTTAATCATTTTCAGGACCAGCAAGGTCAACAAAGGTAATTCTGCTAGTCCTTGAACTGCTAAATCCATTGGATGAACCCTGTAATATTAATTGAAGAAAGTAACCCAAAAGTTAAATCTGTTCGTCTATCTGCTAGTTCTAGAATAAGAAATAGCCAGTTTTGAGAAGAATTCCAACACCAACATGCAATAATCAACAAAGGACCTAGAAACAAAAGGAAAATTAACATCTTAACGTATGATGGTTACAAGGTGTATACCTTGCTCCAAGCTTCAATAATGCAGGTGAATATCACATGAGAACGTGAACTTTTTAAGTTCATACTGGTGGTGCCAACTTTTCTATTTGACAGTCCCTGTAAAGAGAAACAAACTTAGTTATCACGAGATGTCTTGGTTTCAATCCACAAAAAATATATAGATAAAAGATCCCAGTTCGAAAAGAAGGCAAGATAAACTAGGATGCAACTTGTTTGTGGATTTGTATGAATGTAGTAAATACAAACCAAGAGTGCCTTGTTATCAAAGCAAAACTCTTATATTCTGGATGGTGTGTGATGCCTTGGTTTCACACCACGACAATTTAGAAATTAGGAGATCAAGTTTAAAAAAGAAGACAAGAATACATGATGTGTGAACTGATTCTGTTCTGACAAACATAATTATAACTTGAAAGGTACTGTTTACAAAATAAGTTTGCAGTAATTGAACTTGCAAATTCATGCAACAACTTCCTGATGAGAGCATCCAGTATCTAGAAACACAGAGAGAACAACATGAACGGGAAGCTGTTGTGTGTATACCTTCATCACAATCTGATTGATATCCTCTGCTGTCGACACATACTCATCGGTCAAGTTTTCTACATGAATACCATTACCCGCATTCTCTCGTATCTAAAGGAATGATTGGGTGATTAGTTATCTGCATATACCAATAACAACTGCAAATGCAGAATAATATTCTTGTCAAGAATCATACTTGCAGGTCCCGTTGAGATGGTTCCAATAGATCATTGATCTGCTCGTTATGTACCTGAAATAAAGTTGGAAAAGCTAAGCATGTATTTCATTTCTGATGTCAGTTCCAGAAACCATTCTAAGACATGGTACAGCTGAAAACAAACGTATTGTACTACACACCTCGAGGAACGAGCAGCGACATTGGTAGCTGATCTGCTTCTCAGGAGAGTTATCTGGGTCTGCACCAGCAGAGACATGATCCTCACAATTTTCAAAAATGTAATGGACGGGTGAAGAATTTCTTACTCCTTGGATTCGAGAGAAGAGGTTCTGGCAAACCCGAGGCACGATACCCTGGTCAGCGTGATCAGAACCGCTGTCAACCATGGCGCCGAGAGGGCCCCACATGGTGTACGTCTTGCCTGTCCCACTCTGGATGCATTCAGCAACACAGACGAGCATCAGAAAACAGTAACTGAGAAGCAGAGAACAGGAAACTGACTGCTTGCACTAGAAGTACCTGGCCGTAGCAGACGAGGGATGTGTTGAATCCGGCGAGGGCGTTCTCGATCATGGGCAATCCAACTAGATCGAACGCATCGGCCTGCGAACAAAGCACCAATTCAAAGAATTTGTCAGGACTCAGGACCGCGCACAATTGGGCCAAGCTCCTCACTGTAATGGCCGATGGTTGCTTGTAATACCTGCGAGGCCCTGTCGTCGAGGACGCCATCGACGGCAAATGACCGGTCGCCGACAGCTACAGATTCCGGGGCGGTCTTGCGGACGAACCACAGATCCTTACCGTCCACCGGCCGGCTCACCGTCGGCCGCACCCTCACCACCACCGGCGCGCACCACAAGACACATCACGAACAAGTCTCGCAACCCACTCACCAGATCCCAAATTACCCTCTCGCCCGAAGCGGAATCAGGTGAAGTGAGCAGGCTACGGTACCTTGACGGAGGGTTCGCTGTCGGCTGGGGCGGCGGCGGCGCGGTCCTCCTCGGCAGTGGCCGTAGGCGTCGGAGCGGCAGCGGCCGGGTGCTTCGGGCGCGGGGAGGCGGCGCCCTTGGATGGCGACGCCGGCGGCGAGGACGCGAGGTTGGGGTGGAGGTTCTCCTGGTCCGCGGCGCGCGGGGAGGAGGCGCCGGCGAAGGCGGAGAGCGAGCGCGACGCCTGCCGCTTCAGGTTCCGCCGCAGCATATCCATGGCCCCCTTGCTGCTGCTGCTGCTGACGATGCGTACTACGGCGAGATGCCGATCCGCTCGCGGAATCGAGAGGAGCGGAGAGGGGGAAGAGCAGACGAGACGAGGAGGGGGGAGCAGAGAAGATCCGGGGGGTGTTGTGTGGTGTGTGATTGCCCGTTGGAATTAAGGCCCCGTTTAGTTTCCAAATATTCCCCAAAAATCCAATATTCATCCAACTTTTCCCTATTCATCCCACCTCTTCTAGGGTGTGTTTAGATTGTAGGAAAAAACACTGTAGCATAAGAAAAACACTGTAGCATTCGTTGGGAAACGTGTTTGTGAGGTAGGAATAGTGAAAAGTTGAAATGAATAGTGAAAAGTTGGAATAAATAGTGAATAGTTGGGAATCTGAACATGGCCCTACTCACATATCACTATTCATCGTGTTTTTTTGGTGAACAGTGTATTTTCGGGGAATCTTTCCCCAATCTAAACGCACCCTAGATTCGAAAACTTTTGAAACCGTTGTGGCGGAGGCGGGGTGCGGTGCGCCGCGGGGGAGCGGGCGGAGGGGACCGGACGGCGACGCGCTCGGCTCGATCCGACGGGCTGATCGGCGATGGACGGTCGAGGGCTCGGCCACGTGGGCTGGTGGGCGGTAGCGTGCGCAACACCGGGGGCTCACCGGACCGCAATTCCGCAACTAGCCGTTGGGCAGTGGCGCCCGTGTGAAGAAGGGCCAAGACGATGAAAACACCGGTCGCAGGCGGTCAGACGTCTGTTTTCCTTTTTTTTACGTGTTTAGATTGGAGAAAGATTCTCCGAAAATACACTGTTCACAAAAAAGACTGTAGATAAATAGTGTTCTGTGGATGAAAGGGATAAGATGAATAGAGAAAAGTTAGATGAATAGTATTTTTTTGAGAAATCCTGGGAACTAAACGCATCCTTAATTAGCTGGCTGTCTGGCGGCCAGACATCTGTTTTTCTTTTTTTTTTAATTTTGTTTCCAGAAAATAGCCCACAAATTTTCATTGATTTTTCAGGTAATAATTCTTGAAGTGTTTTGGATAATAACTCGCCATGGATTTTATGATCCTAGGCATAATGCTCGTTAACTACTTTGACTCATAGCTATAAATTTTACGAGCGAGTTTGAGAGCCGAAATGCCAGGCAGCCCAGTAGGGATCAAATCAAGATGCAAGCAAGCATGACCTGCCCCTTTTTTTTTGCTTTCTCTGCACGGCAGCAACTTGATATTCCTTCCCTGATCCTTTTTTCCATCTAAGCAAGGCACCAACCTCCTTGGTAGCTCGAGCATTGAGCTCACTAGCTAGCTTGAGCTTTTCACGACCCGAGCCAAGCTAGATTATTTGCTCACTTGCCTAACGAGCCGAGCTAAGCTAGCTCGATATATTTACGAGCTGATGAGAGCCAAGCCGGCTCATTATCCAGCCCTATTCCTAGTTCCTCACATGCCCTAGTTCCAAAAGTTGGAGGGTAACTAGCAGCATGCCTCATTGCCTGCACGGATTGACTCGCTAAGACCTAAGACTTGCATGATGTTGCCTATCAATGTGCTAAAATGCAAAGGGCATTTTATATAGACACCTACTGCAGCATATGGATCTTACCTAATATTTACTCATATTTATGCCTCTTGCGTGCCGTCACATGAATTCACCAAACAAGGAGTTGTTGGTCTCTACAAATTCATACCTTTCTTCCGTATATGTTGCACAGATAGTTAAAGTTTAGGAAGATATACAGAAAAAATTATATGAATTTGGAGAAACTATACATGTTTACACATTTCTGCCAACCAGATATATATGCCAAGTGTTTGGGCTGACCAGCAGCCTTAGGAATTAAATTGCTCAGTATTGAAAATGAAGTTTAATCAAAAGCACACTATTTCTCCTTTCAGAGAAGAAAAGATAGAAGCATATCACATATAAACATTATTCCTCACTCCGTTCGTATCGATTAGTGAATACTTCTTCATCTGACAGATTAGAAAATATGACATTATTATGCATCAAAAAAGAAAAAGAAAAGAAGGGATTACACTTACTCCAAGCCCCCTCTTATTGCCCCCTTAACTCTCAGTGACATACTGACATGCTATTTACACATCTATATCAAGTAGTTTTAAGACATGTCCTCTTCAGACAACAATTGAATATCCGAAGGAATCAGAATTATTCACTAGTTTTAGCATTGTCCATTCGGTACATTAGATAAATAGATATACTAGACTCCAGATTGCCGCAAAATGAAATCGTCATCACAGGAGTTGTGCTTCATTCTCACGATCTTTAATTGCTTAAATAGGAAAGAAATAAAAGCGAGAGTTAGTTTACTCTTTTTTTCAATACGTTCCGATATTTTATCCTAAGAGCAACTCTAGCAGGGGCCTTAAACAAATCCCCTACTGCAAAATTGGGTGCCAAGTCAAAATAACAAACTCCAGCAGGGCCCCTACTAGAGCCCCTACTTTGGGGAGGCCTCCAAATGAGTTCTGCAATCAGCAAATTAGGAATATGACATAAGTAGCATTTGATGGTCTGGCCTATGGATTCAGAAAGGGTGGTTGTCAATTCATTTTTTTCCCTGCTAGTGATTTTTTTAATTAGTTCCCGGTGACTTTTTTAATCAGATTTATACACAAAGCTGCTAGCTAGCACTATCAACGGTATAATCAGATTAACTAATGCAATATCCATGTGATGCTATCAGCACTCTTTTCCCTTGCTACAATAAGCCACAACAATATGCTAGTGATTTGCTTGTGTTTTTTAACGAAATCATTGGTCCAGGTAGTTTCATCAGCAAAAGATATCTTTAGAAAAGGAAAAGTTGATGTGGGAACAAGAACAAAGGATCATGTTTTGTGATGTGGGCACTTTGGATCCAAATCAGAAGACATATGTGTTGGCAATGAGAGCACAAATTACAACACAAAAGATGGCTGCCTTTAGTGGTGGCTTAGCCAACGGGTTAGATGGTGAGTTTGGGTCTTCTAGTGGTGGTAGTGAAGGTGATGCCGACTGAGCAGTCTAGCTGGTATGTATTATATTGGCAGAGTTCACCATCTGATCAAGTCATCAAACATTCTCTATGCTTTATCCTAGTAGTAAACTTTTCTTGTCACTATTTCAGTTTCAGCAAAGAAGTTGAACATGGCAACTACAAGTGGCTTCCAGACTCCAAGTCCATACCATTCTACATATATTATTTATTATTTGTTCAATTCATTTTTATAAGTTTTATGATACAAGGAGTCTAGGACTAGATGTTATTTGCATTTGCACATTTTGATCAAACCAAGTTGATTTATTTATCTGCCTTGCCTTGATCGTTGTCCTATGAAATATAGTAACTGAAGTTGTGTACAATACATTCATACTCATCAAGTTTGAGAATTTTCCATGTCAACTAATCATGCTTTCGGATATTTATATGTTTGAAAAAAATTAAATTTAAATTTGATGTGGTTGGACCCAATAATATAAATATAATTTAAAAATAATTGTGTTTGAATTATTTTTGTATGATATGAAAATTATACATAGAGCATCTAATGAAAATATATAGGGGCTATTGCTGGAGTTGAATGTAAAAAAGCATAGCCCCAGAAAGTAGGGAGAACCCGTACTTAGTAATTAGGGTCCTGAAGTAGGGACCATTGCTGGAGTTGCACTAATGTATTCTTGCAGGTTTGCAACTCCCTTTTTGTTTGGCCGAGTAAAAGTGCATCTAGGTCCCTAAGTGTATTTTGGTAAATTGATGACAATACGATTAAATATCTAATGTGTTTATCTAAGATTGTGAGCAGGTTGAGATTGTCACATCTATATTGAAAATATTGTCTCATATGTTGAATACAAGTTAAATGGCTCACAATGTTGGAAAGCAAGCAATTATATGATCTCGTGATGATATTATGAACACAAAGTCCACAATCATGCATTTCAAACTAACACAAAGTTACTTATGATACATAAATAAAGCTCAACACACATAGTAGCACACCTTACAATAGTTCTCAAGTCCACAAAGAGATTAGAGTACTAGATTATTACAAAGTTCCATTTTCACCAAAGATATTACAATAAACTTATGAAAATGAACTTTGAACTGCCACAAAGCTTTAATCCATATTCTTCTCCCCCTTTGTCATCAAACATCCATAAAAGGGCCTCGAGAAGAACAAAAGCATCCATAGATCACATGTGCCATTCATTGTCAAAAGCATCACCGAAGGGCTGAAAGAATGAAGTTGTAGCTGCTGCTGCAAAGTCCTCGCTTGTAGTTCCCATAGTAGCATCATCCGGTGCATCAGTGGATGATGAAGGTGCATGAGCCGGATGTTGGAAGGAAGGTTTGGGAACACTGCCATAAGCTGGAAGACGAGGCATCTGAGGATATGAACCATACATGGGTGCTGGCATACCTCCATAGACAGGTGGAAAAGAAGGAGGAGGTCCATATGATGGAGGTTGAGAAGCAAAGGCACCACTCATGTAAGGAGCTAGCATTCTGCCATATTGATGAAGAACCCCTGAGTCTTCATATCTTTTTAACATTTCTTCCTCTGAGGGAAACTGAACTTCTGGAGGCATGGGAGAGACAGGTGAGCGAGCTGGACTAACACCCATAGAGTTATGCATCATTTTGATCGAATCTCTAGTTTTCTTGTTCTCTCTCCATTGCTTCTGCTGCTCAATTTGATTAGCCCTCTGACTCTTGCAGATGTTCATAAAGTAGCTGAAGAATTTCTTGACTAGAGAGGTAGACTTCTCTCGTTCTCCCTGCCATGGGCGGTCAGACTGGATGTGCAAGGGGTCTAGACCGCCTGCACCCTGAGAACTGCCTCCCTGCTCAAACTGCTGGTGTAGCTGAGACTGTGGCTGCACTTCTTCTTCTTCATGTTGGTGGAGAAGGAACCCTTGGAGTTTTGCTTACTGAAGGTCTTAAGGGTTTATACCTCATATCACCTGGGAAGTTAATTCCAGACACCTTTCTTATGATATGCATTATGTAAGGACTGTAGCTGCAGATCCTCTGAGGGGTTTCAGAAACATTCTTGATTTCTTGCCATATAAAATCTCCAACACTGAATGGAGGTTGCCCTGGTCTCATAGCTACCATCAAGTTTCTCTGAAATAAAGTGATCTCTGAGGTGTTTCCTTCCCTGGGAGTGAGAGTTTTCCTGAATAGGCGATAGAGAACTCTATAGTAAGTGTATAGTCCTTTTACCTTACCCCAATCAGCTCTCCTATCTCTGGGATACATAAAGCTCAACTCGCTGGTTCCAAGCACATTAGAATCATGAAGCTTTATTTGATTGCTATCTTCAGTACCAAGTCTGAAAAGTGCAGCAAAGTCAGGGTAGGTGATGTGATACCTTTCACCCTCTGTCATCCAAAGCATTGCTCTTTCGCCTTCCCAATGGCCAAAGTAAATTGTTGCATAAAATTGAGCAATAATCTCTTTGTTCCAGCTTTGTTTGAAGCCTATAATGTGCTTGATTCTCTTCTCTGCACATGCATTGATCACCTCATTAAATATATCATTGTTCTTCTTGCTCATATATGCCCAATCAACATGCTGAGCATCATGAGTGATCTTTGATTTTTTGATAATCACAGAGGTGTAGTAGTCTTGATGAAATTGAGTCCAAAACCTTATTTCACCAGATGACTTTGGCTGAGCATAAGGATCTGATTCAGTTCTCATTTTTCTTGCACTTTCAGTCATACAGTCTCCTGCATAGGTAACTGAATGTCTTCCATAGCCATACACAGGTTTTCTAATGATTGGCATCTGAGGATCAACTTCTGCATCTTCATCACTGCCTTCATTACTTATATTGTCATTCTCATCATCATCATCATCTTCCGCATCATCTCCACCACCACCTGTGATTTCCTCATTATCATCATCATCATCATCATCTCCATGTCTTATCCTGCCACTATGAGTTATTGCCACATACTCAGGATTGTCTTCACTATTATTTGAGCTTGTGGTGTCATCTCTTTCTTCCTCAATTAGATCATCAATCGGAGGCCTTTTTCTTTCTCTCAAAACTCTTCCTTCACCTTGTTCACTATACTTGTCTGCCCTTGCCTTTTTGGTTCTTTCTGCATGAGTTTTCTTAGGCATGGCTGCTGTCCTGTGTCACCAAGGATATAAACATGATGTATATGAGACACAAGAACTGATAAAAGGTTGACAAGATAATGAGCATGAGCAATTGGGTCTGCTCGGGCATGGCTGGTCGAACCGCCTGTAACAGGCGGTCAGACCGCCTGTGCCCAGAACAGGCCTAACTACTCTAGCCACAAACTGAGGAGATATATGTTCAAGATATGATCATTTAGGCACAAGATACAATCCTAGACAGATATGAGTTGAACAAATTGAAGAAATCGAATTTTGGGTTTCAAAACTACAGGCGCTGACAGCCTGTTACAGTGACACCAAAAATTCGGTTCCCACCAATCTACCCAACGGAATCGAATGAAACTTGGAGGATAGCTTCTAGGCATTGTCAGTAGATGATTTACCAAGGGGTTTTCAAACTAATCCATGAAGTAGATAGGTCGGGTCAAAACAAGTTTGAAAGTACCTTGGGGAGAGAAAACTCGATTTGAATCGGTGCAACCGGTTGGGGGCCGGTTAAACCGATGGAGGAGAGTTGATTCCTTCAATGGAGGCGCCTTTTCCTTGGTTGAAATCCTCAAAACTCTATGGAGAGAGAGAGGGCGACTTGGAGCTCGGGGAGGACGAGAGGAGGAAGTGTTGGTGTGTAGAGGAGTAAATGAGGATGGAATCTCCACTGTAGATTCACGGGATGGTAAAAAGGTAAGTCTGGGTACAGGCGGTTAGACCGCCTGTCACAGAGAGGAACCAAAATCCAACTCGAGCTGCAAAACAACTTCTACCACAATACAACTTGGGGAGTGGCTTCTATATATGATAAATAGAGTCCCTGCACACAATATAACCACACCCAAGTAGATCGAAGCGGAAGCACAATATAACCACACCCAAGTACAGGGGGTTATACCGCCTGTACCAGTTAGCACCCAAAACTCATAAAAATGATTGTTAGTTCATCCCAAAGGTTGAACCAACCATAGTTATATTGTGCTTCTGCTTCGATCTACTTGGGTGTGGTTATATTGTGTGTAGGGACTCCATTTATCATATATAGAAGCCACTCCCCAAGTTGTATTGTGCTAGAAGTTGTTTTGTAGCTCGAGGTGGATTTTGGTTCCTCTTTGTGACAGGCGGTCTAACCTCCTGTACAGGCGGTCTAACCGCCTGTGCCTGACAGCAAAGCAAAAGAGGGAAAAATTTGAAGAATTTGTTGGTAAAGCCTATTCACCCCCCCTCTAGGCGACATCTCGGTCCTTTCACCGAGCTGCACCCGTTAAAAGATGGCTAGCAATGAAGAGGCGTGAGCCGAAGATGTGGCATACTGGTCGTACAACCTGGGAAGATGCATTGCCCGCAGCACTAGCTCGATGCCGGTGTCCATGTAGAGGCAAACAACATGCCGGGCCAAGTAGCACTGAGGTAGAAGCCATGGTAGGGCGACGTGTCCTCATAGACGCCCGGCAGACGCAGATGGCATTGGAGAGTCGCCGGCGCCTTGCACTTGCTCTTATTGGGACCCCGGCCGTCTTTGCTGCATATAGGTTGCATCCTCTCGTAGGTGTTCGACGCCGGATAGTGGAGAAGTGATGGACGGTAGTACTGTGAGTACAAGTAAGTAGGAATCTAATTAATATTATGCTAGAAATGGTTGCTAGAAAAGATGCAGGACTGATATTATTGGAACTAGGTCAGGACTCATGAGAAGAAGTTTTACAAGATTTACTGCATTCATATATCGCCGATGCAATACATTTGTTTCTTTTGGGGGACATAATGATAATGTGCAATATATATGTTGAAAAGCTATCAAAGAACGATTTTAATTAGGATTGTACCTAGTAAAAGTTTCTTTAAATAAAATAAAAAATAGTACATGTTGCAATGAACTATTTGTGCACTACTGCAGCCACAACTATTGGTTGCCAACAACGCGTTTGGTTTGCATCACGACGCGGTCCAAGTCCAACAGACCACATGATCCTAGATCCAAGCCTATGCGGCTATGCCTCTGTTTGGTTTGGGTACCGACGTCACCTCATCTGTCATCGATCTGCTCTACCTAGAGCATCTCCAACAGTTCCAGAAAAGGTTCCTAAAATCTTGTTTTAGTAATTAATAGAAAACTATTGCTCCAACAAGTGGTCTAAACTTGTGGCTATTTTTTTCAAACGCCACGAAAACAGTGGGCTCTAGAGCCATTTTTACGACCCTTGACCTGTACTCTCAATCCTAAATTAACTTGTTTGGAACTATTATTAGGAACTGTCGAAGAGTGAGGCTTTTTTCGCTCTCAATAATTTTTAGCAAGTTTCTAAAATTAATGTTTTGGGACTATTTTTCTTGAGCATTGTTGGAGATGATCTTAGCAATGAGTAAGGACAAGTAAATTTCCATAATAAACTTATTCAATGAGAAATTGCAGGTTTGCTGCAGGACTGACTCATGCCACATGAATCCATCCGTGAAACCAAACACACTCTAAATCACTAGACATAGCTATTTGATTTCACTTAGGGACAATAAGAGATCAAAGGTCATGGATTGAAATAGAAGGTGAAGGCAACATATTAGCAAATTCGCAACACAGTTGTTGAGGCTTAACCGCTCCAACCTGCCCCTTCCACTAGAGGCACTAGCACATACAAATGTTGCAGCTGTGATTCTTTCGGATGGCTGCAGCCATAGTTGCAGCCGTCATCCTAGTTTGCTGTTGTGGCTACCACTGCAGCCGAAAAAAATCAAGTCTTAAATATTTGCACAATTCGCGCATACCTTGCATGTTGGATCCTTATGAACACATGACTGGTATAGATAAGTGCTTGGCCTAAACCTGCCACCGTGTAGGCAACGTACCACGACATTACCCCAGAAAATTTATAATCCTGATTCCTCACATGCCCAACTGCCAATTAGGAGCCCAACTAGTAACCTTGCCAAAATTGATTGGCGACCTGAGACTTGCATCTTCAAAGTGCTAAAATGTGAGGGGCGATTTATATAGGCGGCTAGCACAACACGTAGAATGAATCTACCTAATACTTAGTCGCCATTTATGCCGCCACATGCCTTCTATTATACCATTTCATCAGTTCACCAACCAAGGTTTATTTTATTTTTTATGAAACCCAAGGGTTTATTGCTAAAAAATGATACAGTTTCTCCAAATTCATACCTTTTTATGTATGTATATGTGTTGCATTGATAGTGAGGCTTAGGACTGATGTAGAATAAAATTATGAATTGAGAGGAACTGTATGTAAATATGTACATGTACACACATTTTTGCCGACCATGCATGCCTAATGTTCAGGCCATACCTTGTACAGTGTATGCTAGTATGACGAGTTAACATATGCAATGAATTCTGTTATAGGAAAAGGATGTTGTAAAAATGCTACTTGGTCCGTCCCAAAAAACATGCACGTTTGGATGTGAGTCAGTTAAAGTAGTTCACATTTGACCATTTTCTAGAAAATTATATTTGTATTTATGGCTCTAAATAAATTTGTTAAAAAACTACATTTAAAAACGAATCTAATGATATATATTTTATCTGATAAACCTTTATATTTTTTCCTTTATAATTGATCAAAATTAAGATTCTGAAATTTATTGGGAAGCGAGAATTGCATGTTTTCTGGGACGGAGGGAGTATATCTCAGCCCTTGTTCATAGAAAACAATGATATAAAAATTTTCTAAATGACCTTCAATCAAAAGGACATTGTTTCTCCCTTCCCAATAGGAAAAAAATAGAAGCGCCTCATTTATTACTCATGTGACGTGCTGGAAATGCCATAAAATGAGACGGTTTATTAATTGCTGTGGTTTTTAAATCTCAATTAGCGTGAACTCTTTCCCAACAAAACTTGCTTTTTTCTTGTCCACCATAATCTCATCCGGACGCTTGACCATCCATGTCAGCAGTCCAGCACTTCGATTATACTTTGGGGGCTAGCTGAAAGCATGAACAAGCTTCATTAAGGTTGGTGCAATTGTTTAGTTTAGATTTCAGGACGGTAATGTAAACATAATCGCACAGTCATTGGTGTACCAATAAGTGTTATCGTGTTTGTTTGGTTCAACCTAGGAACAAAATGAGGAAACTGAAAACGTCATGGTGTTGCTTTGGTTCCATCAGTAACATCCAACAACAGAAATAATATATTCACTAATCAATATAAATCCAGGACCCAATACATACTAATTCACACAGAATAATTGATGGCAAATTCACAAACCAGGTGAACAGTGGTTGCTTGTCATTGTTTGATTTTGTATGCAATGATTTAAGGATCCCGCACACAACAATTCAATCCATTGCAAAATAGAAACATATTGACTATAACTAGTGTGGATTTCTTCTCTAGTGCGTGAGGTTGGACTGAGTTTTGGTGCAGTCGTCAGAGTAGACATTTGTAGCTTAAGGAGGTTGTTCGATGGGAAGGAAGAATTCGATCACCTATTCATCATTGTAGTGCAACTGGTTGCCAATTTTCGGTTCATCATTGTAGTGATAGATCTTGACCGCTTGCCGCCAGATCAAAAGGCTCAAATTACGTGCAGTGCTTAAGTTGAAGTGGTTGCTGCCACGCCACACCGAATCTTAGTACATGTGAAGCCCAAAGTGGCCAAAAGAGATATTATCTGGAGCCATGACGATTGGGTTATGGTCGTGGGTGTGACTTTCTTGTATTGTATCAACGTGTAGAGCCCACCGCAATATATGTATGTGGCTTTAACTATTAGAATTCATAGACTGAGATTAAAGAGCCTTCAATGCACAAATATATGCCAATGTTTATTCCATAGGGATTCCCAAAATGAATGCCAATAATGTCATAATGTACTCCCTCCGGGTGGGTAAAGGAAGACGTTTAGGACATTGACACGGTCTCCAAAATACAACTTTGACTAATACTTTTTAGTATAAAATATTTGTAAAATATATTTTAAAATTACTTTTCTGAAACTATATTTCAATACAAATCTACTCATATTATTTTTATATTTCGAAACTTAATACTTAAAAAATTATTCACGATCAAAGTTTACAAAGTTTGACTTTGGACAATCTCAAAACGTCATCCTTTACTAATATGGAGGGAGTATTTTGTTAGGCCTTCAATCCACACAGATAGCCTTCTTTTAATTTGCAAGTGTTCCTCAATATATAGTCCAGACTCCGGTTGAAGCTAGCTGGGCTGCGAGAGGGTTTTCTGACCGGTTGTAACCGGGTGTTAAGTAAACTGCATTGCAGAGGCACATGTGCATGGGTATAACGGTGGGTAGAAAATTGGAGGCGTGAGAAAAAATATTAAGTAACTCACAATTTTGATGTATTTGCACCTTCTTTCACCTTTTTTTGCCCCCCTACAGGTGGGTCCAGTATGAAGTTTTGGACTAAAAAACATTTTAAATTCTATACTTGATATTTATAGTATGTGTAGATAGTAGATAAATAAAATGTTTGTTTGGACCTATATATCTTCACTCCTAATAGTCCTTTGAGATGTGATTTCTTCGTGAGCCCCCTGTTGCAGAAAACAAGTTATTTAAGAATTCTATGATAGATGAAGAAAAATATAATGTTATCTTACTTGCCCCTATTTATTAAACTATATTTGGTATACTAATTAAGTGCTTTGTCTTTAAGGACAGATTTAAATCATGGATATGATATGTTTTTTTAGACGGATGGAGTATGTTATTTTTTACATGATCCCGTGAATCCCACCAAAAGAACAACATATTCATAGGCTCACAAACAAACCTTCGTGAATCATCCCATCGACCATATGATAACCCCCCCCCCCACACACACACACACAACATTAATTTTTAGCCCTGCTTATAACTAAATATGATAGAGGCGTTCAGGTTTTTTTAGAGAGGCGTTCGGCTCTCCAACAAGCAATAAAACTATGGCGGAAAAATGGAAGAAGTTCTCCAAACCAAGGGCCCAAGGCCTTGTATATATATCAAAATGACGGCCCAACTCGGCCGTCCGAAACCACGCTCGTTTCCTAACGGAATTCGTCTCGGTCCGGACGATTATTATAAAGCCCGGCACATCTGCCCCGTCCCCAGACTCGATCCTCCGCGCGGGCCCGCGATGGACTCGCGAAACGGCAACGCCCCCATCACCGCCGCGGCGGCTTCTCCGCTGCTCCAGCGCCCACCCGCTCTCCTGGCGCTCCCGGAGCTCGACCGTCCGCCCGCGATCATGGATATGTGGGAGCTGGAGGCCGTCGCGGCCGCGCTCCCGGCCAAGAAGCGCCGCCTCCGCGAGACCTTCGACCGCCTCGCCGCCTGCTCCCCCGCGCCGCTCCCCTTCCGCTGGGACGACCTCGACAACTACATCTCCTCGCTCCAGTACTCCGTCACCCTTCGCCACCGCCAGCTCCGGGAACTCGACTTGTCCCGCCCCGCCCCGCCTCTTCCGCCCCCTGCTCCGGCCGTGCCGTCCGCCGACGACGACGAGGGCCACCAGATGCGATTCCTTGAGGAATCACGGCCCGTTCCTGCCCCTGTTCTCGCCCCACCAGCCGTATCCGAGCCTGTTTCCAACACCGGCGGCGAGGTACACACCCTTGGGGCTCTCGTAAAGTCCGAACCCGTCGATGACGACCCTGCCGCCCCATCTCCCGTCCGCCGTCTCCGCGCCGGCCGACGCAACCTGCGTGGACGACGTCGAAAGCGGGAAGAAACGGAAGGCGTCGCGCCACCAGGAGACGGAGGCGATCGATGCAGCGGCGGCGCGTGTGCAGGAGGAGGCCCAAGCGGCGGAGATGCGAAAGAGGTGGCAGGAGATGCGGAAGAGACGCCGTGCGGCGCGTGCGCTGGAGGCCCAAGCGGCGGTGATACGAAAGACGCGTGAGGAGGAGGATGCAGCAGCAGCTGCGGAGAAGGCGGCGGCGTCTCCGTTGCAGCAGGACGACATGAATTGCAACGGCGAGAAATTAAGGCCGGCGTCCCCGTCGCAGGACACGGATTGCAGCGGCAACGGCAACAATCTCGACGGCCACGATGGTCACGCAGCCAGGGCGGCGACTCCGTGTCGTCCTGGCCTCGGAAGCGGCAATGACCTCCCTGTCAATGCCGTCACAACGCAGATGGATACGGATCCCATCCACAAGATCACCACCGTTCGGCATGAGTCCCCCGCTGCTACTCCTCCGATGGTCAGTAGCTTATGGCTGGCCAACAAGGTGCCAAAGCAGGAGCCAGACGTAGCATGTAGTTGTGACATCAAACTTCTGTTAAGTTTGTGCTAGAATTCTACAGCGTGTTATAATTTTTTCCCCCTACTTGTATGGTTCTGTAGGTAAATGAGTCCAAAACCAAGCTGAAGCTGTGTGATTTTGGTAGTGCTATGTCTGCTGGAACGAATGAGATCACACCCTATCTTGTGAGCCGCTTCTACCGGGCACCTGAGATTAGTGAGTTCTTAGTTTTATATGTACCATATACCTCATTTGACTATTTGCTAGGGACTTAAGATACTGTTCTACTTGGATATTACTTGTAAGCAAGACAATCTTCCTAACATTGAAATCCTTATCGATTTCTGGTCACATTATACTTTGTTTGCTTGTTACAGTTCTTGGGTTGCCCTACGATCACCCATTGGATATGTGGTCAGTTGGATGTACCTTATTTGAACTTTACACAGGAAAAGTCTTATTTCCTGGTAAAACAAACAACGACATGCTTCGGCTTCACATGGAATTGAGGGGTGCCTTTCCTAAGAAGATGCTTCGCAAGGTAAGAAGAAAGTATGATATCTCCATTTAACTTGTTATGTGCAATTCTATCTCCCACATACTCTGGAGACAGAAATGAAGTATAGTACTGTCTAGTGTGTGTAGGATAATTCGTGTGAGCCCATCGAAATAGGCATCGACCATATCTTAGTTCTAGTATCAAAAGCTTGTGTTTGCAGATGTCGACCGGTTTAATTTAATTTCGGTTTAATTTTATTCGTGTCCCATTTAGCATTCAAGTTCAGTCGACTGTTGATATGACAGTTTATTGCGTCCATCACATTAACAAAATAAATGGGACGAAGTAGAAATGTGCTAACATGAGTGTTGTAATTACACAGGGTGCCTTCACAAAGGAGCACTTTGACCAGGATTTTAACTACTTCCATGAGAAGGACCTGGTGACTAAAATGGTATGTGTTTAATTCATATTTTTCAAAATTATGATGGTATTATCGTTTGCTGTTCACCTCCAATAAATTTAGAATCATTATGTTCTCTTCCTTTTGTGTAGACTGTGAAGAGACATCCAGTTATGAGCATCAAACGGCAGGATGTTAGTTCATTAGTTTCAAGCTTCCCTGACGAGGACCCGAAAATGCTGTCCAACTTTAATGATCTCCTGAAAAAAATATTAGTGCTAGATCCAGATAAGAGGCTAAAGGTGGAACAGGCACTTAGCCATCAATTTGTATGTGGCAAGTGAAATACAGATGATGATACAACTGCCAAACTGGAATTTTGGGTTTAATTTACTTTTCTGTCCTTTTGTGCCACTGGAGCAGAGCTTAGAACAGAAACAGATGACTAGCTTAGACATTGTAACCCACAAGCTTGGATATATTCTATAATGTCTCGTAAGACCACTAGCGTGGATACAATTTTTCATTTTCGTGCATTTTTCTGCCCTTAGGGATATCAAACTATCCAGGCTAAATATGAATTCTTCTTGCCGTTTCTTGGTTGCAAAGTTTTCCTAATCACACAGCTTCAGATGCGTTATTCGTGTCCAGGCGTGGTGGACTGCCTACTCCACGGTAACGGGCTTCCATGGGCTCCATCTACTGCCTTGCAGATAGCCCAACGAGTGTTGCGCGCACCCACCCACCACGCCAGTGTACCCATCCATGGTTTGGGCGGGAAAGTGGGAAAATTCCCGCCCGCTCGCACCAGCTAATGCAGCCCCGGGTTGTCAGTGACCCAGCGCATTCCGCAGAGCAGAGAGAGGCCACGCCAACTCGCCAAGGCCAACAGGCTGACACACACAAGTCCACGACCGCCCCCTTTCGGCTTCCCGAACAATCCATCTCCTCGCCGGCGCTCTCCTCCGGTCCTCCCCCTTCTTCCTCGTCGCGCCGACGAGCAGAAGTAGGCAAAGCCGCGCCACTCGAGGGGACGGGTGGGGAGGCGAGGCAATGCCGCCCAAATCGGATAGCGTTGAAGGTATTCACCCCCTGCGACCCAACTGAAATGGTTTCCTTTTTCTTTTCTTTTTGGCTCGAAACCTTCCCGGCTTTGACCATCGGCAGCTCGGCCCAATCGATGTTTCTGATGATTTTACGGTTGCTTTTTTGTCCCGTCTCTGCAGGAATCGTCCTGGGTTTCGTCAATGAGGTGCTGTCTCTCCCCTGGAATCCAACCCCCAAACCCTAAACCCCTGGTTCTGCTTATGATTGCTCAATTAGGTCTAGATTTTCATTTGTTGGTACTTGTGGGGATTTTTTATGTATAAGTATTTTTTCTAGATTATTTTGGACTGTATGGATGTGAGTATGTGACAAAGTTAACTATTGTACTGGACAATCTAGGTATTGGCTGTGTTGCAGTTCATGGTAACAGAGTGCTATTTGATGATTACCTGTTATTGTCCATAATTTCTTTCTGTAGATTCAGGTGGAATTATTTAGAA
This sequence comes from Digitaria exilis, assembly GCA_015342445.1. Classification (NCBI taxonomy): domain Eukaryota; kingdom Viridiplantae; phylum Streptophyta; class Magnoliopsida; order Poales; family Poaceae; genus Digitaria; species Digitaria exilis. The sequence continues at coordinate 2,535,670 of JACEFO010002109.1, read as the reverse complement.
TCATGCCAATTGCCAAAAACCCCTGGTCTTCATCCTGGTTCATCGATGTATGTTAGTTGCAACTGGCATCACTTTGTTTCTTGATCATTACTCTGAACGATCGTGATTGCAGCTGTCCTCCAATTGAGCAGCTACCTGCAATCTCGTGCTGAAATGTAGCTGGATCTTGGAAGCTAGCAATTCATTCCTGTGACCAGCATAGGAATTCTACGCTAATCCTTAGAACAGAACAAATGTTTAGACTAGTTTATGTTTGAATCTCTATCCATAGTGCTACTTGCATTGTGGTTTGAATTTCTCCTTTGTATAAGATAATTTGTCAGGTTGTTTCAACTGTTCCCTCGCCGCATAGAAGCATCATTTTATGATTTACCAGAATTGGGTTTGTAACTGCAAAGTAACCCACAATGCTTGCAAATGGTAACACAAGGCTTTGCCGGGTCAGCTTTTGTTGTTTCTTTTCATTCTAGGATGCTTTTTTCCTGCCTTGTCAGAGGTAGTTATGCTTAGTCTAAACTCTAGACTGTTCCCCCCTCCCATTGAAGAGAGTTGTATATGTTTTGTTATCATGTACTTTCATTAGTTCTGCTTTGTTACATTATTTGTTTCCCAGTTAATTTAGTGTCGCTTCTGAATTAAAATAAATAGGATGAGGAAGTATTACTGTCTTTCCCTTCAGATCCTGCTGTTATCCTGATTTGGTAAAAAATTAACCTAGCTTGCATATGTGCGCTAAGTATTGTATGTGAATGTCAAAATGAATTGAGTTTATTCTGAAAGAGCATTGTGTACAGTTCCTTAGTTTTGTGCAAAAATATAATCACCACACCATGTGGTCAGTTTGGAGTACATAAATTCCTCACTTTCATAGTTAATATAGAAACACATTAGGCACACTTTTTTTTTTCTTTTAAGCTCTGAGTTGACTATTACCATGACTCTGCAGCAAAACAGACCATTGAATTCACAGAATGCAGCTGATGCACTACAGAAGTTTAATCTGAAGAAGACTGCAGTACAAAAGGCACTGGATGCATTGGCCGACAGTGGACAGATTTCCTTCAAGGAATACGGCAAGCAGAAAATTTACATTGCTCGGCAAGATCAATTTGACATTCCAAATGGGGAAGAGCTCGAGGAGATGAAGAAAGCAAATGCCAAGTTGCAGGAAGAACTTGCAGATCAAAAGAAAGCAATAAGTGAGGTTGAATCTGGTAAGTTCCAAACTTCCAATTTGTACGTTAGTCATTGTAGTTTTAGTGGTCTATCAGATGCAGTATGCAATGATCAAAATTGAATGATATCTAAATTTAATTCCTGTACAGAGGTCCGAGGTCTGCAGACAAACCTGACGCTGGTGGAGATTAAGTCGAAGGAGGCTAAATTACAAAGTGAGGTATGTGCGTATAAAAATGTCCCCTTCCCCCTCATTACTACTTCTCTTTTGGACCAGTTCAAATTACGGGACAAAATTTGTTCAGGTCCAGGAAATGGAAGAGAAACTCAACAAATTGCGGACTGGTGTCATCTTGGTGAAACCTGAGGACAAGAAGATCATAGAGGATTCTTTTGCTGAAAAAGTTAACCAATGGAAAAAGCGAAAGAGGATGTTCAAGGAGCTTTGGGATAACATTACTGAGAATAGCCCAAAAGATCAGAAGGAATTTAAGGTTATTACTGCATTTCCCCTCTATCCTTTTAACATTGACTGCACTGGGGTTTCGGCCTTTTAGCCGCCATCTAAAAATTCTGATGGACAATATGCATGTGTAGGAAGAGCTTGGTCTTGAGTACGATGAAGATGTTGGTGTGAACCTGCAGTCTTACAGTGACATGCTGGCAAGTCTCAACAAAAGGCGAAAGATTTCTCGCTAATGTAGTATAAGAGTATCTACATCTCAAGTTAAAAATCAATTGCAGAAGTTTTACACAGTTCATGTTCTGTTTTTTCTTACGGTTTCTTTAGCTGAGCTGTTCCAGATAGGAGATGTCGTCCTCTGTTAATATGTAATTATTTATTGCCTTATGAGTACTCCAGTGGTTAACTTCAGACCTTAGCGGAATTGCTAAATCCTGCCAGTAATGATGTTTACTGTAGGTTTGAACCAGTTGCGTGACAGCAAATCCTCCATCATCTTTAATGTATATCTACAAACAATGCATTCTGCAGCAATATTAACAAATTCAAAACCACTATATCAAAGGCCTCCTTTTCTGTCCTTTACATTGCATATCTGGCATGAGCATATGCCACAGGGTCTAGCTATATGAACATAAGGACTGTATAGCGAAAATTCAAAATATGGAGATCAAGAAGCCATCTCTGTTGCCATTTGGTCACAGCTAAAATCCCCACTTCGTTCTGACCGACGACGGCTTGCCCCTGGCAGGCTCCCGCTGTTCCTGGTGTTTCAGTTCGTTCGCTGCAGTCTTTCCATGATCTCCCTCGTCCTCCGACACAATCTCAATCTCTGAACTGTAATTGCGGGCATGTCCAATCTTCTCAAATTTCTTTCCATCAAGCATCTCATCTGCCTTCTTGCCCTCATGATCCATCTGGGTCCTTCCTGGCTTCCTCCCGTCACCACGGCCCCTGGGCTCCCCACGCGAGAGTTCCATGGCTGCCTTCGCGGCGGCGGCGGCCGAGGCAGCTGACTCAAACGCGGCCTGCGCCGCTGCTTCCACGTCCTTGTACCTCTGCGCCGAGTCGCCTGAGATGTCCTCATCCAGATCATCAACTGGTGGCATCCTGATCCTCTCTTCGTCCTGCTTCGTCTTCCTGTGGCTGCGGTTGGACCGTCCGTAGTCGTCGCGGGGAGGCTCGTAGACGCTCACGGCGATCCCTTTCTCCGCAGCGATCTCCTGGATCACCATCTGCCGGCTCTCGAGGCTCGGCTGCTTGGTCGACAGCTTCTGCACGATCTGTTCCGACAATGGAATCATTCAGGTTTCGTCAGAATTCATTCATTATTGCAGAGACATTTGAGTTTCTTTCGACGAATTGTCGAGTCAGAAGCAGCTTGGACGGCGGCGGGTGCTCACCTTGGGGTTGACCCCGCAGCCGCTGCGGAGCTCGGAGGCGGCGGAGACGAACTCCCTCCCGAACTTGGCGGCGAGGATGGTCCGGACCTCCTGGAGCTCCGGCAGCTCCCCGCACCTCGCGGCGGCGTACACCAGCCCGGCCGCCGCCTCCCGGAGCTCCTGGGGACACTCCTTATGCGCGTCGACGAGCGCCGCCCGGTCGACGATGAGGTTGCAGTAGGTCTCGAGGTCGGCGAGCACGTCGAGCGCGTTCTGCTCCCGGACGACGTGCTCGGCGCGGGCCAGCGCACGGTCGGGGCGGCCGAGGCGGAGCAGCTGCTCGACGTCCCCGCGCGCCTGCGCGCACCGCACCTGGCGGTGGCCGCGCACCACGCCGAGGCGCGTCACCGCCAGCCCCAGCAGCGACCTCAGCCGCGCCGTCTGCTTCGTCGTCCTCCCCAGCAGCACGTCCAGCCTCCTCCCCATCGCCGCCGCCGCCGCCGGAGCCGGAGCCGGAGCGCCGAGCCCTGGCTGGCTTATCTGCTGCTGCTGCCGATCGAGTGGTGGCCTGTGAAGACGAGGAGGCGGTTTCGCCCCGGTGTTTTATACCCCCGGCCGGGAGAGGCCGCGAGGGCGAGGTGTGGAAGCGTGGAATGGAAGTTGCTAGCTGCGCGCGCGCAATTAAGGCAAAGGATCCTTCTGATCCGAGGGTGGCGATTGATACGCTTCCTTGTTGGGGTGGGTTTTGGTTGGGGTTTGCTTTGTGGCGAAGGCGAAGCGAGGGCGACGGGATTTAAACGTCCGAGCGAACGCGTCGTGGGGCCGAGCCGCCGCTGAGCTGTCAGCTTGTCACCACGGTGGCTCGTTCAGCGGTTGGGTTCAGCCGCAGAAGGGACCGTGTCCGTGTGACACCGATCCGAGCCGAGCTGCGCGGCACGCAGGTTTTGGCCGTCCGACCCGAGGGGGGTTTCGTCGCGGACTGAGCGTGTGTTTAAATTACGGAAAGTTTTTCTAAAAATATATTGTTCATCAAAAATACGTTGTAAATAAATAGTGTTCTATGAGTGAAATGGCTAAACGGGGCTTTAAGGCTTTCGCCTTCCGGCCCTTACGGCGTCGGGACTCCGGAAGAAGGGTTAACCACGCACGTCCGATTGGTGAGTGGCGCGGTTTTTCTTTGTCTTAGATTCCTTTTGACTGGGAAGAAAGATCGTGAGCTTGACGAAGTGGTGGAAGGGTCGAAAACGACGGCGCAGCGGCTGCGGTTGAAAACTTGGAGCCCGGGACGGGGTTGGACTGACGGAGTAGTGTGGCGCCAGACATTAGCAGGTGTGGATGCGGATGAGCACTTGGTTTATTGGTCAGCCGGGGAGGTGCATCCGTATAACCGTTTTAGTACGGGCTCGGGTTGGTCTGTAGTATGACTTGACTGTGTCTCACCCCTGTTCCGATCGACGGCGTCACGATCGAGTGATGAACGGTTCGTCGCGATGGCGACTGGACACGGCAAACGCGCGTTTTCCCTCTCTCCGTGAGACCGTGACATACCGTTGTTCATTTTCCTTTGTCGATTGCTTGAGATCATACGGTAGACAGTAGTTCATTAACACAGTTAGTATGCACAGTCCCACCGACTGGCAGCTAACCTGTGGGATATACACGAGGAGTTATGAATCGGCGGCCATGGATAGCTTCGTCTGTACCAACCTAGCTTGCGTGTGCTTATCCAAGTTATCCTGCTGAGATCTGCTGAATTCGTATACTTGTTGCGTCAAAGTTCGGGCCGTGCAGGATTTTCGCGTGACATCGGCCTGGTCCACCATCGATTCATCAGAAATCCGATGAACCGTGATAACGATTCATCGTGAGAATGTGAGATTATGACCGGAGGCCTTGCTACGGCAAATTAAACATTTCTAAACGCGCCTTTTCTATTTCTGCGCTAGCTACAATTTCTTGCCATTTCCAGTTGTCAGTTGATTGCTTCAGGAACCGCTTCAATTGGCACTATATGTGCACACCAACAGGCAGAAATAACTGCTTCAAATGTACGCCGCTTCAGCTCAGCAGCTACTACCAGTAATTATAAATGGAGTAAATGCTTCGCGAAGCAGTCTCCTTCCATAGAGAAAAAAATTGAAACGAAACAGACTAGTAATTAAACCCGTGATAGGGATAGATTGATGCTCCAGCGTCTCCAGGCAGCATCCTAGGAAGGTTCCGTTCCGTTCCGTTTTTCTGCGGCATGAGCATGACCCTCCGAGAGCGGCGTTGGACGCGTCAAACGATTTGCCCGGCACTTGAGGTCAGCTTGTCTCGTGCGGCGAGTTGCCGACCTGGCCGCCTCGCGCGCAAGGAGGCAAAGCGCAGCGCGTGCATCGTTCCTGATCCCTGATCCTGCCCAAACAAGACCATCACTGAACTGCTTGGTAGTGCTGATCCGGTCAGTATTGACAGAAAATGCAGTTTGCCTGGCTTTCTCGCCGGGTTCATCTCAAGCACGATCAGCTCAAATCCCGGGTCCGAAGCGAAAATCACTCGTTGGCTCGTACACGCATTGCCCGCCGTTTTTTTCTAGACGGCCGGACACCCATTGTTTTTCACCGTTCGGTACTCCAGCATCGTCAACTGCATTTAGCTGCAGTAGGTTTTTCAGCGCCGTCAACGCGAGACAAGACTTGCAGTTGCAGTGACGCGTCAACTGCGTGCCGCATTCAGCATTCCAGCCAGCGCAGCGCGGCTTCGTAGCCTAGTGCACGAGACGAGTATTCCTCGGGTCAGCCTACACGATTTAGAATTGGCGAGCGAGCGATGACCGCGGCTAGAAGGGGGAAAAAAAGTTACGTGCAGGAGTCCTGCAAAACGCTCTCCATACAATGATACAACCCCTCGCGCCCGATGCATGGCGTGTGGACGTCGAAAGGATCCAAGGGCACACGGCGACGCGGCTCCGCGAGCGATTTCGATCTACACGGCTCCTGGCTCACGGCGAGAACACGGCTCCTGGCTCACGGCGAGAACACGGCTCGGCTCCCTCGGCTCCAATTTCCCTGTCTGCCGCTGCAACCATCTCTTATTCTCTGTCATCCACCGCTACTCCTTCCGTCATCTGCCGCCGCCGTTGAATCAGAGGACCACGATCGAGGAGCCTCGCATGGGGAAGGCAATTGGCAATCGACGAGCCAGCTCACCGTCGTGCACTCTGCTACTACTTTGTAGTAGACTCTGCTAAATTACATCACTCCAATTTTCCGAATCAAGCACTGACATCTACTGTTTTGTTCAGTTTCTGATCATGGTGAAAACTTCGCTGCTGGTTAGAGTGGCCGAAACAAGTTCCATCTCTACTGGCTTTCCAAAATCGGTGCATCGACCCAGGTGGCACACAAAGAATCCATACATCACCACTAGAGAACACAGGATCTTTGTACAGCGCAATGATCCGGCTCAAAATTATGAACCGGTGCATACAAAATAAATAGACTATGTATACAGTAACTAAACCAGTTCACATGCTGACCATTGTTGTCGGAGTACGAGAGAAAATATGTTTTTTTATTAGAGGTAGGCTTGTTGTTTGATTCGGGACTACTAGAGAAGACCGGATCATTTTCTACCAGACTCTTGCGTGGCAAATTTTACTGACATGTACCGATTCACTGGTACACCGATTCACTGGTACAGATACCCCTCCAGTCACTTCTCCAGCGGCACTCACATCGTCACATGACAATAGCGTAGTGACTAAACTATATATATGCAAATACTATGGAGGTGTCATCAGGAATGTGGTTAAAATTCAGACATTCAAGTTCAAGGTATGCATATGGTAGTGATTATATTACAGTTGTGCATAGGTCTTGTATTGACTACATGAGCAGACGTTCATGTATTGTGTATGTCTGTACAAATATTCTGTATTGACAAAGCGTCCACGAACCGAGCTCGATCGCAAGCTAGCTGCGGGGGCGGGCGAACCGCGGATAAAACGGTCTGAGATCGGTGCAGCTTCGTGACCTAGCCAGACGTGTCTTTTTGAGTTGGGCTTTGTTGCTGCCAGCTAGATTCAGCGTTGTTGAATTGGCAGCACAACTCCGTATGCTTTCGGTTAAAGATCCAACTGAGCCAGCTTAAACGATGTCTTTGAACATGCGAACGGATACGAAACTCGCTCTCTAAGGGAGATCCTTTGCAAAGGCAGAACTAAAAGAAGATCACGCTGGCAATAAAGTTGATGATTTTCAAGAAAAAAGAAAACCGAACCTTCATAAAAAAATCGTTCTCACAATGCCATGGTGTAGGCTGTAAAGTTGACGAGAAAGGAAATTCGATCATTTTTCTTGTATCCTTTCTCTGAGGCTTTCGTCTTCTTATTGTCACAATGCAGTGTGTTCAGCTTGCATCCACGCTTTTACGATCGTTTCTCCTCCTTTTTATTTCAGTTTTTCTCTTGAGAACATTGTCCGCTCCAATTTCCTGTGCTCTTGATATATATATATATATATATATATAACTTCATATCGCTCGAAGAAAGGGCAGCCATCGAGCGCTCCGCGTCGCCCCATGCGACGCGCGTCCTTCCCGTCATTGTGCTGGCAGTCATCGGTGGATAGAGAAGGAAAAAAAATGAAGTGGGCCCACAGAGCTACGTCAGCTGGCAGTGAAGATAAAAAAATGCACATGGGCCCAGACAGCTGCGTCGGCGGGTAGCGAGGGCAAAAAAAAAATGCACGCGGGCCCAGGGCGTCGTCAGTGTGTACAGAAAAAATCGGCTTCCGGTCGTACACCTCCGCGTCGTTGCTCCTCCGGCTTCGTCGTCGTTCTCCTCGCCCCAACAAAGGAAAGCCGGCCGACGACGGAGAAAGAGAGCAGAGGAACCGACGACGGAGAAATAGAGCAGAGAGAAGGAGAATCGAACAAATCGAGACGAAATCAAAGAGAAATCGAATAAATCGAAAGTAAATCCAGCAGCCCGCAGCGGAGACAGAGCAGACAATGAAGAGAAATCGAACAAATTGATGCCAAATAATAGACAAATCGAACAAATCAAAGCTAAATCCAACAATCGAAGCTGAGACATAGGTTCAGTTTTTGGATGAATCAAAACACAAAAATTAAAAGAGTGAAAGCAATATGAATGGATCTAAAAAAGAACGAAAAAAATGCGGCCACCATAGCTATGGACATACAAGATCGAGATCTGTACACATGCTAAAAGAACAAAAACAAATCAACAAAAGAGGGGAAAACAACGCTCAAGCACAGCATCTTGCCTCCTTCCTGTTCGGCGCACGGCGTGGATGCTGCTTCATCTTCAGGAGGGCCGTGCGGTCGTACACGTGCGGCTGCAGACCTGGGACGAGAGGGCAGGAGGAAGGAGGAGAGCAGGTGACGGCCGCGGAGCGCAGCAGTCAACAGCCTAGCAGATGCGGTGCAGAGGTGGCCAAACGGACGGCACGGCACGGGCACGACGCTACGAAGGCGGCACCGCGTCGTGTCGTGCTCCTCGGCACAGAAGCACGGTCGTGAGGCAAGGCCCCCAATGGTAGCCGACACAGAGCTTGAGGAGGAGGATAGGGCGGACGACGGTGGGCGGCGCGGAGGAGCGCCAGCGGCATCCGCAGCGCCGGTGCGGAGGAGGCCGGCGGCGGCGCGAGGCGGAGGCCACGCGTGCTGTCTGTGCTGCAGGCGGTGCTGGCCGCGCAGGGACGCCAGCGACCTGGGCGGCGTGGAGGAGATGCGCCGAGCAGCGACGTGGAGGAGATATGGTGGGTGGCGGCGTGGAAGACGGAGCGACGGGAGACTCGAGAGGCTTCGGATAAGAGCAGGGCTAATGGTTTAGCCAACTGGTTTAGCCAACTGTTGGCGTAGTGCATAGTCCATGTCATCGTGAGCCTTCAACAAAGGTGGCTCATATAATAGAGTTGGCGTTTCAGTTAGCTACTAGAATAATAGCATTAAAGAGCTGAAGATTCATGCTTGCATGATGCAATCCGGTGTGCTCAGGATCTTTGTGGCCATTCATAAAACAACATGATATAGAAACCACACATGCTCATCTAGAAAATACCAAACACAACATGACAACGATAATAACCATTACAGAAGTTTTAAGAATAACATTAACCAACATTGGTACCAAATAAGTTTTAAGGAAAACAATCCACTAGTTATTGATCTAAATGACGACGATAATGGCACAGCCATGCTTGAACCTTCAGTAGAAAGGAGCAACCAAGTTGTTTCGCACCAGCAGTTCACTTGCAGCACTACAAGTCGCAAAATGAAAAAAAACTTCAGTTAATGAATAAAAAAAACTCTAGAGAATGTACCTGTAAACAACACCAGTAGCATCACCACCAACGATCACATCGTGGTAAGGCCCTGAAATAAAAGATGTTTGTAAGATATATATCATGTGATGCTCTGTTAGTTCAAAAGTACAGAATATGCACTAGTATTCTACCATGATTAATTATGATGACTATTTTCAAACTTATGCCATATGTGTTCAATCAAATCCTTTTTCAATTGGGTATGCAATCTATGCTTCCTAGCATTCCAGGGAAGCCCCTCAACTCATTAACATGCAGTATGTGCTCAAGATCCTCACGTGTGGGCGCCTCAAATACACCCCACCGAACACCTCAATCACCCCTCGTGCAAACTTGTCTAAGCATTCTAATGCAGTGCACTTCCCAATCTTTAGGTACTCATCAAGTGCATCTGCAGGGGTGCCATATGCAAGCATGCGCGTGGCAGTTGTGCACTTTTGCAGTGGTGAAGACCTACTCGACCAGCACAATCTGTCCTATAAGTAAAATAGGGAGACCACTGACCAAGAGAGTTCACAATGCGCGTGAAGAGGCGCCTATTCATACGAAATCTAGTACGAAACATACGCTCAGGGTAGAGTGGCTCTGCAGCAAAGTAGTCCTCCACAAGACGCTCATGAGCACCTACATGATCCCTATGAATGCTCTTTCTTGGACCATATTGTCGCTGCGATACCTCACCTGAGATCCTAGCCTTTATTTTGGTTGTTAGCCTCCTAGCAAAGGAGTCTAAGAGGCTCTGCTCATCAACACACTCTCTTATAATTTTGGATGGGGCTAGTTCATCAGACTCATCTGAGTAGGAAGATGAATCCGCCATAGAGAGATGAAAATGGGAAGTGAAATGGTGGGCAGAATGTGAAGGTGGGAGGTAGCACTATATATAGATGTGATATGCTATAATTAATGCATTTCGTAATTATCTTATCAGATTACAATGCATTCTAGTTAAGTTGGACTATTGACTAGATTAATGATACCTGGTTTTCTGCATATCCAATGCATTCTAGTTAAGTTGGACTATTGACTAGATTAATGATACCTGGTTTTCTGCAGAAAATAGTTCAATGCATTTCGTAATTATTTCATCAGATTACAAAACATTGTAGTTAAGTTGGACTATTGACTATTGACTAGATTAATGATACATGGTTTTCTGCATAAAATAGTTTAATGCAGTAGAGAACATATTCAATTTGTATTCTGTAAAAACATGCAACAAATAAAACACTAAAATAGTTTCAGTAGGGTAGTACCTTAGTTAGTGTTGCCAAATAACTTCTCCCTAAAGCACCTCAAAGCTAACACATGCTCAGCTCTCACATCTTCAGCCATAAGAGTTGTGTCTTGCTTCAAAAGCTCTCGGTATGTTTCTAGCATGGCTGCCTCCTTACTCTCTTTTGCTGCAAGGTAAGAAAGCTTCCGAGCTTCAAGATTCTCACTAGACACACGCCTCTGTGTCTCTAACATTTCATTGCGGCCTTCATTTGCTTTGTTCTGAGCATCTAAAAATAGTTGGAGTTCATCCTCAAGATCTATAACACAAGATTGATCTTTTCTCTTTCGTTTCTGCAGCTCTTTAGCTTTCTTGCCCCCCATTGGTCGTTCTTCTTTATCATCATCTATAGGAAAATGCTGCCCCATATCATCATCAAGATTAAACCTTCTTTTTTCTGGATCTAAATTTGCAAGGCGTTCTAAATATGCATCCCATTTTGGTTCCTTGTGAAGAACATCCCAACAATGTTTAAACATGAATGGGCCATCTTTTTTATGCTCCTCTTCATAAAGTTTCAGTGCTCTGTCCATTAGGTTCACATCAGATTCACCACTAGCCCATAAAGCATTAGCCTCCTTCCAGCTACCACAAAACCATGCAACCCTTTTCTTAATTCTTCCAAATCGATCCTTGATACACTTCATTAGCCTTGCACGATTTTTTGGGGTTGCACTATTGTAGGCTGCAGTAACTTCTTTCCAGTATTGGTCATTCTTCTTGTAGTTTGCATGGATTGGATCATTCGAATTGTTAACCCATGCACCAACCTAAAATATTATCAAAAGAGGTATTTCAATACATTGCTACTACTTTACATAGACCGGATCATTTGAACTCTTAAAAAAAGACTTACCAGAATAATATCCTCATCTTTTGTCCACAACATGCGCTTTTCAGTCCTAGGACAATCAGAGCCGGTGTCATCACCAACACTGATCGGCTGCGACGAACTACCATTGATCACAACCTGTGAAGGCCCATGCCTTGGTGTGTTTTTATTCAAGAAATTCAGCAAACCACCTGGTGGGGTATAATCCACTCCCCTGGTCAAGAGAAAAGACACCTTTATATTGACTATACGAAGAACATCTGAACTTTGACAGGACTAATCCATACACAAATGTACTTGAACTACCATACATAAAAATACCACGATGCATACAAGAAATTAATCAATAAACTAATTCTCATCCCTGGAGACTAACTACCATGCTTCAGTTCTACAAAAGGTCAAGTGCAGGAAACACTTACAAAACTTGTAGATCAGAGTCTTCCATATTTGCAAAGGAAGCAGGTGCACACCAAGGGCCTTGAGGCATTGAACCGACCATGCCTGGGTGCTGCAGCCCCGTAATCCAGTATGGATTGGAGGAGGACGCCATGGATTGTGGTGGACACGGAGGACACCAGGCGCCAGGCCTGAACGTGGAAGGGGTGGCCGACGATGGAACTGGATGAGCACCAGGCGCCGGCGGTGGCGGCGGTGGGATCTCCATTGGCGCTGGGGCAGAAGTCCTCTTGAACAGACGAGGCATCTCGCAGGGACTGGCGGCGGCAAGTTGCTGTCTAGGGTTTGGTGGAGATTGGGGATGAACTGGATGGGGATTTAGGGGGGGGGCTTTATCCTTCGATTTGGTGCGCTCTGAATCGAATTTGCACGCAAGGGATGGATTTGCCGCGCAGGGGATCGATTTGGCGGGAGAAGCAGAAGAGATTTGGGATCAGGAGGAGGAGGGAGCACGGGATCGGGAGGAGGAAGAAGTCGTCGGCTCGGTCGCCAGAAACGGGCGCGGAGCGAGCGAGTAGGCCTCGATTCCCACCCGTGCGCCGGGCGAGTCGCGAAACGGCGATTCCATTCTCTCTCCAGGTTTCTCGCTCCTCCACATCGGCAAAGTCCTACGTGGATCGTCGAGTCGCTAGCTGACGAGGCCTCATAATACCTGCTCTAAGAAGGGACGGGAGAGTCGAGAGGCTTCGGACCTCGCAGTCCTGCTACGCCAAAAAAAAGTCCTGGTACGTGAGCTCCAACTAGAAAAAAAAAGTCCTGCTACGCCAAAAAAAGAAACTTTGGGCCGTCAAAAGAGCAAGCCTGTATTTTGTCCTACTCGTTTTTGGGTGCCTTTTTTCTTATCCAGTGGCAATGAGGCCCTTTTTCTTTGTCTTGCCAGGTCCAAAGGCTTCCCTTTTCTTATGTGTTCCCAGTAGATATATTGTTCCCAATAGATATATTAAATTAACTGCCATCAAATATAGTCATTCATAAATAATCATAATTAGCCTACGTCAATGAAATCTCCTTGATTAATTTTCAAAAACCAAAAAGAAAGAAAAGGGTAATCCAAATATATCAAAAAAAGTTAACAACCCTGAATCTCAAAATGCACACTAAATAGAGGAAAGAATATCTTTGCCAATGCCAAAAACTATAAATATTCTTAAACTCCCACAACAACATAGGAGAAATATAATGTCCGTCATAATAAAGAACAAATATAAAGCGTGACATATTACATATACAAAGAACATAAACGACCATAAATTAGAGAGGTACATGCCGAACAAGACCACCACAACAACCACACACAACATGAAGTAATAAAAAAAAATAGCCTCCAATTTATTACGGAAAAATTATATTTCAGTGGAGAAACCCAGCCTGAACAAGAAACTCCGCAAAACTAGGGTCATAATGAAGAAAAACTTCAAGAGCATCATGTTTTGTTTTCTCCTCCCACATATGTTCGTTCTCATGTTATGAGCATGGTCAATAGCATTCCATATAGTCGTCAACATAACGTCTATACCACAGAACGGACACACAAAACCATCAGAGTGATTTACTACATATTTTTTTTTCAAGAACTTGCCCATGGTCCGAAGCCATAATTTCTCTGCAGCACCCTGATGATAATATGATATACCACTTCCAAATAGCCAAATTTGCCAATTCGTGTTTCTAGAAGAATCCATCAAACTAAAAAGACTAATATCCCCAACCAGCCCTGCCACCAAAGAAAAAAAATCATAAAACATAAAAAACTTATAAAAAAAAAGTCAGCTCTAGCAAAAATATTACCTATCTTCCGAACACAATTGAACGATACAAGAGCAAACGAGTTACACCCAACTCTCAACTACTTATAGACACCTCTCTCCTAAATCATCAATACCTCCCACGACCAAAAAAAGGAGAGATAAGGATACGCCGCTTACAAGTACAGAGACTCAACATGCAGAAAAAAAAGCGCGTGACAACATGGCAGGCAGCCACTTAAAAAGATACGTTGCATGGATGCAACATATATATGTACACGTTTCATGCCAATGATACGTTCAACCCATTAACAGAGAGATGTATATCCATGCCAACTCAATCAAATCCACGGGTGCGGCGAAGCGCGCCTTTTACACATATACGTTCGGGGAGGCTCTGCTGCGCCACTGACCCCAATCTATTGCCTGAATCTCTGAATCTCTCTGATGACGCCCAGGTCTGCGCAGGAGATGATCTCTCTCGGCCCATCACGTCGCACAAGACACGGGCCGACATTCTTAAATTTGTGATGGTAAGAGAATGTAATTCATTTGTTTCTCAAAAAAAAGAATGTAATTCATTTGGGTTATTAGGTTCAGTATATGGCACGGCCTTGCATCGGATGGGTTAGCGTGCCTTCATTTTGGGCTGAAACCATGGTGGTAACAGAATGCGATTCATTGGGCTAAGTTCAGAATGGAGGAGGGCTCCATAGAGAGAGGGGTGGACCTCTCTCCTCCACACACTGCCTGCGTTTTGGGCTGAAACCATGCAGTCATTTCTTTCTTTCTTTTTCGCACGTGTTCCATTCTTTGGACCGACTCGCACGCTCTGAATTTAAGAATTTTGATGATGCCCCAAGGCTCGATACTTTTGTTCGAGAGGAAACTCGAGAACGCAGATCCTCGCTCGGGTGTCTGAACTCTGAAGACGGCAAGATGCCAACAGCGCCGGTTGGAGAACTCACAGTCTCCAGTCGCTTCGGCCCTGTACTCTCTCGTGTACGTACGTGATCATGACGCACGGGCAGCGCACGTCCCCACCACCACCAAAAACCTCGCGACCACGACCTCACGGCGTCCACCTCCCGCGCTTCTCGCTCGCCCGGCATCGTCGTCGCCACATGTCCTGCTGGCCCGCGGCGAAGCAGCGGAACAACCGAACCATTGCGCACCCGCATGATCGATTGATCTCCTCCCGGCCACGCCTTTCCTGCGTTTCCTCTAGGCAAAGCTGACGACGACGACGGCCACTTGGGCTTAGCCCTCCCGGTCCCGGATAGTGCGCATTGCCAAAGTGCGTGTGTGAACGTACGTACTCCTACTACTTTCTCCGGAGATCGCGTGGGGTTCGGTGAGGCCGGCCGGTCTTATATATTGGCGACGAGCTCGAGACGTGTCCGGCCGATCGAGGACGTGGCGGGCTCGTTCCCGTCGCCCCCGAGGCTAGTGCGCGCGGCACATTCATCAATGATTCAGTTCAACCGGCACGCCAGGAAGCGTCTACACATCGCGCTGCGCGATCTGCGGTGTGGTAGGTGAACCGCCGTCGCGTCACGGGCTAGCTAGCTAGCTAGAGCCTGCACTAGCAGAGGCCACCACAATGCCGAGTACGGATTATACATGCATGAGATCGATCATCGATGGGCTCGAGGAACTGCGCTGTTAGCTTGAATTGGAGCAGGGGCATGTAGGCGTAGCCGTGTAGCCATGTAATGTAAAGAGGAGTATATGTCATGTTTTGAAACAAGGAATGGTCCCGGACGTAACCCAACATGTCTATCCACACTTTCGCAACCTCAAGTGAGGCAAAGGATCGATCATAGATTCATTGTATAGCTGATTGTTTTATTCCGATCCACTACCAGTCTAGTCTCCCAGGCCATATATTATAACGTAGCTTGTGGATCAGATTAGACACGAGAGTACGTAAAGCATGCACGGGCCAGCTCTAATTACACCTGTGAATAGAGATGCTAGCTTTAGCACTGTCTAGAATTCCAAAAAAAATTCCACCATCATACACATTAGTATAGTGCGCATGCATGTAGATATCTGCTACTCATCACCTAGTTATAGTTTAGTATGATCTACCTCGTCCAAAGTACTCTCTGGATCACTACTAAACTGATGATATGATGGTCACATCAATCATAAAAATGAGCATTTGAATTTCCAAATTTTGTAAAATGTTGGCAGGCGACATCTTTAAATCCAGCCAAAAATCCAACACGTACTAGTACACAACATGTTTTGAAACAAGGAACGGTCCCGAGAACCCAACAAGTTTATCCATACTTTCGCAACCTCAAGTGAGGCCAAGGATCTATCATAGATTCATTGTAGCTGATTGTTTTATTCCGGTCCACTACCAGCTAGTTTATTAGTCTCCCAGGCCATATATTATAACTTAGCTTGTGGATCAGATTAGACACAAGAGCACGTAAAGCATGCATGGGCCGGCTCTAATTACACACATGTGCACAGAGATTCTAGCTTTAGTACTGCCTATTAGAATTCCGGCTTCATACATGAATGTAGATATCCGCTACTCATCACCTAATAGCTATAGTAGCATGGTCTATCTCGTCCAAAATACTACCTGGATCACTAATAAACTGATGATGGTCACATCAATCATAAAAAATGAGAATTTGAATTTCCAAATTTTGAAACATGCATATTGGCAAACGACATCTTTAAATCCAGCCAAAAATCCACATGAGAGAGACATGGAGCTAGCTTCCAACACGTACTAGTAGACAACATGTTAGGTCAAACATTAACGAATGCATGGATTCGTCGATGTTGGTACTGGCCGGTTGGCACCGCCACGCCACCCAACACCATGCAACGACTTCTTCGCAATGCTCTTACGACAAAGGAGTTATACGAAATTTGCCGTCACGTACGACACAATTCGGTTTTTGCGCATAACAGCCCGGGATAGGACTCCCAAAGTTCAGACATGGCCGGCTTTTCTATATACGGTATATTGCAGTTTTTCTGGGAGCAAAACTTTCGTCAAAGTTGGACCAACTGGCATCGGAGGCTTTGGAATGGAAGCGCCCCCAACCGTTCGTCTTCAATGCGATTTGAAAATTTGCACTGCAATCTTGGACTTGGGGGGCTCTAGTTGACCTGCTTTCTTCGGCAGCTAGCTCCGCATTATATTACGAACATTCATATCGCAGTGCGCAGAAGAACTGCTTGTTGGTTGAATTGAATCACGAGTTTGGAATGAAGGCCTGGGCTGTGTTCAAATTGGAAGTAAAAAGTACTTTTTCTATATGAATAGTGCATTGGGAAGCGTGTTCTGTGAGTGGAATGAATAGGAAAAACTTGTTGGAGAAGTACTTTTTTCTGAATCTAAACACAGCCCTGTTTTCTAGGAGTATCAATTAATGGTGAACGAGGAACAACTTTCTGTTATGTCATCCAATTTCTTTGTGCGTCTATTATGGTGAACACTGCTGCTTCCAGAATGTCTAGTGAACTAGTAATTTGGATTTCGTTCGGCAACGACCCTGCACGCAGCTACAAAAAACTCATGGCAATCTTTTGCCCAACTGTGGCCATGGGGCCATGGCGGCCATGGCAGCACTGATGCCCAAGCCTAAGAGTGGATGTGGCACCCGCTCAGTCTCTTCATCAGGCACCAATGATCAATGAACGTTTTGACCCAGTTGGTTGGGTTGGCGCACACTTTTGAAGTTTTGATCCGGTCCGTGACTGGCCGATTGCCAAAACGGACGCACACTAGACGTCTAGACGGCCTTCGGCAGACAGGCGAAGCTGCCCGGCGGCCTCTTGCCTGGCACCGGCAGCGGCCTCAACTCCGGGGTGCCCACTAGTACTCGTCGCTTTCCGTTAGCTGACTTGCTTCGCACAGACGCCCGGTCTCTTCCCGGTCCAAAGGCTCTGTGGCCTCTGCCGTCCTCGTGTCTCCTTGTGGGTTGGGTGGCCTCCTCCTACCCCCATTTCCAGCAGTCCGTGAACGTGAAATTCCTCTGCGGCGGCGAGCTTTCCCAGCGACCAGCAACGCGGTGTGGAGCTCCACTTCCAATCCCCTGGAACAGCGCCGGTGATCCTGTGACATTTTCTCGCGCACCGGCTAGCGAAGTAGCGAACGCAGCAAGTTGCGTTCACACGCCGGCGTCGCCGCTAGTCCACTACTCTCGCCGTCAAAAAGTAAGCTTACAATAGCCACAAGTTTGTTTATTTATATATATAGATATATAATATTTAGCCACAAGTTGATTGATTTGGTGCTGATGGGCTGCCTATAAAAGGAGGCGCCGTGGTGGTGCACTGAGCACTACACTACCAGCTCAAAGTCTCACTCATCACTCACTCGCCTTGCCTCATCAGTCTGCTCGAGCACTTCCCCGTCCTGAGCTTTGCTTTGCGAGGTTGCTGTTGGTTAGAGAGAGACAGAGAGCGGCATGGCGGCTCAGGGAAGGGGCAGTGCTCGTGGCAACACCGCCGCCGTGCTGGCGCTGGTCCTCCTCTGCGTGCTCGTCCACAGCGAGCTCGCCGAGTCGGCGGTCTACACCGTCGGCGACCGCGGCGGCTGGAGCTTCAACAGCGCCAACTGGCCCAGGGGCAAGCGCTTCCGCGCTGGCGACGTGCTCGGTCAGTGCTATAGCTATCTCTTCATCCATCGATCATCTCCTTCTCCCCCACACGAATGGCTGTGTTATTATTGCGTAACCTCAGCTTCGATATATATGTAATCTCTTGCTGAAATGAAATACCCGGCGTGTGTGCAGTGTTCAAGTACAGCCCCAAGGAGCACAACGTGGTGCCCGTGAGCGCGGCGGGGTACAAGTCGTGCAGCGCGCCGAGGGGCGTCAGGGCGCTCACCTCAGGCAACGACCGCGTCACGCTGAAGCGAGGCGTCAACTACTTCATCTGCAGCTTCCCCGGCCACTGCCAGTCCGGCATGAAGGTCGCCATCACCGCCGCCTGAGGGCCGGTCGCGTCGCGTCGGCCAGCCGGCGGCGCCCGACGACGGCGAGGGGTTCTGTCGCTCTCGCTTAATTGCCTCTCTCTCCAAACTTAAGTACTGTAACTAATTAGACGGTGCCTGTTGTTTGTTTCAATAATTCTGTGTCGTCGTGTACGTACGTGCGTGCGTGCTATAGTTGGTTAGGTGTTGGTAGATTGGCACTGTAGAGATGGGACATTTCGAGTCATGTACGTACTGATGTGTTTGTGTTGATGTGAGGAGAAATAAGAGCATACACCCGGCTGAGTTTGTTTGCGCTGTATCCATTGTATCCAGTTGATGTGTGTGGTATTTATGCTTGTTTGGACTTTAATTCGGTCGCCTATGGCTATGTACTTGACGTATACTTTGGTTACGTCTGCAATTCCAGCCTAATGTTCTTTCTGAATCGACGAGAGGACGGTGATAGAGAATTACCTCTTAGAATGTAATAGATTTTTTAAAATATGATGTGCTATGCAATACTAAATTTCCTAAGAAGTACCCCATCTCAATTCATCATCTTACCATAGCTCCTCGACTTGGTCATGGCACAATCTATTTTGCATGACTCAAGAGCCAAGTTGCTCCAGGCTACTTGTCATAACAAAGTCGACAAAGTCATGCTGATGTTCATGGCGTAACTCACCTAATGAGTCACGGAAAACAGATTGGCACGTGCTATTGTTAAGATCGATTTACCAAGTTGAGTCATACCAAGTGAATCTGTCTATTTTACCTCTTCTTAAAATTTCAATTTACACGTGCTATTGTTAAGATCGATTTACATTCAGAAGACTAAATTATAACGGACACTGGCGCTCTTGCTCGCTAGAACCACACAAGGGGTGGGGCCCGTTTGCAATTGCAAGAGTAAGTGAGTAACCCATGTGTTTTAGAACCAACATTAATCGAAGAAGAGGTTCTACATGTGTTTTATACTTTCCAAGAATAACATGGATACAAATACTAACATATGCATGCATGTATGATAAGCTTCTGTGAGCATGTGGGCATAACCCTTGTCTTTAGATATAGTGGCCGGACCGGCATATTTTGAGATACCCGATTCACATTAACTTGGAGTGAGAATGTAACTTCTTTCGAATACACATTATTAGAGAATTATGTACCATTGTATTAGGCTATTAGCAAGGAGTAAGTAGAAAAAAAAAACCAAAGCCATGGCGTCTGAGCCAGAAGCTACTTGTCATCACGTTAATAGGTTAATCGATAATCTAAATCTATTTAGGTTAACAGCATTTTCATTAAGTCGATCTCAACCTCGTTCATCTTCACTAATCCGTGTTTGGGGGCTTGGGGGATCCATAACATTTATAAGAGCCTCTAGCCCCCTTTTGTATCCGCCCGTGGCCATCATCAAAGGTATGATGAGTTTCGGTTTCGCTAGAATACCATCTCGTAGGTGGGTTTCGTCAGTTTGGCATTATAGTCTCCCATCAAAATGTCTTTCTTGCCTTTTCTTTGCCCAACATCAGCCACAACGCTTTCAAAACCCCGTACCCCAAAGGATTGAACAAGAATCAAGTTGAGTAGAGTACTTGACTCAACAGTCATCAATAAACGATTTGACCCAGTTGGCGAGTTGGGCGGTTGGCGCGCACTTTGATCCGGCGTTCCGCCCCCCGACTGTGCCCGATCACCGAAATGGACGCTCACCAAACTGTCTCCGGCAGACAGCGAAGCTGTCCGGCGGCGGCTTCTTGCCCTGCGACGGGCTGTTTCTCCGTTTCCCATCTCCTGCGGCGCTGCCCACTTCTCGTCGCTTTCCGCGCGCACCCCTGGCCAGTTTCTCCTCCGGCCCTCCCGGTTCAAAAGTTCTGGCCGTTCCGTTTCTCGTCCTCGTGTTCTTGCGTTGCGTAGTGGCTGGCCTCCTACCCCGGCTCCGTTCCAAGCCAGGTAGAATTTTCCACGAAGTTCCTCTGTGAGTCTCCACACTCCAAAAGCTAGCAGTTAGCACCGGCAGCTCGGCCTCGGCGTGGGGGGCCCACTTCTCTCCCGGACGTCGGCACTGATCCTGCAAAAGTTTCTCACGAACCGGACCACCGGCGGCATGCTAGAAGTCTGCTGCATTCCCACAATCCCATCCCACAGCAACGTGTTGACCATTTGACCACGTTAGCAAGCAACGTACGGTGGCCACAAGTTTGATCGGCGACTGCTCGTGTCGTGTCGGGTCGCCTATAAAAGGAGCACCAGGGCGCACCGAGCACACCACGGCTTAACTCACACAGTCATCACTCTCGCCTTCGCTCACTTGGCTGGCTCGGGCGCTTCCCCTCTTGAGCTCACCTAGCGTTTAAGAGAGATCGACACAGAGGACACATGGCTCAGGGAAGGGGCAGTGCTGCTCGTGGCCGCGGCGCCGCCGCGGCGCTGGCGCTGGTCGTCCTCTGCGTGCTCCTCCACGGCGAGTTCGCCGAGTCGGCGGTGTACACCGTCGGCGACCGCGGCGGCTGGAGCTTCAACACCGCCAGCTGGCCCAGCGGCAAGCGCTTCCGCGCCGGCGACGTGCTCGGTCAGTGTTATAGCACTTAATAATACATATCATATATATATGTCCCCCAAAACTGGATGGTCTGTGATTTCAGTTTCATGAGTGTGATGCTAAAATTTTTAACGACGTATATGTACCTGGCCCGCGTGCAGTGTTCAAGTACAGCCCGAAGGCGCACAATGTGGTGCCCGTGAGCGCGGCGGGGTACAACTCGTGCAGCGCACCGAAGGGCGCCAGGGCGCTCACCTCCGGCAACGACCGCGTCACGCTGAAGCGCGGCGTCAACTACTTCATCTGCAGCTTCCCTGGCCATTGCCAGGCCGGCATGAAGGTCGCCGTCACCGCCGCCTGAGGCCGATCGGTCGATCACCCGCCGACGTACGGCGCCGCCTAGCTAGCTAGCCTATTATTTTCCTCTCAAACAAAATAAAGAACTGTAACTAATTCGACGGTGCCTGCCGCTGTCCGTTCAGTCATATATGCAGTGTCGTCGCGCACGTACTTGGGTATTAAGTGCGTGCTAGTGTTAGGGATTTTGGCGTTTTGGCATCGCCACATAGAGAGGGACACACCGAGCAATGTACTAGCGCGTGCGCGTTGCTGTGTGGGGGCAATAAAAGCGTTCATATAAGGCTGCGTTTGCCTGCGCAGCCTTTATTCTGTGTGTACTAGCCTGTGTGATGCGTCGGTCAATCTACGCTTTGTTGTTCGCCGCGTACTAAGGCTATCTCTAACCTAACTGATGTCTATGTGTGTCATGTCATATGGACACTATTCAAAACTATGATGTCCAATGCATCACATTTACCAAGATTCTAAATAATTAATTAGCCACTTCATTCACTTTTTTCTATGCATTCTATTGACCAATCATCTTGCTTCCTCCTAAACTATATAGACACTACCCTCTCCCAATGCTAATATTAATAGTGTCTAGTGCATTGGTTTTCGCATAGACACTGGGTCTCATGCAAGACACAGTTTCTTCCCATCTCTCCTCTCTCTCTTATTTAATACATGACACATCACCTAAAAATCCTATGTGGCACTATAATTAATTCTATGGACACCATCCTACTAGGAGGGTTGGGGCTAAAGGGGAACTTTTCTGAGAAACGTGTTTTCTGAGAGAGATGAGTAGTAGAGTCTAAAAGAACTTCTGGATATTTTCGGTGGGTTGTACGTCGTCGTCGCATGGCATGTGATCTATATGCGCGTGTACTTCCGTCCTGCTAGAGATGGGAGTAGTTAAGGGTGTGTTTAGATTGTAGGAAAAAACACTGTAGCATAAGAAAAACACTGTAGCATTCTCTGGGAAACGTGTTTTGTGAGGGGGGAATAGTGAAAAGTTGGAATGAATAGTGGAAAGTTGGAATAAATAGTGAATAGTTGGGAATCTGAACATGGCCTAAGTGATCAATTAGCAATTAGTGACGTCATTAGACATTGCTAACAAGTAACAACGGACACCTTCATGAGGGCATCTACCTCATTCCCGGAATCCCATCTACCTTCACGCATTACACATTGTTTGTTCGGGTCTGTTATCTCGAGTCTCGACGAGACGTGTGATCAGTGCTGCCTGCCTAGAAGAAGACCGGACCGGCTAAACGTAGCTCCTCCAGCGCGGCCTAGTTTCCAGTCGGGCCGGGGTCCAGCAGCCTGTCATCAATATCTCAAAGAGCGGCCCGTGCCCGGCCTAGTTCTGCACTTGTACTAGTGCTATTTGCGAATGGTCAACTTGTCAGTGACCTAAAACGAGTCACAACTTTTTTCTGCGACGTGTGTAGGGCCAGTACTTCTGCGTCCTTCCATTTTGCATCTACTATTGTTTTCCGCGTCTGATACCATTTGTTTTTTTCCAAATAACTATCATATTTTATGCGCGTCTGTACCAAATATGCGGACAAGCATAAAGAAAAATATAACCAATTTTCTTCTTTTCTATAAAAATATTATCGTGTCGTCGTACTAAATTAAATAAAAATGGTCAAAGTAAAATCAAATTTCCGTCAATCTATATTGGAATATACCTTACCCTCATATTGGATTGGTTGAGTGTTAATTTTCTTACTTGAGGATTTATGTGTTCTTAGAGTTGAGTATATGTTCTGAAAATAAAATACAGAATTAATTATAAATAATTATATTAAATATCATAGAATTATGTTCATGTAAATATATAAAATCACAATAGTTAAAAATAAAATTGTTTAATGGTATATTGAAGAACTATAATCTAACATATTTGGAAACCCCTTTAAACAATGTTTGTAGATTTTTTTTTAAAAAAAACTACAGTTAGTCCCACATGTAATGAGTTTAGTGGGTCCTACAGATGGTGGGATCCACTTAGTATATGTAGTGATGATTCAAGCTTGTTCAAATAGGTCCAGAACTTTACTACGGAGTAGCTTCTTATGTTTTTAGTGATTCCGAAGAGTACTGATCTTTTATGTAATATTGAACTATATGATTAAGGGTGCGTTTAGCTTCAAAACCTTTCCAAAAAAAACTATATTTATCTACGATGTTTTTTTTCTATAATGTTTTTTTTGAGAATCCTCCCCAATCTAAACACGTCTTAATTTGTATGTCTGTTCTTCTCCTTAAATGCTCCTGTTAGCCTCAACACTCAACAGCTGCACGAGAAATGAATATGGCCCCGGTTATTTACTATCCAACGACGGGAGGATGTGAATGTGTTGCCGTTTCGGCAGCCCGGCAGGATCGCAGGGTTCAGCTGCTACAGCAGGATCTACCGCTGTCACTTTGCCAGCCAAGTGATGCGTGGGGGTGGCAACGGTTTGAATTCTTTGGTGTCCTACGACCTAGCTGCATGGCTACCAATGCCCGCGGGAGTAGTAATTTTTGCCAATGCCAGTTGCCACAAGCCCACAACTCCACCAAGAGGGCACTACTGAATTTTGGGCATTTACCTTCATCGTTTAGTCTTACGCTGTTGTCCAGAATGCCGACTTCCCGTAGGCAAAAGCATTTGCTAATCCTTGCCTTTCTAATGCAGGTATAGTTGTATAGGAATTAGGAACGCTATCAGCTCTGAATCGCGGCTGCACTTTGGTTGTGTCAATAGTTTATCCTGGCAGAATCTGCTGCCTGGCTTGCATCGACATCGGGAGACTGGAGAGTGGAGACCTCGTCCCGCCGTCCGTCGTCTGTCTCGTCTGGCCCGTCATGTGATCACGGACCCGTGTCCTACGCGGCAGCATTGAAGCTGCACAGCCTCCTGCTGGCCCCTCCGGCCGGTCGGCCCTCCCTCTCTGCCCCTCAGCTCTGCTCAGTATTCATTGCCTCGGACTCCGTGCTCCCCCAGCAACCAGCCACCTACACTCTCCTCCCCACTCGTTCTACGGAGTATAACATCACTCGGGCCGTCGTGTGGTGTCAGGCTCATGCCACACTACTGCCATTCAGCAAGCAACTCAGCGACAAGCTAGTGAGCGATCGAGATGGCTCGGGGAAGAGGCGGTGCAAGCGCAAGGCGCGCCATGGCGTTCTCCGCTGCCTTCTTCTTCTTCTGCTGCTGCGTCGTCGTCCTCGCCGACGCAGGCACCACCTACTACGTCGGGGACAGCAACGGCTGGTCCTTCAGTAGCCCCAGCTGGCCCAACGGCAAGCACTTCCACGCCGGCGACACTCTCGGTATGTACTGTCTCGCAGTCAACCTGCGCGCATCCTTGTGCCGCTAGCTTTGGTCACGCGTGTTTCGGTGTTTGGCCACTGAAAATGTGTATGCTGCTGGTGCAGTGTTCAGGTACATCCCGTGGATCCACAACGTGGTGGCCGTGGACGAGGACGGGTACAACGGCTGCACGACGCCGCCGGGGTCGAGGACCTACACGTCCGGCGCCGACCACATCACGCTCGCCAAGGGGGACAACTTCTTCATCTGCACCCGGTTCGGCCACTGCAACCTCGGCATGAAGCTCGTCGTCTACGCCGCGTGATATGAGAGCGCGCCCCGCGGCGGCCATGGTCGCCTGAAGCTGCTAGCAGAGGGTGTTTCGTTTGGCTCCATTCCTTCCTTCCATTGGGGCAGGTAGCAGCTGTCTGTGTGTGTGGTTTCTCGGTTCTTCTACTAGGCTAGGAGATTTGGTGTGTGTTTGTGTGTTGACTGACTGGATGTGCTTGCCCTGGAGTGAATTGCTTTGATTTCTGCTACTATTTCCTGTAACCAATATTATTACTGTCGTAGTATTATTGTGTCTGAAGTCACATTTGGTTTTGGATGCATTTGTTCAAGGTCAGGAGTCTGAACATGGAAATATGCATGGCCGGATCGAGTTGTTTGTTACCTAACTCGAGCGTTGTATTTCTTCCATTCTGATCTCCTACTTTCTTCTTGGACTTCACGGCATACCAACTCTGAACGTCTTTAGCGTGGCATGGCCAGGAACAACCAGCTTTGTCTTTAAAAAAAAAAAAAGCGTGTGTTCCACTGGTTTCCAAACAAACGACTTCGACTTCTCTGGGACTCGACCCTTGGTCTTTCCGAACAGAAAACAATAAAGCCGGCGACGGCGATACGTTCACTGGTGCCCTTGTTTTGTTTGGTTGCATTGCATATTTGCAATTTTGCATATGGTGGAACGGCATCAGGATTCTACTGGCTGGAACCTGAATTACAGTCAACGGTGGTGAACCAAACAAGATCCAGGAGAATCAGATTGTCCTGTAGTACCTTTCCGGCGATTGTTGATGCGGCTGCTGGCGCAAGCTATTCCGGCGATTGATGATTCTACAGAACATCTGAAAAATTGTAACAACATATAATAGAGCCTTTTTCGTTTGTAACCATGCCATCACGCATCAGGGACAAGAAATTCAGTTTTCCACTTTCGATTTCCACAATATAGATTTAACATGTGGCTAGCGAAACTAGCTACAATTTCGCTATGGGTGGAAAGTGGAATAGGGAAATAAAACAAAAGGCATTTCAACGCAAAAATATTATGCCACATATCTCACTTGGACGAAGCAAATTGTATCTTAATGTGGATCCTCCCTATCTTCGATTCGTTTGATAATGTCAATATCGTACGATCATACACGCATCACGCGTGACGTATGTAGCTAATGAATCTTCTCTGCCGTTGACTCTCCACCAGCAATTTTCTACTCGATCCAATGTCCCTCTCTTTTCCTTCAAGAAAGAGATTCTTTTCGTCGCACATGACCTGACGGAGGGGAGAACAGCCGAATAAAATAAAGCGGCCCAACGAGCATCGCACGGCCCAGATGGGCGCCCGGAATCGGTCAAAGCTTTCTTGGACCGGAGGCCAGCTTAGATTCTAGAACCTTCTAGACGCCGCCTATATTATGTCTATCCCATCAACAGGTCTCTGCAAACCCTGTTTCCCCGATCTCCATTTCCAAGAAAGAAACAACCCGAGGAAGCAGCCATGGCGGTGTCGATCGAGCTCACCAAGGAATACGGGTACGTCGTGCTGGTGCTGGTGGCCTACGCCTTCCTCAACTTCTGGATGAGCTTCCAGGTCGGCAAGGCCCGCAGAAAGTAAGCCCTTCGAAATCAGAGTAGCTCGCCGCCATGGCTGTCCTTATTCGTCCCCGCTCATTTTGATTTCGTCTCCGGATATCTGATGGGTTTCGCGGCGATTCTTCTTTAGGTACAAGGTGTTCTATCCCACCATGTATGCCATCGAGTCGGAGAACAAGGACGCCAAGCTCTTCAATTGCGTGCAGGTTCGCCCAAGATTCTTCCATATTATCCTCCCGCCGTGTGAATTGTGATTAGTTGCTCTTGTGCGGGGTTGGTTTCCTTGGAGGAAGGAAGATGATTTCCTCTAAATTTCCCGCCGGTTATTGTGTCCTTGCGAGTGCAGAGGGGGCACCAGAACTCGCTGGAGATGATGCCCATGTTCTTCGTCATGCTACTGCTCGGCGGCCTGCAGCACCCGACCATCGCCGCCGGACTGGGAGCCCTCTACACGGTCGCGAGGTTCTTCTACTTCAAGGGATACGCCACCGGTGTCCCGGACAACCGTCTCAAGATTGGGTAAGTTAACATTCGTATTGCGGCCAGCGTCAGATTCAGAAGATGCTGACAAAATGATAACAGTTGCAGAAAACATAAATCATACATGGGGGGAATTAACAGTGGTGTAACTTGATTTTTATTATTTCAGTTTGTTAGGAAATATCAGTCTCCATGAAACCTAGTAAGTACAAGTGATCCCCACTAACTGAAATAAATTCTCTAAAATCTTCTATAAAGTGACCTATACTCGTACAGGTGATCCCCACAACTGCAATAAATTCTCGAAATCTTATTTTAAAGTGAGGAGCCACATTAGAGTACTCCTATATCACATAATATTT
The DNA here is from genome assembly GCA_015342445.1 of Digitaria exilis. Classification (NCBI taxonomy): domain Eukaryota; kingdom Viridiplantae; phylum Streptophyta; class Magnoliopsida; order Poales; family Poaceae; genus Digitaria; species Digitaria exilis. The sequence continues at coordinate 2,508,134 of JACEFO010002109.1, read as the reverse complement.
GTATCTACTTTATGTTTCTGGTTCGAAGCTTTGCTCTTTTCTACGGATACATGAATGCTGGTAGTGACTGACTAGTTGGTAGCCAGGGTAGGTAGCCAGCGCTGGGTAGTCAGGATAGCATAGTCCATTAAAGATGCGAAAAATGTGTTTGTTGGTCATCTAAATCGTGGAGTGGATTAGGTGTAAAGAATTGCTGAATTGCTATTCACATTGCGTGGGTCATTGCTGATTTGCTATGGGGTTAACTGCTAGTCAACGGGGTCAGTAGGCATGGCAAATTGTAGTCCTATACCAGTTTCCCTAACCACTTCAGTTTATGACATAGTTTTGGAATAAGTACCAAAAGGACTGCATGAACTAAGGTTTCGTCTGAAAATTGTGGCGGGCAATTCTGAGTTTTGACAGATGCGCTTTTGGTTGGCTCTCACCTATGACATGGAGTAGTCATAAGTGTTTGTTGAACATATTGAGCATTTTTAAGTTGCCCATTGTGCTTCTGTTCTCATTTCAGCATTGGTGTTGTTGGGACCATTTGTAGATATCGGCTACCTGCTACACAACTGTCCAAAATCCAGTATTCACATACTTTAACTGTCAATGTCATAGGCAAAGATCTCTGTTGGTAGGTATGGTTTGTTCATATTGTATATGTCTTAAGGTCATCGCTGAGTTGTTCTGGAGCAATTTGACCATTTATAGCTAAAGCACTACCTATGTTTCTACCTTATCTTTTCCAAGTGTACAACTTTCTCCTGAGTTATTATGAGAGACAATCAAGAAAGAGACCTTGATTGTAAGGTTCATTCACAGTTGGCGGTCCCCTATTGGCCTATTTGTTGTGGACTAGTGGGAGAGTCAGCCATCGATTGTTAGGCATCGCGACTCGTCATTCCATCTGCCTTTATAGGTGACAATCCAGAAGCATAGGAACGGGCAGCATGAAGGACCACTTTAATGAGGCTTTTCTGAATTTGTAGCTAAATCTGTTAAGAGTAAAGCTCACATCTGTTGCAAGTAATTCATGCCACCTTTATTAATGATGGTTACGATTTCTTACTTAATCGAGTTGCTTGCTTTGTGTGCTGTAGGGGGCTCAACTTCCTTGCTGTGTTTGGGCTGATATTCTGCACGGCATCTTTCGGCATCAACCTGGTCATCAGGGAGACGCTCTGAACTTCAGGTTTAGACGTGATCTGATTACTGGATTAACGGGACAAATTACTTCTTTGTGGCCTGGGTTCTGAAACGGTGACATGAGAGTTATCTTTCTTTTTCGTGTTGATAAGCAAAGTAGCTGATGTGTGCTTGTGTTTCAGTTTTCATAATACCAGAATAAGATGTGCACTGCAGAAGATGGCTCGAAGCATGAACCTTACAGTTCTTGCTGCATGCTGCTTGTTCTTTTGCTGTAAAGGATTGTCGATAGCTTGTATCTCACTTTTTGCTGTATTTTTGTTGTGCGAGGTAATAAAACTGGCTGGTAACAATTGTGAATTGTCACAGAAACAGTTCTTACATACAACCTGAGATGTTTCCTCCTGTAATATTCCTGTTAAACTCTAGCCCAGTTCTAACAGAATGCTTGTGCCGGTGAAAATGCTAATGTTAGAGGAAAAGCTGACGAATTCATGAGACCATCACCAACGGTTTGTAACACTAGCGATTTTTTTTTTTCAGTTATCTGTATGCTAGTCCCTCCGTGCAGAATGAAATAGTACACAGTAATACCCAACAGATACGTAATGCGTTCAACGGTGATCTTCAGAGGCAAACGTTTTGCGTAAAATTTAAACCATTTGCTGGATTCTTAATATTCTAATAAAAGTAGGATCAGTAGACAGACATCATGCATGACGTTGTACGATTTTTAACGAATTTCCCTCGTTGACTCTACCAAAAAGTTTGCATCTGTAGTCTGTACTGTACCATCAATTTCTCTCGTTGGACAATTTTAAATTTTTACTACTACTCTCTGAGCCTACCGATTCCTCGCGGCACCAAACCCATCCTTCCGATCCCAATTCCCAGCACCGAGTAGAGGAAATAACAGACGGTCCAGGAACTGAAGCAGCCATGGCGGTGTCGATCGAGCTGACCAAGGAGTACGGCTACGTGGTCCTGGTGCTCGTGGCCTACGCCTTCCTCAACTTCTGGATGAGCTTCCAGGTCGGCAAGGCCCGCAGGAAGTACAAGGTGTTCTACCCCACCATGTACGCCATCGAGTCGGAGAACAAAGACGCCAAGCTCTTCAACTGCATCCAGGTACCCTCTCCATCCCCACCGAATGACAAGCTGCTGAATTCTCTGACGCCGATTCGTGAGAGCAGAGAGGGCACCAGAACTCGCTGGAGGTGATGCCTCTATTCTTCGCCATGCTGCTGCTCGGCGGCCTGCGGCACCCGGCAGTCACTGCCGTGCTGGGAGCCCTCTACACCGTCGCGAGGTTCTTCTACTTCACGGGATACGCCACGGGCGACCCTCGCAACCGCATGAAGATTGGGTACGTTGTCGTGTGATTAACATCACTAATCTTTCAGGGGAAGAAAGATCGCTAGGATTGCTCATAGTCATACGGCACGCGTGTTCCGTGTATGTTGCTTGCTGCAGGGTCCGCCTCAGCGGCCTGGCGGGGGTCGGGTTGATCGGCTGCACGGCATCGTTCGGCATCAGCCTGTTGGTCAGAGAGACGGCCTGAACTCTCAAGCTCCAACCTCCAAGTGACCTGACCCGTGCTTTACTGCTTTGTAGCGTAGGTGCTGTAGTGCCGTCTCGATGAGGAGGGCTAGAAGCATGGGAATATGGGATCATTATGCGGTTTGTACATTGTACTGCTGATTTTCTTATTTTTTTTATAATGCTACTGCTGGTAGTTGTTACTCTGCTTCTCGTTGTGAAGGATTGTCCACGACATCAGTGTTAGAAGAAACTGAGACATGTCTTCATCCATTCTGCCACACGATAATACATTATTCTAGCAGCAAATCCACGGAGATTTCAATGTTGCATTGCAAAGCCCAAAACAATGGTCGATCATTGCCTACTTCGCCATACAGCAACGTCGTCAAATAAATCCTTGTCAACCAGTTGTGCCGATGTGCTAGTGCTACCCTGATAATCTGTATAATAAGGTACAAATTGAACATGTTTTAAGTCCATCGTCAACGCCTCAGCAGAGCAAACGAAGTTGCCAAATTTTTCTTTTTCATGACTCCTCTATCATGTACTCCGCACCCATGAAATATGTTAGTATGAAGCACAGATACCAAGGCTCCTGGCTGCCAGGTATTCTCACTGGTTTCAGGCAGTTATGAACCTCCTCTGATCCGACATTGACCTTATGCTCATAGCAAGCTCCGCATGCCTTCGTAGTGCCCTAGAAGCTTCTAAGCTTCACGGCGTGGAGACCATCCTCCAGATCAACAACGTTTCTACTCTTGGCAGCTATCCTCTGCTTCAAGCTCGCCACGGCTGGCTTGCGGCTGCTGAATCTTTTGTCAGACGAGGCATCACGATCATTGTCACTGTCCTCATTCATATAGTCGAAACTTCTACTTTTGCCACCACCTCTCCTGTTCCTCAGTTCCAGTTGGTTATCCTGGGTATCATCCTCAGGGCGGTCCTGGTTGCACTTCTTGCAGACCCTATTGCGTCTGAAGTTAATATAGCAACATCTGTAAAGGGAGACAGTGGCTTATTAGCATGCTGAGAGTTGAGAACAGTCACAAAGAAGACTAAGTTGGCACGCACGAGGGACATTCCCACTCTCCAGGATTAAGCTGCCTCTTCGGACGACGCTCTTCGCATTTAAAGCATATCTTGTTGCGAGCAAAGTTCATAAAGTGACACCTAGAAAAGAACAGAGTGAGGTAATTCAAAATGTGCTGCACTAGCCAAATAATAAAAATATTTGGCACCTGCCTTTTGGACCCTAAATGTTTGACACCTGCCTTTTGGACACAATGACCATTCATCTTATTGAAAAAAAAAATATATCGCTTTTCTTGTTGTGACTTGTTCAAAAATATTTTTGCATATTTGTGCTAAATTTTTTAGTAAGATAAATGGTCAAGGGTCTGACCAAAAGTCAATGGTGCCAAACATTTAGAAACGGATGGAGTATCATTCAAGGATTCAAGGTTAGACGATTACTGTGTACACATCCAGTCGCCATCTTTCATTTCAGACGGGTCTGCTTCTATCACCTTTGGTCCATCTGCCTTGCATTCAAGGCACTTTCGATTTCGAGCAAAATTTAAGAAGTTGCAACTGCCAAAATAAAGGGAATTTGAATAACCATTTGTAATGCAACTTACATTACAGTTAGCACGTCATGATATTTTTGCATTCCAATCAAAATACATTGCACCCTGCAAGCCAAGGGGTGGTAGTGGTACTCCCTCCACCATCAAATATAGATCACGTCTTGGAGTCATTTTTTTGAAACATAAACTAAAGGTATAATAGTATTGGAATGACGAAATAGAAAACAATATCAATATATACGTCACCTAACATTTTGCTAGAGCTTAAATTTGCTTGAGCTTCTATACTTATACTCTTACCGCACAAGCAAATACTCCCTTCATCCTATGAAAAGTGCAATTCCAGTTTTTTTTTTCCCATACAGATTAGTGGTTGCATGAAAATAATCTGAAGCCCTCGCATGCACATGCAAATCAGAACTAACCCCTTAATTAGGCAGGAGTGTGCTTTGCTAACAGTGAAGGTTTAGTAAAATCTCAGAATGCTTTGGGATTGAAATTACTAAAACTCTATGTTATGACACAGAAATTACTAAAACTCTATGATATGACACAGAAATTACTAAAATCTATATGTAATTGTAAATTTTAATTTCATGAAATTAACATCAGAAAGTATGTATATCGGAATGTATACAATAACCAACAGAAAGTTTAAGAATGCACAAAAAACTGGGTTTTACAAAATGAACAAAAGAACTTGTGCACATGACAGAATAATGCATTGACCATTACCATTAAAAATGCCAATGCCTTACGGAGTAATGGATACCAATAGTCCTAAGCATGTCAACTCATGAATAAGCACAGCAACCACTTCCATGGAGATGAAAGCACAACTTTTAATGCATGTTGATGGTGTCCCAACATAAACAAGTAATTTTATGTAAACAAAGATATTAGTGATCAAAAGTCAACATAAGAAATGATGGCTAGAAACATGGCCTTGTGTAGAATGATGTTAAGTAAAATGTCATGCTTTTCTAACTGTTGCACGAACATATAACAAAAGCGCGACTCAATAGACCGATAGAGCAACCAATCATAGAGTTAACTCATGCTAATAACGGTGACTGGGTTGTACTTTCTACAGGTTGACAGAAATCACAAAAGTAACCCTTGATCCCTTCCCTCAAATGAACATGTCATAACAGGCCAAATTTGGTTAGCATAAAGAACTTACTTCGTGCACAGCCAATCACCCTTCTTCATTTCAGTTGCAGATGTTCCTCTCCCCCTCCCAACTGAGCCGTGAGCCATGGCCTTGCTCTTGTCAGACAATTTGGTTGAAAATACAGGTTTAGGAAGAGATGGATCAATTGTTGTGTCGCTAAGTATAATAAGCTCAGAGAGAAGCTTTCTTGCAGATTCTTGCATGCTTTCGTTAATTGAGTTTTCTCCTGAAAGGCTGTTTGTATCTATTGCATACTGTAGCAGTATGCGGACAACATTAACAGTCCTAGCTTCATCCTCGGCTTTTGGAGTGACATAAGCTCTATCACAAGATTCACGTAATTTGCAAGCTCCACATGCCTGTTATTAGGGCACAATACAATGATAGTGTCAGTGTGCAGTCAAGTTGAAAACTGAAGTGGCCAAGCTAATATATGTTTGGGGAAATAAAACAACAAGTCATCAAAGGAAGGAAGAAAAAGTTCAAAAATGACAACTAAGCTTACATCTTCTTCTTTAACTCCCACAAACTCTCTCAGCCGTTTTGCAGAATTGACAGGCTTTCGATTGGTATTGGGACAGCCGTGTTTGACAATAGCTTCAATATCCTGCTTGGGAAGGGAACTGCAGTGAAAAAACACTAAAATAAGAATTCAGTTTAGCCAGAAAATATAAAATGCATGTGGCCGGATCATAGACGTGAGCAGACTAAGACTCACTTATTGATCAAATCACTAATGACAACCATGACACAAATGTTGATATTTTAACTAGTGTCACGGTTTCTAGGTGGGAGGTTTCCAACCATGCTCGCATGTACGGCATAGGCAGAGATGTCCAAGAAATTCTTCAGCCGGCTAACTAAAATGCAGAAAGTCTAGAAATGAAGTGAAGCCTTATTTGATTTGCTGTTTGGATACTACTTCAGGAGGACGCCCCCAAATAAGCAGTTGGTGGTTCATTCCCACCAATTCACTGGTTCGCCCAATTGCATAGCCTCCGATAAATCGAATTCAAAGATATATGGATCCCAATTAACGAAGGAACTTCAGTTACCATGCAGAGTGCGCGAAAGAAAAAAAAAATGAATTCCAGCATAGATGCAAAGCACAAAAGAATCGCGTGGTTTCCACCACCTTAGGAGATCGAAGCGATCGCGTGCGAATTTGATGCACGCGTTCTTCACCGTGTTCAGGTCCCTGAAAGGGTAAGTGTCTTTCGAGGCCACCGCGCTATCAGCCGCAGCCGCCACAGCGTTACCGGCAGCAGCCTCCCCATCTCCGGCGGCGCCCTCGCCAGCGCTCACGCCGGAGGAGGGGGGCATGACTTGCTCGAAGTACCCCTTGTCCCGCAGCTTTTCGAGGAACTGGCGCCACTCCGGCCAAGGGTGGCCGTCCGATACAGCCGCCACGGCAGGGTCAGTGGCGACATCGGAAGCCGCAGGGGCGGCGGAGCAGAAGCGGGTGGAGAGGAGCGACCCCGGGTGGCGGCGTGAGGTGGTGGGGAGGAGGTAAGTGGAAGCGAGGCGACAGGAGCGGAGGAATGAGGAGCTCAGGGTGAGGTCCAGGAGCTTGGAGGAGGAGGCCATGGCGTACTGGTAGCGGCGGCCGAGGAGATCAGGCGACCCTGGGAGTTTTGTCTGGGTGGGCGTGGAGAGGGGAACGATGCAGGATTAGGGTTTAAAGGGTTTAAAGGTTTGATTCAGATTCTAAGAAATGTACTGAACAAAAATAATGCATGCTTTTAATTGTTTTGAATTTGTACTTGGCACTGTAGTTTGAGGTGAGCTTTGAAACACCTAATACGAGGAGGTTGATTTGCAACCTCTGTAGTATATTTTAGACAAACTTTAGAACTATAAAACGGTTAAAGTAAAAATAATAAGAAATACTAATGAAAACATAACAAATTTGTACGTAGATAGCTGTTCGCAGTAATAAGACACGCAGAGTTAATTTGTTGAGACAGAAATTCTACTGGAGCAGACGGATATAAATCGCATCTTTAAAAGCTCACACGAAAAAACAAGGAATTGCCTGACCGGCTGACCCGTTCTATGCGCGTATTACGGCATGAGGCACGTCGTCTCTCACCGAAGACCCAACCCAAACGCGCACCGCACCGAACAGCAGCACCCTGGCCCGCGCGTCAGCCACCCCACCCCGCAGACCCACCCGAACACGTCACCAACGCACGGCATCGCCCACCGGCCTGCGCGAGGCGACAGAAGCCACGGATTCCGGGCGAGCCAACCAATCCGCCCCCAAACCTAACCCAATCGATCGCCTCCTCCGCGGCTCCACCCCTCCTATCCCGCCCCGTCCTAGTACTAGCCGTCTCCATCCCACCACCTCCCCCGCGGCCGCCCACCCCGTCCGTCCCGGCCGCGCCGCGCCGCGCTGTGCGTGACCCAATCCACCACGCCAACTCCCCCTCCCGTCCCGTCTCGTTCTCGTCGCACCTCGCCTCGTCCTCGCCCCGCGCCGCGCCAGCGCTCGATCCGTGCGCGCGCCATGGCCTCGGGCCAACAGGCCCTCCCGGTCCTTTCCCCCGTCCCGCCCAACCCTAACCCGACCGCACCAGCCGACCCGACCCCGCCCCCCGCCGGGGCGCGCAAGCTCCCCATCAAGCGCCGCTCCCCGCGGCCGTCCTCCTCGCCACCTTCGTCCTCCTCGCCGGACGACTCCTCCGACCCGCTCCGCGCCCCCGCTGCCGGCGGCGGCGGCGCCGGATCCGACCACAACCAGCAGCCGCCCTTCAAGTTCCAGCGCATCTGGTCCGAGTCCGACGAGCTCCGCTTCCTGCAGGGCCTCCTCGGCTGCGGCGCGCAGGGCCTCGTCTTCCCGCGCGACCTCAACGTCTTCTACGACCGCTTCTCCGAGTCCATGCCCCAGCCCTACACCCGCGCCCAGCTCTCCGAGAAGCTCCGCCGCCTCAAGAACAAGTTCCGCAGCGTGTCCGCGCGCGTAGCCGGGGGGCTCGACCCGTCCCGCCTCGCGCCGCACGACCGCGACGTGCTCCACCTCTGCTCCAGGCTGTGGGACCCCGCCAACGCCGCCACCTCGCCCTTCGCGGCCACCGCGGGCTCCTCCGGGAACAAGCGCCGCCGCGCCAACCCGCGCGGCACGCCACTCCCACCCCCGGATGCGTCCGGGGATAGCAACTCCCATGACTACAATGGGATTGGTTCCTCTGCCCCGGGCTTGTTTCCGGATGGTTCCAACGGCGAGGATATGTTCTTCCTCGAGCAGGAAGGCGGACACCTGGGCGACCACGAAGGTGCTGCCCTTGTACCTGACAGCAAATTTGGTGTTATAGTGCAGGGACAGCCTGAGGCCGTGGCTGCTCTCCCGAACAATGGAGTTGGCAATGAGATCAATGGAGACCACAAAATTGTGGTGCCATGTAGCAACGAGCACCGAATGGCGATTGCTGTGTTGGATGTGTTCGAGGAGTGCCTGAGGGAGGCAAAAGCTAACGGGATTATCAACGGTGTCAACGTGGCTGGTAGCACTGGGGAAAGTGAGCTTGCAAAGCGGTGGAGAGTGCAGAGGATGGATGAGCTTGATGTCTTAAGCCGGAGGCTGAGGTTGCTCGTTGAGGATGCTGCAGCGGCTGGGCACTGAATCAGAGTGCAGAGGATGGATGAGCTTGATGTCTTAAGTCAGCTGAGGATGCGGCAGTGGCTGGGCACCGAAGCAGAGATTTTGATGGTTTTGGTGATGTGCTTCCACCCTTTGCCCCATTGTATAGAAGCTAGGTTATTGTGCTATGCTTTGTAATGTTTTATTCAGTTTGACCCTTGCCTTTAGAAAGTCTTCTATATTTGCCTCTGTAGTCTGTACACGTCTATGGATATTATTGTTGAGTTTAATAATTTGAGCAGCATAATGATCTATGATTTTAGAATTGCTCTTCTCATGGCTTCCTGCTGTTCATGTAGCTTCATGCTTTCACACCACCATTATCTATTTAGAAGCTGATGTACTTGTAACCTGTGAGCAGTGAAAGAGTAATATGCCGTTTCCTTGTCAAGTTATCAACCACTTGTATTCTGAATGATTTTCACTACCATCTTAATGATTCTCATAGAGCTTCACTTTAACATCTGCATTGAGCCTTCTTTCCTAAGCATGAGTTGTGGGGGAATGTTGTTATGGCACAGAACTGTACCTTGTCAAAATATGTGAGAATATGTGATGGATGTATCCAGTTAAGAAGGGAAGTACAACGATATACCGACCAGCTTGGCTGTTTGGGCCAAGCACCAAGCGGCACAGCAGTAAGATTCTCACACTGTCGACATAGTTGACACTGAAAACAAACTGACAATACACCCTAAACCTCACACTGTTTGTTCTCCACAACATACTCGAGGATCTGAGATAAGGTTTGTGGTGCGGCCGCACCTCTTGGCAGCAAAATGGCTTCAATGAAGTCCTGGTTGGATCAACTTCTACTTCATGGTTGGGACATTTTGGTGCAGCTGCGGCTGTTGGAAGCGAGTCCCATTTGACCCAACTTCTTGCCTCCTTGCTTCAGACTGGAACATCTATTATCTGCATGCCTACCGCCTTTAAACATGAGAAATGTTTAATGTGCCAGACAGAACCCAAGTGCGATTTTTATCCAATACCTGAATTCATTTAAATTGTCCTTGCAATGCATATAACATATGTTGTTTTCAAGTACCTGGTTTTAGGAGTTTTAACTGCCTGAATCCTTTCTGATAATTCAGTTTGTCCTGCAGTTGATTTGTTTTGCTTTATGATTAGTGCTTGTTGCAGCGTGGCACTTTTCCTGCGTCCGTCATTCGGGAGAGTGGTGACTGAAAGGTAATTTGTTCTAATTGCCTGATGTGGATAGGAGATTCATCGCCTTATGCTAACTGTTGCAGATGTAAAATTTTAAATCTAGACTCTTCACCTCTTATGATTTGTGGTGATATTTTTCCTCATTTTCTGTCAGCCCAGCAGACACATTATTGGACTGCAGCATGATATGGCAGAACTGTTGGGACGAAGTAAATTTGTCCTTTGCTGTCAGAATAATAGCCATCAATGTATACACATGTGTTCCACCCTAGATGGCATAGATTTTGTTGAATATGACATTGTACCTGGTCCCATAAGTGCAGGCTGGATGGCATAGATTTTGTTGATGCAACCAGGATAACTATTTTTTTTTCTCATATTGTGGATTGATATGTTTTTTATCTCCTGATTGAGGTTATTTCCAGCATGGTCTACTCAATAAGGAAACAATAGAACCAAGCAGGATCTGATCCTTTCTTCTTCTCTTCTTTTTGGCCAGCCTCCTCTCAATCAAGGCAAAGGAGGCACAGTGTCTATTAGAATGCAGGTGTGCTGATTGCTGAACAAGTCTGAATAGCACTTGCCAGGTTTAATGTGGATTCAGACAAAAGGACTGCTGGGATTGGTCAGTCAGTGGATCCTTTTAACCTTATTTTGCTTAAGTAGACATGTGCAACTGTTCTGACCCTTGTCTAAGAAAAGCCTACTATAGTACTCAGTACACTTATGTGGATGTATTTTCGGGTTTAACAATTTGAGCAGCATAAAAGTTTCCGAATTTAGCATTGTTGTTCGCATGACGTTGTCTGGTTGATATTTTAACGTTAACTTTGTTCGTTTAGCATTACTTCAGATTTTCACATTCCCTTCTAAGCAGTATATGTAATAGTACTCTGTTTCCTTGTTAACCACTTCCGTTCTGAATGTTTATTCTCCTACCATCTCGATGCTTCAGTTATGTCTTCACATCAGCGTCTACAGTCAGCTTGCTAACTAAACGTGGATTGCGGGAGTAATACCATGTTGCAGTTTAAGTATAACAAATGTTGTAGCTTGTCAAAATGGGCTGCTGTTACCAGAACTAGCTATCCTTACTACAAAACGCACGAATGCATGGACATAGAGGAAGGTCATTGAACTTCTTCATTTGCTTGTCACATGATCTAGCTTTAGACTTGAGCTTTGATAGTAAGAAATAGTGGTGTGGCTATGTCTATTTGGTCTCTACTCTTGATTTTAATCTATTACTTACCTATGGTGTTTTTTTGTAGTTAAATTTCTACTGTTCTAAGAAATACCTATCCTTCATACCAACTGGGCGAAACTTGTGAGTGCATGAAAATAAAGGAAGACTGATCATTAAAGTTTGATCTTCTCATTTGGTTGTCAATTGACCTACCCTCTCCCTTCAGACTTATGGGAAGTGGTGTAGATATGGCTATATCTGTGTACAACCGATGTCGTAGGACTTGGAGAGACCTGCATGGCATGTCATGTCAGGAACTGGAATAGAAGAACACAAGAACGTCAACAGATTTGGATGACGTTCAGCACTGATAGAGGCAAATACCCTACACAAATACTACAGCTTAGTCCACCCTAGCTAGAGGCATAAGTTCAGAGCTCGGTGATTAATTACAAGAGACCAAGTGCTGTAAGGGCTGAAAAAAGAGAAATAAACCAGTTTTAGCGCTAAATCGATGATAGGCTGGAAAAAAAACAGCCTCGTGGAAATTGTCGATTGAAGTCGGCATCCTTACCTTGCGTTGGCTCTGTCGTTCTGAACTGCCCATGTTAGGATTCACCCAAGATTGTATCTCTTTTTTTTGCTCATTCCATACCTTTTTATCATATCCAACTCTCTAAAATTTCCATATCCCATGAAAACATGGATGATATACAACCACCTCAATGGATCATAGGTTGTTTCTTGACCCATAAAATAATTAATAGTTTCACATGCTTGTAACTATGATGCTATGATGCCATCGATGTCTTCCCGGTGCCCCGTGTGTTCGACTGTTCGTTGCTATGAACTGTGTATAGGTGTACCACATGATGCTATTCTGGAATCAATTTTGGGTTAATATTCCATCATACGTGGCATTGTTTAAAGTCTGAATTATGTTCCGAGCAAGTAACAGACGTTACAAATCCAGTATTAGGAAATTCTATGCTTGGCATGATGACTTGCTGGGTTCCTTTGGATTCGTTCTTAATATTATTATCTGTCCTTTTGTTTGCTTGGACCAGCACGTGCTGCCACCACCGTTGCAATCATGTATCACGACATCTTTTCCCCGGTTCTGCCCTTAAGACACCAAAAGAATTCTGCAAGATAATGCAGATTCTTCTGTGATTATGGTTTCATAATTCTTTAAAAGCCGGGGTCCGTGCAAGCAAAGGAAAGGGGGACCTTGGAAAGTTCATTAACGTTGGAAAGCTGTAGGTTAAGCTAGTAAACACTTGTTACACACACACCTAGGTGGATAGCCGAAAGCTAAAGTTGAGCTCATTTGGGGCGCCTGGGCTCACACTTCACATCCGATTTCGTAACTCTAGGAGCATCTCCAACAGTGCCCAAAATAAGTTCTTAAAATCTTGTTTGGGAATTAATGAAAAACTATTACTCCAACGGTGCCCTACACTAGTGGCTATTTTTTCTAAACTCTCCAAAACAATGGGCTCTAGAGCCATTTTTACCCCTTGAGTTGCACTCCCAATCCTGAAAATTAACAGTTTTAGGGCCAATTATTAGGAACTATTGGAGAATGTGACTTTTTTTCTCCCAATAATTTTTAGCAAGTTTCTAAAACCAATGTTTTGGGACTAATTTTTTTTAGCATTGTTGGATATGCTCTACGAAAAACTCTCTAACCAATAGTTTGTAACCGGTTTTTGCCTGTCATTCTGTATTTAAGAAAAACTCTCTCTAACCAAAGTTGTAACTATTATTTCCCAATTATTGCAAGATTTTATTGTGTCCAGTACTGCTGCCTATTTTGACGAATTTTTGCTGAATAAACCCCGCTCCCTTTTCTCATCAGTACGTGCACCTAGCACTAAAATCCATGCCCCCACCGCATTTTCCCTCTGTTTTTGTTTGTGCCAACACCAGGCCGTCTGATTCCAGCTGCTCGTGGTGTTCTTTTTCGTTGCCCTTTCGGCTGCATACGCCGCCCTGACCAGTGCATTCAAATGTCAGGGGGGGCCTGAGCTGTCGCGTTGCATTATTGGAAAATGCTTTCGTGATGCCCTGAGCCCCAAGCCCCCAACTGCATAACTAATGGGCTCTTGAATTCGTCGTCTCTGGCTATCGGCAACGTCAGGTCGATATGCTAGTGTTTTGAGTTGATTTTATTTTTATTTTATTTTGCATATCGATATCCTAGATGATCCGTTGCTACACGTCTACCCTGGTAGCGACTGAGCAAAGGTAGCACGTCGTGTGCACGGCACGGCCTTGTTGACCATCGACCAACAGTAGGTTTTTGGGAGTTCATTTGGCCGTGTTTAGGTTTAGAAGTTATTTTGGACTCTACTATTCATCTCTCTTAGAAAACACGTTTTCCAGAAAAGTTCCTCTTTTAACTTTTTTCAACTTTTCTATTCATCTCTCACGGAACACGCTTCCCATGAAAAGTTCTTTCCTCCCCTCCCAACTAAACACACCTTACAACACACTCTGGGAAAATCAGCCCCTTTAGGGCACGTACAACGGCTTGGCGTGAGCCGTAGACATACCCCGCTTTTTTTCAGTTAGCCCCCTCCGCGACCGCATGAGCGACGCAGTCGTCGTCTCCCTCGTCTACGAGCGAAGCTCGTGGTCCGAGGCCGGAGCTTCGATTCAGCGCGCGTTGTACCGAGCGCTGCGGGGAGACGACGACAACTTGGATCTCTTGCGCGCGCTGGAGGAAATCTTCTGGCCCCTGTTTCGCGCCCAAGGTTCGCGGCAGTTTCTCTCCCAAATCCCCTTCCTCCTTCCTGATCTGAGCCCCCAATCGAACGCTAGGTCGGGCGACGGCGGCGATGCGGAAGGAGGCGACGGCGCCGATGCGGAAGGTGCTTGGGCGCCCCTGCATTTTCCCGTGCACGAACTGCCCTTGTTGCTGCTCATCCCCTCTCTGAACTCGAGATATGAATCAAAATAGTCCAAAATTTTAATACAAACTGCACCCAAACTTTGAACCAAAGTTGTAATTCCAACAGTGAGTGACAACTTCTATATTCATGGCTTGAAAAAAAAACTCAAAGAGTTTGATAAAATCTGTTTATGAACTTCACTGGAGAACATACCAAACATGGTCCATTCAGTTTCGTCAGTAACCCTTATTGCAATGCAACCGGCCATCTTTGAATTCAATTTGAGTATCCAAATCAAGGTTTCTGACCTTACCTTCGGCTCAAATGTGTTCTCCATACATAAAGGATTCCATTTTACTACTTACACACTAGCATTGCTGCAAAATAATTCTTACTATTTGCCCTCAAAGTTGACCAAAAACCACAGTTTAATGACTTTAGGAAAAAGCTTACTCTCTTTTATGTTTGTTTCCTTTTCTTCGTATAAAGGTGTTTAATCATATCCCATGATTAAATCATGTGGAATATTTGAATGTAGTCTGCATTGTCTCATGTATGCAATAAAATGACTACAAAGATCAAATATGCACTATATCATCATGGTTTTTGTGTCAAAGGATGCATTAAACACCTTGAATAGACAACAGCTGCCTACACGGTTGTACAAGCTGTCTGTTCAACCTGTCTATTTGTGCGGAACAGACAGTAGCCGTAGACACTGTTTTGTACTTGCCCTTATCGGATGGATCCCGAATTCCCGATTTCCTGACTGTCTTTGTACTTTCGAGTTTGAACATTGTTCTTGACGCGTTGTCGACTGTTGAACATTGTGTGCTCCATTGGCAACCGTTCGCGTCGTGATGGTACTGTAGTATCCGAGCTGACTGGATGGCCACGTGAGGAAATATACGTTCCGGAACGACCGTGCAGGCAATTGAAAAGGACGTTAGTTTCGTATGCCTGCGCACGACTGCAAGCCTGCAATTTCAGGCAGCGCTCAGAGTATCTGTCCCTCCTGGAGTACACGCAACTTGCAAGGTCCCACGCATCGTCTTTGCAGCTTGCTGCTTCCTCTCGCCCCTCGGCGATTTCGGGTTTCGGGGCGCCGAAAATCATAAACTCAAGTATACACAGTATACAATAATATTGTATAAAAAGGTACTCACAGTATACAATAATATTTTGGCCACAACACGACACAAATGCACGCGTGCTCACAGTATCGGAACGATGAACAACCACGCGACACATGAACGTCTCGTCATCTGGAACACTCCTCCTTAAAACAATTTATCCCACTGGCAATTTTTTTATGGGATCGTGTAAAGGTTTCGGGTTTGAGTAGTTCAAACAATTGGCATCAAATTGGTGAAAACTGGTAGTACTAAGTTAGTATTTTCTGTGAAAGAGACACGGTTATCAGTGTGCCAAGTTGGCTCTCGTGGAGCTCATGGTCCAGTGCCGCTCCTTTACAAAATCTTCGTTCATCGGAAAAGCTAATCAATAATACCAATATCTCGTGCATCCAAAGTTCCTTCCTACACATGACAACACCTGCAGTTTACGTATACCCAGGTCGTTCCAAAAACGGCTGCAGTCTGAGAACGCCTACGCGCAGGGTTTACGAACAACGCAGAGCTGGCGACTTCGGCTGGGTCAAACGCGCCAGGCCGTATGCGCCATGGTCTGCACCCAGTAGTGCCGCCACGTCGCTCCTGTTCCAGTTTCCAGATCGTGAGGCGGCAGCGGCGGCGGCACGAGCACGACCGAACCTTACCAACGGCCTTGATTATGAATGTCTCTGATGATCTCTGATCCAGTCGTCTCTGGGGGCACCAAATAAACAAAGTCCAAGGTCCACGTTGCCGTGCCGATTTCCTCTCCGCTCCCGTGGTTGCCGGTTGCGTCGTGGATCCGGAAGGAAAGAATATATGAAAACTGTAGCCGTTAGTCCAAAACCGCAACGCGACGGCCGACGGCGACCGACCAGACCTGAGACCTCTCTCCCTCTCCGGCTCGCCGCACTGGTGACGCCGTGCCGGTCCCCCCGGAAAACGACCAGAAGGAACGAAATGGTCCTGGCCGGTGGCTTACTACTTGTCACTGGACACTGCGTACTTGTACTGGCGCGCGTACTCGAATTTTGCTGACGCGGCCGTCGCCGTCGCTACAGCCGCCGCCGCGTGCCAGTAACCATCCAACAACGGAACCGTAATTACATCCTCATCAGCCATCAGCGAGGCCGTGCCCTAGTTCGTAGGCATCCTACGGCATGGTGCCCGCCGGTCAGATTACTCCAACGGAATCGGCAGCCAGTACTACTACGGCGTCGTCCCAACGTTCACATTTCGTTTAGAGGTGCTTAATCGCGGCCATTAGGGCCCACTAATGCGAATTACTCCAGCTTTTTTTCTTTCGTTTTCGCGATATTTCTCGGCTTGCAACTTGCAAGTCGCGCTTCCCTCTCCTCTTCTCCATCCGCTTTCCACCAAACGGCCCCTTTTCCTTTCCAGTTTCCCCCTTCTCTCCCTCACCCCTCCTCCTCTCTGTTCTTGTTAATAGAGCTCGTAATCCCGTCACTATCTCTAGTGCCGTCCCTCTAGTCCCGCCCCATCTCCTCTACCTGTAAAGATTTCCATCGTTCATCTTTTGGATTCCTGATCCCATTCGCAGCCCCGGTTTTGATTTTCCTCATCAAAATCTCGGCTTTGTTGCAACCTTCAGTAGTATTAGGGAGGAGTTTGTGCAGAATTTTCTTTCCCTTGTTTTCGTTCTTTTTTTTGATCCGGAAGCGGAGTTCTTGTGGTGTTTGCTTCCCACCAAAGAATCGCGCTTGGATTGCGCTCTCCGCTCCGCTGCAACCCAATCTGTGTCGCTGGGGGAGGGATTCGTGGCGGAAGGCACTGTTTGGTGCTTTCTTGGATTCCACGGCAAAGCCCGGCTGCGAGGTCGGCGTCGTCCCTCTCCGTCGCATTCCGCCGGTTGCCAAGGGACCGGGCTGCGGGGATGGTGTTGCAGGCGCCCATGGCCAGCGCCAACCTCACGGCGTCGCTGTGCAAGAAGAGCAACCGCGTCGCGCGGGTGCTCGCGTACGCGCTGCTGGAGTGGATCCTCATCGCGCTGCTCCTCGCCAACGGCGTCTTCTCCTACCTCATCTCCAGGTTCGCCGCCTTCTTCGGCCTCGCGCCGCCGTGCGCGCTCTGCTCCCGCCTCGGCGTCGACAGCCTCTTCGAGAGACACGCACACCGTGGGGGTGGTGCCGAGCCCCTGCGCCGCGTGCTGTGCGACGCGCACGCCGCGGAGCTGTCGCGCCTCGGCTACTGCAGCGCGCACCGCCGGCTCGCGGATGCTGGGGACATGTGCGAGGACTGCGCCGCGGCGGCGGCCCCCGGGAAGGCGCTGCTGTCATGGATGGGCCGGAGTGAGCTCGGCGAGCGGGACCTCGCCTGCGCTTGCTGCGGCGTCGCGCTCGAGAGCGGCTTCTACTCGCCGCCGTTCCTGCTCCCGACGCCGGCACCCTGTGTGTCAGATTGTGGCCACAAAGAAGTGGAAGAGACGTCAAGACCAAATGGAGACGTGGTCTTTGTGTCCGAGGAAGGCCCTGTGATCGAGCTCTTCGACGAGAAACCATTGCTGGGGGATGACTCGATTGGTGTCTTGGCAGAGGGTGCTGAGATTGTTGCCAATGTTGAGCGTCTGGTGCCTCTTGAATCCATTGACGAATTGGCTGTTGACATGGCTGCAGTGTTATCCCAATCTGGCGGTGAAAGGAAGGAATCAGTTGATCATGTAAGGCTGAACGATGTGATCACCGAAAACATGGTTAATGCCAATGAAGGGGAAATTGTGATGACATCTGATGATGACAAGCAGGATGGTGTGATTGATCGGCTGATTGATGAACAGATTGCTGATGTAGCCCTTGTGCCAGCTTGTATGGAAGGTACATTTGATGATGGGATAAATGCAGGTGAAACCGTTGAAAGCTTTGCTGATCAGCAATGTAAGTCTTTCCCTCTCTGATAAATTATTTTCTTTCTTTTTCGCGCAAGTCATTATCCTTTGCATCCCAGCTTAACCATATTGTCGCTGTGGGGGTGAATATCACCCATTTTTGCATTTGCTCACTGCATATGCATTTATTGTGATTGTTCATTACCAGTTTTTTTTTTAAAAAAAAAAATTCTGTTAGCCATCTAAGTGATTAATTATAATGTAATTTTCTCTACTTAACGGAATCATGGTTCTGCTCGGGCGTTTATTGAGCCATGCTATTGTACTTGAATTACATGGGAATTTAGATAGAACTGGTATATCCACTGCACTTTTGCTATATGTGATCCAGTGAACCTATAGTATAGGCTAACTGGAGAAACAAAGAGGTAACCTAAGAAAGTTGAAAGGATGAAATGGACCTCTTGACAAAACAGAAGGCAACCCTTATCATTTATTGTATTTGAAGTTATTCCGTGCTGATGTTTCAAAATACTAAATGCAGCTCCTGAGGAGGAGGATGGGTTGAAAGATAAGGATATGAAAATATCAATTGAGGACGATCAAGTTGAACAGGTTACTCTACAGCAGGAATTGTATACTATGAAAAGAGATCCCAGTGATCATGAATTTATTGAGAAGTTGGACAGAAGTATTGAGGTGGAGCATTTTCAACAGGCTGAGATAAAGCAAAAGTTGAACTCGATGCCAATGGTAGCTTCTGTGCATGTTGCTGTAACTCAGCCTGAGGAGAAGCATGTTCAACAAGCCGAGGTGAATCAGGAGTTGAATTCAATACCAATACACCCCAGGGAGTATTCTGGTGAAGAAATTGAAGGAGAAAGAACTGCACAG
Organism: Digitaria exilis; assembly: GCA_015342445.1. Classification (NCBI taxonomy): domain Eukaryota; kingdom Viridiplantae; phylum Streptophyta; class Magnoliopsida; order Poales; family Poaceae; genus Digitaria; species Digitaria exilis. The sequence continues at coordinate 2,488,954 of JACEFO010002109.1, read as the reverse complement.
GCTGGGCTGGAACAAGAGTGTAACTTTGTGCTAACTGATTTTGGGGAACACGCTTGCATGACTTCATATGCTTGTACTGAGGATGAGCAGGCTGCTATTTCAAAAAATGATGAGCAGGCTGAGATGATGCAGAAAGTAACTTCGGTGATGTCAGATGTTCCAGAGTATGCTGTAGACACTTTTAATGATGACACAAATGCTTGCAAAGGTAAGATGCTGAGATCTTAAGAATCCTTTATTGCATTATGATTGTTATTTCTATTATGATTGCGTAAATTTTAAAATCGATTCTTTAATATTGAACAGAAGATATGGAAGAGGATCCAATTGAAGCTACTCTGACAAGCATACATCAAATTTCTTATGAACCTTTGACAAGCTTAGATAAGTTCCCTCATGATCATAGTGTCATAGAAGACGAGGGAGAACCATTGACGCCAACTCATATTGAAAATATATGTGATTCACAAGAATTGCTGGATTCTAAAGCAGCTGTTTCTGATGCTAAATCAGTAGATTCAAGTGTTGCTACTATTTCTACTGATCTGGAAAGCACTGAATTTGTGAGTATCGATCAACTAAAATCTGCTTTGGCATCTGCACGCAAGTCATTGAACAGCCTGTATGCTGAACTTGAAAATGAGAGGAATGCTGCTGCTATAGCTGCTGATGAAACCATGGCAATGATAAACCGCTTGCAAGAACAGAAAGCTGCAATGCAGATGGAGGCGATCCAGTACCAGCGGCTTATGGAGGAACAGTCAGAGTATGATCAAGAAGCACTGCAGAGGCTGAATGAACTAGTTGTAAAGAGAGAGAAGGAGAAGCAAGATCTGGAGAGAGAACTCGAGCTGTACCGCCACAAGGTTCATCTCTATGAGGCGAAGGTGAGGAAAGCGTCCAGGCATAAGGTTGATGAGCAGAATGGGTCATCGTCAGCTTCATCAAGTGCCGAGGACAGTGATGACCTGTCGCAAAGTTTCTATGAAGGCGATGAATCTGCCCATGGTCTTAGTGGAAGCAATGGGAGTATCCATACAGATGTTGTTCTACAAGAAACGGCCAGGCATCTGGTTACCCTTGATGGTTCACTAGCTGATTTTGAGGAAGAGAGACTCTCCATACTGGAACAACTCAAAGTGCTAGAGGATAAACTTTTTGACCTCGATGATGAAGAATCCGATAACATGAAGACAGACAAGCATTTCTCAGAAGAAAACCATTTAAGCGGTGCCTCAAATGATTTCTCTGATGATGATAGCTGCTTTAAACTTCACGACAAAAGAAAAGGTGTAACCTGTAGAGGAAAGAAGCTCCTCCCACTGTTTGACGATGCCACTGTGGAAGCTAGAAATATCCTTCTAACTAAGCAGGGTGATGAGGTAGATCATTCGACAGAAGTCACGTTGGACCTTGCTAGAGAACAAGATAAACTTGCAGTCGCCAATGAAATTGATCAAGTACAAGAAAGGCTGCATGCTCTTGAGGCAGATAGAGAATATATAAAACAGTGTGTGAGGTCTTTGAAAAAGGGGGGTAAAGGGTTCGATCTTCTTCAGGAGATATTACATCATCTTCGAGACCTGAGAAGGAACTCTGGGGAGCTTTCACCCCATTATGAACATCTTTACATGGACTGAAGGTAACATGCTACATTTAGTTTTTATGGTATGCCAAATTTTCTCTGACATGGAGATAGTGGTACAATCATAGTTCTTTTGGTTCTAAGAAAGTTAGTACATCATTATTCCATTCCAAATGATAAATAAACAAAATCTACTTTCTTAAAGTAGCTAGCCACCCCACATGTCCTTAGCCCACTTCTAAATTTTGCGCTAAACTTTTGTGCCTAACAGTACCACATTCTATCCGATTTTATTCTTCCAGAACCCTAATACTTGCTTATTGCTTCCAGATCAGCTGCAGATCCTCATGCTTATGCCCGACCAACGGTAAGAAGAAAAAAGAAAAGGATTGCTAGCTAACTAGTATCGTCATTGGAGAAAATCGGTTTGTTCCCGGAGAGAAAGGAGCTCCTCCTGGAAGTGACGCCATCCGGAAGGCAGATCATGGAGCAATTCTGCCGTCCAAGGTCCAGGGTTTTTGTGGACCACTTTGCACGTTCTCTCTTTGTTTTTGTTGGTTTAGTTTTCCCGTGGGGGCTTCCAAACTTTTGCCCCCAGGGCAAGAGGGTTGGTTGGTGAGCCGCTCGGGGCCATGCGTGGGTGTGTTTGTGGGTTGTGGCGGCAATCATGGCCTTGTGCAAGCTTTGGAATTCATTTAACACGAAACATGCCGCTGCCAGCTTTGCTGCCAGATATAGAGTGAGTATAAAAAGAGCTAGTCCCGGTGGGCTTCACTAGTTTTTGCCCTTTTTTCTGTCTAAATTCTTTTCCTGTAAATTTTCTAGCTGTATGTAATGCGCTTTCGGCTGTTGGAATGGTGAGGTGTTGGGTGTGTGTGCAGAGCATAATTGCTGTGCCGGCCTTTTCCTTTCGTTCTTTTTCTCTTTTATTTATTTATGGTGGACATAGACTAGTCCTTTTGATGCAAGTGCTACTTAGTTATTAAACCTTGAAAGCAATCGGCGTCATGCGCTGATGCATGATTGGTTTAGCTGTCGAGGATCATGAGATGACCCGTTGGTCGCTGGCCAGTGCTTGGATGCAGCTCACCAAACAGTCTGTTCGGTGGGGTGGACCTTCCCTACCATGTTCCGATGCTGCTCACCAGTGCACGAGTACGCTTGCTGGTCCTGTCCTGTTGCAATACCTTCTCTGTTCCGGTACTGGTGATACTACTAGGCTGTCAGCTGTCAGCAACAGCTTCGCACGTTAATGGAAGCTCCCATCGATCTCCTAGCTTGGCTGATTGCCAAGGGCCGAGCCAAGGGCTGCGTTTAGTTGGTGCGGGGAGAAAAGAACTTTTTCTAGGAACCGTGTTCTGTGAGAGGGATGAATAGGAAAGTTGAAAAGAATTGGAGGGAAACTTTTATGGAAAACGCGTTTTCTGAGAGAGGTAAATAGTAAAGTCCAAAAGAACTTCTGGAACTAAACACAGCAGAGACAAGATGCACCGCATCCAGTGAAGTGAAGTGGAGGCGCTAGGGTGATGACAGCTTACTTTATCTATAAGCAATTAAGCATGGATCGGGCCCAGAGAGATTGTGTTCATCTATTGGGACGTGACAGGGTGTCCGTGACTGTTCTCGTTTTGTGTAGTTCTGTGAGAGGGATGTAGATGCATGTGGAGTGTGGGAAGGCAAGTTACACGTGCGGTAAGCACAGCGTGCTTACTCATCTCATCACTTTCAGGGCAATGGTGGATCAACGATTATTGTCCTTGAATGGCTCCTATACATGGCCTGCAACTTATTTTGCATTTCAGAGACAAATCTCGATCGAGCTACGTCTTTCACGTGCACGCGCTAGGAATGATGATCTTCGTCTTCCCGTCCTCTTCGCGGCGCGGGACGCGTTGGCGATAAGCCGATAACGGGCCACCACGCAAAAGAAGACACACACAGCACCGGCAGTTTTACATGGCCCAATTATAAAAGCCACCACCTCTCTCATCAATTCCGGCCCATAACAACGTCGGTGCCAATGTGTCTCCCGAACAAACACGGCCCAGCCCGGGGCAAGTCGGTAACTCCCCAGCCTGATATGATGCTGATTAGTGATTACTCTAGCAACGAAGCGAGGCCTTCGTTCTGTTCCCCAAATCTGTCGCCCGCCGCACAGGCGCAAACCCTCCTTCCCCCTCTCGCCGCATCTCCACCCACAGCCCCTGCTGCCGCCGCCGCCATGAAGCGCTCCGCCGACGCGCTGACGGAGCCGGCGAAGCCCGTGTTCCTCACCAAGGCGGAGAGGGAGCGCCTCGCGCTCGAGCGCCGCCAGGCCGCCGTCTCCGACCAGCGCCGCACCGCGCTCGACCTCCTCCAGTCGCTGCCCCGCCCCCCTCCGCCACCGCCCCCTCCCGGCCCTCCCCCGTCCGGTTCCGGCTCCGCCCCACGCGACTCCTCCAGCTCCCACCGCGACTCCTCCGACCGGGACCGGGACAGGGACCGGGACCGCCGCCGCGACGACGACTCCCGCCGCGACCGAGATCGGGATCGGGAGCGCGACCGGGACGACTCTTCCCGCCGCGACAGGGACAGGGACCGGGACAGAGACCGTGACCGGCGCGACCGCGACCGAGACAGGGATCGGGAGCGGGAACGAGACCGGGACAGGGAGCGTGGAGACCGCGGGGACCGGGAGAGAGAACGGCTGGAGAAGATGGCGGAGCGGGAGCGCGAGAAGGAGCTCGACGCGATCAAGGAGCAGTACCTGGGGTCCAAGAAGCCCAAGAAGCGGGTCATCAAGCCCTCGGAGAAGTTCCGCTTCTCCTTCGACTGGGAGAACACTGAGGACACAAGCCGTGACATGAACACGCTCTACCAGTCGCCGCACGAGGCCCGGCTGCTATTTGGGCGTGGCTTCCTTGCTGGCATCGACCGCCGGGAGCAGAAGAAGGCGGCAGCCGCACATGAGAAGGAGACCCGTGCAGAGCTGCGGCGCAAGGCCGGTGTGGAGGACCGCCCAGAGGATGCTGTGGTGGATAAGAAGAAGGCTGATGCAGCTGAAATGTATGATGCATTTGACATGCGTGTGGACAGGCACTGGTCTGAGAAGGCACTTGAGGAGATGACCGAGCGGGATTGGCGTATTTTCCGTGAGGACTTCAATATCTCCTACAAGGGCTCTCGCATACCCCGGCCGATGCGCAAATGGACTGAGAGCAAGCTTGGGACTGAGCTGCTTCGTGCCATTGACAAGGCTGGCTATGAAAAACCATCACCAATCCAGATGGCTGCAATTCCACTTGGTCTACAGCAGCGGGATGTTATTGGTATTGCTGAGACTGGTTCTGGTAAGACTGCGGCTTTTGTACTCCCCATGCTGTCATACATTACCCGACTGCCGCCCATAAGTGAGGAGAATGAGGCTGAGGGTCCTTATGCTGTTGTCATGGCACCTACTCGTGAGCTTGCTCAGCAAATTGAGGAAGAGACCGTTAAATTTGCAACCTATCTCGGCATTAAAGTTGTCTCAATTGTTGGTGGTCAGTCAATTGAGGAGCAGGGTTTCAAGATTAGGCAGGGCTGTGAGATTGTAATTGCTACACCAGGTCGGCTTCTTGATTGCTTGGAAAGGAGGTATGCTGTGCTCAACCAGTGCAACTATGTCGTGCTTGATGAGGCTGATAGGATGATTGATATGGGCTTTGAGCCACAAGTTGTTGGTGTCCTTGATGCAATGCCATCAAGTAACTTGAAACCTGAGAATGAGGATGAGGAACTTGATGAGAAGAGGATTTACAGGACTACTTATATGTTTAGTGCCACCATGCCACCTGCTGTAGAGCGTCTTGCTAGAAAGTATCTCCGGAACCCAGTTGTGGTGACAATTGGTACAGCTGGCAAGGCCACTGATCTGATCACCCAGAATGTTATTATGGTGAAGGAGCAGGAGAAGATGTCACGGCTCCAGAAGATACTCACAGATCTCGGAGACAAGACTGCCATTGTGTTCTGCAATACTAAGAAAACAGCGGACATGCGTGCTAAGGATCTGGACAAGGCAGGCTTCCGTGTCACAACCCTACATGGAGGGAAGTCACAAGACCAAAGAGAGATCAGCCTTGATGGATTTAGAAACCGGCGGTTCAATGTTCTTGTGGCTACTGATGTTGCAGGGCGTGGTATTGATATTCCTGACGTTGCACATGTGATTAACTATGAGATGCCTAGTTCAATTGACACATACACACATCGCATTGGAAGAACAGGACGTGCTGGAAAGAAGGGAGTAGCAACTTCATTTTTAACACTGGAGAACACCGATATTTTCTTTGATCTGAAACAGATGCTCATTCAGAGCAACAGCCCTGTGCCACCTGAACTTGCAAGGCACGAGGCATCAAAATTTAAACCAGGCTCAATTCCTGATAGACCTCCAAGGCGAAACGACACAGTCTTTGCAAATCACTGAAGCAACCTAAGGCAGTAGCGGCTGAAGATCTTTCGGACTTGTGAACGCAGTTTCTACTAGAAAGAGAGGGATCTAGATTAGCACTCGAGAGGTACAGAGTCTATGGTGATTGGAGTTATTTTAATTCATGTTTGAAAACTGGCTTTATGCTGTCATAACTTCAGTGTCCTGGTAATGATTTACCTGTGGACGTGTGTACCCTGTCATAATCTTTTGCTATCACACAAGCTTTTAACATGGCTGGATTTTAGTATTCCTTGTATATTTTATAAATGCTTTTGTTACATTTAGGTAACATGCTTCAGAGTTGTTCTTTTATCATTTTTTTGCAGAGAGCATATTATCTGATCTTTATTGTGGAGTTGCATCGCCTGTGGTTCATGTTCATTTAAGTACAAAGAGGTGCTAAGTTAGTTTATTATTACATTTTATCTTCCTGCTATGAGATTCACTGATCAATTTTATAGCTCTCTTCATTTTACTGTGTGCGTTCAGAATAATATGGTGAAGTGCAGCGCATTGTACTTCTGAGCCTAGGTACCATCGATTTTGTTGACCCTAAAGCTAGTTGAACTGTTAGTGTTGTGGATTATTCTGGCTATGGTAGAATTTGAGCAAAAACAGACATGATTGTGCGTGTCTAGGGTGTATTGATTAATTTGATTATGCCAAATAAGTTTTGTTATACCAAATAAGTGCTCATGTAGAATAATGTAATATGATATTTGTAGATGATATGAAATGCTAACATAGTATATAATTGTGTTAGGGAGTGTCTTGTGCTTTTCTGTTTGATTATATATGTTGGCCATATGCTTGTACACAAGATTAGTTCTGAACATCCATCTTACCTGTGGTGTTGCATTGGTTAACAAGATGATATCCACTGCGTAAAGTTTTTATTAAAGTGAGCTTTCAGATTTTAACAAAGAATGGCATGCTTTTTAGGTACCCAGGCATTTCCCTAGTTTTTTAATTGCAGTGGTAATTTACCGAGCCACGAAGAAAACACATGCTATGAAATAATTCTTTTCACTTGCTATTTGCTTCGTTTGGATCCTCGTCATTACAAGTTTAAGCCGTGGTAGTACCGTCTGAATAATCTTGAGTCAATGAAGTATGCTAAACTGTTTTTGGGATAAAAGTATGCTCGGACCAGATGGGGTGTAGGATCCAGGTAAGCGGTAAGTATGGGCCTATTTTATTTGAGCTGTGTCATTGTTACTTTGCTGTTCTTGTTTTTTCATTTATTGTAACCTTCATCTCAGTAGTTTGCGATGTCTTCCATTTTGACCTATCGCAATTGAACGTAGTCTCTAGTTGCCACTAATTTATATTCTAATTTGCCTTTCATTTGTTTAAATATATAGAGATCGTAGTGGTTTTTTAAGCTCCTTTTTTTAAAAAGTGCGGGTATTCTTTTTTTCCAATGCTTGAAACTGTAAACAAATTGTTCAGAAAGGGTTCACTCTATCTGGCATGTTACCGAATATATCGTTTGTCATCGAGTGAGGAATGTTGCCGAGGTTTGCTTCTCTGGACTGGTGAACGCAGGAGCAGAGGAGGTGACCGCAGCAGGGACATATTTGGTTGTTGCGTTGTGCTGCGGGGCTGCGACTAATGTCACCTGTTGGGGAAATAGAAAAACTTGCTGATAGGAATACTCCAGAGCCAGTTGTTAATGTCACCTTTTCCCTGCTCGGTGATAGGGCATCGTAGTCTCGAGTTCTCGACCGTGCCGGAACAAGCACATCATCTTGCCGTGGTCGAGGCGTCGAGCTGCGCAAGGCGCCGACCGAATTCCGCGTCCTGACAAGGGACCCGACGGACTGGGATGAAGGGGTTTGTCCAGGACCTATCTGATCCAGCCGCTCTCTCAAGCTTGTCTGCTTGTGTACCCGTGTACATACGGGAAATGTACTACTTGTAGAGCGTGCAATTGCATTGCGTTAACGCTGGTTCGGGCTTGAGCACATCACAGTTCAAGGCTTCAGGCCTGTTCTTTCTCGGTGCCTTGCTTTGAGTGACTGTGTCGTGCTTCTTGCTCTTGGATCAGAACGTACCCGGCCAAGACAAACAGATAACGGGATGTAGATAAGCCTTGATGCACTCGTGCCCGTATATGTGTGGGGAAAACAAGATAAGCCTTTATGCACTCGTGCCCGTGTATGTGTGGCCACATTTCACTGCAGGTACACACCCAGAACCGACCGAAAATCTCAAGAGACATACGAGTCGGCAAATATCGACACCGTCGCATCATCCTAGCTGCCTTACCCAAAAAACTATCACCATGGCCACGTTCCTGGGCAGCTCGCCGGCGTTCCTCGCCCGCCCCATCGCCAAGCCACACAGCGTCTCCTGCGCGCAGGCCCCGCGCCCACCCAGCGCCCAGAACCAGCCGCCACCCGGCGAGCAGCCGCAGCAATCCGCGCAGGCGCAGCCGCAGCAAGCGGCGGCTCCGGCGAGGCCGAAGCGCGCGGGCGGCGCGGACTCCACCGACTGGGTGGCCTCGTCCCTGACGCGGCGGTTCGGGATCGGCGCCGGGCTGGCGTGGGCCGGGTTCCTGGCCGTCGGCGTCGTGTCCGAGCAGCTCAAGACCCGCTTCGAGGTCGCCCAGCAGCAGGCCAACACCAAGTCAGTGCCCGTGTTCTCCATCGATTCGGTTACAGAGACCCGCCATTTTTTTTTATCCCCAGTGCCTGACACGGTTGCTGCTCTTCGCAGGGACGTGGAGCAGGAGCAGGAGGTGGTGCTCCCGAACGGGATCCGGTACTACGAGATGCGCGTGGGCGGCGGCGACGTGCCACGGCCAGGGGACCTGGTGGTGATCGACCTGCAGGGACGGGTGTCCAACAGCGGGGAGGCGTTCGTGGACACGTTCGGGGAGGGGAAGCGGCCGCTGGCGCTGGTGATGGGGTCACGGCCCTACACGAGGGGCATGTGCGACGGCATCGAGTACGTGCTGCGCTCCATGAGGGCCGGAGGCAAGCGGCGGGTGGTCGTCCCGCCGGGGCTCGGCTTCGGCGACGACGGCGCGGACTTCGGGGAGGAGCACGTGCAGATACCGCCCGGTGCCACGCTCGAGTACGTCGTGCAGGTCGACAAGGTGTCCATCGCGCCGGCGTGAGACACCCACCACTGAGGTCCCCGTGTCCCGCCCCCACAGTAGATATATCACAGTTCTGTTCTGTTCTGTGTTGCCATGGAGACGACGAGTCTCGCCTCGATTTGCGCCGCACCAGTCCTTGCGTGCGAGCTCGCACATTGTTATCTCGTTCAGTGAACTCTTTCGGGAGAGTTTTGCTTATCTGAAACATTTTCGTTCCTTCCTGTCTTGACAAGGGTTTTTTTTTTTAAACGAACCGGCAGGAGAGCTGCCAATTATATTAAACAGAAGATAGCCCCATATTGGGAAAAACTTTACAGAGAAAGTGCCACAAGGAAAAGAAAAACGCCCTCTGGAAACAACTATCATATAGACACTGGTTTAGTATGTTAGCACCGGCTAGTTAGTGTGCAAAGGTGCTTCGCCCCTGCCATCGTCCTTGTTGCCTGGTTTTTTCTTGTTAGTCTTGACACGGTTGCTGCACCGGCTAGTTAGTCTTGACAAGTTTTCCTTGTTGCCTGGTTTTTTCTTCCTTTTTGGTGGTTCGAATCGACCTAAAAGCCTAATGCAAGCCAGTATGTCCTCAAAGGTACAAGCTCAGGCGTACTGACATGAGAATGACACTGCCAAATTGGGATATTCACTACTTGCTCAACAGTTCAATTAGTAATTTAGAAGATCCACATTATATGATAATCTGCTTATCTGCACATGGAGGTGCGGGGGGAGAGAAAATAAAATCTTAACTGTTACCCACCAAGACAAATGTTTCTGAGCCTCATGAGTGATAAATAAGGATAAGATTCAGTGTAATCCCTTGGAACCGAAGGGGAAATATTTGCCCCGTACACAATAACAACTAAATTTAGGTCTGACCCGCCAATGGGTTCACTCTAGTTCTGTCAAAGACAAAAAGAATGCATGAATAGACTGCAGGAATGTGCTATACACGTTTGTCACTGAAGACAAGCAGAACAATTTGGCATGCTTCACTCAACTGATAGGATCACCTCCAGGGCCAGGATTGTAGAGGGGGAGCTCAAGGAGGAAGGCAGCCTTGAACCATGCAGGCAGGGCTCCATAAACGGCAGGTGGCAATGGGATAAGGGGGCTGCAGAGACAGAGAACAATCAACACGTGCATTAGTTAATCTGTGCTGCTGAAAACCAGTGGTTTGGACTCTGGAGAGTGATTTGTGTCAACCTTGTAGTGTTCTTGTATACACGGTATTCCTCCAGTTGTCCATAACGCTTATCAGCAGATGACTTTACAATAGAAATATGAAGAATGAAAGGCGTTAACACATTGCCAGCACTTAAGTTATGTCTTTGAACGCACGGAAACAGTTGCAAACCTCAAGGAGTGGGATTCCACTAACGAAAAGAAGCAGAAGTGTCAAGAATATAGGTCCAAGAATCACAAGCCATTCAGCGCCTGAGAGAACTGGGGCCGATGCTACAAATATTCCCCACCAAAGGAATATCTGCAACAAATTCAAATTCAATTGTTATACAGATGTCGGTCAATTTTCAAAATTGATATCCATGTGTGTAAATAAAACTAATCAGTATCACAAAAGTTGCATGTAGAACATCCTTAGCTTGCAACAAACCTTTTAGCATGTAAACAATAATATGTGTTGAGATAACTACATGAAATTAATACCGACAAGTAGCTATGCAAGGACAGCAAATTTTCTTTGTGGCCAATATCAGTACTAAACTTAATGAACTGGAGTATTCAAGGGCAGCGAGTATACTTCCAAAGTCCCACATTACACCATTTTCCCCTATTACTTGGAGAATTCTTGAACGCAAGCTTCTGCTGATCAGCTGTTGCTTCTATGCATATCCCAACGAACCACATTATCCAACCAATTATATCCCTGGCTTCAATCGAGGGGTTTCTGTCACTTGCATTCACAACAGTGACAGGCAAGCTAACAGACCAAACCCAGACAGCCTGCCCAAACGGGGAAAACGGCCTGGTGAGTTTTCTTGAGAAAAGGCACAATCAGATCTAATAGCAGAACACAAGTAGCAAAAGGTACCTGGAAAGTCCAGAAAAAGGCTAATTTTCCCAAATTATCACGCATTTTATCAAACCTACGGTCCTCGCCCCATTGCAAAATCCTGGACATTAGTAGGAAAGAGAAGAATTAGCAATTTATTGAGAAACATTGACATGTTTTGTTCATGCATCATGCTAATGATTATTTGTCATGTACTCATGTATCAGCATACCTCATCAATAAAAACAGTCCTAGGCGAAGGCCCCAGATTGTGACAAGAACCGTCAGCACAATCTGAAATAAATCAAGATTATTTCTACAAAGGATATCACAAATAAACTAATAGCTACAGTGTCAGAGCAGAGAGCACATTATCCTTTTGTTCCATTTTCTTCTAAAAAACAAAGCTATTTTCCATACTTTATACTCATCTCTTTCCCAGCATATTCTTTTTATGGATTTTACAGGAAACAAAACATGCATATATTGCCTTTCCTACGAAGTTAGTTGGGAGTTGGCATAGATTATTTCAACTGTTTGCTCCACAACAAAAAAAGACAATGCAGCATAAAAAAAAAGAGGCACCAGTAGCTCTGATGAATTCAGGGCCACTTTCCCCCGGTGAGCCAACCTGACTATGTTTACATTGAAGTGAACAGATTTACCATGAACAACTACTTACCTGACGGAAATGCCATGCTCCCTTCAACACTAGTGTTAGGATGGCGATTATGACAAAATTTGTACTGCCTGGAAAGAGGAACATAAATCATTGTGGGAGAAAAATACAGCAAAGCTGATGTTACATAGAACTTATATAAGCTTAGAGGCCGGCACAGAGGTAACCTAGTTTATCAGATAGATCGTCCAGAAGGCAAGGTTGTGTTATAAAAAATAAAGGACCAGTTGCATGTAACTATAGTTCAGAGGGGATTATTATATGTTGGTGATCCCCAAAATGAGGCGGCAGTTGTTGGATTGTTGGAGCAACAGAGGCCACACAAACTGTCAATAAGACAATAACCAATCTTCCTAGCGGGCATCCAAATTGAACTCCCAAAGGAAAAGTAATAACAATGAAAAAAAATACCCAGCATTAGCAAATTAGAATTAAAGAAGTAAATTCAGGTTCCCCACAGGAGTTCTGCAAGCAATTGCACCTTACTAGTGCTAAGGACAGCTATGGCAAAATCCATTCCAGGCTCAATTGGGCGAGAACTAGGTAACAACCTGCGAAATCAGTGACCTTGTCGAATCGGAGGAGAGCAGTGATGATGAAGAACAGCAGCTGGTACCCCACCTACACGCATCACCGAGAAGGAACGAGAGGGGGTCAACAAAACATCAGAATTTGCTCAAGGGAGAAGAGAGGGATGGAGCGAGGGTAGAGTGGGGGGGGGGGGGGGCTGGGGCTTACGGTGACGATGGCCGTGAGAGCCAGGAAGTGCGAATCCAACACCGTTCCCATGGCCACGCGGCCGCGAATTCCGTTTCTCCTCGAACTCGAAACCCCTCGACGCTGCTCGTGGTAATGGATGAGTGCTAATCGCACGGGGAGAGCTGTAGAGAGCGAGTATTTAGCGTTGGTTTGGTCGACGAAAGATGCGGCGGAGGCCAGTTGGAGTCATCCCCCACAGCCCCTGGCGCGCTTGTGGCCAGGGTTGAGACAGGGAGGCTGGTGTTGGACTGGACCAGCCTGCCTGTGCGACTGGGGCGAATACTTGCGAGGCGGGCTATGCAAATGCTTGGCCCAAAGCGAAAAGCGCGGGGAGGAAGAAGGAAAGGAGCTTGGGGTTCCACAGAGCAGAGCAACTGAAAAGTGCGTCAGCCAACACAACCAAGTTTGAATTGTTCAAATTTGAATCTTCCTCACTTTGACGTTGGTACACCCCCCATTACATCTCGTTATATCCCACCCCATTGACGTTGGTACTGACGTGCTCCGTAGAGTCCATTTGCGCAACATATTCCAGGGCAACAGCCCACCAAACAAGTTCCGATGCAAAATCCAGATATCATTCATATCTATCTCACACACTCTCTCCTTTCCTTCTTCTGGCATAGTCACCCGCGCCCGCCCGATCACAACCTTCATCACCCGTCCAGGAGCTAATCCATTTGCGTCATTTGCCCCCGCCATCCGCCATCTCCACAGCCCACCGAAGCAGGGGCGGATCTCCCTCCTACTGTCCAAATTGCCGTGGAGCCCCAGCCCCCTTCAGCCTTTGGTGGCGAAGTCTTCCACCGCCTGGCTCTAGCGGCATACCTACCGTCTCTTCGGCCTCGACGGCCGAACGATTGATGAACTCCAATCCCAAACCCAACTCTAACTTGACATCATCGTCTCCATTCAAGGCTATTGATGCATATTCAAGATTTCAATTGGTCGATGAAGAGTAAATTTGAAACAATAATACAATGGGACACACATATGACATATACCGTCGACAAATATGTAGTGCGGATATACTACTGAACATGGAAGTGGAAGAATCAACAGGCGATAGAAGCCTGAAGATTATAGAAATTACATGGCATGCTCGATAACAGATAGGCGCAAGCTGCGACGAACCCTCAGCCGTCGGATCACCCCGTTACCTAGACCTAATGGCAGTCCAGTGCCGACACGACTCACATTGCTTATGCAGCGAAGCAAACGGACTCGAACGGATAACGAATTGCGTTCACGGCTGCGAGTACACCGGCGTGACCCAGAAGCACGGCGGCTTGTACCCGTCCGCGGTCGGGAGCGTCTCGACGACCTCGATCCGCTTGTGCTTGCCGGCGAGGCTGTACGCCCACACCCGCGTCTCCCCGGCGAGGTCCACGGCGAAGTACACCGTGTTGGCCCGCAGCGCGGGGCACTCCGCGGTGGACGCGGCCACGGCGCCCGTCGCGTCCACGAGCACCGCGGCGTCGCCGATGTCCTCCGTCTCCTCCCACGTCTCGCTGCACTCGTCCAGCACGCGCACCACGAACCCCTCCCCGCCGGCCGCCGCCACGGGGCGGAGCAGCTCCACCTGCATCAGCTCGCCGCGGGGGGGCTCCACCAGGAAGCTGCGCTCCACGTACGCGCTCGGGCGGCGCGTCACGGAGGGGATGATCTCGGGGGACGCCGACCCCAGCCCGTGGAGCTCCGGGAACACGTACATCATCCCGTAGCGCGTGTTGGCGTAGAGCTGGCCGCGGTGGACGACAACGTCGACGACGGCGGGGATGCTGGTCGGCGCCACGGACTTCCACGCGCGGTCGCCCGGCCGCGCCGTGGCCCACTGGTTGCGCTGGTTCTTCTGCCGCAAGATGGCGAGGACCATGACCCCGCCGCCAGGGGGTGGGCGCCACGGACTTCCACGCGCGGTCGCCCGGCCGCGCCGTGGCCCACTGGTTGCGCTGGTTCTTCTGCCGCAAGATGGCGAGGACCATGACCCCGCCGCCAGGGGGTGGGCACCGGGACGGCCTTCTGGATCAGAACGTTCACGGCGGAGACGCCACCGCCGTGGTGCTGGACCTGGAGGCCCTCGACGCTGGCGACGAGCGGGAGGGTGGAGACGGGCGGGAGCGGCCTGCGCCCGCCGGTGACGAGGTCAAGCAGGTGCATCTCCCCGCGGTCGTCGGCGGCCACGATGGCGCCGCGCGCGGAGCCGAGGGGCACGAACCGGCGCGAGGTCACGCGGCCGAGGCGGGCCGGGAGGGTTGCCACGGCCCACGGGCACCTCGCGGTCGCGGCACACGATCAGGCGCCCTTGGTCGTGGTCCGCGGCCACGTCGGTGGGGAGCAGCAGCCAGGGGCGGTCGGGGCGCGGCTGGCCGCGGCGGGCGGTGAAGGCGGCGGCGGCGGCGCGCCAGGAGGCGCAGACGGCGCGGAAGCGGAGGAGGTCGAGGGACGGGAGGCGCACGACGACGAGGTCGAGCAGGTCCCCGTGGAGGCTGGTCCAGTCCGCCATGGCGATCGCGCCGTGACGCCCGGAGCGGAAAGGTGGGGGGATTATATTGGGGGATCGCGGCGAGGGGCGGCGGAGGAGAGACGGTCGCGGGGCCGCAGCCGATTTTGGGATAAAAGACGCTCCGTTTCGGGGGGTTGCTTACTTCTCACGCGCGTTAATTGGGGGTGGTTTGGTTGTTTTTAGCGTACTTCCTAAGCTAGTCGTTTGGGCCGAGTATGTTCCGCACCGGGCCGTCAGGGATTTTAGCCCGCTTGCTCAAACTACAAATGGGCCATTTTGGGAAGTCCATTGAGTATGGATGGGCTAGAATAAACTTGTGTGGACTTTTCAGTTAGGTCCATAGCACCATGGCGCTAAAGTTTGACTCTTTTTCTTCTGATGGCTGAAGTTGTTTCTTCTGATGGCTGAAGTTGAATGAGATGCTGATAAAAAACGATGGTGATCCTCAGGTTGATGCTGATTGCTGGTGCGTGTAATGCGTATATTGGAGTAACCAACCATTTCTAAAGTTGGTTCACTTATGTGTCCATTACATGAGGATCACAACTCTATATATAATCTATGAAAAATCATTACTAATAGTGACAATATTTTTGCACTTTGCAGAAGAAAATGAGTGAGAGTAGTATGGGGAACATTCAGTTCACTGTTCAGTAAACGTCAACGATGCATCCAATTCAGGCTTCAGCCTGGCTGCTCTGCTCAGGCTATTGGCCACCTCAGATGATTGCAACCGTCGTCGATACGCCAGCATTTTGGCGCCTGTCAGCTCTGAATCAGCAGCTGCTCTGGAAGACTGGAACGGCCGAACGGCAATGAGGTGAGGACAGGACCAAAGAACTGTTGTTTACTATCCAATCGAGTTACTTAACGCGATTGGACGTTTTGATCAAGGGGCCCTTTGCCTTTGATCAATCATAATGGGCCCTTACGCAGCATCTGAATTTGATTATATGGATGGACATTGTTTTGTTTCATTGTTTGGGACTTGCTTGTGCCATTGTTTATTGTGGCGTCTCGAGACTTGATCAGTGATCACCGCGCAGCAAGCGAAAGCAGAACTGCACCGGCTCCTCCACCAGTCATCCCTCCTCCTTGGAGAGCACTACCTCCCCTTCGCCTTCGCGCTCCGCCATGCCGCTGGCCGGTAGCCTCACAGCTGAGCAGCTCAGCTTCTTCCACGCCAACGGTGAGCGCGATCTCCCCATTTTAGCTCGATCTCTCACTCCCTGCAGCGGGAGACGAAGTGATCGGGCTGGTCCGCTGGTGTGCAGCGCAGCTAGCGCCCGTTACTGAAGTCCTAGATCGAAACTCCAAAGCCTAATCTTGTCCGAGATCTCGTGGGTTTTTCCAGGTTACCTCGTGCTGGAGTCCTTCTCGAGCGACGAGGATGTGCGGGCGCTGCGGGACCGCATGGCTGAGCTCGTCGCCGGATCCTTCGATCTCCATGTCTTTGATCATCTCAAATCTGGGATTATTTTCTTTCTTGGGCAAATTAAAAAAATATCTTGCTCCTTTATAGCTTAGTAGAGTTATTTTTTTCCTTAGGAAATTTATTAAAAAGATGTCTTGCTCCTTTTTAGATTGGTCAAGTCAATTCTTTCCTTAGGCAATTTTTTTTAGCGTTTCCTTAGGCAAACGATATGTTTGTTCCTTCTTGGATTTGTCAAGTTTCTTTAGGCGTGCAGAGCCTATTTCCATGACACGCAAAGGTGTAACAATTGTTAATTGCCCGTCACAAGGAGCATGAAACTTTCAAAATGTACACAATTTTGCCAACTTCTTTGTTAGTAAGGCGATTGTGCAAAATAATTAATTTGTTGGTACTTCATTAATACATGACTAGTCAAATATATTTTTTCTTAGCTTAAAAATAAGTTTTTCTTATTGCAGCGAATGGCAATGGATGACTACTTCTTTAAGAGCGGAGAAAATATCTCATTCTCTACGATGGTATCTTATTTATTTTCTACTGACATCTAGGGATAAATCACATAGTTCATCTTTTTACTATAATTTTGGTAGCATTTCATGTTATGTTTTGACTATGAACTACTATCTTTTAGTTACTTGGATATAAAAGAGAACACACATTCTTATAATACTTCTTTGTTTAGTACCCATGTGTTGCTACCTCTAAAATTGCTATATCACTTCTCAAGATTGACTTGAATGATTATTTTTTTCTATTTTATCTATTTTTTGTTGTTTTGTCAAGAAGAATGGTTACATTTTGGGTAGTTCCATGGCCTTACTTTCGTATTAATTCACTCATAGATAAAGCATTTGGAGACGATGGATGCTTGAAGCTGGCAAAGGAACTTTCAGTTAGATTTGTTGGCCACGGTACGTAAATATTGAATCACGTCTAGTAATTAAACATTCAACCTACTTGACTATTTATCTATTGGTCTTACTAATAGTATCACCATATTAAGGTCTCGGGGGCTCAAGGTAATCGTTACGCTATATGAATATCTGTATTTTCTTACAATTTCCATTTCGCAGTCTTTGTACTCCTCTAGCTTCTCTCTATTAAAAAGTGTTAGTTACAATGGACGAGTGGCATCCTGATTTAATGTTAATGTTATACATCTGGGCAATGTTTATAGGAGATGAGGAGGAAAATGACTATAGTGTGCATAGCTTTAGAATTGCTTATAGAATATGATTACTTGTATCTTCAAGCTGCTAATAAGGTCTTAAGCTATCTATATGATAAGTATAAACTCAACATTACATGAAACTGGAAGACATCCAATCATCACCATTTTATTTGCCATGCAGCGTTACATGAGCATGATCTAGTGTTCAAAACGTTTTCTTCCTCGGAGAGCATTTCAAGCATATTCTCTTCTTTGGATTACAAGAAACCTTCAATTATTCAATCTAAATACATGTTTAAGGTAGACTTTTGCATATCCTGATTCCTTATTGAGACATGCTCTCCAACTTATTTTTCTCCCTTAGTGAGGTTTTTTTTGTTGTTGTTTGTAGCAACCACATATTGGTGCTAGGGTAATACCACACCAAGATAATACATTCCTACACACGGAACCTCCATCATGCATAGCGTTGTGGCTTGCACTTGAAGATGCAACAATCAACAATGGTTGCCTATGGGCAATTCCAGGATCACAAAAATGTACCTTTTGTGTCTACCTTACGCTAAAAAATTTGTTCTCAAAGTGCAGATCATGTGAAACTTTTTTCTATATTTTCTTGCATTAGATGGTCTGAAAACACGAATGATCAAAGATGATAATGGTTTTTATTTTGATCGTCCTACCCCATCCTATGATCACAACGAATTTGTGCCGTTGGAAGCAAAATCGGGGGGTTTAGTGGTTATACATGGAGATCTTGTACATAAAAGGTGAAATGACAATTTTTATATCACACTCGTTTACTAGTTATGATTTATCTATTTATTTTTCTATGTAGTAACTTGTTTTAATTATCTTATTTTCTATAGCCTAGAGAATCTTTCTCCAACGTCAAGACATGCATTTGTCTGGCATGTAGTTGAAACCGAAGGATGTGAATGGTCCAAGGGAAACTGGTCAGTTCATGATGAGATATTTTGAGAAACTGGTCAGTTCATGATGAGATATTTTGAGATGGGTCCAATTATATTACTTTAGATTTATACGTTTGTTTTGTTTTAGAAAATCTTGGGATAAATAATTGTGCAACCACAAGAAAAATCTTATATACTAATCGAAACATATTTTCATGCTTGCGTTGGATATGACATGCACTAGTTTCTTTTGCAAAATTAGTTGTATGATACTTTCATAGCAAATGAATTGATATGAGCGCTCTAACTATTCGAATACTTGTAAAAGAATGGAAAACATCGTATCAAATTAGTAAAGTTATTTTTTTCTTATTAGGGTTAGGGATGTTGCAAATTTAATCACTACCCCCATATAATGAAATATATCTATGGCAGTTTGTAGATTGGTTAAAATTAGTTCTCTTATTATCTAAAAATTGAATGTACAGTCTTGGTGGAATGATGATGCATGTAACACATTTTATCATCCACAATCAGAGGTTGTTAAACAATGAGAAATGTTTTGTTATCATTAACCGCTTGACTTTACTCATTCTCCAAACAAGCTTTTTCTCATGCTTATATCATTGTATTCTCAGGATACAAAGGAAAAATGCTCCCGAAGCACTCTATGTTTCTTAGCTAAATGCACAGTGTGGCTATAGAAAGGGACTTCTAGGCTCCTAGCAAGCAAGCTACAATTATGATTGTAGTTAAATAATCCTTGTTGCAATAAATTTGGAAAATATTTCTGAGCAATTTTGATTCTCCACTCAAATGTAAACCTTTGTAAACACTCCTCTTAATTAGATATCAATATATCATGATTATTTAATCCGCATAGGTGGTTACTACTTTGCTAAAAACTAGTGCATGTGTGGAACTATGGACAATAGAAATACACATAGGTTGTGCTTGGTTGGACGCACTATTTAATCCACATTTGGGATAGTTTGAGATGAATGGCAATCTTAGTGTTTTGTTAGATGAATAATACCAAGTCATCTAGACGAAGAAGTAAAGTGCTTAGTTGGTCCTCAAACTTGTCTGATTATGTCACTGACCATGGGATTACACCAATCAAAGTGATACGGGAGTATCCCTTTTAGAGATTCGGTTAGGGGTGTACCATATGTGAGAATTCTCTTGCTCGCTAGTGGAGATAGTGCACATGGACCTTTTATAGCCTAATTTTACCTCTTTTGACACCCCAGCCCAAAGACCTATTGGGCTAAAATAGGCATACACATGTGTGTGCAAGGTGCTAGGTATAACAACTTTAATCCCATATTGCTTAGGCACGGTGAGCTAGACCAACTTAAATATGTTGTTATATGAAGCTAGTTAACTCCACTTGCAACCTTTTGTGTGGAGCAAGGACGAAAATGCAACAAGATAGTTAATTAGTAGTTGTTGTCCATTCAACATGTTGAGTGACTTTAGTCGTTCTCCTGGGCCATGTTGTTACATTTGGTAATCAGAGCAGGCTCTCACAATGTCACGGGCGCGTGCGGGTCAGTCTCACCATGGGCTAAAGGGCGAAAGTCAGTCCCTCTTTCTTCTGATGGCTGAAGTCAGCATTTTTTTCTTTTGATAACTGAATTTGAATGTCTTTTTTTGCTGGGCAGCCATGGCCGTAGTGGTGAATAGGATAAAACACGATGCTGATCCTCAAGTTGATGCGTGTAATGCGTATATTGTACGGAGTAATCAACAACTTCTAAGTTGGTTCACTTAAGTGTCGATGGCGAATCAATGCTTCTCATTAACATGAGGACCCCACTCTAGCTGGCGTTTGGATTATTTGCTCAGCACTGTGTCGCCTTACCTAGCAAGGACCGGCAAGCAACGCAACTGTTTGCTTCCCTTGCCAAGTCATTTTGGAGCCTGTGGGAGCAAGATTTTGCTTGCTTTTGAGAGAGAGCAAAATCGGCTCTTAGAAAATGAGGTAAAAATGTGGGCAACACATTAGTGCACTGTTCAGTATACATCAACACTGCATGTAATTCAGCCTGACTGCTCTGCTCGGGCTAGTGGTTACCTCAGATGATTGCAACCGGACTCAAGCAGAATTGGAGAAGCAGCAGGAGGGAGTCCTCCAAACTGTGGTGGAGGCCTTCCCGACTCCGAAAGGTATTCTGCTCTGCTCGGGCTAGTGGTTACCTCAGATGATTGCAACCGGACTCAAGCAGAATTGGAGAAGCAGCAGGAGGGAGTCCTCCAAACTGTGGTGGAGGCCTTCCCGACTCCGAAAGGTATTATTTGCTCAGCACTGTGTCGCCTTACCTAGCAAGGACCGGCAAGCAACGCAACTGTTTGCTTCCCTTGCCAAGTCATTTTGGAGCCTGTGGGAGCAAGATTTTGCTTGCTTTTGAGAGAGAGCAAAATCGGCTCTTAGAAAATGAGGTAAAAATGTGGGCAACACATTAGTGCACTGTTCAGTATACATCAACACTGCATGTAATTCAGCCTGACTGCTCTGCTCGGGCTAGTGGTTACCTCAGATGATTGCAACCGGACTCAAGCAGAATTGGAGAAGCAGCAGGAGGGAGTCCTCCAAACTGTGGTGGAGGCCTTCCCGACTCCGAAAGGTATTCTGTCAGCGCAGTTTGGCGCTTGTCAAATGTGAATCAGCAGCTACTCTAGAATACTCCCTCCGTCCAGATTTAAATGCACTTCTAGAGTTTGAATAGTAACATTAATATTGAGGTGAAATTACGATATTATCCCTATATTAATAGGGGAGGGGGAGTGACAGAACAGCGAGATGTAAAGGAGGAGAAGGAAGGGATGTGATGGGATTTTTTTTTCAGGCAACATATGGTGGACATTTGTTCAAAGGACAAATGGGGCCCATGTTCACAGCATGGATCACTAGACTCCTGCACATCCGAAACCCATCTGACCTGATCACCAGAACCTATCGTTGCACTCATTTTGGGACTTTTTTTCAATGCTAGAAGTGCATTTAAATTGGGACGGAGGGAGCACTGTAGAACAACAATGGAGAGGACGAGGACAAGAAGCGAAGGACCAATGCAAACAATACTATCCTCATGCACCTCGCGCCCCTGAGACGTACACGACGGTGATCGGGCGATGCATGCATTGGATGAGGAAGAAGAGAAGGACCAAAGAAATAATGGACCCTTAACGTGATTGGACGTTTAATCGATAATAATGGACCCTCATAATATTCGCAGCATCTCAATATGATTATATGGACATTGTTTTTGTTTCATTGTTTGAGACTTGCTGGGCAATGCAAATGACTCGAATCTTTATTCTTTAGACAATGTGGTGCACGTTGATTGACCATCGGATGCAGCCACAGGACTACCACAGCCTACATAGCAGCTAGCGCCATTGTTCATTGTAGCGTTTCTCGACTTCTGAACAATTATAAGACTTGATCACCACACAGCGAGCCTCCATCGTCTCCTCAACAAGTCAACCCTCCTTGGGTACGGTACTTACTACCTCCACGGCTCCACCTCCACCACATCGCCTTTGTGCGCCGCCATGCCGCCGGCCGGTAGCCTAACAGCTGAGCAGCTCAGCTTCTTCGACACCAACGGTGAGCACAATCTCCACATTTTCGCTCGGTCTCTCACTTCCTGGCTCCCTGCAGAGGGAGACGAAGTGATGGACAGCCAGCGCCTCTACTGAAGAGATAGAAACTCCAAAACTTAATCTTGTCGGTTTTCAGGTTACCTCGTGCTGGAGCCCTTCTCGAGCGACGCGGATGTGCGGGCGCTGCGGGACCGCATGGCCGAGCTCGTCGCCGGAATCGGCGGCAGCAACACCACCGGATCCAGCGAGCATCATGTATCTGATCATCTCGATCATGGCCTTGCTTCCTCTGTTTCATCTCTCGATATATACGAAACTCTTGCGCGCGTAGAGACGTATTTGGACGCGTATTTCTTCTTAATTAAGTTTCAAGTCTTTATGGGAACGGATTTGAATGCACATTTCTTTTTTTTCAGATTGGTCGAGTTATTTTTTTCTTAGGCAAATAAAAACCATCTTGTTCCCTGTGGTTCTAAAATCTAAACATATGCTGTAGATCGCAAACTAAGTACGAGGCATGTTTAGCTTCCTGATTGGTGTCTGTTTATTCTTTTTTACTTAGGCAAATTAAAAAGGTATTCTGCTCCATTTCAGATTGGCCAGGTTATTTTTTTCCTAGGAAAATTAAAAAGGCATCTTGTTCTTGTTCTTTCTTAGATTGTTTGAGTTAATTCTTTCCTTATTAGGCGTAAACAGTTTCATATCTCCTCGAAATGCTAAGTCGTGCCAACTGTTAATTGCTATCACGCGAAGCATGGGGCTTCAAAATACATACATTTTGTCAACTTGTTTGTTACGAGGCGATGGTGCGAAGTGCTGAATTTGTTGGTACCACGACAATACATGACTCTTTTACTTTGTTTAGCTTAAAGCATTTTTTTTATGGCAGCGGATGGCAATGGATGACTACTACGAGAGCGGGGAAAATATCTCATTCTTCTATGAGGGTATCTGATTTATTTTCTACTGACTTCAAGTGATAAGTCACAAAGTCCATTGTTCTTACGATAATTTGCTAGCAGTTACATGTTATGTTTTGACTATGAAATACTATATTTTCACTTTAAGAAAAGAAGCCATTATTTTGCAACTACTTCTATGTTTAGTACACATGTGGTTTAATTTCTAGCTCTAGTGTTGTTATATGTCACTTCAATAGTAACTTAAATAATGAAATTCTTATTTTATGTCTTCTGATGTTTTCCTGGTTCAAAGTACTTTGATTTTGGGTAGTTCAATGGTCTTTGTATTACTTCACTCATAGATAAAGCATTTGGAGATGATGGATGCTTGAAGCAGCCAAAGGAACTTTCAATTAAATTAGTTGGCCATGGTAAGCACCTAAATGTTGCAATCATGTCTAGCATTGAAACCTTTAGCCTGCTTGTATTGAATATATTTATTTATTTGTCTTGGGAGTATTATCTTTATGTTAAGGTCTCGGGGCTACTTCTTAATGCTATATGAAAATGTACTTTTTTTTCTCACTCCTGTTTCCCAAGCTTTGTACTACTTGATCTAGTTTCTCCACCAAGAAGTCTTTGGTCATAATGGACAAGAGGCATCTTGTTTTATTCTTAATTAATAATGTCCTACATCTAGCCCATATTTATAGGAGATGGAAGACAAAGGCTAGCTGTAGCAGATTGATGCTCTTTTGAATGTACACCTTTAGAATTGCTTATGTTTGATATTTGTAACCTATAATCAAGAATAGGATTAAATCGGATTGCTTGTATATTTGAGATGTTCAAAATTGTTGTGTAGTCATTACTACCTTATGCTTTCAAGTCATAATTATCTCCCACATCCCACTAATGGGGTTTGGGGTCTTAAGCCATCTTTGACAAGTAGCGAATTCAGCATTACATGAAACTAGGATGTAAGAAATCCAATATTCACCATTATTTTCCATGTAGCATTGCATGAAAAAGATCTGGTGTTCAAAAAGTTTTCTTCCACGGAGAGTATCTCAAGCATACTATCTTCTTTGGGATACAAGAGACCTGCAATTATTCAATCTAGATACATCTTTAAGGTAGACTTTGCATACCTTAATTCCTTACCGGGACATATTCTCCAACATTTTAATATCCTTATTGGGTTTTGTGTTCTTTTTAGCAACCAGGTATCGGTGGTGAGGCGATACCACACCAGGATAGTGCATACCTGCACACAGAACCTCCATCATGCATTGGGTTATGGCTTGCACTTGAAGCTGCGACAATTAACAATGGTTGCCTCTGGGCAATTCCAGGATCACAAAAATGTATTTCTTTTGTGTTTAGTTTATTCTCGAAATCTTACTTTGAACATCTAGGTCATGTGAAAGTTCTTTTTTCTATATTTACCTTCATTAGATGGTTTGAAAACACGAATGATCAAAGATGAAAATGGTACTCATTTTGACCGTCCTATCCCATCCTACGATCACAATGAATTTGTGCCATTGGAAGTAAAATCAGGAGGTTTGGTGGTTATACATGGAGATCTTGTACATAAAAGGTGAAATTATGCTTTTATATCACTTCCAAGTTATGATTTTTACCTTTTTATTTTTATGAATTAATAACTTGTTTTAGCTTATTTTCCGTAGCTTTGAGAATCTTTCTCCAACATCAAGACATGCATTCGTCTGGCATGTAGTTGAAACCAAAGGATGTGAATGGTCCAAGGGAAATTGGTTAGTTCATGATGAAATTTTTGGACATGGCTCTAATTCACACATTTATGTATTATTTATTTGTTTGTTTCAGAAGATCTTGACACAACTAATTATGCAACCACAAGAAAATTGATGTGTACTAATCAAAGCCCCTATTTCATAGCTGCATTGGACATGAATGCACCATGCCCTTGTGAAATTAGATGTGTGATATTTTTCATAACAAACGAATTCATATGAGTGTTCTAGCAATTTGGTTACTTATAATAAAAAGAAAAACAAGATGGCCAAATAGTAAAACTGTTGTTTGATTATTAGGGATGCTACTGATTCAATCAATAGGCAAATTATTGAAATATATCCATGATAATAGGTAGATTAGTTAAAATTAATAAATTAGCGTTTTTATTTTGTCCAAAATGAAATGTGTAATCTAGTTATCAGTAACCTCTTAATTCCCTTATTATCCTAACAAGATTTCTTTATGTTTATGTTCTCAGGTTACAAAGGAAAACTGCCCCCGAAGCATTATATGATTCTTAGCTAAACGGACAATGTGGCTATAGAAAGGACTCCAGCAAGCAATCTATAGTGATGGCTCTAGCCACTTACTTCATTGCAATAAAACTAAAGAATGTTGCTGAGCAATTTGATTCTCTATTCAAATGTAAACTTGTGAAAACACTCCCTTAATTGCATATTGTGTCAAAGTCATTGCTTATTCCTTTCCTAGAGTTGTTGTGTGGAACCATGAACAATATAAAGACATCATGCATAGACTTCTCAAAGCTTATTCTTAGTCTAACCTGAAACACTTTTTATCTCAATTCAAAGCAAAATAAACTTCAATTGTTCTAAAATTCGGATTATAGAGCAAAGCCGAAGCTGTTTCTTGTTTCATGAATTTTGTAAGGGCGTATTTTTCAGATGGCCAATGTTTTAGCAGGAGATAATTTTTTATGGAAACTATAATGCCCTTCATAACCACACACGCGAATCAAAAGTCCATGCCTGGCAGAAAAAAAAAAGACTTCACACCGGACGATCAGATCGCTTCAGGTTGTGTTCAGTTTCCAAAGTACTTTTTAATTTCTATTCATCATCCTTCTCACATAACATGTATTCCAAAAAAAATATTTTTTTACGCATCTATATTATAAAGGATTGAATAAATTGAGAACACTTTCCACCCACAAACACACCTCTTTACCCCCTCACAACGGACCCACCTACCAGGACTGAATGGTGGCCCTAGGACGACCAAAGGGAGGGGGGAGATTGATTTGGTCGTCCTCACCCAGTTAAAAACCTCCCCTCCCACCTCCTCACTCCTAAATTTTTTTCACCAACAAATACACCCAAAAGTAAAAGTAAAATAGGAAACATCCCCCACCTCCACAACGCAAGAAAAATGGAAAGTCCCTTATCTCAACGCAAGAAAGAAATAAAAGAAATGAAACGAAATTAAAGAAGGAGCCATTAATAGGAAATAAAAGACATGCTATTAAAAGGAATAAATCTCCATGGACACCGCTGGCCCCTGATCTCTCTCCAACTAAAGAAATAAATTTCTCCATGGCCAAAATAAAAGGAATCCTCCCCTACCAAAAAAATGGCCAAGCCACCTATATATGTATCTCTCCTAGCCGCCCCTCCATCACGCCCATCGACTACTAGCATAGCACTAGCACACGCCTCACCTATACTAGCGCTAGCACACGCCTGGCCCCAATTCTCTTTAACGATCACACGGGTAGAATGGTGTATTCTGTGTTTTTTGGACTTTGGTAGAGGTTCTTGACATGGTGTATTCGAGGTGGATCTATTTGTTGTTGTTACGAGCGTTGGTTTGGTGACTAAAAAAAAAGAATTAACCTTGTTATTTTAACTTGAACTTGAATAAAAAATATATTTTTCTCATTCAAAAACTTCACGTATGCCCGCAATGGTGGGTTTGCTGACCGAAGTTGAGTAAGCAGTAAGAACAATAACAATGAGTAATGACACATTTGCCTAAAAACAGCAACAATGACACATGAACAAGAACATGAATGAACTTGCATTCTAAAGACACCAAATATTGAGTTATCCTACAAAATACCAGATTAGGCATTAAGGATACTTCAGAACTTGTTTTATTGCATATATATACTTAATATTATATATATATATATATATATATATATATATATATATAACTTAACATATGAACTCTAAATGAAAAGCAATTAATCACGGGAGTCGACTGCCTACAAAAAGGGAACCATGCTTGTTTGCTTGTTTCTTATGGGAGGTGATCCGGATACATATGAAAGGAAATAAATATAAGATATCTATCTACACTATGAAAATATATAGATTTATTTACATACTTACAATATACTCGTGATGCATGTACATACTTACAATATATATAACTTAACATATGCACTCTAAAAGAAAAGGAATTAATTAGCTGATTCGCCTCCCAAAAAAGGACCATGTTTGTTTCTTATAGGAGGTGATCCGGATGGATATGAAACGAAATAATATGAAATATGTATGTACACTACGGTAAGGTATAGATTTAGTTCTTGACGAATCACTGCTACCTTTTACGTATGATATTTATTTATTTATTCGCGCCTAACTTTCAGCTTGTGTACCCACGTAATTTCAGCTTGGTTATTTTATTTTTACCATACTATTTTATTTACACCAATTAACACTGTTTTATTTTTAATAGCACGTACGTGTCACGTGCTAAACACAACATGCCTTCAGGAACCGCCTCCAGGGCTGGCAAGGCGAAGAAGTTCCGTACCCGTCACTCTACTGTTCCGGTCAATCCTTCTCCTCTCCCCTCCGCCTCCGCTCGCCGCCATGCCGCCGGCAGGTAGCCTCACCGCCGACCAACTCAGCTTCTTCGAGACGAATGGTGAGCGCGCCGACCTATCTGTCAGGCCTATTTCCTCGATCTGCCTCTCTGCAATCGGAGCCTCGGAGGTGCGTGTACCGTATCGAAGCGGGAACCCTAACTCGTACTCGATTGGATCCAGGGTACCTCGTTATGGACTCATTCTCGAGCGCAGAGGAGGTCCGGGAGATGCGGGACCGCATGGCCGAGCTCGTCGCTGGGTTCGATGGCGCCAACACCAGCGTCTTTTCCACCAAGGACCATGTACGCCTTGATGGGGATAGTTTCGAATCCTGCCTTTCTTCCTCTGATTTCCTTCTCCTTATAACAAACTTCATTGGCGCGTAGCAAATACAGCTCTCAGAATTGCATTGCTAGATTTGAACTGTGCAAATGTTTGCTTTACAATATATGTGACATTGCAAGCTTCAAAATTGTTTTGTTGCATATCACGGTTTATAATAGTTAGCTATGTTTGCCCAGATTGGGAATAATCTGGTATGTTGTTTTTCACTGCAGCCACAGTTAAAGGATGACTATTTCTTCAAAAGCGCAGAGAATATCTCATTCTTCTTTGAGGGTATGTGATTTATTTTGCATCGGACTTGTAGGGATGGTGCTTAATTCTAACTTGTGAACTAGTAAATATTACTGTTCATAGGTTATGTAGCTTGTATTTGGTTGTTGAAAGTTTTAAAAAAAGGCTTTTCATTGTAACTATGTTGCCAAATTTGTTATTGATCTACTTCTTCCTAATAATCTTTAAAAGTTTGACCTATATACTGAAACTTGTACTAGTATATTTCACATAATTTTTTTGTACCTTTAAAATGGTTTGTCCTTACTTTTTATTTCACACTATTTACTCACAGAAAAGGCGTATGGAGATGATGGATGCTTGAAACAGGCAAAAGAACTTTCAATTAATAAAGTCGGGCATGGTAAGTATGTACATGGTGCCGTACTGCAATCAGATTCAGTGAACAATCATAATGTAACAAGTTGTTGCATTCCATTCCATTCCATTATGTTATCCTTGTTCTGAACTTAACTCTTTAGACTTGCCTTTTCTTTTTGTCGTCGTTTTCAGTTCTTGTAAAGTTGTAATCTATATGAGGTTGAATTGAACATTTATGTAGTTCAATACTTCAATTTGTTTTGTGATGCAGAGTTACAATGTTACCTCTCAGCTTTACAGCAGTTACTATCTTGCATGTTGTTAATGTATTTTGTAAGCTGTTCATAAGGAATACATGGACAATATGGCTTCTAGATTTCTAAGCTTCACCATCTTGTATGATATGCAGCATTACATGAACTTGACCCTGTGTTCAAAAAGTTTTCTTTCTCGGAGAGTGTCTCTAGATTGTTCTCTTCTCTAGGATACAAGAGACCTGCAGTTATTCAATCTATGTACATATTTAAGGTAGGTTTTGCAGGCCCTACTTTTTCTGTTGAAATGATATTCGATATATTGATTCCTTCTTTGGTATTTTCTTCTTTATAGCAACCAGGTATTGGTGGTGAGGTGGTACCGCACCAGGATAATACATTCCTTTGCACTGAACCTCGAACATGCACGGGGTTGTGGCTTGCACTTGAAGATGCAACAATTAGCAATGGTTGCCTGTGGGCAATTCCAGGATCACATAAAAGTATGTCCTTTGCCCAATTATTTTGTGCCATAAAACTTCTTTAGAAAGTAGACTGTCTAAATTTTTTTTTGTTATCTTCAATTTCTTTTACTAGAGGGACTGGTACGGCGAATGATCAGAGATGAAAATGGTACTCATTTTGATCGCCCTTCCCCATCCTATGATCAGAAAGAATTTGTGCCGCTGGAAGTAAAATCAGGGGCGTTGGTTGTTATACATGGTGATCTTATACATCAGAGGTGAAATTCTCCTTAATGTCACTACTGCTTCCTAGTTGTGATGTACTGTTTTAGCTTTTTAATAATGTGTTTTAAGTTTCTGTTGTACAGCTTTGAGAACCTTTCTCCGGCGTCAAGACATGCTTTCAGCTTACATGTAGTTGATACTGAAGGATGTGAATGGTCCAAGGATAACTGGTTAGATTTATAAGACACTATTGATTAGTGCTGCACTGCTGCTTTACAGTACTTCTTTTTTTCCATTAGTTATAGAAGGTCTTGACTTATTTTACTATCAGCAATCAGTATTGGAATTTAAAAATGCTTATATGCAAGTCTTGTTCTGTCTTCAAGCTACTGGCAACTGCATCATTTTGTTATCGGTACATTGTAGGATTAGTTTGCACTTTGCAGTAACCCAAAACATATTAGCACTTAGGTTGTTTGCATAGAAAATGAAATAACATATTATTTGGTACTTCCTGCCATTTGTTCATTAGGGTTGCTTCACATCTTATTATGCTGTAGATCACTAGGACTCTTGTGATAATATGTTGTTCAGTTTACAAAGATGTTGGATGAGTTGATAATACGGGTAAAAGTTTGATAGGGGGATAATTCGGTGGTGTTTTGATGGTATGGTGCACCATCTTTAAAATGAAATGTAGGCAACTTCGAGTTTCTGTGCATTGCTGAACACGTATGACTTATCCACGCGAGAATATGAATTGTATTTCCCACATTTTACTAACACGTTTTTTTATCTTTTTTCTTCAGGATACAGAGGACAACTGCCCCTGAACCGCTTTATGTATCTTAGAGAAACCAGTGCCATAAAAAAACAGATTCCCAGCAAGTGATTGGATCACTTATCTTTGTCGCAATAAAATTGGGGTATCCTAATTCGAGCCATGCTGTTTTCCTTTCACCTTGAAACATGTAAATATACTCTTCCTTGCTACTATGTTGTCATGGAGATATCACATTTAGCATACAATAAATTTCCAATTATCATTATTCTATTGAATTCTCCTTGTACTAAATGAATAGCAACACAATCTCACTTTTCAATTGATCCTAGTCCCGGGAAGGCTGGAATGCTGCTACTGTATTTGACGACGCTAGTGTGAAGACGAAGCCTTGTTAACAGTTGCCCTGCTCTTAATTTTGCTCTTCGCCATGCTATCAGGTTGGTAGGTTCGCCCATTCCTGAGCCTATGAGGCTGGAAGGCGGTACTCCCAAATCACAATATATATGTACGCAGAATGAAGCACGGTTCACACGCGACAGCGATGTGGGCAATGATCTCAGTATGAGATGGGTATCACTGTACCAGTGTGTCAGTATCACACGGATTCGCATTTCACCGGGCGCATCCCAGGTGCCATATCGAGAAACGAACAAGTTGCGCGATCTCGACATCTATACGGCAACAGTACAACTACAAAATCGCAATGCAAATCAAAGGTCCTACCATCGCACGATCCCATCAGAAGACACTGCAGACATCTACTTCCAAAGACGCGAGTTGCGCACACATATGCAGAGAGTCGAACACGGATTTGTCAAGAAATGAAAACCAGCATGACCAACCTTTAATTTCTTCTTTATACTTATTATACAGTAACACAGTGATAGTGACAGGAGATGAGCTAAAACATTAAGCAAAAAAAAAACTCCCAAAACCAACTTTTTTTTTATCTCATATATATCTTGTCGTAAGTTTTGGCCGGGCCGAGAAGAGCCACTAGAACACAAGCCGCCATGTGAGCCGACGCAGCCCGGGCCCTCGGCCAGCCGGCCAGGACGCCACCACCCTACACCACCAAGCACGCAAAAGATATACCACCCACCTACCGCGCAAACCAAGCCGTGTCGCATGTCTCCACGCCCACCGCGTGCGGTGCGCCTGGCTACGGCTTGTGCAGCACCCTGCCGGCGACGACGGCGGCCTCGATGACGACCGTGATCACGTCGATGACCTCGTCGATCATGCACTTGTTCCCCTCGAACGTTGACGTGCCCTCCCGCAGCCTCGCCAGGCAGTCCAGCAGGGCCTCGTTGCAGCCCGTGCTCAGGTAGTCCTCTGCACACACACGTACACACGCGAGCGACCATGTCGTTGAATTGAGGATCTAGGAGCAAGCTATGTATCAACTGAGCGGAATTGAGTGGATCGATCGGGTCGGTGACTGGACTGAGATGGCACGGAGTGGGGTGTGGTAATTAACGTACTCTTTGCCTGGACGCAGTTGTCGTGGTGCATGCAGCAGGCGTCCAGCGCGTCGCACGGCGCCTCGCCGGGGCAGCCGCTGTAGAGGATGCCGCAGTACTTGCCGTACCGCAGGAACGGCGCCGCTGCATGTACACATACGAACGCAATTCAGTCAGTGGCAACGCGATTACGAGGAAAAGCTATCTATGGAACATGCGGATCATGGGGGAGACGATCGATCGACGGGTTGATTGTACTAGATTTGTAGCGGTACGTACTTGTGCAGTGGTCTGACTCGCACGTACGGCTGCACGCCTGCTGCTTGCTCTGCACACGCGCGCCAATCAAAGAGCAAACAGTAGTTAACAAGAGATTCATGGCAACGCTAGCTAGCTGCTCCTAATAAACGCACACACGGATCGTGTCATCGTGTGTGTGAGTGTGTTGAGTGAGAGGCTGAGAGCTACTGCTAGTCCATGCGGTAATTCGGTCCGTGGGTACGTACCACGCCGTCGCCGGCGGACTGGATGCCGATGTCGAGCGCGACGGCGGGTGGGGCGAGGAAGACGGCCGCGCAGACGACGCCGGCCACCGCGAGCCGCCAGGAACTGCCTCGAGCCATCCTCTTCTCGCTCTCCTTTGACGACGGCCCGGGCCGGCGCGCGGCTGATGCTTACAGAGCTGAGTCTCTAGGCTGCGTCGTCCTTGGCTAATGGCGAGGCAAGGTTATCCCAACTGCGGGTGGTGGCGAACTGATTGATCCCAACGGCAGTTACAGGTCCGGCGCTGATTTTTAGAGGTGGGAGAGCCGGAGAGGAGAGACGACGGCCAGGATCGGGGGTGGAGATGGGGCAGGCGCGCGTTTGGTTGTATTCGTCCCGTGAGCGCCCCGGGGCTTGTTGGCTGGCTCACGGGCGCGCCAGTTGCCAGCACACGGCCAGGGACAAACAAGAGACGCCGCGCCGCGCGCGCCTGTGCGGTGTGTGTCTGTGCATGCACCTCCGGCGGATGCTGAGCGGAGGTGAGCCTGCGCAGAAGCAGCGGCAGTGCGATTGGGCCGCTTTGGGGATGGCCGCGGCTCCCTTCGGCGGCGGAGAACAAAACGTTTTGCTGCGTTCACGGGCTCCGGGCTTATTTTGGTTTCCCAGACGACTCAGAAGTCATGGATAAACACATGCTCCATCGATGGAGACATGGAGTAAGTCCGTCGACCTGCCATTGCTGTCACGGTGTGCGCCATGTGCGAGTGCCACGCAAGAGTTCTTCGTCTTGGTCACTGGAGCCGGGAGGGCACGATCAAGTTGCATGCTCAGAGATGGCCAAGGATGTGGATTTGTCTGATAGTGACAAGGTCTCAAAGATGCCAGATTGTTATTCTTCTGATGATTTTTAAAACTAGATAGATCAAAAGTAAGTGACTCGCAGTGGTAAAACGTGGTGTGCTACGCTCTCCCTTTTTCGCCCCCCTTTGAAACGTGTTGTTTCGTGATCTACGTAGTACTGTACCGAATCTGTTGTCGAATCTAGAAAAAAAAAAAGAAGAGCCATTTTGCTTCATGGTAAACCGGGGATCGATTTTCATTTCGAGAAAAAGGACGGACCGGAAACCATTTGAGACCATGCATTGTCATTGAATTCCTATATCATTCGAGGGACATGCATGAGAAGAGGGCCTATAGATCATTATTCACTAGCGCTCATCTCTTGAACTTTGCAGACGTGATTTGAGACAAGACAAGAACTAAAAATAGGAAGCAAAGTAATAAATGCAGTACAATGATTTGCTGGTTCAAAGCTGCAAATAGAAAGCAAATAACAGTACCATCGAGTATATAAATTAGTATGCTAAAAGCTGGAGACTTTGAAGAGTATTCGATTGAAACGATTACTCGAGGCAAATGTGATATATTGGTGAATTGGTCCCCGGGCCAAATGCGAAAGCCGGAGAATAAACAATGAACAAATTTAAGTACTTCATGGTAACAAAGAGAACATGCGTGGATATACTTGCTCACATCATATATTGCCCCACCGTACTCCAATGATGAACATGGAAACTTGATTAGCACGCTAGTGAACCATTGGCGCGAGTGAAGAAGTTAGTTGAGGCAATCAATGTCGAAGGAAAACTAATTGAAAACATAAAGAAAAAATAGAATTTGATTTATTAATTGAGACAAAAATAAAACAAGGCTTTCTTAATTAATAGAGAATTTTATGTGCTCTCTAACAAACTATATCCATTCACCTCCCCACGGTGGCACCCTCCATCACAAGCAAAAATCAACAGCACATATCCTGTACATCTCGGCTCATTCAAGCTTAATTTTTCCTTAACTATTCTATGTTACTACTCTCTTTGGTTATTTGGAGCATGTTTGGTTCCTAGCCACAAACTGCCACGCCGCAAAAGCTTTGGCATAGAAAAAAGGCACCACAAATGTGGCGAGAAATTCTACTACAAATGGACTAAGGTGTTATGGTGTATCTAAGTTTAATATTGAACCCAACAACAGCCTAAATGAGGCTTGCCAAAGGTTTGGTGTGGTGCATGATGGCGGGGCAACCAAGCACGCTCTTGGTTCCCACAATCGAAGATGATGACAAAAAGAAGGGAGGAGGGGGGGGGTGTGAAAACTTGCTAGATGAGCCATGGGGGTCAGCAACTTTGTCATGCATAAATGTTTGCAATTGACATTTGACGACAAATAGAATCCAACCACTTAAGGGCAATGAGAATGATGATTGAGTGCTGCCTCTGCTCAAGGGATTAGTAGATATATACAGATATATCTCTTTTGCTTTATTAGTAGAAAAAAAACTTTCGGTAGTGACTCGACATTAGAAAGTCGCATGCATTTTAATACTTTTAGTGAGATGTATAACATGGTTTCATCCAACTCAATTGGTTTTACATGTTACTAAAGTACCTTTTACCTTTGAGATTGGTTGCGATGTCACACATATACAAAAGAGATATCCTAATTCATCAGCGTTGTAGGCGCCTTGTATCAAGAATTTACTCTTTTATTTTTATACAGGCACAATCAGTCTAATATATATTATATAGCAATTAAATTCTTAAATAATTTTAAATGGACCTTTTCTATTTGTGCTCCTACTTCGGTATCCAGTCATGGTTTTTGTCTCATTTTTTCTTCCAATTCTATGGTTTTACCCATGTCTTTTAAAAGATCGAGTTTTCCCCTACTATGTTAAAAACTATTGGCATTGTCAACCTCCTATAAGTTTGCCTATGCGTATTTGTTCTAGTTTGCATATCTCGTAGTTTTGACATAAACCATTTAGATAATACTTTGACAAATGTGGATAACCTTACACGATTTTTCCTATTTTCTCAATTGTTTCGTTTATTCTTCTTCATCTATCATGATTAGAAAATTTGAGGTAAATGATCTCTTCACTTTTTGGAATGTGGAGGCAAAATTACTATCGGAGTTCACAACACAAGTAAAATATATTTGATTCCTATAAAAATCAGGTCCCTACTATTTGGTGCTGGATACGCCACTACATAAAAATATTTATATTATATCTCTGTCACAAGAATTCTCCGTATCTCTTGTATAAGTTAGTAATCATGAATGGACATTTTAACGCTAAGTGTATCTCGAGCTTTACTATTCACTCTACATAATGTCCAGTTCGATCTCAGTTCAACCATTTTTGTTTCTTTTCTTCGGCTCAGCATCCCCGTGGTATTTAGGTCTGGCGTGCCAAACGCCCGCGGTATTATCCATCCAGCACGCGGCCTCCTCTTCTCACACGCCGCCTCGCCTCCTCTTCTCACGCGACCTCTCTAGTCCTCTTCCACCCCCTCCTCGCCGTCCCTCGTCCTCATCTGCGCCCGTGCGGTCGCCTCAAAACCCCCGGGCGCCGCGCTAAAACCCTAGCCCCTCGAATTCCACTTCGCGCTCGCGGAGCAGACGGGTCAGCTTCCCCTTCTTCCATGGCGTCCTCAGGGGCCTCCGCCAACCTATGGGTGCTGCTCGGACTCGGCATCGCCGGGGTCCTGCTGGCGGCGCGGCGGCTGAGGCGGCCCGCGCGCCCCGACCACGGCGCCTTCATCGCCCGCCTCGAGCTCCTCCCGCCCCCGCAGCCGCCGCCGCCACAGGCGCCCCACCCGCTCACCGGTCTCTGCTTCGCCATCGCTGACGCGTAAGCTCTCGCGGCCCCGAACCCTCGTGTCTGGCTGATTCTATGTTTTAGGATCGGATTTGGATCGGTTGGAAGCTTTGTAGAACTTCATGATTGGTAATTCGATCGGTATCAATATCAGGCTGATGCTATGCGTTGTGTAATTGTTTCACTGGAATCGCTGAGCTAGAGCTGCAGAAATTCACTTGGCATGATGCATGGGATGCCATTTGTTCCAGCACATGAATATAAATAGAGCTTACCTGATGATGGGTTACCTGCCATAAAACTGTGCAGGGCCAATAGTGCAGAATGCATTAGTGTCAGTGAGGTGAAGTTTTATACGAAGCATGAGAAGGCAGTTTTGAGGCTTTCTTACCTTAGTAACAAGTCGCTTCAGTTAGGAATCCATGCATCATGAGGAGCTAGTTACCTTCTTCTTGAAATTTACCCGTTTAGCTTTTTTTCTGGCAAAAAAATGATAGCTACATCATGAAATTGGGTCGGTGAGGGGTTACAAACATCTATTGTACAGGAGGATTTAGGTCGCACAAAATTTTTTTCCCTAATAAGCGGCTCTATTTCCCTGCCTATTTCATGAAAGTTATTGCTTTCTTGTTCAATAAATTGTTGAAATCTGTTCTTGGTTACAAACATATATTGTACAGGAGGAATTAGGTTTGTGCATTTTTTTCCCCAATAAGTGACTCTAGTGCCCTGCATTTCATGAAAATTATTGCTTTCTTTGTTCATTAAACTGTTGAAATCTACTCTTGCTTACAAACATCTACTGTACAGGTGGAATTAGGTAGTACAATTTGTTTCCCAATAAACGAATCTAGTTCCCTGCATGTTTCATGAAAAATATTGCCTTTTGTGTTCAAATAAACTGTTGAATTCTTCTTATTTTTTTTTATTTTTTATGCTTTGCGTTAAGACGTGTTTCAACATGATATTTTTACATCCCAGCTTATCAAGGTCTCTGCAGTTATATGGTATTTGCTACTGTGCATTGTAGCTAGGTGATGCTATATGGATATACCTTTAAGCCATTATTTGCATAAAGATGGTCTAAAATTGGTTCAAGATGTAATTATTCATTCCTCAAACCACTTTTTGGCTGCTTGGATGTGTAGTAAGTGACATCCCCTAGTTAAGTTAGTGTGTTACTACTGACTTTAAAAAGCAGCTGTACTTTTTAAATTTGTCACCCAACAAAAAGTCAATATTATGCGTACTCATATATTGTGTGTAAATTTTGATTTCAGGACTCGTGAGTTTTGTCATGTCAAGCTGAACTGAAAAAAAAAATAATTCTGTCTATGCTAGGTTTGTATGTTATAAAAGAAGTGAGAGAGATTAATTGATTGATGTGGGGTGGATCTAATTCTGAAAAATATGCCTGAATACAAACACATGGATAGGACACCATTGAAAGGATAGCCATACACTATCCATTCTCTCTACCTGTCAATGTGCTCAGAGAAGGGTATTAGCATTCGGTATCAACTGTGACACAAAATTTAACCAAAACTAATATTTTATATTGTGTTTATTGTGATTTCAACAAAATGAACGCACATCTCAAACTTTTGTTCATTTCATGTTATGTAACAGTCTAGATGTGGTGTTACCATTTTGCAATTAAAATTTAAGCATGCAAATAGAAGATTGTGGGGTTGTTTTTCATAAAAGGACTCTACATAGAGTTTTTTAGATCAGTAGTACTAATTCCTAAGAAACAAGGCAACAAACAAAGAATTTGTAATTGTATATGTTAGTGACTATTCTTTTTGAAGTGTGACAATTGGCAAAATGGGCTTAGCTATTTTTGGTGTACCCTAGGAACTGTGTGCATTAAGAATTATTATTCCCTGCTGCAATCCCAGGACACTGTTGTATACACTATTTATCCCATTAGGTACTGTGGCTCATGCAAATGACACTTTTGGCTATATACCAAGCCATATTGGCTATATATAGCAGAGGTCCTCCCTCCTTGGGTGTTTGGTGTTTCTCCATGTCTCTCTCTCTCTACAGACATTACAGGGGTTTGGCTGCCCCATTAGATTCGCCACTCATTAGATACATTGTCATTGGGTTTGTGCAGGATTTTATGCACTAAAAATAAATGCCTGATGGAATTTTACTTAATTGATTTTCTGAATTGCATTCATCCACGTTTGTTCTTTAATTGCACCCACTACTCCCTAAAAGTGTCCGTGTTCTTAGTTTTTTTTTTTTTGAGAAAAATAATCTCGTGCTCGATCCTGATTCTTCCAAGTGGCATCATTATTGCAAAACATTGCTGCTTTTTTTTGGATGTTTTTTAATCTGTAAATGTAAATGTTTGCTACTTTGACTGCTCACGTCATGAGAAAGCTATTAAATGAAAATGGTTGCCCAATCCAGAGATGAGATTTGTTCTTTCAAAATGTTACATAAAAATATGTATGTCACGTTTTGTGGACCTGAGAAGTAATGGTTTTGTATAATTCCTTATTTACCTTGAGTATAAAATTTCCATTTATGATTTGCAGATTGCATGTCAGTGGTTATATTACAAGTTTTGGTAGTCTTGAATGGGCGAAGACACATGATGCAGATGCGCAAACATCTCCAGTGGTTTCAACTCTTGTAGATGGCGGTGCTATTTGTGTTGGGAAAACTGTTATTGATGAGATGGCATACAGGTAAAATGATTTTTCCTGGACATTTGTTTCGTGGAGCCGGATTCTCCTTCTCTCTTGCTGCTTCTTATTTTTGCATAGATATTGTAACAGCAAAAAAATGTTTTCCACATTGACTAGGATTTGTTTTTTAGCTATCATTTTTCGTGTGTTTGACTTAATGCACATTGTTTCTTCAGTATCCATGGCGAGAATAAGCATTTTGATACACCAACAAATCCTGCTGCTCCAGATCGAGTACCAGGCGGATGCTCAAGCGGATCAGCTGTTGCAGTTGCTGGTGGAATGGTTGATTTTGCCCTGGGTGAGCCTTTTTTCATCAGTTAATATTTGTAGAATTTAAGGACAGCTTGTGTGTGCAACATGGTTTCTTTATTCAAGAGACCCACAAGACAAGTGAATACCTCTATATATCAGAAGCTTGCTAGTCTTCTTGGTGTATCTTTCTTTTATCAGAAGACTTGCTTCTGAGTAACGCACTGATCTTGATATTGTGATGCTTGCAATTCCTTCATGCACGGCCCTATATGCCTCTACAACCATACTTTAATATCCCTCTCACATCACAGTCCTAAGGCATGGGCTGCAAATTATTCATTTTCGTGTAATCTCCTTAGACAAGTTTCAAACTTGGTTTTTGGCCTCAGGTGCATTTTGAGTTTGGTGCACCAATCAGTTCACACAAAATTCTAAGCTTTTTGAGTAAAGCACCTAATAATTTCAGTATGTGAAATCCTTGCCTTGTTAAGCATATTTCCACTCCCATATGAAAAATAGCATAAGTCTCACATTGCATACCTTTTTCACATATGTTTCTCAAGGATAATCTGAAAAAATCTACTCCTCAAAAAGGTCTTGCATATCCTCTCCGCTCCACTAATTACCGTGTTCATTAGTATTTCTTCTTCTTTTTTACTAGAAATGTGGGGAGTTAACCCACAGAATTATTTTTTTATTGTTCTGTATAAAAGAAATGTTTACGTGCACATTGCATGGACTGAAAATCCCCAAAAGAAAAGGGGAAAACAGACATTATTAGGGATGCCCTGCCAATCCAATAAAGCAGCCTAAGCTAGGCTTTACTCTCAACTCTAAGAGAGCTGATTCTGATTTGGAAGCAATTTTCCAAGGGCTAAGCGATGAACTGCACGGTCAAAGATGATTCTATTACAGGCAACACCAAATAGTCCTGGAAATAGAATGACGATTTCCAGAAAAGTGTGCGATCCAAACCTTTCCATACCATCTTTGAGCATTTTCATGGACACCAAGTTACAA
This sequence comes from Digitaria exilis, assembly GCA_015342445.1. NCBI lineage: Eukaryota > Viridiplantae > Streptophyta > Magnoliopsida > Poales > Poaceae > Digitaria > Digitaria exilis. The sequence goes on along the minus strand of JACEFO010002109.1, from coordinate 2,448,947 downwards.
GATATGAAAAAAAAACCTCTAGCACAAGTATTCCTCAGACTATTAAAAGTCCTTTAACTGCAAAAGAAATGGGAAGTATGAAATAAATTGTCTAGAATTATCTGGTCATCAACCACCGTTATCCATGTGTGCAGGCATCAGCATCATAGCCAGTTCGTTCCTGTCCGTTGGTTATCTGCTGTTATGTTACTCATAATATGAAATTCTGATTTGCTGTATATGCTTTGGATGATGCCACTCTGTCTGACTGTTTTCTTTTCTTCTTTCATTTTTCGGTATCGTTTCTAATAGTAATAGTAATTATTATCGGTATAAGAATGAGTAATGTACCAGGGAACCAAAACTGATGGTTTTCTTCTTTTCATCTTTGGATCTTTAGAAGTAAAACTTTATGAAAATCCTACCAGGGAACCAAAACTGATGGTAACATGCTGGTAAATATCGTACCGTCTGTTAGAGGTTATTTCATACTAGTTTTGAGCCTGTAATATACTCCCTCCATTTCCTTTGCTAAGGCGCTTTTCCTTTTTTATATATATTAGGCGTTGGTTTCTTGGGTGCAACATGCAATTAATCAAGCGGGGAATATACAAAGTGTTTTTGCATATGGAAAGGACTAACCATCGGTCCACTGCTTCTTCAAATCAGAATATCCGTTTAGCATCTTCTCTTTCTATTCCTCTACAGTCGCGCTGCATGTGTGCATGTAGAAGGAATGTAACGCGGCATGCAGCGAGTTGAAATGTAGCTGGCAGTTAATGCTGGGCACGGAATAAAAAAGTTTCTTGGTACGTGAACTGATTCACCTTGCGTCTTAGAAAACGAAATGGAGCGACTATTCTTACTTCCTATCTTTACGAAAGATCACAACATACAATAGCTGATGAAACAATGTGCAAGACCGGGGGGGGGGGGGGGCGGAGAAACTAATTACTCAAATAGAATGGAAAAAAATATTTATCGGTCATCCCAACTTGGACTGGGGAAACATGGCAGTCGGGTTTTTAGAACCTTGGTTCCTACTGAATGTTTCTGAAGTGATTTTTGATCTGCATTACATTCTTATTGCCTCTGTATGGGGCGGAGAAACTAATTACTCAAATAGAATGGAAAAAAATATTTATCGGTCATCCCAACTTGGACTGGGGAAACATGGCAGTCGGGTTTTTAGAACCTTGGTTCCTACTGAATGTTTCTGAAGTGATTTTTGATCTGCCTTACACTCTTATTGCCTCTGTATCTTGCAATGGTTTTCTTTTTTCCCATTTGACTAATGCTACTAGAGAATAACATAGAAAAAAAATGGTTTTGCAGGTATTGACTCGATTGGAGGAGTAAGGATACCAGGTGCTTATTGTGGTGTCTTGGCATTCAGGCCTTCACATGCTGTTGTTTCCAGTACTGGTGTCATTCCTGTTGCGCCTAGCCTGGATACCATAGGTATCTTTCTTGTGGTATTTGTGTGATTGGATCTTCTGAACTCTTTCTTCAGAACCATGCTCTCAATTATATTTTGAACTCCATGCATCCAATATTTTTCTTATTCTATTACAGGCTGGTTTGCAAGGGATCCAAGTGTGTTACGTCGTGTTGGGCATCTTCTTCTTAGACTTCCGTATGCTGATATTCGCCCACCTCGACATTTTTACGTAGCAGATGATTGTTTTGAACTTTCAAAGATACCTGCTAGAAGGCTTACTCAGGTGGTGACAAAATCTGTGGAGAAGCTCTTTGGAAGTATGTCTTTACTCATTACAGTTTCCTAAATTGGTTCGGAAGTTTTTTTCTTGCAGTGAATGGTTTCCTTGTTTACTTTCTCAGGACAAGTCAGTCGTGTGAATCTTGACAAATATTTGGCTTCAAAAATACCCAGCCTGAGGAACTATTCAAATGGGCATGCGAATGGGGATTCAAAGTCCCCTTCATTGCTAGCACTCTGTAATGCCATGCGATTGCTTCACAAGTATGTGTCTTTATAACACAAGCCTTGCGTTTGTTGCCAAAGCAATGAGATGTACAAATCTACTCAATATATGGCTTCCAGTAGTCTAGTAGCTTCTGTTGAAGTTTTTGACGCCAAACTGTGAGGCCTATTTGGAAAGGGGTTTTAGGATCCAAATAGGCAAATAATAAGATTTGTTCAAATGTTAACTAAACTCTAAAAACTTGTAAAGCACCCATCTTCCATACAGGCTCTAAGGTGGGACTTCTTTTCCTCCAGAGGTTAGTTGGAGTCTCTGTGGTGTAAGATTGTAAATGCTTAGTTCTCCAGAAATGATTGCAGATTTTGTCCATGTACCGACCACATCTACTGTCATATCCATTGTTGTTTGACTGTATTAATGCGTAATATGATACTTTTCAATTTATCAGTTGTGACTCATATTGATTGTATTCTTTTCATCCTACACTCCTGCGATAGCATTTGAGTGTCATGCAATGTATTAATTTTAATTCATAATTGACTCCAGGTGCGAATTCAAAGATCAACATATGGAGTGGATAAACTCAGCTAAGCCTGCTGTTGATACTCGCATAGTCAATAATTTGTCTGAGGATGGTGATTCAGATCTTGACGTCTGCCAAGTTGCGAGAAACGAAACACGCTTAGCTCTAGGTGCACTTCTTAAGGTACTGGTCTATTGACTTCATAATGAACTTTTGTTTGGTCATGAGCTTGCCAAAGCGCATGCTTATGATATTATTTGAAATGCTGGATAATCGTGTTACTGATTGCTTAGGACAGTTGGTATGCTTGTTTACTGGATCATTATCATCTGATGGAAACCTTGGTATTGCTGATGTTTTTGGACTACCATAGGGAAGCAAAACATATTGCTTCATAAGTTTGGCGATAGCATTTCCATTTCCTTGAAATTATGTATCATGTTCAGTATACCATGACAAAGTTGTCCTGGCAAGTGCTAATTGCTTTTCCCCAACTAGACTAACTTTTGGCAAGTCATAATGGCTCTTTTCTGTTAAACTAACTTCTGATGGTTATCAGAAACACTATGTGCTCAATTATGGGTACTGGTGCTTATTGTTAGAGTATAGATTATGGCCCATATGGCTGGCCCATATAGAGGCCCATGTATAGCTGTAATATAGACCACTCTTCTAGGGTTGAGTGGCAATTGTGTGATTAACCATTCCAACATGGTATCAGGATAGGATTCCACCTCCTCTTCTCTCTCCCAGCCGACCGCCGCCGCCAACCGTCGGCCGCCGCCATGGCTGGCCACCAGTCGCCGCGGCCACCTTCCCTCCCTTCCTAACCTCCTCTCCCACCCTCTGCTCCTGCGCGGGGCGCAGTCGCCGCCGGCGCTGCTGGTTCCGCCGCCGCTTCCTCCCCGCTTCTGGGCTAGGCTCTCCACACTACCACCTACTTGCTCAACCGCCTTCCTTCCACTGCTATCTCTGTTCCTACTCCTCACCACGCTCTCTTTGGTACCCCTCCCAGCTAGATCACCTTCGTGTCTTCGGGTGTGCGTGTTACCCTAACACATCCGCCATTGCTCCCCATAAGCTGGCGCCCCGTTCGACTCGTTGTGTGTTCCTTGGTTACTCCCCTGACCACAAGGGGTACCGATGCTTTGACCTTACCTCCCGCTGTATTCTCATCTCTCGACACGTTGTGTTCGACGAGTCGGACTTCCCCTACTCCACGTCTTCCACGCCTTCTCCTGACCCTGAGTTGGAGTCCCTGTTTCTGATTGACTCGGTGGTCCGGCCACCTGTTTCTATGAACCCCTTCTCTGCAGGTCCTCCTGATACGGTGGCACCGCTTCCGGTGACCTCCACATCACCATGGGCGGCCCCGGCGCCCCCCGTTGCGCCACACGCGGCCCCGATGCCTCCTGTCGTGCCACGCGTGGCCCTGGCGGCCCCCGTCGTGCCACACACGACCCCGGAGCCCCCCGTCGCGCCGAGTGCAGCTCTGGAGCCACCCGCCGCGCCACGCGCGGCCCCGGAGTCTCTTGACGTGCCGAGCGCGGCTCCAGAGCCCCTTGCCGCACCACGCGTGGCCTCGCCGCCCTCCGCTGCGCCACGCGCGGCCCCGGAGCCCCTCCCAGCGTCGCTTGTGCTCCCGGGCTTCCCTGCACGCTCCTGGCAGCCCGTGCAGGTCTACCGGCGGCGGATGGCGCCGACCCCCGCGTCGGCACCCTCTTCTCCGACTCCACCGCTGTCGCCTCCTCTGGCACCGCCGGCCCGCCCTCGGATCCGCTCTCGCGCCGATCCGGGTGTGTACCATCCGCCGGTCATCCATTGGGGCCCTGGTCACAGCCATCCCATGGTGACACGGCGGGCTTTGGGCGTTCTCCGGCCCGCTGCTCTCTCCACCGCCGAGGGCACGCCGGGGATCTCGCCGCTACTGTCCGCGACGCCCTGGCCGACCCCAACTGGCGTCGGGCGATGGAGGAAGAGTACGCAGCCCTCCTTGCCAACCAGACGTGGGACCTTGTGCCGCGTCCGTCTGCTTGCAACGTCGTCACTGGCAAGTGGATCTGGACGCACAAGCGCCGTGCTGATGGTTCCCTGGAGCGCTACGAGGCTCGTTGGGTTCTACGGGGTTTCACCCAGCGGCCTGGCGTGGATTATGATGAGACTTTCAGTCAAGTGGTGAAGCCTGCGACTGTGCGCACGGTCCTCTCGATTGCCCTCTCGCACTCCTAGCCTGTACATCAGCTGGATGTGAAGAATGCCTTCCTTCATGGCATGTTGACCGAGACAGTCTACTGTAGCCAGCCCGCGGGTTTTGTGGACTCCGCTCGTTCGGACATGGTCTGCCGGCTCAACAAGTCTCTATGGTCTGAAGCAGGCTCCCTGGGCATGGTACTCTCGGTTCGCCACGTTCTTACTTTCTCTGGGGTTTACTGAGTGCAAGTCGGATACCTCTCTGTTTGTCTACTGTCCGGGCCCTGAGACTGCCTACTTGTTGCTCTATGTTGATGACATCATTCTGACAGCATCCAGTCAGGCTCTTCTTAGCGCATCATCCAGTCACTACAGCATGAGTTCGTAATGAAGGATCTGGGTACTCTCCACTACTTCTTGGGGGTTACTGTTGAGCCTCGCCCCTCTGGCCTCCTCCTTCACCAGAGGCAGTATGCCCTTGATATTCTGGAACGGGCAGGGATGACTGATTGCAAGCCATGCTCTACCCCTGTTGACACTCACGCCAAGCTCTCTGCGGACATGGGTGCTCCTGTTGCTGACCCGACTGCCTACAGAAGCCTTGCTGGAGCCTTGCAGTACCTCACTTTTACTCGGCCGGACATCACATATGCTATTCAACAGATCTGCCTTCATATGCATGATCCCCGAGAGTCGCATCTTGCTGCCCTGAAGCGTCTCCTCCGCTACGTCCGAGGCACCGTCGACTACGGCCTGGTTCTTCACCGGTCCCCCTCCACTAAGCTCGTGGTCTACACCGATGCAGACTGGGCAAGTTGTCCTAACACTCGGCGTTCCACCTCTGGGTACGCTGAGCCGGTCGTCTCCCGCTCCAGTGCCGAGGCCGAGTACCGCGCCATGGCGAACGACGTGGCTGAGGCATCCTGGCTTCGACAGCTCTTGGCGGAGCTTCACAACCCGCTTGCCAAGAGCACCCTCGTCTACTGCGACAACGTCAGTGCTGTCTACCTCTCCACCAACCCCGTTCAGCACCAGCGAACGAAGCATGTGGACATTGACTTGCACTTTGTCCGCGACAGAGTTGCCGTTGGCCACGTTCGGGTCCTCCATGTCCCGACCACGTCCCAGTTCGCGGACATCTTCACTAAGGGTCTACCCTCCTCGACGTTCTCTGAGTTTCGCTCCAGTCTCAACGTTGCCAGTGGCTAGTTGTGACTGCGGGGGGTGTGTATCATTTCTTTGTATGTACTCGGTTTCCAGTCTTCAACTCCGCTGCACCGGAAGTTCAGACTGCGGGGGGTGTTAGAGTATAGATTATGGCCCATATGGCTGGCCCATATAGAGGCCCATGTATAGCTGTAATATAGACCACCCTTCTAGAGTTGAGTGGCAATTGTGTGATTAACCATTCCAACACTTATGTCCAATACTCATGCATGTGTATTGTTGTTGTACCAAATTCTATTTTTTGTTATCTGTTCAGTGTTGAATCTGAAAAAATTGACATGTTTTCTTGTAAGCATTTATGACTGACCACTCAATGGAACATTGTTGAAAAGCAAGGTTCTTTGGGTGAATTTTTGTAAATATGTATTTCGTGCTGAATTTTATTTATTTTTTAGATAAAGAACCCTTAGTTGAACTCCGGATACTTGATCTATGTAATGGTCTAATGGTCTGTTGTTTCCTTTCTCATGTACATATATTAATACTGCTTATTCTCTAATTCATTTTTTTTAAATGTTCAAACCACTGGATGTGCTGATATAATCTTATTTAGTATTTAACAGTGAGTATTAATGCCTTATTTTCTGATGAAATGCTGATCCACAGGATGATGGGATTTTGGTCATTCCAACTGCTTTGGGATGCCCCCCAAAGCTTAATGCTAAGGAACTCTCTTCTGAAAGCTACAATTCTCAGACATTATGCCTTTCATCTCTAGCTAGTATGTCAGGGTGTTGCCAGGTACAGTCTTTCCATAGGCTATCTTTCACTGAAAATTTGGGCAGCTCATAAACTGCATGACCTCATTTTCTTTTCCTCATTTGATCTACTGAATTTTCTTTTTCTTTATGAAGTGCTAGAATAATTGAGTTTACAGAGATCTTCACTATAACGCAAACTTCACTCTAAATGAAACAGAAGCTCGTGAAAAGTTGTTCCAAACCGCAGTCACTACAATGATAACTAACAACAGAATTAACAAATGTGTGGAAGGATATAGGATGGCTTTTGAGTGATGGAGATGTGGAAACTACTGAGCTATAACTACTAGTTCTAGGATGTATAGGTTTGGACCTAGGTGTGAGTGGGTGTTAGAATAGATAATGCACAAACATGCCTTAATAATACTTTAGGATTGGATGGATGTGGTCTGGATAAAGATGATGAATTTCAGTGTCAGCCCTAGATTTAGCTGAGTAGCATATGGCCTTGCTTTTCCTGTGCATATTCGAAATCTGTACTAATACACAGTGGTTTTGATGACCATTTCAGGTTTCTATTCCTCTGGGTACACATGATAAGTGTCCTATTTCAGTTTCATTCATTGCTAGGCACGGTGGTGATCGATTTTTATTGGACACCATTCGAACCATGTATGCGACTATCCAAGAGCAAGTGGAGATCCTAGCAAAATCAAATGTTTCAAGTAAACAGGCGATGAATGAAGAAGCGGCTGAAGCTGCTAAAGAGAAAGTCAGTTTCCATATGCTTCTAGGATATAGCATTTTAATTTTCTGACTCCTGTGCAAATTTTCTAGCAACATTCTGACATCCCAGCTTAATTCAATGTATGAAGAATGTGATGGTAGTTTACTTAGGAAATGCATTATCCTACTGCACGAACAGGGTGTCTTAAATGCTTATTATTCTCATATGACCAATAACTATGCATATCCAAGCAGATATTGTGACTAACACTATATTGCATTGCGGACCAAATCTATCTTCATGGAATGTAGATTTAAGTTTTCCCCTTCTTGTTCTTACTTGGTTTGTGCTTCTTGACAGGGTAATGCTGCATTTAAGGAAAAACAATGGCAAAAGGCAGTAAATATCTATACAGAAGCAATTAAATTAAATGGAAAAATAGCTACATACTACAGTAACAGAGCTGCTGCCTTTCTTGAGCTAACTAAGTATGAACCCCTCCCCTCCCTTCCTCTTGTTATTTAGCACCCTTTTTTCTTCAGATATTAATGATCTGACATGCAAGTTTTTTTTCCAATGCTCCTTTGCTAATTGGTGATTTACATGTTGGGCTTTTCAGCTACCGTCAAGCTGAGGCAGATTGCACAAGTGCCATCGAACTTGATCCAAAGGTTAGGTCTTGATTTTTCCATTTGGGACTTGGATTTTGCAGTCTGTATTTACAGTGTATGCACTGAAGTAAAATTGGAAAGAAATAGAAGATAGAATTCTGGAATTTCTTATCTTTGTTTCTGCAATCTGTATTCAAACCTAGTGCTCTTATAAATAAAAAGCTTTCCCCCAAATTGTTGAATTGATATTTGCTGTTTGCTCTAACCTCTAACTGTAATGCATTTGTCCTTTTTAGAGCGTGAAAGCTTATTTACGGAGAGGAACTGCAAGGGAGATGATGGGTTACTATAAGGAGGCTGTTGAAGGTCAGTCTTGCCCTTTATCCCTTTAGTAGAAGGTTTCATATTTGTTTGTTGGTACTCCATGAACTAGATTATTTCGGTTCCAGCATTCCACTTTGCCTGATAAGGAATTCAATGAAATGGACCTGATGGTGTATGGGCATGGCTTATTTGCAGATTTCAACCATGCCCTCGTTCTAGAGCCAATGAACAAGACGGCTGGTGTTGCCATTAACAGGCTAAAGAAGTTGTTTCAGTAAATACAGAATCGTTGAATTGTTTCTGCATGAAGACGTGATGACGTCAGATTTTGTGCACACAAGTTGTGCTTGTCGGGGGGATGGGATCAGTACCTGGGAGACTGGGAGCTCAACCGACGGATTCTGCTTCACATGCATTCTGCTCTCACAAGGTACCAAATCACAACAGCTGGTGGCAACGGATTTTCAGAGCAGTGATCAGTTACAGTCAATTTACCCAGTTCCTATCCCCCCAAAAGTTTTGGGAAGTTAAAATAAAACACAAGTTTTTGGGAGTTGATCATAGTAAACAAAGCCTTCAAAGCGCTGTCCTCGGTCCCCACCATGTATAATATCAGCTTCACCAATTATTTGTTCAAACGCTTTCTTTCCCATGCTTACCTGTACCCGCTGGCTTTGCCGCCTTTCGGGGCTTGCCGCGGGTGAAGTGGTGAGGTCGCTTGTGGAGTCCTTTAGGCCGCCATGTGGTGATGACCAATTGCTTCGCCGGCTGAACTAGTTTACATCCGCGGAACCTTTCAGCCTTTCCCCCCTTTCGGTTTCGGTTGTTTGCTTGTTGCTGTCACTGAAAACTACCTGTCGTATAGATTAGTAGCGGCTGTCTGCGTCAAATGATGAGCGCCTAATGGATGCATTGCTCAACAAGAGATTGCCCGTCCGGCGTCCTGTGGGATGGCCGTGCAAGTGGACCTGAGCCTAATTCCTGTTTCGATGAATCAATGACCTGTTGATTGCTAAGCGTAGGCTGTTGGGACGGCCTTGAGCATGCACGGCCTCTACCCTAGCTCGTTGTTTCCCTGTTTGTTCTAGTTACTACTACTACTGATAGCGAGCTACGGAAATTGGACGTTGCTCGTTGTAGGCCCAGTCCTTGAGTGTACAGCCCATAAAGATTCTATTCTCTCCGTGCTGGTTGTAGCGCGACGCCGTGTTGTCACGTCCCGAGAGGCATAACAACACCGTCCTTGCGAGAAGCAAAGCTACAGTCCCACCGGGCGCGAGATCATTCACAGCCGTGAGGACATCACTGATTACTCCACTTGTTACGCCTATCTAGCCAGCCAGGGGTCTACTATAGGAGGAAGGAAAGCGATCATGGCAGCGGCGAGAACAGCTGCTGGTTTGACCGGCAATGGGGCGAGGCGAGCACGGGGGGCGTCCTCTCCCAGCTGCTGCTCCACTCTGACAGCGACGTGAACGGGACCGGCCGACCGGCGCCGAGTGCGTCTCCCTATCATTGGAAGTGAAAAAAAAGCAATCGCCAACCGAACGGCGGAGGGGAGCGCTCTTTTGACTTGGCTTCCACTACGCCCTGCCCCCAACGGAGGAGGGCGCGCTACGTGCGTGGTTGCGAAACTGAACTGATCGCGATGGCGACCCCAGCTCGCATCGAGCTCCCTTCTTTTTTTTTTTTTCGCAAAGCTGGAGCACAGAAAACATCCATCCCCCCTCGTTTGTTGCACGAGCGGGTCGTCAGGATAAAAAAGGTTCCACCGCATCAGCTGAAGTGAACACACTGGCAGTTCGCAAAGTTGAGAAGACTTTTCTTGATTTTGGGGATTTTTTTAGTTACCGGTGTGATAACTTTGGACCGAAAGTATAATTATTTCCGTATTCAGCAAACGTGGTTGCGAGATAAGAGTTTTTTTTTTCAGCGGGTTGCAGTGACTTTCTCAGTACCGTTGAATTTATATATTCTTTTCTTTTCTTTTGAGCGACGAGCTGACGAGGACCATGGAAATTCTCTTCCCTGCGCTATCACGATCATATCCTGAGCCCCTCCCTGCCTGAAACCCTGAACGGATGAACACCAGTGGTACGCCACTGAAGGCGTGAAGTGAACGGACAACATCATGCGGGACGCACTGGGACGAGCGGAGCCTGCACTCACACAGGAAGGGACCAGCACGGCCACGAGGCAGTGGGACCCACCCAGCCCCGCCCGTGAGGCGCAGGAGGCCTCCGTGTGGCGGTTAGGTACGGGTTCCTTCTCGGTGGCGCTCGCGAGCCTGGTTTATGGTAGTACCGTAGTAGTGGTAGTCCCCCCGTCTCCTCCTCCCATCTGATCCGGCTCTCTCCGGGACCATGCTACGCATCAACAGAACTGCGCCGTGACCACAGTTCAGAGCGCGAGAATGAAGAGGGCGTGACCACCCTCTCTCCCTCCACGCGGCGCCGGACGGCCGGGGAAGGAAAGGGATTCGAGGCTTTGGTTGACGGGTCCCCGATGGCCAGGCTCTCTTCCGAGCGAGCACAACGCCTGACCGTGGTGGTGCTCGTTACTGCGTCCCTCACGGTGCTTCTAATCTCCGGTGACACGTCCTGTGTCATCCGAGCCCGGTGGCAATGCCTTAATTCCACAACGCACCTGAGCAACACATATATGATCGGGGCGATAAGATAACCCCCATGTGGTGCGCTCCCACGTCCCTGCATTATTCACGTCCGTCTCCATCGTGCATGGGTCTACCACGTCCCCGCCGGCCCGCGGCGATCTGACTGAAAAACGCACGCCACGGGCTAGTACCTACGAACGCTGTCGCCGCGTGCGTGCGCCATTGCGATCCCTCCCTCCTCGTTTTACCGGCGTGCTCGATGTCCCTGGCCGTGTTTACTTGGCAGAAGTACTTTTTTTACTTTCTATTCATCCCCTACACAGAACACGCATATCAAAAAATTCTTTTTTCACCTCATCTCTTTCACATAACACGCATCTCAGAAAAAAAATTACTTATTTTCACCTTCCTCTGAACACAGCCAGCACTCACTGGAGCGAGCGAGATCGCGGCGGGACACGCAGAGACCGACCGATCGCGAGGAGGAGAGGACCATCTCGGGGACAAGCTTCGGGTTCCATGCTGCCTCGCTTTCCGCTGCTGCCAGATCTAGCAGGGCGTTTGCTTTGGGGCATTTATCCTTTTGGGCGCCTGCGACCCTCCTCGAGAGCAATGTGGCCTCATGCAGTGGTGGCGATCGCTTTCCCTCGCGCATTTCTTCGGTCGGGTGTGCCAAGCCAAACGGATCCATGCATGCATGCAACATGCAAGGCCGGGTAGTATCGTACCGTCCGGTGGGGCTCGCGCTGCCCTCTCTGCTGCCGGGCGACCATTCGTGCGTGAAACCCATGGATCTCACCGTGCGTGATCATGCATTTAACGACCAGGAGGAATTTAGCGAGCGGTGTTCCTGCTGCGGCGTTGAAACCTCTCTCTTCTCTACTCTCCCCGTCCGAAAATAAGAATAGTTTGAAAACCGTGTTTTGTTTATGAGACAAACATAGTTTCCAAACCTTTTTTTTTTTGGAGAGAGGGAGAAGGGCTGGCAATCTGAATGGCTTCTCCGACCGGTTGTTAAACTAGGCCTTTCAGGAATACTATCAGAGTCTATCTCTGTCCCGGTTAGCTAAGGGTTACCGCTAGTAAATCATCTCCAGCGCCGCCAGAATAGTAGGCGGCGATCAGTAACCGATTAGACGGTTAGCTCATCTTATCTGATCCGTTTGAGCTTGATCGCAGTGTTTTCTGACAATGGTAAGCACACCGATCGACACGACAGGCTACCTTGACAGGATCGGTAAGTAGCCGGTCTCTTCGCCATCACAAGTCCTCTGCTACACACTAGGGTGGCCGCCGGCTCGCTCAACAAATTGTTAGCCAGGTTATATCTCTGTAGCATTGACGATCTCTCCTGTTGTCATAATTTTTCAAACCTAAGTTGCTGAGTGTTTATATAGAAATCAGTGGCCGAACGTTCTTGTTTGTCAAAAGAAACGAACAGTGCGGCAAGGATGTGATGAGCCCTCTCGTTTCGATTCCCTCTACTCCTGCAGCTGGTTAGGCAGAGGCCCTAGCTAGGTACGTAGCCGGCTATGGCAACGGTTGCTTTTCTTTCATTCAGTCCAATTCGTTGCTTCCACTTGCTTTGCAGGACACGCTCACGCTCACCATACAGGTCACGCCCATGTTTCCATCGTTAATCTCTGTTGGTAGTACAGTGCAACTGCTGTTTCTCTCGGCAGAAATGGCGCGGCCACGCGACACGCGTCCGGACGGCCGACAGAGCCACCTCGAGTTAACCTATCCCCCGTACATTGGCACTTTGCTTTCGATGTGCATCAGCCTCTGTTGACTCCCTGATCCGATCCCATCCGATCCGATCGTGGCTCTGCGGCTACCGCCTCGTAGCTTGCTGACGGTGCAAGAGCTTCCTTTTTCAGTGACAAGCCAGCACAGCCACAATGTACCAGACCAACGAGGCCGTGCTCGTCGTCGTACCGCATCGTGGACGTACTCAGGAATGAACTTGCGTTCTTTTCGCCTGCTCTGTGTACGGCGGTCCACATCCCAAAACCCTCTACGGCTTCAGCGGTTGATCGAGTAGTCAGTCTCTCCAAGACGAATCTTTTGAACGAACAAACATTATTTTTGCACATGCATACGCGTATCCCTATTAGCAGGAATAGTATCAATCAAGCTTACAATAGGTCATGCATGGTGTTAATTGCTAATCCGGTCGTCTAGGCCTGTGGAGGGCCTGCGAACCTGTGATTGCATCGCGACGCATCGGCCGACGCTATCTTTCTTGTGTGGAGGAGCCGGCCGGTCGGCACCCGTCCCCACTCCTCGGCCGGTGAGATCGATCGAGCCTCAGCTGCTGCTTGTGCCTAACCGGCCGGCCGAGCACATGGAACCGTGTCCACCTCCCAATCACCCCTCCATCGACACGTACGCTCGCCAAGATGGTGGATCAGATCACAGTGAGTCACACACAGGCTCGCCCTCCGCCGGCTCACGCGCGCAGCGCACCAACCAGCAACCCGTCACCCGCAACAGCTCAGCGCGGTCGCGTACAGCTCGGCAAAGCTATAAGCCCAATCGCCCAAGCTAGTAGGCGATGGATAGCGACGGCAACGGGGAGGGGCCTCGGATTCGGGCACACACATGTGCCGCCCCCGATCGCGAGCGACCAAGCTCACATGGTCGGGCATGGCAACGACGCAGGTATTATTGTACGGCCGCGGGCGCAGGTGCGGTGCGTGGGCTACGGCCGCACGCCCGCACGTACGCGCCGTGCGCACGGGCTGGGTTTCCGTGGTGTTTTTTTTTTCTTTTCAGCCCTCAGCCATTCAACCGGCCGGGCGGCAGTTCGGCCCTGCTGCTACTCCGCTAGCCCTTGCGTCGCGTAACCATCAACAACGGCCGCATCATGACTCCCTCCCAGATGCATCTGCTGCTTGTCTAAACAAGTACGTACGTAAGTACTTGCCGCTAGTTTGGCTACCGTCAACAGTTGCAGATGTGCGCGAGTAGCTCGAAACGAGATGTCTCCTCGCACGCACTGTGTGAGTAGTGGTTGCTGCCGTGCCGGCCGGCCCCAGCACGGGAGCAATCAGGGCATCATCGCCAGTGCGCGGCGCAGATCGATGTTGCGCGCCCCTGTGAGCGCGGGGGGCTCCGCTGCTCCAATCAGATGGGCCTCCGGAGAGGGGACAGCAACGTGATCGGTGACTCGGCTACGCCATGGCCCCCAGCCGCGTCATAATGCTTGCCCCTAAACCAGCAGAGACACGGCTACACTATTCCCCCGTCTCGCTTGGCCGGATGCCAAGTTGGTCAGTTCCATACAAGGCTCGCACTCGCCCGGCTGCGCACAGCCGCGTGCTCTGTGTTTCGCCACGCGATCGATCATGCTCTCCGGCCGGCAGGCCATCTCGGTGCGCTCCGGCGGCCTCATCAGGGCAGGGAGGCTATAAAAGCTGACGACGAGACGAGACCTCACGGATGGGGTGTTTTGTGCGACCAACACTCACCACTCCGACCGGACAAGACGTCACTTTGCCAAACCCCATCTGATTGATTCCGTCCAGGGAAAAAATGCTTTGCTTGGTTGCTGCCTGCGCTACCTATGGTATGTAGCGCAACAACGCCGAGTGAGTGACCGGGCCAAGAAGAACAAAAATCACCCTGGGCCGGTGCCCCTGTTAAGATAAGAGATTCCGGCAGCTTTTTATCTGCCTGCCCCAATTAAGTCCCTGGGTAAATGGTTACCACACAAGCAAGCCGGCCCTAGATATATAATGCAGTTCCGACGTGTTCCAACATGACAGGCCTGTGACTCTGAATGCGCAGCGCAGATAACAAATACTGGCCAGAATAAAACGGCACCCGTGGTACAATTAATCCACAGCAGTACGAGCATGGCAGAGGCTCACATGCACTTCGTCCTTACTATACAACGCAGCCGGGGGGGAAAAGTACGTGGAACATCACACTAAACACGGCTACGAGTTGCGATCCAGTACGAGTGCATTCCTTTGTAACGTCTTTCACCTTTCATCAAAGGCGGTAGCCAGTAGCCACACCGCCCGGCAGTGCCGCTGATGCACGATGGGTGCAAAAGCTAGCTAGGGTGTAAAGCAAAGCAAAGCTCGCTCCCAAGGCGGCAAGGCCAAGGGAATGGAAACAAGAAAGCGAGGGAGCGAGCACAGGCGCGGTACGTACTACTACTTCCAGGTACAGCAGCACATCAACTGGCGCGACGAGAGGAAAGGCATCGAGACTGTGTTTAGTTGATGGGAGGAAAAGATCTTTTGTTTCTGGGATGCGTGTTATGTGAGGGAGATTAATAGGAAAGCTGAAAAAGGAATTTTTAGGGATACGTGTTCTGTGAGGGGAATGAATAGGAAGTGCAAAAGATCTTTTGCATCTGAACACAGCCCAAAAGCAAGCTAGGGCGTCGCTTGCTTCCGACCATGGGCGTCTCTGCGCTCTGCACGGCGACCCGACCAGCACGCACCACACACACCAGTAGTACACCAGACCGCACAGAAACACACACAGCTACACAAGTGACTGCGTGACGCGACCCCCGTATCCTGCTGCAATCTCGCCCGGTGTTATCAGATCCCGACGTGAGTAGTAAAACATGCAAGTGTTGCTCTCCCAGTTGCGTATCGATTGTTAATCGCGAGCCGCGGCAGGGACGGCGACAGGTGATGGCGGGGCTGATCGATGGCCCCTGAAACTGAATGATCCTAGCCATAGCTAATCCATGTTCCTCGAGAGGAGCACGGCAGATGATATATAGAACGGGCGTCAAGGTCAGGCCCCGGGCAATGTGACGCGTGACGCCTACCGATCAGCCGGCCAGCAGATCAGACGTTGTGATCCTGGTCAGATCCCGAATGGAAGCCCGGCACGGATCGCCGAACCGACCGGAACCAAACCCTGTCACAGTCGCCGCGGTGGCTTCGCCTTCGCGTCGTCGCTGGAAAAAAAAAATCGCGTCCCGTTACGCTCCGATCGGTGGCCGGGTCCGTTCGCCCTGCCACGAAAACGATCGCACGAAAGCGCATATACAAGCCGGTGTCGTCGGGAAGATTTTCTCGCGTACTTTGGACTCGAGAGCACGAGCGTGATGGATAAAGGAAAAAAAAAAAATACTCCTAGCGGAGCACACTGCTCAGGAAGTGAGTGTTGACGGTTGAGGTGGAGCGGCCAAATGGACCTGCCAAGGGAAGGCGCACGTCACAGGGGATGGTTCGGCACGGAATGTGGCGCGCGGGCACGGAACTGGATACGCCCAGTTGGCCGAACAACTTTTGCTTGCTGGAAAGATCAACGTTCAACGAGGTGTCCCAAAGTTTTGACTCCCAGGAGTGGAGTTGTTTAGATTACGGTGGTTTTCATTCGCGTAAAATACTTTCTTCGAGTTCTTTTTATTTTTTGCGAGACGTTTGATAGGTCCGGTCTTGTATTGGATGGATCCACTGTGCCCGCATGTACGCCTCACCTTTTCAGACTTCTCAAACCACAATGCAGCTGCAGTAGCCAGCATGCCAGATCGCCAGACGTTTGAAAAAAACCTCTGGAGATCCACAGGGCAGCACCCCGTGCGAAATTTTTCGAACCCCTCGAAAGTTTTAACTGGCTCTGACCAGCATACATGGTCCAGCCCCCGCCATGCCAACGCAGTGCGCGCTGCCAGTGCCACCACCCACACGCACACATGCAGATGGCTTGGAACAAGAGATGAATGTCTTCTGGCGCTGCGATCTCTGCAAATACTGCGCGGCAGAAAGGGAAAAAGAAAGAGAGGTCGGGGGGTCTTCACGTGATGTATATATTGGGGCGGGGCGAGATTGGGATACGGTCGCGTCTCCCCATAGTGGGCGCGCCACCGCTCGCCGTCGACCAATGCGTGCTCCGATCCGTGCACACAGATCAACGGCCAAACGAGATCAGATCAGGGATTGCCAGCCAGGTGGGTCCAGGGGAAGCGAAAAAGGGGATCTTCTGCAAACCAACGACGGGTACTGCCTGCGCCTTCCGAGTAGTAGTAGTTCTTGCTTTTGCTTGCCGCGTCCTATGTTCCCGAGACATTTTACATGGTTAACCGATCCAAACAAAAATGGACATGACAGATGCTACAAGCTGTAAAAAATTGCTCCACCCTCTTACAGACTGTAAAAAAATGCTACTACGAGCTGTATTTTTTTTCCTAGGGGATTACGATTTTACAATGTTTGTGTTGCAATAGGCTACACAATGGTAGTATTTATTTTGTCCTTTCACTATACGGCCTCTCGCAATCAATTGGAGGTGACTCTTGAAACCATCTAGTCATAGTTGCCAGGGAAATATTGGCCAGGGGTTTGCCGAACCAACCATGACGACAAATGGCGATATTTACGTCCACTTGTACAGGTTGTCCAAGGCCTCCAGCGTGGCTGCATGAGCAGTGCCATCTATGGCCATGACGAGACCAAACAAGATAGAGCTGTCCAAAACAATCAACAGGTGATCCCCATTCCCTTTGGCTAGCAATGAGGAACACACACCATGGTAGAGAAGAAAGCCATCAAGCCTAGTGTAGATTACTAGACTAGATACACATTGTATTATCGTGTTTTGTCCCTTGTTGTTATGGTTGGATTGGACGGTTAGATTTCTATCTCTGTATGAAATATTATTATCTGTCTACGGATCAAGGCACCATGTCCAAATATTGAAAATTTGCCATTTCCAAGCTAGTAAAAAAACTTAGGGCCAACTGAAATCCCTCGTGTCCAAATATAACAATGGGATGGTCCGTGCTCGCGTGAAACGCGCCCGGCCACATCCTCCTCGACCCCTCGTCTCATACCATGCCAACCCAAACGATCCGGCCCTTTCCAGAAGTAGCAGCAGGGAAAAAGCCCTGCGCCGAGGCGCACACGCGCGCCATGCAAACATTTCTTTCGTGCCACCACTAGCAACCACAACAATCGCCCAGAGCCATGGCAACGGCAAGCGCAGAGGGCAGTGGCCCCCGTGTGCGCAAAGCTGCTGCAGGCGCAACGGGATGGAGCCACGGGCGCCCGGACAAGCACTCAGCTTTCCGATGCCGGTGTAAGCTCGCGTACTAGACTAATTAAAAAGGGACCAATTAGACGGCCTACTTGGGATTAGGTTAGTCATCCCGAGAGCGAGAGGGAATCCGGCCTTCCTCTGCTAATTTTCTACTCCGGCTCCTGATAATTGCAGGGCTCAAACCAGATTTTTTTTCTAAAAAAAAAAGAGCATCGCGCCGATTCCACATCTCCTGCCTGCCTGCGCCACACACTCTGCAGGCCACGCTGTGCTGGGCGTGCGAGCGCAGGGACGAGATTTCTGCAGGTGACACGAGCTGGCCGGTGGGTGTCTCTGACCGTCTGATCTCTGGGACCACCTGTGTGTCACCATTAGGTCACTGGTCTAAGAGATTCTGCAGGGGACAAAAAAAAATTATCCTGGTCTAAGACGCCGCTTAAGCAGTAGCATTCCCGGTATAAAACTTGCAGAAAACTTGGGCCTCCCTCGTGCAACCACTGCTAGCTTTGGGTTTGTTTATAGCCGAGGCCGTGTTAGTTGCGAGGATCTCGAGATGTGCCGCTGCCGTCGCCGAACTGCCGATCGATCGATCGACGCGGCCGTCGAGTCCAAATGCTGCTGGAATGAATGATTAGCCCGGAGAGTTGGAGCTGCTGGCACGGCGTGTTGCGTTTTTTTTTTTATTTTAAGCGATGGTCCATGTGAAGATAACGGGATTGGGACGAGACAGCGGTGGCATCTTAAGAATTAAGATATGGCGGAAAAGAATGAGTGATCCGGATTAGAGAGACAGTGGGCAGGTCCCGCCGTGTTGCTGAGTGAGAGAAAATGACTGGACGTAGAGATGGGAAGAATTGGGACATGACATGAACTCATGAAGAAAGACGAGGCAGCGGGTAACCATGATCAGGGCCATAGGCAGCGTGTTCTTGTGGATGATCCTTGGATTTAGTAACTGTGACAGTGAAAGAAGGAAAGCATCGTTCAGGTAATCGAAATCGTGTCGATAGTAAGCTAGACAAGATCCCCGTCGCTCGTCGTGGCGAGGTGCTACTTATGCGGCGCTTTGATCTTGCGACAGCTGAACAAAGAGGCCAGGCAACAGGAAACCGTAGACTGCGTGTTCGACAACGGAGTCCCCCGTGGGCACGCCGAGAAGGTGATGGACATGTTCCCTCTTAGGAGGGCAAACATGGGTGGGCGGCTTTCAGGCGCAAGCATCGCTCGATCGCTGATAAGGTTGGTTGTTTAGTGAGTAATACGCCAATAGGACCTATGATTCTCAGAGTTGAGTTGTCTGTTCCATGTAATAGTCCAGTAAGTGTGTGGTAGCGTGGCTCAAGCCCGCGTTGTAACAAAACTCTTTCATTCTTCTGATACAATGATGCGCAGCTCTCCTGCGTATTTGAGAAAAAAATCATATCGATTTCGAAGAAGAGGACTAGAAGGACGACACTGTTGCGCAGTTCAACATCTTTCACGGACGTCGCCAAAGGAGCTCGTGTGAATCGCTATCGCTTTTCCTTGGTTTGCAAAAGAATCTCTATCACCTTTTTTATCCAACTAAACAGGTTGTCAGTAATGTTTTGTTGAGCTTCCAATGGATGGTGCCAACAAAATAAAGCCTGATTATCTCCACAGCCTACTCGATGAAATGCCTGGCGTACACCGCATATATAGATAAAGAATCTGTTTTTTTTAAAAGAAAAAAGAGAATACCACAATACGACATGCTGCACCCATCCATAAAAAAATAGACATGTATTTCCTAAGGAAATAAAATATAACCTTCTATGGTATGTGCGGTGAAGCTTACGGAAAGTTTGACAACTACTAAAAGCTACAATATCCAGGTTTGCTACAAGCGAATGGCATCAAGAAGGTGAGCACGAGATACCGTACCCGTATCCTAAGCAACAAAAATACGGGACACGAGCTACAAACAGGCCGCGTCGATACATACCGTCTTAAAACTTATTCACAGCGACGGCACCATCAATCACTCGCTCGCCGTCGACAACAAGATCACTTCGAGTTGGTAGCTTGTCCTGCTGCCGTCATGTAACCCTGATCCTCTGATCACCTAGCCCATCTATCTATCATCCACCGAATAAAAAAAAAAGGGACTACTGAAAAGAACCTCGTGCCATCGAGCGTGATTCATCCCTCCGAATTTCCTTCCTCTACTCATTTCTCTCTTTTCTTTACATGTGTATACAAAGAACACATCCTGTCAATGGACCCTTATCCTACCATCCTAGGACTAGAGTGCTCAGCTGATTTGACGCAGGCCCGCACCCTTTTCCCCTTCGCATCCGCGCGAGCTTCCGTTCCGAGCCCCGACCCGCCACCGCACCGTGCCGAACGAACCTCATATGCGCGCGCGCACCACGGCTCGGACGGACACCGACCCGACTCGATCCCGCCCCGTCCCGTCACGCCCGAATCGAAACACGCGGCTCCACGCGTAGCGCAGGGAAGCCGCGCGCTGCGCCGCCGCAACGAAAATTCCACACGCGCTGGCGCCGCGGCCCTCTCACCCATCCCCTGCCCGGCGCCGCCGCCGCCGCGGCGTGGGCCGGAAGCGCGATCCCGCCGCGGCGGGATAGATGCATGGACTCGTGGATTGATAGGATAGGGACGACGATTCTTTGCAGGGAGAAAAAGGGTTGTTGGTTACGCGTGTGAGGTCACTCACACCCCGAACGGCGCGCGCGCGCGCGAGGGTATCCGTGCCCCGGTGCGGCGGTGCCCCCCGTCGCTGCAGCTTGCTCCCCTCCACATGACCGTCGCTGCATGTGGGTGAGGGCCGCAAAACAGGAGCGGAGAACGTCGCCCGCGACGGGGGATGGAACGGCACGGGCCGGCGCGCGGCGATCACGTCGGGGGTGGGGACGTGGGGTGGGTCAGGTCAGACAGTCACACGCGAATTGACCCGCCCGCGCGCAGGCCATCTCACCCAATTTTTTTTTTCCTGGCGCTTTTCGTTTTCTTTAGCCTGCGGTGGGGCCGGGCTGTCCCCAGCGCGAGGAGGAGGGAGGGAGGGAGGGGAGTCAGAGACCCAGAGCTCGCGCTAGCTGGGGTGACGGGGATGGGAAGGGAGAGGTACAGGCCGACGGATGGGCCCCACCACCACGCTGCCACCATCATCCCCTGACATGAGCCACCTGATCCCGATTGGACAGCTGTTGCTGCCGCCCGCCTTCGGATAGCGGCTCCTCTCTCTCTCCCCTCCACCTCCTCTGGGCTCCGGCCAAGTTCTACTGCCTCGCCACCCCATTGGCCGCCGTCCTGCCGCGCCTTACCGCGGGGTTAAAAAGGGCAGAGAGATCAAGGCTCGGACTAAACAAGTTAACCCCACTGGTAAAGCTTGTTTTATCAGTAACCCTCTCGGTAAGCAAC
The DNA here is from genome assembly GCA_015342445.1 of Digitaria exilis. NCBI lineage: Eukaryota > Viridiplantae > Streptophyta > Magnoliopsida > Poales > Poaceae > Digitaria > Digitaria exilis. The sequence goes on along the minus strand of JACEFO010002109.1, from coordinate 2,427,689 downwards.
GCATTCTCGAGGAGATTTTGTGGGCAAGCGCGGAGATTCCACGGGCCATGCGCGTCGACACTGTCAGGCGCAGATTTTATCGCTGAGGAGGTGGATCACGGGGCGCGTGAAATGTTCCCCTGGCCCCACGCGGCAGCGAATAATTACCGCGCCGCGCGGTTAATTTGAAAATGGGCAAGGGAATGGCCTCGAGAGGGCCAGAGCGCCACGCCGTGGTGTGCGCCGCATGGGAGGACAAGACCTCAACAGAAGTGGCAATGTGCCGTACTGTACCAGCAGTGCCCTCTCAGGTTGCCACTGCTCCCCCCTACCTCTGCGCCAATCCCAGCACATCAGGCAGTAAAAGTTCTTGTACCCCCGCGGCGATTAACGGCGGTAGTTACGCTTCGTTAATCCTACAGCGTGCGCGCACAGGAGTCGCCCCACCTCTGGCAGTAAAACGTTACTGCTCCCGGGTCCTTTTTTTCCTGACCAAGAGTCCCCCCTCCTCTTGCTAACCTGGCTGGTGTTCCTGTGTTCGCCATTGGTGATTGTTCTTTCTTTCTCCTGTCAAAGCTAGTAGGGGAGAAGAGAAAGCACATAGTCATGGCCGGGCCCGATCTCTTCCACTGTAGAGCTGTAGTCCTACTACCTGATTTCTCTGATTATGTGATGGATAGGCTAATTAATAATAATGCGCACTGATTGCATAGCAGATAACAACAACCATTCAATATTGCACAGGAACAGTCAGCCTGGTTTCGCGATGCCGCTCCCATGTGAACGCTCATGTTCATTTTTAGATCGGGAACAGCCGTCAGAGGACGGCCATACAGCCCAAGGGATACAATGAAGGCAACGTAACTAGATGTTTCCAACATTAGCAAGCGCAGGACGCATCGGCCGTGCCTGCCTCTCCGAGATCGCAGAACTTTCTTATAGCATGGGCATTGGGCAACAAGGACCCCAGCTAGTCTCGTGAAATGATCAATACAGGCAGCAAAGCAAAGCCACATCGACGGATTCAGAAGCAAAAGCATAAGACACAGATCGCATATTAGGTGAATACACAAGGGCTACATACAGCAGTATGATCAATACTGGGAACAGAGGAATTGAATACATGAGGCAACAGAATTGAGTTCATGATGCAAGAAGCATTTGAACAGATAAACATTGCTCAGTTTGGATTCGATGCCTTGTATACAAAATTCTCATTCGAGCTAAAGAAATCTGGTTCGTCCTTATTGGATATGAGCGAGTGGAGGAATTACACATAATAATAGACATTTAAACATATAACAATAGGCTACCATAGTTGGACGGATTGAAGTAAGGCAGGGGAGGAGAGGGGATCGGGAGCAAGAACGAACGCAGGCCGATCCGGCCGGAGTCAAAGTGTCCATCTCATCGCGCCGGCGGGAACCACAGCCCGGTCGATCACTGCAATTCCGCGTTCATTGACGTATAGCTTCAACTGCTCCGGCGAGGAGCAGGGGGGACGGTATGCCATGCCCGGGAGGCGTGCGCCATGATCAGCGTCCAAAACCGCCAATCCCCGATCACGGCGCGGTGAGACGCCATGCCGAGGTGGCGATGAGCGGGCGCGAATGCCACCCCAGGGTCAGGCACCCATCCTTCTCGTCCACCCTGTACCCGTCGCCGCCGGCGAAGAGCGCAAGCAGCGTGCTCGCCTGCTTGTAGGCATTGGAGCCCAGGTGCACGGGCTCAAACCCGGCTCGGCCCATGCGGCTGCGCCACTGCTCCAGACACTCGTGGCGCTCCGTGCGCTCCGCGCCCTCGCAAGCCACGACGTTGCAGATCTGCCGGCCGAGATACACTTCAGACATGACCTGGTCCGTGCCGCCGGACGCCGCCGCCGCCGCGGGTGATGCATCGGCGGATTGGCCGCCGGAGCCGGAGCCGCCGCCGGCGCCCTCGAGGGAATCAAACATGGTCGAGTAGTAGTGCAGCGACTCGGTGAAGCGGTCGAGGAAGGAGCCGGAGTTGTGCTTCGCCTCCTGCTCAACGACGGTAATGATCTTGGGCCGTACTGCGCGCACCGTGCCGAGGACCTTCTCCAGAGCGCCGGGCTGCGCCAGCAGCCGATGCAGCTCGAACACTGAGTTGACGGCGATCACCTCGGGCTCGTCTTCCTTGTCCTCGCCGTCCGGTTGCAGCATGAACGGCTCCAGGTCAGCGAGAGTGGCGGCGACGAGGCCCCGGTACTGGAAGTCGACGCGGATGGTGTGGGCGAACTGGGCAAGCTTCCAACCCACCTGCTGCAACGCGTCAGTCTCGTCCGGCTGCGGCGGGCCGACGCCGGTGAGGCGGAACGATGGGGGGCCGCCAGGACGGAGGGCGAGGGCCTGCAGAAGGGCCGGCCACTGCATCCCCTGCTTGATGCCGAAGTCGACGACGTGGACGCGGCGGCAGCCAGCGAACGCCTCGAGGATGGCCTGATTCGCGGTGAAGTGGGCGAACTTGAGGTAGGGGCAGGACTCGTAGAAGTGCGCGTGGAGCAGGTCGGCGAAGGCGGAGTCGAGGAGGGAGCTGTCCGGAGCAGGGCGGAACCGGTAGACACGGCGAGCGAGAGCCTCGCCGAAGTAGGCGGCGACCTTGCGCATGGCGCCGCCCTGCGACGAGGCCAGCATGGGGATTTGCTTGACCAGCGCCTCCGCCGCGGTGAAGTTCTCCTGCTGGACGGCCTCGGCGCAAGCCAGCAGCGCGTGCACGAGCCGGATCCCGGCCTCCTGCGTGTCCACGACCACCACCGGCACCGCGGGCCCGTTGGCCGCCGCGGGCGCTTGCGTCGCCGGCGGGGGCGCCTCCACCACGGAGCTCCTGGTGCGACCGCCGTCCAGGGATGACGAGGAGGAAGAGGAAGACGACGTGCTCCCGCCGCCAGTTCGCATCCGCTTGGGGTCCCGCGCCGAGTCCGTTGACGGGTCCGCCGACGCCGCCACCGTCGGCGAGGGGATCGGCTTGAGAGCGTACGTGCTGCTGGACGAATCGACGGCGGGCGGGAGATCGAAGTAGCCGCTGCCCGTGACGGTGGACGAAGTGGACGCCAGCCGCGGAGCAGGCGGCGCTGGCGCTGGTGGCAGCGGCGGCGGGGGCGCGTTGAGCTCGGACAGCATGCTCTCGACCCAGGACGACAGGTCGGAGGGGTTGTACTGCACCGTGTCCGTGGAGAGGTGCGAGACGAACGCATCATCGGCGGCAGCGCCGGCGACGGCCACGCCGCCGCCGATCCCCATGGCCATCTCGAGCTGCTCCAGCTTCTGCGCGACGTCCGCCATCTCCGACGAGCGCACCTTGTACCCGAGCGCGGCCAGCAGCTCGTCCACGTCGTCATCGTCCTCCCCCGCCCCGGCCGCCGCCATCATCTTGTCCTTGGAGGAGCCCGCGTCGCCGCCGCTCCCGCCGGCGTCTTGGTACTCGCGCTTCATGATCTCGGAGCTGGTACTACGCCCCTAGCTAGCCAGCTAATAATTGCTTGCGCGCCTCGGTTTCGGTTCTGGGATAGCTTGGGATTTGGATCCAGGGTTGGGAAGTGGGAGTGGGGGAAGGAAAGGGAAGGAGGCAGAGGGGGAACTGGGAAGCGAGGCCGGGAGGGCGAGAGGGGTAGTAGTAGAAGCAGCGGCAGGGGGAAGGGGGGCCGCGAAGGCATCAGCCATCAGGTGATCAGAGAGGAAGGCATCTATCTATAGTCTCTCGCTGCAGGTGGGGCCAGGCAGCTTCCACCCGCCACAACACGCGCACAGCGTTGGATCGATGGACGGATTCGTCGCGGGCGTCCTTTTCACCAGAAAACTTCACCATCCAGTTAGAAATCCTCCGCCCACCACCCCAAAGATCGCCACAATTGAAAAGGCAAGGGTGATGAGAAGTGGGGAGCTGCGTCCACGCCTCCACGGCTCACTTCTCCATCTTGGAAGCCAATGGCGAGCCGAATTCTTTTCCAGCCTGTGGACTTAAACTCTGTAGCCTCGCATGCGGCTAATTTGCAAATTGGAGACGTATTTTTCCCTTCTATTTTAGCGAAAAAACAATACTATCCTCTAGCCTTGGATTATATATACTAATAAAGAAAATTTAAAGCATTCATGTATGTACTATCCCTTCATTGATATAATTCACATTGTTCTGTCGTCTGATTAATGTGAAAATCAATCCAGTTTAAAATAAGCTTTGGAACAGAAATTTTGTTTTGTGAAAACAGATCGTTTATAATTTTAAATAAACACAGCTCACCCCCAGCTTAGTGCTTAGTTCCGTAAGTTTGTGCAATTTTACTGTAGTAGATTTCGTTGGAAAGTTTGTGAGAGGGGATGAATAGAAAAGTTGAATGGAATAGTGAATATTTGTAAGTTTTTTGGTGTACAATATCTTAGTTTGCTCAGATTCTTGGCTAATACGTGTATGGTGTACAATACCACAAATTAGTGATATTCTGCTTAAGGAACGAGCTCATCTTATTGAAGTTTTTATTCTAAAAATATATGGATCAGCTAAATTTAGTTGGAAGGTTAGCTAGCTCAAGAGCAACGCAATTTGAACATTAATAATATCATGAGATGAAGTGAGGTTAAACATGTTCCTAAGATCTAATATGATCATATCACATCGACATGGTTTCATGAAAAATAACCTATACTAATAGTTTGTTTGTGTTAACTTATGGGTTGAATGACAAGCTTAGTTTGGCCAGCCAAATAAATAGCATTGTACAGATAAACTGTAAAAATACTAGAGTATTATATTTGTCTCATTCATTGGGCTTAATGAGACAATTGTCGGTGCCTGATTTGGTCGCACCGGCACCAACAAGTAATCACGGTGCTAAACGCTCGTTTCCCAAATGGTGAGAGTAAGAGACGGGGTTTTATCCTGGTTCCGGCCACGGGGCGTACGTCCAGCAGGGGTGCGATGCACCGATTTGCGTGTTGGTCGTAGTAGGGGTTTACAAGCAAGGTAGGAGAAGGAGATGAGCTCCTAAGTCCCGGCTGTATGATGTGTGTTCTGGCGTGTGCGTGAACTCGTATGTTGCTCGTAGTCTCTGTGTGACTTGTGATCTGCCCTTTGCATGGGCTTTCCCTCCCCTTTTATAGACCAAGGGGGTGGGGTGCGAGTACATGTGTTCGTTGCTGAGTGTACTGTTCGTCCATGCCGCGCACTGTGCGAGCGGGAATCGCGCCTTCCAACTCCGGCTGACGATATGGCAGTGGCTGACGTAATGTCCTTCCTTCTGGTGACGGCTCACGGCGTCGAGGGTGGCAACTTGCGTACGGCGTCCAGTTTGAGCCTCCGTGGCCTCCTTCGAGGTTGCCTTCGAGGATGGTGGCACGCCCGAGGGGGGCGAAGTCAAAGGAGCGGTTGGCACAGTGCCGCTGGCAAGGTTAGGTCTGGCCGTGCAGAGTGGCGCTCAGACGTCCCCTGTTGCGAGTGGATTTGACCGATGTCTTCTCCGGGGCGTGGGTGGTTGTGTGGAGCAGTGATCTCCTGGTTTTTGACCGCAGAGGAGCGTCATCATGATTTGGACTGACGGGTCGCAGAGTCTTGGGTGCCGTTCCTGGCGCAGCTGGCTCGAGCTTGAAACGCAAGCTCGAGCTCGCCGAGCCTCGAACGAGACGGAGATCGCCCGCTCGAGGGTAAAGGTCTCCCTCGAGGCTGCTGAGCCTCGAACGAGACGGAAACCACCCGCTCGAGGGTGGTCGTTCACCTCGAGCGGGATGAGTGATGAGGAGTTGTCGTGATGGCGGGCCTTTGTTGGGCTGTAGAGCCAGGCCAGAGTCGTTGTGGGCCTTGTTGCCAAGTTGCTTTGAGCCTAGATTGGGGTACCAGGTACCCGACAACAATCAAACAAGTTCAATTACTTCTCTAAAAAAATTATCTAAAAGAAGACTTGGCTCAGGTTGTTTGAAAGATTTTGATGATGGAGAGAATGAGTCGATTCACAAGCCTCGAGCATTTTTGCATGCCCTTGCCATGACTAAAATCATATGCATTATTTCTTATGCAAAACAAAAGGTGGCATAAATTTATACTTTTCATCAACATGTCATGCGGGACATTTTTGTGGCTTGCATAATGAGAGTTTTTTGAAAGGCCATTGCAGGACTTGCCTTGTTTTTTTGAAGATGTCACTACAACCTTTTGATATGTCTAGGAAGAAACAGGATCTAATATCATACTACCATAATAGTATGGACCCTTGACATCATTTCGTAGGGGAATAAGTCCATAATTAGTGCTACGGACTTTGCATGACATTTTGGAGAGGAAGCTTTATTTGAGACTTCTGTTACATACAAAGGACTATGCGTAGTGCCATTTTCAATGGTACTACATACATGACTTTAAACAATTGTACTACATATAGCATAACTACAAGCGTAAGACCAAATAGGTTGTGCGAGTATTCTGACAAATAGCATCTCATTGTCTCTAAATAAAAATCCAATTTAGTATACACATATATTTGTTTTTTTATTACCTACTACAGTTAATATATGGTTACAGATTAAAAAATGATAAGCAACCACTATTCGATAGTTTTTTACTTTTTTCATGAAAGAAAATCTTTCTCAAGTCCGAATCATATTTACTGAAAGTGTTTGGAAGACTATAGCGACATTGAATTTAAGGTGAAACAAGATCCTGCATTGTCAAAATCTGTAAAATGCACTTCCTCAGCAAAAAAAAAGAATAATTTCCAGCTTAACTCTGCAATAAAAATATTTTTGAACAACCTTATTGAATCAATATCTGAAAATGTGATACTTGCCGGGAGCCACAGGAAAGCAAACTTGCCTGCGTGGTACAACAGGTCTCCCGCGATGGGCTAATCGTTGGACCCGGGCCTCCCACTTATTTTTGTTTATTCCGTGGCATCCATGGTTTCTGCTGCGTACAGTTAAGTGGCAACCCAATCGCAGGCGCGCTGAGCTGCCGTGGGCCACGGGACGGTCGCCGGCGAGTGCCCACGCGCTTTGCGATTCGCGCAACGTGATCGCCGGCCGGCCGGCTCCTCTCTCTCTCTCGACGAGGCACAGGTTCACGAGGCCCCCTCTAATCCTTATCGCTCCTGCCACGTGCCAGGCAGCGCCATGTGCTGCTCCCTGGGGGTGATCACTGTGAAACCCCGAGTCTTTGTGGACCAGCGATGCTGCCGGCCAGGGAGTTGGGGCCGCCGGGGATCGGTGCACCGTGCACCGGGCGTTCGCGCAGGAGCTTCCTGTCGTACAAACAGGCCAACATGGGTGGTAAACTCTCGCCTTGTGCGTGACTGACTGTACGGGAGGGTGCAGAAAACGCTACGCCTACAGGTGGTTTGTGCGCAGAATAGAGGACTGGAGAGCAGGTTGTGGACGTTGCCACGTAGGTAGGCCGGTCATGCGTTGATTCACTCACGTCTTTGAGATGCAAGCGGCAAACTGATTCGCCTTTTGGAGATAATATCAAGTCGTACTAGTTAGACTAATCCAGTGCGAGGTTCTTGTGCGCACGCTAATATAAACTTGCATCTGGTAGTTGGGGGTATTTCTTTGGAGAAAAAAGAATCCAGGTACATGATTTGTAGTCGTATGCAATTGATAACATAACGATGAACTTTAGATTATTTGCACATATAATCGACCTTTTCCTATTTAATTCGCAACCGCAACAACCTCGGTTAAGCCATTTCAGGTGAGCAAGTGCCACCTCTCTTTTCAGCCTCTCCCTTTCTAATTAGACTATTGGGTGTGAATGAATCATTGCATTAGGACCCCCTGATCCTGCACCAATCGAGCTGAGAAGCTTGCACGCGTCCCTCTTTGCCAACCGCTAGCTAACTTATCTCAAGCTCATCATAATAGCTAATCTCTCCGGAACATCGTTTACTTGTTTATTATGTTTCTTCAACACATCCGTTAGCACATCGCCTTTCATGTTAAGGCAAAGCTGTTTCCCGTCGTACTTTGGGCTAATCAATCGCGTTAGCGTAGGGTACGTACCAACACGCATCTGAGGATCTCCCAGCTGCTGCTGCTGCTGCCTTCTCAATCATCATTTAGGGCATCAACTACTCGTAATCAAAGTTCAGCGCTGAGACGGCGAAAGAAAGGAAAACTAAAACTCGCCCGTTCAACAGCCAAGTGCAAGGAGCGCGCGGTGCACGTAGCGTTACAGGCCTTGGCTGTGCAGACCGAGACGGGCGCCCCGACGCCTCCCCACCGGCCGGCCGTACGGCGCGCACCAGGGCACCGGGGCCCTTCCTCCCTGCCACCTGGGCCCCGCGCGCCCATACGCCGGTGCAGGGCGGGCGCGCCCCACCTGGCCAGCGCGCGCACGTTCCCGTCGCGCTCGCACCGGGGCCGTGTCGCGGTCACGGGCGTGGTGTGCGTACCCCGTTGCGCTGTGCTGTGCTGTGCTGGCCTCGACGCGACGCCGTTTTGGCCCCGACCCGGGTCCCGTCCGTGGAGGGAGAGCGCTGGGGTGTGTGTCGTGTGTGTGTGTGTGGTCATGGTCGCTTCCTTCCGATCCGCGCGTGCCAGCGTGGGGAGAGGGAGCCGGGAACGTGAGGTGGGGCGTGCGGCGGCCGGCGGGGCTTCGAGGAGGAAAGGGCGATCGATGATTTGGGGTGACGACGGCACCCGTCGCAGCTCGCAACGGCCCGCGGCGGCTGCCGTGGCGGGACGGTGATGGCGGGTGCACCACCCTATCCGGCCAGGCCGAGCGTCATGTCACATGGGCAGGGGCAGGCGGCTGGAGGGTGGGCTCCCTTGACTCTGCGCACGGAACGGGGGCTACACGTACAGGTCGTTACATGCGGCCCGCGACGTGTCCCGCCTGCATGGCGCGGATGGCTGCCTGCCGTGGACCAGCGGGGCCACCGGCGCCCCGGTCGCTGATATGAAGTAATCTCGATGCTACATTTGCTTGCAGGATCGCGTTACCGGTGCTACATTTGCTTGCAATAACACGGTCACGTCTATTTAGCTTCAAATTACGGGATCACCTGGGTGAAAATAAGCCTCGTTTCATCCAAATCTTAGTCTATTGGATTAAGAGAGTGGATGACTCAAATTTCTCCTCCTCTCTCCACCTTTCTTATCTTCTCTGCCTCACCCGGTGTTTTTGGCACGTGTTGATGTGATGATGTCCCAATCCAATCTGACAATGTATTTTTTTCCTTTTGTTGCGTGATTATGTCCTCTCATACATATAATCTTGTATCTATATCAATAGAAACACACTTATCGGGTGTTGTTTTTTAAAAAAAGTTACACATTAACTTTAAAATTGAGTCAACGCACGCAAACAATTCCACGTACTCACACAGATCAATGCAAGTATAGGTCCTATCCATTCCGGGTTTTAGACTCTTTGCTTGTACATAATCCCACGTCTCACAATTCATTATATACACTAGTCTATCAACCCGTGCTATTGTACGGGCTAATTAGAAATAGTTTACAATTATGTATCTATGTGAGGTTCTTTCATCAATGCTAAATATTTTAATAGTACTCTAATATACATTTATCATTATATGTTTGTATTGGATTTAGTCACTAACATTTGTTTTCCATTACATCACATTGTTTGATATTTACTTAATTGAATATTTTATTTAAGCTATGTAAATATGAAAATTTATTTTTTATCTCTTCCGAACCCTAGAACGTAAATGGATGGTGACACATATTATCAATATTTTTTATATACTAATAACAAAAATAATATGCTAAAAACTATAAAAAAATCAATTTAGAATTTTATATTGGTATATTTTTATTTAACAAAAACAATTTTATATTATTTATATTCAGATTTAGTGGTTATTTAGCTTTTAATAACATCATAATTGGTATTATTTTTAGGGATTTATTTGTATTATTTTCAGGGGTGTTATTTGATATTATTTTTATGATGGTACAGCTAGATATTGGATATGCAAAAAAGTCATTGCATCAATCCAGCATCCTTGTTTAGATGGCCCGGTGAGCTAGGTTCTCGCTAGCGCATGCATTCCCCCATCTAAGCAATGAGTAACTCTGCAAATAGTAGAGATAGAGCTAAGCTAGCAATCTACTTCATTTTAAATTGTAGATCATTACAATTTTAATTTGTTGGAGAGCCAAAGCATCTTAAGTTTCACCAAAATCATTTATAGTGGCGGATCATGGTGTTGCCTCTACAAATGATTATGTAGGTGCTACCTACACAATTTATGTGAAATTTCCAAAACAGTGTTTGATCCGCCTTAAAAACATTTTTGTAGTAGTGATTGGGACGGTTTGATGAATGAATGGTGACACATATTATCAATATTTTTTATATACTAATAACAAAAATAATATGTTAAAAACTATAAAAAATCAATTTAGAATTTTATATTGGTATATTTTTATTTAACAAAAACAATTCTTTATTATTTATACTCAGATTTAGTGGTTATTTAAATTTTAATAATGAAATAATTGGTATTATTTTTAGGGATTTAATTGTATTATTTTCAGGGGTGTTATTTGATATTATTTTTATGATGGTACAGCTAGTAATTTATATCAAAATTAGGGGGTTATTTAAATTATTTTTATAATGGCAGACGTGGGTAATTTAGGCACATGTTTAGGGGGTTACTTTAGTCTATTTTTGTAATGGCAAGATGGGTAATTTATTAGAAAAGATCACAGATCCAATGGCTATTATGATTAGAGTTGTTGGATTGATGGCCGGATGTTTCTCTTTTTTGTGAGTTTTTCTAGGATTTCTCTATTTTTTGAGAGTGTCCACCTAGGATCCTAGGTGGCTTCACGTGGAGGCCTCAACAGGAGCCTCAATAGTAAGATGTTGCTTTTCATAAGCTCTAACTGGAATAATCTTTTCAAAATTTCTAGCTGAAATAAACAAAGACGCTTGAAATAAACAAAATCTCTAGTAGGGTTTAAAAGCACGTCACGTGAAACTGCATCTTATTACGAGCTCTGATAGGGCGCTTCGACCTGGCCCTGTTCGGTTCAATCCCGGTTTGTTTTGCGGCATTAGGCTCTGGTCGGCTCTACTAGCGTGACCGGACCGCGGACCACACAACGCATCGCTTGCTGAGCAGCCGAGCGCCCGAGCCGGAACCATGCATGGTACTATACGCTGGATCCCTGAACGCCTACAAGTGTCCAGCCGAGTTGCGTCCAGTGACTATTTACATCACGATATAGCTCTGTCTGTCATGCGCCCACACTAGTCATGGTGCCCTCCATCCATAGCCAGCACAATCAGCATCCCCTGTGCCTCTGTTAGACTGTTACGCTCCAGGTTGCTTGGCTGACGACATTACCAATCACTGAAAAAGGTTTCGTTCATGTCCACTGATATTTCTGACATTATGGAAACTTCTTATTAAAACTGATGTGAAATAAAGTCATAAAGGCTGTTATTGAAAGAGCATCCACCATACAGATCGTTTGGACCGCACTGGAAATCAGATGCTAAATGCCGATGAGGGAAAGAAGGAAACGTACGTGCTCTCGGGGAGTTTGGCACCGCTACTATGCAATGTTCATTAGCGACGTGCTGTGCTGGTCCGCTGTCAGCGCCAACTTTTCCCCATGCCGGTCTCAAAGAATGGCTACACGGTGCTGAATAGCCTCACGAAAAGAATAGTGGCGATGCTCCCGTCTCGTCTCAGATCACAATCGCGCGGGAACAGTTGCATGGCTGTTTTGCTTTCCTATACGGGAGCTCCACAACGGCAATCATCTTAAAGCACATTCGTTAGAGCATATCGTTGCCTTGCCTAGCCGGTCGTCTCGTCGCGCAATCCTGTTCCGATCGGCTTATTGCCACCTTATTTTCGGTTTCCTTTTGCTTCCTTTCATCTCCTTGCTATATCCGGAGAGGTTCTTCCGCAGACATGACAACGGCATTCCGGTCTGCCTACCGGAACTAGAACGAAGCCAGTGGCTAGCATTCGTGCAGCTCCGAAGGCTATCATTTGCAATTGTTTGAGATGGAGTACCAGATACAATTTGCCTGATCCGCCAATTAAGGACGCGCATACGCATGAACGATCATAACTAACTCCACAGCTTGGTTACCCAGAACAAAAAAAATGCTGTTGCTACCCAACCTTTCGATAGCTAGACGCAACTTGCATGCTGATCTAGTCTGACTTGCCAAATCAATGGTCTAAAGAAAATCTTAAAATACATGGGCAAATAATAATGGGCAGTCGCCAGAAATGTACGTGTGGTTTCTATGCTGTCCAGTTTTTAATACTACAATGTTCGACAGAAAAAAAAAAGTTTGTAATACTAGTGGCAATCTTTCTTCCAACAAAAATATGTTTTTTTTTTTTCTGAACTGAAGACCAAGAGTACTGTGACCCAATGACGCAGACGGCTAGCTCAAGTGGCAGTCAGCCATCAGCATTAGGACTAAGCACCAGTACTGCTTCAATTGTACTCTATACGACCCATCGACCATAAACTAAGATTAGTTGAGTAATTCGCCAGGAGCTCGCGAGACCTATCCAAATAATTATGCCTCATCAAGTGGCTGGCGTAATCACCTGCAGAAGAAAATCTGGCAAAGTATCTTCCAAGAACAGCAAACGAGATCTCGATAAGACAGCTAACGAATGCGCAAAAAGAAACGAAAATGAAATTTATAAATGCTCGCTCACACAGCACATAATAATGTTTGAGAAGAACCCAGGGGCCCCGGGCGACGGTGGAAATGAGGCGTAGGTTTCTGAAACAAACCGTGTCATGATTGATGCCAACGTCAGACGCGAGCTTGCTCCGATTAAACAAGCAGTTGGGTGGGGGATTTGTTTAGGAAGTTCTTGTAGCTGTCACATGAAGCGGGCCGGGGCTGCTTGCATCAGGCGTTCAAGTTGACCGCCTCCCGGCCGGCCTCGCCGTGCGCAGGCACCAGCGCCACACGGTTCAGAGACCTGGCCGGCCGACTGCTTGATGCGCAACCCCTGGCTTGTTTATTGCAAATGGACGAGGAAACTTGTTATTAACCTGCTTGTCTCTGCTCAGTTGCAGGGAATTGTCGGTTGGCCATTGGCCGGCTCCACAGTAGTAGTAGGTTTTGAGCTTCCATGGACAAGTGGCGCCGCGTATAGTTAAGAACATGCACGTGTTTTTCAGAAACAAAATGAAAAATTATGGTACATTATTATACATTCCTTCATTTCCCTCTAATATCTGAATATACTACCAAGCTAACAAATTATTGTCTGGACCACATACAAGTATACAACCATACACATTACAGTACTCATGCTCGCAAATAAGTTCCAATCATCATAAACAATACTCGAAATAATGAAAACTCTGCGAATTAAGTGTACGTCAGTTGTGATTCAAGTCTCTTAACTTATTGAACCTGACTATCTTGATTTGAGTCTCTAACTTATTAGCACGGATGCTTGGATTTTAGTTACATATATACTACAAGCTGAGTATAGTAATATTGACTTCATTGTGATGATACTATTATTTAGTTAGAAGCGATATGACTATACTGACTTTGTTCATTTAAAGATATGCTTGTCCAATCTTTCAAGTCATTGGAAGTGTTATGAACTTATGATGAGCGTGTGTATAGAAACCTTTTCATTTGTAAAGAGAAATCTCAGAACAATCCTCATATACAGTTGTGATGAAAATACTAAATGCAATCAAAAGTTGAAAACAGTAACAGCACTAATTCATAGCTTGCGCTAGATCTTGTTAGGATATGAGTGATCCAAATGTGGCTGCAAAGCCGCCGCAACCGCGAAGAAGAACGGAAGAACGGGCAAGTGGCCGTGGCCGGAGGAGAAGAGGCGTGTACTGTAATTGGTCAACGCGGAATGGTTAAGCTTGGGCATGCGGCAGGCCCTTCCATAATTGGCCTCGTTGCTTGCTTGTGGTAGATTACCGCCTAGCACGAGGCGAGACCGTCCTCAATCATGGTGGCCTACGATGCATGTAACCTGTGGCCACGTCTACCATACGCCCATACCGGGCATGGAGCTCCATTTGACTATCAGTCCTAGTATTTTTTTTTTAGTACCAAAACCTTCTTCTGTGCTGTACACCACGGGACCGGGACCAACGCCTATGCCGCCGGCTTCCCTAGTCCTATCTCGCACGAACATCCTTTGAAAAAAGAAAATTCGCCGAGCCTCCGGTTCTTGGAAACGTGGTGGTGTCAGATCGTTCCGTGGCAAGTAACCAACGCAACTTGTGTGAGAGGAGGGAAAAAAAAACGCAGCGGGTACACTACTGTACATACACCCACACGGGCACAAGTTGAAGGCACCTGTCGAGCTCACGCGCCGAAATTCCTCTCCCACCACCACTGGAGTAGTCCCGTGCGGGTCGCGTCCGTCCCCGCCGCGCAGCACACGAACATTTCCCCACTCCGGATCCTCTCCCGTGCGCACATCGTTTTCCGTCGCCACCCGTCCGTCCAGCCCCCGGATGCTCTCCCCGGCCGCGTGGCGACGGCGACGACGGCGAGCGAGGAGATGAAAGATCTCGCGCGCTCGCACAGCCGCACAGGGGTATTTCCGGGCTCCCGGCCGGAGGGGAGGGGAACGGAACGGAATCGAGGACAGGAACCGGGTGACGCGGACGGGGCGCGCGCGGCGGGAGAACGTGCCGATGGGGCCAGCCAGCGGCCGGGGAAGGAAAACGAACCGAACCGGGATGGTGGCTGCCGTTGGGGTCCCCCTGGCCGGCCTAACGGCCAATTGAAAAAGCGGCACGTCGCTCTCGGGCACCATAAGCCCACGCTGCTCCCCGTCCCGCCCCACTCGCATCACACCACACACAGGAAGAGGACCCCCCGTTCCGGCCGCGGCATCATCATGCATCAACCGGCCGATGTGGACGGCCGCGCGGGGGATTAGAATACTCGCATAGCTGAGCTGGACTGCGAGGAATCGCCGCTTGTTTAAGGGGCTTAACCTTCACCGGCCGCATAGCTACGTGATGGCCTCATCAGTTTCTTTATCTGTTGATTGAATATTGTGCTCTACTGCTATGCATGCAGCGAGATGCAACTTGAGAGGTCCGTCTATGTCTTTGCGACGCCTGGAGTGAATGAATAATGTATGCGTGAACCCTTTTGGGAGGCGTGATCTCAGCTGCGAAAGAGATCCGAAGGCCGTATTAGGAAAACGTGTGCATTCGTGCGTTACATTAAAAAAAAAAAAGAGGGAGGAATTTCAGATCAATGTATGTATAAGGTTTTGGTCGCACGGGTCACCCTTTTGGTTCCTCTACTCATCTTCTGTTCTCCCAAGCAAAGCAATGACTCTATACGAAGCGTAGTTTCATTTGCTTGCCTTTTGTTTTCGCCCAAATCGTGACTGAGTCGACGCTGCTAATCTTTTGCGTCTTTGTACGGGCACGAGCAGGTTTTATCGCGTCTGAGTCGTGCCATGATAGGGAGCAGTAGTAGCTCGCAACCGAACCAGAGAGACCCCAACGGCCACGGTGTTGTTAATAATAAGGAAGTCGTCACATGCGCGCCTTGAAGTTGGAGCCCCTGGAAATTTCTGGCATTTCCGAGCAACTTGCTCCGGCCCCAAATCCGCCTTTCCGAGAGAACAGGCGAGAGGACCACTGGGCAGTTCAAATGCGCGGTGTTTTGTTTACCAACAACATGCTCCAAGTACCGGCAATTAAACAAGAGCTGCCCACTACTTGCAGCTAGATGTATAGGCCGTTTGTTGCCGAGATCTAAACCTAAATTTGTAGCGTGCAACTTGTGTGATAAAAAGAAGCGATCTAACATTATTTCTTCACGCCTAAATTGTAAAATATGCATGTCTCTTGTAGAGTTGCAACAACTTTGAACGCTCCTTTGGCAGCCCACGAAGCCCACGATGAGGACAGTAGTACGTAGTAATCTAGTAGGTCGGGCCTCTCTCTCGGTGTTGGTGGATGATCACCACATTCATGTACAGTCCGGCCCAGTTGTATACACCAGGCGCCTGCCCGTAATCCACCCCGGTCTCTAAAGTACACATCGATAACTTGGCATTCATAGCACTGTCATCTGTTTAATTGCCGGTGGGTTTTCTTTGGCAGCAATGCACGGATTCATACTATTAAAGGAGTGTGATGCATATCTGCGGGATAGAGTTCCTTCTGCCAGGTCCCTCTTGCTTGTTAGGACTGTGTTCGGCTGCTGCCATGGTCAATTTCTGGCAGCCCATATGCTCTTATACGTCCTTTTAGTCTTGATGATGCACTAGCGAATTAAAACTGCAATTTAATGAAAAAGACTGTAAAAATGTAATTAATTACCTTGGAGATAAGATGAATGTCAACTCATAGAATAAGATGGCAAGGAAACGAGCTTATGTTCTTCAACGTAAAAATTCACAGCTACAAAATAATCTCAAACAGAACACGGTATGCCCAGAATCTGACTGCAACCCCAGGTATGCCCAGAATCTGACTGCAACCCCAAAATAATCAAATAATACCATCTATGGTATTTGTCATTTCAGTACTATACAGAGGTATGCTTAGGTCAGAACGATATATACAACAATCTAGCTGTGCACATATATTATTATATTTACATGAAATCTGAACAGGTAAGACTGACCAAAATTTTCTAAGTTATCTCACATTCTCACTAACGCCAGTAGTTGTGTCTAGGTGGACCATGGACCTTGAGTTTCCAGCTAGCAATGCCCCATTTCCTAATATGCAAGAGGAATTCAAGCACGTAGCTGGCAGTCACCAGAGAACAGAAATCCAAATACTGACTTCCATTCCATGATAACGCAAACAGAAAAACATTCTCCATACAGAGCTGAATCATCGTGCAGCACCCTCATATTGATGGGCCTGAAATGATGCCTCAGGGGCTCAGGGCATTGGTTTCTGAACCTGTCACTGCAGGATTCCTTGCTTTCATGTTGCTCTACAATGTTCCGTCCTTCCTATATTTCAGAAAATAGATAATTTAAACAAAGTAAATACAACGACTGTCACCATGCGAATGGACCAAGAAGATGGAGATCGAGCAAATGCAGAAGTAACGGACAGTCAAGAGTTAGAAGTCTTTTTTTAATCAAACACAACCACAGATAAAAGTTACCTTTCTAATTGTCTTCCTATGATCTTCCCAGAATCAACTGGTATAGGAGATAACGATAAGTATTCTTGTCTCTTCACTGTCGTTTCCAAAGCATTTCTGTTGCGCTTTTCTACTTTCTTGGATTTTTTAGGAGCTGACCCAAATAGCTGAACAGTTAAACTGCCACCTGATGAAACGAATGGTAAGAGTGTATTCAGTTAGCTCGAAGATATAGTTAATTCAGGTCCTCTGTTCACTGTGATAAGTTTTTAAGCAAAGGTAGAATAGCAACATCATTATCAACCATCAAGGTTGTGCTGTTGTGCAAGTGCAGAGGCAAAGAACTAAGAGAAGGAACACAAGCTTACATAGTACAAGAGCAGCTCCAATCCATGCAGCGTCGTCCCATCTTTCACCTAGGAGGAACCAAGCAAAAGCAGCTCCCCAAACTGGTTCCAAACCATAAACTATTGCAGTTTCAGTTGCGGAAACATCGCCCATCGCTACCATCTGCATGAATAGATGCACATACTTGATACTCCACATGCTATACCAAGCAAGCCTTACAAACAAGAAGAGCCCTAAAATTCATAGAATGCTCAGAGTTGACTAACCTCAGCCCACATACATAACACCGTAGAAAGAACTCCTGTGTACAATGCTGGTATCCAAGGAAATGAAGCTGCTGTATCCCAAAGCATACCAAACGTCCATGATTCGAAGCCGGACTCACCGTTATCAACATAGCCATCTTTGAACATAAACCATAGTACAGAGGAGAATGCCACCACAAGGACCTGGTTGTTATTGGATTTGTGAGACGAGTTTACACCACAATGGATAAGGTATAGGAGTAGTTTAAGGATATGAAGATTATATGTCAGCACAACCTCGAAGCTAAGAAGGGCCAAAAACTTCTTCTTGTCTGTACTCCTTGATATTTGCTCCGTTCTGAGCATATGGATCCCAAAAAATAGGGCGCTAAAGAAGTTCAAAACATCACCAACCTTTGGAAACAATAAGAGTGGTACAAAAAATCAATATCACAATATTTTTGAAGGCATAAAGCAAGAAATTCATAAATATATCCAATTACTTGGAACAGTAAAATATATTAAACTTAAGGATCTAATCGATTTTTCATGTGTTCTGAAATCAACTGATCTGTCCATTGTAAGAATATTCAGTAAGAGCGCAACAAAAGAACTATTTTGAACAGCAATCAGGAAAGCAAGAAATAGTGCCAGAGAAGAGATATTTAACCATTGTGCATGATACTGAAGAACTATTATAAAAACAGCCAATAGTAAACTAGAGAAAATTGAGTACAAAGAAAATAAAGTTATTACTTACACACGGAGGAGAGCCACCACATTCCAGGAGGCCAATTCCTAATAGTGACACAGTGGCTCCGAACCAAGTTAGCTTGGGGATTGAGGCACCAAGAAAGCCATCAATTAGAGGCACGACTACGACCTGTTCACAGTAGATATTTAGTGATTTCAGCACATCAACCAAAATTCAGAATGAACTCATCCTGAACGGAATGTACCGTGAAGGCCGTGATGAAGGATGCTCGGCCAGCATCAGATGAGAGCAATCCAATTGCTTGAGCAAGGTAAGCCAAGCTAACCCAGACACCCAGCTCCAATCCTGCACTCCTTACACGGCGGTCCCCAAAGGCTCGGACAGCAAATGGTATGAAGGGGATCGCCGCAAGAACGAAGCGCACCATGTTGAAGACTGCGGGGTCTGTCAGGGCCTCCACTTCTTTCAAAACTGGAATATCACTTGCTGGGGAAAAAAAAAGAAGAAGAAGAAGAAGTCGAAGAGTAAATTGTCAATGAAAAAAAAGGTTAGGATGAACAATTGCAGAGTTGACTCTCTTATATTCTTGAATACGAATTAAAATGGCCAAGTCAAGCAGTGTTGAGGTTGACATCGAGCTGAGATCGAGCATATGAGTAGAGTAAGAAGAGCAAGAAAGATGCGCACACCATAGATGACGGTGAGGGCGTTGAGCATGATGATGCTGCGGGTCTTCCTGGAGGCAAACAGGATCCGCTTCCACACCGGCCGGCCACGCGCCCGCTTCTTCCTCTCGCCGCTCTTGTTCCCCTCGTCCTCCATATTAGCCTCCTCCTCGGCGCTGGCGCCGGTGCCCTCAAGCGCCGCGCACCGGGGCGCCAAGATGACCCTGACCCTGCGCCGCGACGCGGCCGAGCGGGGCGCAGCGACGGCGAGCAGCACGCGGCAGGACATGCCCACCGCCGGCGCCCCAGCGCCACCCGCCTGCAACCGCCGCGCCCACGACGCGGACGCGGTGGAAGAAGCCATGCGAAGACTGCTGCTGCTGCTGCTGCAATTGCAACGAAGCGAGCGGACAGTGATGCCACACTGGTGTATTGTGGTCGGGGGAGTAGAATAATAAAGAGAGAAATCGCAGGACGAAGGCCCGGGTCGTCAAAATGTGGAACTCGTGGGTGGTGATTGCTGAGGAGCGACCGAGGGAGAGAGGAAGGATTACGAAGGCGAAAGCGGCGAGATAATTTTCTGGAGCGGGAGCGCGCAGTGGTGGGGACCGTGCTATTGCGTGGCGGTGGCGGGCGCCGGGCACCCGGGCCGTGGGAGAAATCCTGGAGTTTAGCCGCGTCCTGGGCCTTGTTTCCTAGCGAAAACGCCCGCGTCGTCGACAGGTCTGCCCGCCTGTTCCGACGAGTGCTGCGAATACTTTCGATATCGACGGTGATCGTAACGACCTTGCCGCCACGATAATATCGTGCTAGTAGCACTGTTATTGGCCTGCTGCCACGCACAACCATACACGTTTACACGGTGCCAACTGATGCCGTCTGCGTCTGGGTGACTGGGTTATCACCGATTCACACGCTCGGTGCTGCCGTGCATTCGAAATGATCTCCAGAGGGCTAGCACATATCATACACGTTCCTTGTGGGTGTCCACGTCCGGCTTCGAAGACATGATCTATAGTCGTTTGCAGGAATTCGAAACACATCGGCCTAGGACTCGAGGTGTCCGGGGTGCTTCCACGGAACTACAGGAGCGATGATGACAAATGAAGAACAGAGGTGTTTGGATGAGGCGATGGGTGTTGAAGACAGGGAGGAATGGATGGGCCTAATTCCGGCCGAGCCTATCAAGCCCATTGGATCTAGCACATAGGTGGTGTTTGGAAATTAACAAATGTCTCTAGATGTAAGTTTGATATAATGTCATGCAAGTTATCCATCAACACAAAAGTGACTAGCTGATTGAGATCTATTGGCTAGACTACTGCTAGTCAGGGAATTGCAAAATGTGGAATCTTACAATTAAATAAAAAAGGGTATTTATGAAAGGATCAAGATGCCTAAGAGGGGGGTAAATTAGGCTTCTACAAAAATTTAAGCAATAAAACAATCCTAAGCAATAAGCCAATTCACCCCATGTGCATACAAGTGTGGTTTGTGCCTAGCTAGTGTTGAAAAAAGTTAAGCAACCTAGTTCCAATCCTACTCTATCATGACAATTCTAGGAATAGAAATGCAGAAAGTAAACTTGCTCAAAGTAAAGAGAAGAGTAGGAAGCTGATTTTTCCCGAGGTATCGAGGAGTCGGCAACTCCCCTAGTCCTTGTTGGAGCACCCGCGCAAGGGTATAGCTCCCCCTTATCCGCGCAAGGGTATAGCTCCCCCTTGATCCGCGCAAGGATCAAGTGCTCTCGTAGGGGATATCCATTTCCCACTCCGGGACGGTGGATTCCAAACCATGTACACCTTCTTGGGGCTTCACACAATCTCCACGTGAGCTCCCAAGGTCAACACCTCCAAGCTGTCTAGGTGATGCCGAATCACCAAGAGTAACAAGCCAAAGATATTCACTTGACCTAGACTAGACCAAGAGCTAGATGGATGCACACTTGCTACTCCCAAGCACTAAAGAGAGTCCTTAATCTTCTCAAGATCAAGAACACCAATGAATCCAAGTGCCTCTCTTGCCCTCAAACACTCCCCAACAGCAGCTGGATGAACAGTGAAACCGTGTGGCAAGAGAGTCTCCAAGTAGGAAAAGAGTGGCTATAAATAGCTCACTCAAAAGCTCCTAGCCGTTAGTGCTGACGCAGAGGGACCGACTGATTCGGTGCCCTCCAAAGATGGCCACCGAAACAGTCGGTGCCTCCTTTGATTTGAACTTCCAACGGCTAGCCAGTGACCACCGACTGATTCGGTGGCCACCCTCCGTGCAGCACCGAACCAGTCGGTGCGCACCAGTACCGAACTGGTACTTCCAGCCACAATGACCGACTGATTCGGTGCTGCCCACCGAATTAGTCGGTTCCCCTTGGGGACATGGACTTGAACCGGATCTCGAGGGCCACCGACTCATCCGGTGGGTCTTCATGGGGTTCACCGAACCAATCGGTCCCCCTTCATTTTCACTCAGTACCTAACAGCCATTTCTAGCCAAAATGACCGACTGATTCGGTGCTGCCCATCGAACCAGTCGGTCCCCTCTGGGACTTAGGCTACCAAATGGCCAAGGGCACCGACTGATTCGGTGAGCCCTACTGACAGGGACCGAATAAGTCGGTGCCTCTGTTTGCCTCGCAAAGCAAACAGAGCACCGACTAATTCGGTCACTGCCCCAGTGAGCACCGAAATAGTCGGTCCCTACTGAGCAAAACGCTTCAAACTTCTTAAGGCTAAAACTCGTCCAATTCAAATTCTTTGAGTTACCAACCTTCTCAACGGCTTTGACATAGCTACCTAGCACTAGGTTTCACAAGTGTGCATCACACCTAAACTCTAGATTTATCTAGGTCAAGCTACCAATCCTTAATCCCCTTTTATAGTACGGCCAAAGGAAAACAAAGACCTAAACTACTCTAAGTGCCTCTCATCATCCAAACGGCACTTAGAACTAGCTTATCCTTAATCTTCGATCATATCCTTTGCACCAATACAATCACTCGCGAATGATGGGGGCCAAGAATACCGTGAAAGCCCATCATTGCACTAACTTAACTTAGTTTCTGCAAAACACTTGTTAGTCGCAATGATAATGTTGCCATTAATCGCCAAAACCGAATTAGGGGCCTAGATGCTCTTTCAATTTACCTAATATGAGGGTTATATTGTTTCCATTTATGTATAATTAGACTGTAGACACATGCCCTGCTATTTTTTCCCTAAAAACTCCAGAAGAACAAAATTAAGACATAATACAAATATTATTACAATACATAAAGATAAAAACAAGTATGACCTTACTGAACCCACTTAAAGCTTATATGCCCATGAACAAGTTCCAGATGCTAAACAATCTCCCCCCCCCCCCCCCCCCAAATTGATTTCTGGATAGTTTACACACCAGTCTTCGCCAACATGCTACTGAATCCCCATACGTCGACTTGCCTTGAGCAACAAAGCCATGGCAGGCAGCAGGGACGCAAGTGACACAAAAGATTTCAGACAAGCAGAACTAAAATCACAATATGGAGCAGCCCTACATGGGAGGAAAATAAAATGAATAAAACCATTAACACACCTCCACATGGGAGCACCAAAATTAGCAAATGAGGAGCCAAAATCACATATAGAAACGTGTGTGTATTCTGCTCCTGACTCCCAATGTTTTTAGTGAAACAGAAGCATAGGTGGTAAAATCACACATCAATATTGAAGGAAAATCCAAAGAATTAGTCCACAAGCTAGGCTAGATCTTTTCATCTATGAATGTAGGCCTCCAATAAGCCAGAAACATTTCATCTGGCAAATTCAGTTCCGGAGCACCTGTCAATGTCTCACGAATCAAACACCAAAGTCTCCTAGAGGATAAGTTCAGTTTAAACAAAAGCTCACTTACTGCTTTGCTACAGTGAAGTTGTACTACAGAATTGACTTATCAAGCAAATCGAACAAGAATTTGGAGTGGAACAAATTGATAAAAAAGAGATGTTGCTGCCATGGGAGCAACAAAGGAAACAGATGTCCCTGACAACATCCCTACTAAAACTGAGCACTAACTGACCATTAATCGAACCATGCACTACCACTATCTGACGCCCCCGGATAGTCGAGCCCCTAATCATCCATGGACATCAATTCTGGAACAAAACCAACACAAATTCCCAAATGGAAACATTGAACAACACACAACAAGCTCGTGCCTAGAGCAGAGCTGGTTTATCGCACAGGCTGGTAAATATTTAGTGTTTCACATAACAACCAAAATTCAGAATGAACTTGTCGTCAAACATGATGTACCGTGAGGGCAGTGATGAAGGATGCTCGGCCAGCATCAGATGGGAGCAGTCTAGTTGCTTGAGCAAGGTAAGCCAAGCTAACCCAGACACCCAGCTCCAACATCGCCCCCCAAAAGCTCGGACAGCAAATGGTATGAACTATGAAGGTGATTAGGGGATCGCAGCAACAACAAACCGCACTATGTTGAAGACTGCGGGCTCTGTCAGTGCCTCGATTTGTTTCAAAACCGAAATATCACTTGCTGGCAACAAAATGAAAATGTCGAAGAATGAATTGTCGAGAACAGAAAAGGCAATATGTTAGGATGAATAATTGCAGAGTTGACACTATGCTATTCATGAATACAAATTAAAATGGCCAAGTCAAGCAGTGTTGAGGTCGATATCTAGCAGTTGAGCAGAGTACGAACATATCAAGAGCAAGAAAGATGCGCACACCACAGATGACGATGAGGCCGTGAGGGCGTTGAGCATGATGCTGCTGCCGGGTCTTCTTCGCAGAGGAGACTCATCGCTCCACAGCGGTCGGCCACGCGCCGATTCTTCCTCTCGCCGCTCTTCTTCCCCTCCTCCTTGATATTAGCCTCCTCCTCGTCGCTGGCTCCGGGGCCCACAAGCGCCGCGCACCGGGGCGCCACGAGGACACTGGCCCGTCGCGGCGACGCGGCCGAGCGGGTCGCCGCGATGGTGAGCAGGACAGGCCTACCGCCGGGCACCAGCTCCAGCCCCATCCGTCTGCAACAGCAGCGCCCACGACGCGAACGCGATGGAAGAGGCCATGCGAAGACTGCCGAGCTCGGCGCCGTAAGTCATGGCGCCGAGGTACCACCCTTTCCCATATACCCTGAGCCGTTCTCTCTCTCTCTCCGAGCGTCGCGCACCGCCCCGTCCGCCGCCCACCATCCCCTCCGCCCTCGTCGCCCCGTGGGTCTCCGGCTCTCCGCCGCCCTCCGCGACCACCAGCGGCGAGGGGGCACCCACATCTCCGCGGCGGGCCCGCGGGCCCCGCCGCCCTCCGCCACCATCGGCGGCGAGGGGGGCACCCACACCTCCACAGCGGGCTACGGGGCCCGCTCGTGGCGGCTCCCCTCCAGCCCTCCGCGCCGCGGCGCCCCCTCGAGGCTCGAGCCTTCTTCCGCCGTCGTCCCCTAG
Source organism: Digitaria exilis (assembly GCA_015342445.1). Lineage (NCBI taxonomy): Eukaryota > Viridiplantae > Streptophyta > Magnoliopsida > Poales > Poaceae > Digitaria > Digitaria exilis. The sequence continues at coordinate 2,403,206 of JACEFO010002109.1, read as the reverse complement.
GAAAGTTCTGTTTTTGTTTTTCTTTGTTATCTAGGTGTGTTTAGATTGGGGAAAGATTCCCTGAAAATATATTGTTTATAAAAACACACACTGTAGATGAATAGTGTTCTGCGAGTAGGAGTGATGGGATGAATAGGAAAAAGTTAGATGAATAGTGTTTTTTAGAGAAATATTTGGGAACTAAACGCACCCTTATAGTGGTAGTTTAATAGTTTATGCAATTTAGTTATTTTAGTTTAATTAGTTTAGGTTCGACCGGTTGCTGAAGGGGAAGTTCTATAGGACGGTGGTTCGACCGGCGATGTTGTACGGGGCGGAATGTTGGCCTACTAAAAGGCGACATGTCCAGCAACTGAGTGTAGCAGAGATGCGGATGTTGCGATGGTCTTGCGGGTACACAAGAAGGGATAGAGTTCGGAATGAAGACATTCGGGAGAAGGTCGGGGTAGCACCCATTGAGGAGAAATTGACCCAACATCGGCTGAGATGGTTTGGACATGTCCAATGGAGGCCCTCGGAGGCGCCGGTGCGTATTGGGGTCCTAGGGCGGGCCAATAATATAAAGAGAGGTAGAGGTAGACCTAGATTGACTTGGGACGAAGCGATAAATAGAGACCTTAAGGAGTGGAATATTTCCAAGGAGGTAGCTTTCGATAGGAGCGCTTGGAGACTAGCTATCAACGTTCCTGAGCCTTGAGCTTTGTTTCTTGGGTTTCATCTCTAGCCTACCCCAACTCGCTTGGGACTAAAGGCTATGTTGTTATTGTTGTTGTTGTTGTTGTTGTAGTTTAATTAGTTTAGGTTATGTAATTATCTATTTTAGGTAATTTAGTTAGAAAATTCATTTAGATAGTTAAATGTTTAGATAGTTACATTAATAGGTACGTTGATGTAATTAGATATATAGTTAGGTAATTTAGGTAGCAAATATTGTTAGGTAATTTAGGTAGTTAGCAAATGCACATGGTTATACAATGTCGTTAGCTATTTTTGGGCATTGTACTCTTGATCATTTCCTTGTTGTGCATGCCAACTAGATGGACAATGTAGTCACCATGTTTCATGGAGGAAGTGTCAATCAAGATGAGTTTGGGAATGTCAGTTTTGTTGGAATGCACACCGTCACTGTGATTTTCGATGATCGGCCATTGTTTAGTGAGTTGTTTGGCAGGGCTCGTGATGAGCTTCACTGCAATTCAAATGAGGATGCCATCTCAATTGAAGGGGTACATCACTACGGTAAATCAGGGCAAATTTTTAGGCGGCTAATCCCAATTGCATCTGAGGGTGGCTGGGAGAAGTATGTCAAAACTGTCATGAAGAATGAGTTCCAATGTTTGGATTTGGTTGAGCGGAAGTTGCCAATTGATCCCATCTCTCATGTATATTCACCCCCTCATGGGTTCTTGCCAGAACAAGGTAATCCGGCACCTTGTGAGCCTTTGTTACCCAACCGTGAGGTGGATGTGAGAGATGTTGTTGAGGTCCCTGATGCTTAATCCATCACAAATGAGGTTGCAATTTGTCTTGATGTTGGTGCAAAACATCGCACTGAAAATATTGTTACGCCCCCTCAGGGGATTCCTTTGACCCAGAACCATGCAAGTAAGTGTCATAGTAACATTTTTTTGTTTTTATTCATAATTGATTCCACCCCTCTGTACCAATGCCTTCTTTATTTGTGGTTTAAATGCAGGAGAGATTCCTGATAATATGTGGGTTCGTCATGTGCCTCTAGCATCCAATATTGGATGCGCTTCTAATAGGGTGGATTTAGAGATTGATGATGATGATGAACCTTATGAGATTGCAAGAACCATTGATTCAGATGATGACCGCCCTGTACCAGCATTTAGACAAGAAGATATGGAGCTCATTAGAATTTTTTGTCATGATCGTGACCCACTAGTTTATGAATTAAATGATCTCAATCATTGTCATACTGATTATGCAGAAGGAAGAGATGACAGATTGCTACTACCTCATGAGAACGGGGATGGGGATGGCATGGGAATTCATAAGGGCACTATATTCAAGGACTTGCCTGCATTGAAAAGGTGGTTACAGGAGTATTCCGTGAGACATAAAAGACCTTTCAAGGTTAGGCATACGTATGTGGAGCGGAGTTATGTAGCGGTGTGCGAGAATATTGATTGCAATTGGAGGGTTTGTGCTCGAAAACAGGACACAGGAAAGTTCAAGATCACAAAAATTATGGGTCCACACACTTGTATCGAGAAAGATATAGAACAGAGGCATCAAGAGGTGACCTCTACCCTCATTGCTAGAAAGTTGTGCTCAAGATGGAATGAGAGTCGACCCAATTTGAAGCTTAGGACAATTATGCACATGGCTGAAAAGACATTTCATTATAAGATAAAGTATGGAAAAGCATGGCGGGCAAAGCAACGGGCTTGGAAGATGATATATGGGGACTGGGAGGAGACGTACGAGAAGTTTCCTGTACTGTTCAATGCAATCAAAGCAGCTAATCCAGGCATGCATTATGAGTACATCCGAAAACCGAATGAATGGAAGGATGGGAGGCAGATATTCTTCCGTGCATTTTGGTGCTTTTCCCAGTGTGTGGAGGCCTTCAGACATTGTCGCCCGGTATTATCCATTGACGGTACTTTTCTTCTTGGCAAATACATGGGCACACTATTGGTAGCCATTTCATGCGACGCGGACAACGCATTGGTTCCTTTGGCATTCGCTTTGGTGGAGAGGGAAAACAAAGATAGTTGGGGATGCTTCTTGCGACTTGTTCGGATACATGTTGTAGGACCTGGTAGGGAGGTTGGTGTCATATCTAGTAGACACCAGGGTATACTTAGTGCAGTACATGAGGAGATTCCGAGGTATGCACCAATACACCACCGTTGGTGCACTCGACACCTTGCCGAGAATTTACTTCAAGAAGATAGTACGAAGGACAACTTTCCTCTATTCGAGGATGTTGCTCGTGTCCTTGAGGTGCAGTTCTTTGAGGAGAAGTTGGAGCAGCTAAAAACTGCAACAAACGACCAAGGCAAACAATGGCTAGGAGACTTGATGAGGGAGCGTCAGAAATGGACAAGGGCGTACGATGATGGTGGCTGGAGGTACGAGTTTCAGACCAGCAACATGGCCGAGTTATTTAACAGTGTCCTTCAGGGTATACGGGCCATTCCCGTCAATGCTATCGTATCATTCACCTTCTATAGAATGGTTGCATGGTTCAATGAGAGATATGCACAAGCAATGGCACTAAAGATAAAGGACCAGTCATGGGCACCTAAGCCTAAATATCATCTCGATAAAGCAAAGGATAGGGCTCGCACACATGAGGTCGAATGTCTTGACCACATGACAGGAAAGTACGAGGTCACGGAAAGGGATGGCACACCATCTAATGGTGAGTTGCAGCCTACAGGGAGTTATATTGTCGCATTAATTAATTTCTCGTGCACATGTGGGAGAACAAGGCAATACCACTTTCCATGTTCTCATTATGTTGCAGTAGCTTCTCATTGCAACTATGCCTACGAGAGTAATATACCGCGGGAGTTCAGTGTTGATAGCCTTGTACTTACATGGTCTCCCCGGTTTGAGCCGTACCTAGATCGGGACAGTGGCCACCGTACAATGGTCCGAAATACATTGCGGATGCAGGTTACCGTTGGGACAAGTATGGAATGAGAAAGAGGACGAGACAAAAGATGGCCATGGACCAGGTTTTCAGGGAGAACCAGGCAAGGGAGAGCAGCCCCCTTTCTTTCTGACCAAAAGCAAAACCAATGTGGTACATGTGGCAGACTTGGACACAATTCATGCACATGCCATTGACTGTTTAATCAGGTGCAAATAACACATGTACATTTTTTAAAATCTTGTAATATACTGTTTCCATTAGTTCATTGCAATCTTACATAGTCAATTAATTCATTTTATAGTAAATAATGGATGTACTTAATTAAATCATTTCATCACTTACTTGCTTTCTTTAGTTATGGTTAATTGTTATATTTGTTAAATTTTATATTTGTCCACTAAATTGGTATCTTATTTTATTAGGATGGAGCCACCCACCTGTTGGATCCATACTATGCGCAGAACCACCGAGGACAACAGACCGTGGAGGGGGGTAATGACTTCATATGTTGTTGTCACTCTTTTTAAATTTGTGTTTAGGTACTATAAAAAATCAATGTTGTAGGAACTGTACCTTCTTCTTTGTCGAACCCATTACAAGTTCCAGAACATGTGATGACATGTGCACTCCTCCCGAGAAGAGGGCTGCCTTGGATTCAGAGTTTCTATCTACCTTGTGGTGATGAGATGATAATGACACTTGAGGATGCTTAGAAGTTTCTTGGTCTTAATGTTAGAGGTCGTTCTGTTACCGGTCAGTGCGGGCTTTAGGTGGAGGGCTCAAGTGGAGGCCTTCCGAGAGAGAGCTTCCTCTAGCAGGATATTATGGATTGTTTGTGATTTGTTTGCTTCTGATTTGTTTGTATGGATATTATGGACTTTTTTGAACTTAACATGCTTGTGGTATTTGGCTGAATACATGTTTGTACCTTATTGTGATGTATTTTTGTCACTGTGTGCTCACTCCTAAAACAAGAGAAGCTCTTGCGAATTTTTTCTATGATTTGTTTGTATGGACACTATGGACTATGGAGTGTGCTTTGTATGTAGGATATGTTTGTGATATCTGGTTGCAGTGGTGAACCCAGCTTTTGCTGAAGACTATTACCAAAATTAGCGAGCCAGGAATCGGCGGCTAAAGCTATCCCCACGTATAGGGTAGCACCAATACTACAGTAAATGCTAGAAACTGAGGAGATAGTTGAGAATAACATTTTATTTCAAAAAGAAGTTGAGAATAACATAGAGCACATAATAATAAATACCTATTGAAGATTTGGTGTATTTAGATAGTCACATCTTTCATTTCCTCATCAGCATATAATAATTTAAATGTAACTAGTACAAACTCCTACTTGGTAGCTTAGGTAACGCTTTAAAGGGTATTCGTTTCTTGAAAATAATATAAGATAAGATAAATGTCATAATTTTTTAGACTTGCAAATACATCTCGCTCAATATAGCAGGTCATCCTGTAATTCAACCACTCATCCCCCGTTACATCAGAAGGAGAATTGCTCTTGCACCGAGGAGGGGTGAAGCACCATGCCACCGGCTGTTGCTGATGGTGCCGCCCGGCTGCCGATGTGCCCTTGCGGCTTCATGCAATGCAACAGCCGACGACTCGTACGGGTCGGGGGGCTAGAGGGGAGCAGACACATGATGGCTAGCAGCACTAGGCAGTGCCACGACGAGCGGCAGGCGGTGGCGCGATACAGGGGTTGAGGAGCACTCTCATGGAGGCGCATTAGCAGAGATCGAACAGAAGGGAAGATCATTGCTGGATGTCTGATGGACTTGGCCAATTAATTTTGGGCCAAAACTAAAGAGAGGTACTTGGACGTATTGGGCTAGGACAAGGGCCACCGCCCCAATGGCCCTAGGTGCAGGCCCGCCCATGTTTGGTTGAATACATATTCGTATTATTCTGTCTATGATTTGATAAGATGGTTTGATTGCACATACGATCGTGTTAGTAAATTTATTACAACATGTGTTGTCCATGTGTAACATATGCACGCTTTGCATATGAATTAGTTGCGCGTATGAATGTATCAGCAAAAAAATATTGCCTTTTTAGTGTGTTTTCAGTGCTATGGACATATGCTTTTAGGTGCATTTACACCTCCACAGAATGGGTACTAAGCCTGCCTCCGCCTCTATTACACACACATACATTGCTAGATGCATCGCTACTAACATCAAAACCGGATTTTTGCTTGAGTAGTAATGTGTGGAGGGTCATCTAGGGTTTCTTCACTGGGATAGCAAAGGGGGGCCTCCCATAGGGTCATCTACTTGCAAAAGCAGTGTATGAGTTTCCACTTGAGAGAAGGCATCACGGAGACCTAGGCGCCCAACTTCTTCTCTAGTAACATTGTAGACGGATGGGGAGCACATGCAACATAGGCGAGTGAGTGCGGCCTGGCGATGGCGGCAACATAGGGTTTGTAAGTGGCGGCGTAGCCACTGGAGCCATGACGCGACGCTATAGCTCAGGGGTGCGAGCTGCGACACAATGTTGGCTGCCAGCGGGAACAAATGGGCGGCAACGCATGGGAGAGGGGGCCATAGGAGAGAGAAGATGCTAGGATTTGGGGTGTGGGATCCAAGGGACGTGGATGGTTTGTACGAATTGTAAACACTTGAAGATGGAGAGTAAGATGAAGATGATAGGAATCCGGTTGTTTGCATGATGTTGAAACACATTCGCCTACGGTGATGACAAATCAGGACGTGAGAGGGTGTGAAGTTAAAAAAACAAAGGATGTGACATGGTGCATGATAACAGATCATGATATGGGGGCTTCCTATCCACCTTGTGGAAGATAGATAAGCACTCCAACTTCAAAGCCCACCTTGGCCATTTAGCTAAGAAAGTGCAGATTCAACATTTTCACACATGTTCAACATTTTCGTTACGTAGGTTCAACATGCACTTTACACACGCTCAACATTTACTTTACCCACGTTCAACATTTACAACTCAAAATGTTGAATCAGAACTAAATGTTGAGTCTAGAGGAACCAACTGTTGAAATATCTTATTCTTATCTGGCGGCGGCGGCAACACGAGGCCGTAGCGATGTGCAGAGGCCAGTGGAGCTCGCGGCATGGTGCCCGACTGTGGCTAGCATGGCGCAGGGGTGAGCTAAACCGCAACATTGGCGAGTTGCAGCAAACAGCAGCGGCAGAGTAGTTGAGAGCAGTGACGACGCAGCAGCGGCTGGCTGCGGTGAACAACAGCAGAGCAGCGACGAGAAGCGGCGACAGAGCAACAAAGAGTGGCGGCGGCACACAATGTGAGTGGCAATGCAGAGTCACAAGCAGGCACTAGCTCGGCACGTGGGGCTAGGTGCAGGGCAGCCGGGCAGCGCGCAGGGCGAGTAGAGCAACGATGACAGCGGCTGGCCAGGGTTGCGGCTGCCGGCCGGCCGGCCAGGAGACGGCGCCATGGCGGGAGTAGGGGAGGAGAGATGAAGCAGGTGAGAGAAAGGAAATTAGGGTTTGGACATGAGATCTAACGGCTGGAGTGCTTTGCGTGAATCTCAAACACTGGAAGGTGTGGAAACTAAAATGGATCGGAAGATAGATAGGAATTCTGCATGATATGTCTGGAGAAATATAGATGGGCCTAATTTCGGATTAGTCTAGTGTCTACCTAACCCATTATATAAAGCATGTCGGTGGGCTATAATCAGAGAACGTGGACCCTCCCTCCTGGACAGAGAAGTTTTAGGTGGAGGCCTGACTGGCAAAAAAAATCATGCTAGGCCCAGGTAGCCTCAAAATCAGATAGCACGTTGATATCCTCCTCCTCCTTCATCCTCCACTCAAAAAATTATCTCGGCCCAACGTTTAGCCTAGCTAGGATCTGAATTTTGTATGATACGACCTCTTATCCTAGGGAATCGCTTAGAGCATCTCCAATAGTGTCTAATTAAACATCACAATATTTAGTTTTGTGAATAAAAATAAAAAATAGTGCTCCAATAATTGTCTAATATAGTTCCTACATTTCCAACATCCCCAATAAAAATTCCACTTGGAGCCAAATTTGTCCCCACCTCTTGATCTCCCAACACTACAGACTATTTTTTTTTTAGAATTAATGGGTGGAGGGATGTTTTTTGTCCCAAAAATTTGATACAAAGTCCTAATCAAATTTTAAGCAATTTATTTTTTAGGCACTCTTGAAGATGCTCTTAGTGAGAAAGCTAGGGCCCCATTTTTGGTAAGGTGTGCTCCCAATAATTTCCTTACGATGTTGATGCCGCCACATGAATGATACGAACACTGTAGTCAAAACTATGAATAAATAAATGACATTTGTACACTAATAATATTTTGCCAAAGCTGTATCCTTGGTTTGCAGCCTTGTAGCTCAACTGACCGACCAAGTAGGCAATTTGATTCAGATACGAGCGGTAGTGTGATACCATTCAAACACGCTGATTCATTGTGCCTCCATAAAACGAAACAATCAAGAGATTCTCTTCATATACAGGATTCTTTCAGATGTTCGATTAAGGCACCGATTAGATTGCGAAAGTTTGCAAAGTTCCACTGTAGCAAACTTTACTGTAGCAAAAGTTTGTGAGGGGTCATGATTTTCAATGGCATTGAATGTGTGAATGAATAATAAAGGAACCAGTCTAAATGGGCCTAGCAGCTTTTACATGGTTGTGTGTCATATATATATCAAGGCGCTTGCATTCGATTCCAACCCAAAAGTTTAGTTTGATAGAAAAAGTAATCGTACAAATTATTTATACTTCAACAATCTATTTCCTATTAACACTAGTACAATGCCCGTGCATTGCTACGGGACATAAAAATTTGTATAAGAAACCACATGAAATATGACAAAAGATAATAATTTAATGATACAGTTGCGTTGTTGTAAAACAAAAGAATATTGCTACATTCACTAGTCCTTTTCTTTTGTATACATAGACTCGGTCATGGACCAGCAATTGAAATAGAATGCAGAAACAAGTAGATGAGTTCCTCCCTTAAAGATTGACTGAATTATGTTGACAATATATGGGCATTGTTTCCCATCCGACAACACCTCTCAACTTTTTGTTCTCTGAAAGATTCTTACAGGAATTCATGGGAGGATAGGGAGCATTCTATTTAATTTCTGGAAAGGAGAAACACAAGGCGTGCTAAAACATTGTCCTTGCCCTGCATTACATGCTGCGGCATGAACTCGCTAAGCAGCTGTCTGAATGCACATATGCTCCTGCGGCACTAAATACGGCCTGTCGAGTACTTAAAAAAGAGCACCAGTTATGAGGCATAAAATTAAAGAGAAGATCAAAGAAACAGATGATACACATACCCTAGGCAGATAAAATTGAAGTCAAGTAGCACATATATTTTTCAGCACAATTTCGTAACTACAAGTAGCTACAGCTAGCTGCCTGTATCAGTAGAATTTCAAAGCCAATCCAGGAAGCGATCTCACCTCTTGAGTTCAATGGTTAATGTGGTGGTCTTCTAACACTTCCTTATAAATCCTTTTCTATTCTCCTGTCCTCAAATCTGCATAAAGTCATATAAAGTGATGAAGCAATGATGTATCAACATCCATGTGAATGTCAAATAAGATGTGAGAAGACTATATTGGTTATCTACATTTCACAATCCATATTCCATAGAGACCGGTATCACAGATACTTGAACCTTATATAATTAGAACAAAGACATGGTTACGACAAAAGAATAAACTTATCGAGATCGACAAGTCATCACAACAAATGAATTTAGCTATTCAGAGAGCTAAGTCATGAGAACAAATAAAGTACCAAAAATCCAATTGTTTGTAGCCATACTTTGGGTTAAAATTTAAAAACCTTGCCATATACGTTTCAATCTTGTGGCCGGCAACTTATGTCATGCCTTCTATTGTTCATTAGTGTCCCCAATTTGTAACAAATGATCCACTACTGAAACACAAGCACGAATACATTGCAAACCCATGTGAAGAGTAAGGTGTGTGAATGCTAATTAGAAAAGGTAACATGCAAGCACCAATATTGAAAGATAAGACCAATGTCGCATTGCTGTTGGACTTCACGGGGGAAGATATAGCAAGTGCTCACGAGTAGAGAAGGGTTATTAGCTCCCTAAACCTGTGTGCACAGATTGATCTCCCATGCCAATCCGAGCGCAACATTGGAATAAACCGGGTCCAGGATGATCTTCCTTTTGCACAGACAAGCGCAAGGTCTTGACTCGTGAGCGACAAGGTGGTAGGTGTCTAGGAGGAGATGGTATACATACCCTGACAGATCAAAGTAAATGGATCCCAGCACCGGCGTCAGTTCGACTTCCTTCTCTAACGAATGGCAGGTCGTGGCGGAGGCGTGCGGCAACGGCTATCGGCCTGAGCTACAGGTTACGCAGACGTCGGTCACTGTGTGGACGACGGTATGGGAGGGCCGACGCTATTCAGACGTCGATCTCCCGTAGTTCAGCCCAGGATCGCCGGACGTACTCGCTCACCTCATCGGGAACACGCGGATTTCAGGGCGCGCGGCCGACTGGTTTGGATTGCCGGGCGGACGACGCTTGCCTGGACTGGAGCACGTCGAACGCCGTTCGCCCGTACGACAGTATGGAATCGTCGGGCGTACGCCGCTAGCCTGGAGCACGTCGATCATATGGCGCGGACGAGCCCCGGGATCGGCCGAGGTTAGCCGCGATTTCCTGGAGGCCGGTCGCATGATCCCCGAGGACGAAAAGACTTGACGGGGGGTCGCGGGTGTATGGGAGGGCGGAGAGATCGTGGCGCGTGATTGACGGGCGGGCAGAGTGGGGATTTCAAAAACAGAGAGGCGGGGGACAGAGTCGTTGTTTTCGGAAAAAGAAATTCACCATGTCACGACTACATCTTTTAGTTTTTTTTTATAGTAGAGAAGAGAAGAGATACATTGGCACATCTAGCATAGGGTAGGTGATATCTAAACATAATATAAACAAAGCAATATATATCTAATTTGGATAACTGATGCTAGAACCTATCATTAACCATGTGTACCAAGAAGTTAAGTAACCTACGAAAGCTTTCGCAGATGAGCCTGTTATGGAGCTTTGATGTCACTGTCTCCGGAGTTTCCTGGATAGGATTGGATGCCGCTCTCATCAAAATATCTGCATTTCACATTCATTATTGGGAAAGAAAGATGTGAAAACTAACAAACTGCAAGTTGTCGCCAGATCAACCCAACATAGCCACACATGGCGGATGCGTCCATGCACGAACAACTTACGACATCCTTTGGTTGCTGCACCTCACGCGCAAGCGCGGCGTCGGGCCAGCAAATATAGGCTCAAGCCACGTACGATGTAGACCTCTTCAGAACCAGACCTCCCGATCGATGACACCAGCAACATGTTCGTCGCACGAGCGCAATTCTGTGGAGATTATTCTCTGACAAAGAGCAGAAATTTTGCATGGTGATGTCAGGATCAATCCTCCTTCGAACCTGAATCCTCTGCCGAGGGTCATGTTAGACATCCTAATTATCCGTAACTGGAATTGAAAGGGAGACACGGTGAGCTCTTTTTCGCGTGGTCAGTCAGCAGACTACAAAGTCCATACTCCTATTTGGCTAAAAATTGTCCTGTGATCGACGCAATGCCGCACGAATGATTGGTTAGTTGCGCCCACGTCCGCCCAGAACCCGAACCCATCACTCCATCAGGCCACCAGCTATCCGGATTCCGGCACTAGCTGAGCTACTGTGCCGACAGCGGGACGAAAGCGAAAGGCTCGGAGTTTGGTGCAGCCCCATTTCCGCGATATCACTCTCTGGCACGACGGCGGGGCACGTCGGTCGCTTCGACCCCCGCGGCGCGGTGCCTGGGCGGTTTGGGCGGGCGACCCCGTCACGGCGCGGCGCGGGCGCAGCGGGTGACGGTAGAGGCGGATCGTAGTTGCGGCCTCGCGTGAGTGTATGTGCCGTGCAAGCGACGCCAAAAACGGGGCCGGGACGGGCGCGCGGGCGGAGACACCAACAAGTCGCCGCAAAAATATACTGGAGAGCCATTGCGAAAACTAAACAAACAAGAAAGGGGACAAAAATATCCAGCTCGTCGGCATCCACGAGCACAGAACAGTTGAGTCTTGGCGCAGGAGGCGCTTGTCCCTCTCGCTCGCTCGCTCGGTCCCTCCCCACTCTGTCCGATCCGGCCCGACCCAATCCAATCCATTCCTCCTCTTGGCTGCGGGACAGCCTCACCATGAACAGCGGCGCCACGGCAATAGATTACTGCTACTAGATTATCTTTACTCCAATCCAAAGCGCGGAGAGAGAATAATGGAATAATCTTATCAGACTCCATGACTCCATCACCGGATTACTCCTAGAGTGACTCCATCACCGGATTACTCCTAGAGAGAGAGAGGAAGAGAGAGAAACCCGAGCCCGCTTTTGTTCCTCGCTTTCATCACCCATTACTCCGAGTCTCGGACCCATCTCCGCGAGCGTCAGGGCCGAGGAAGCGGAGGGCGGGGGAGAAGGGGAGCAGCAGCAGTAGCAGCAGGAGATATGCAGCGGCGGCGGGGGCAGACGTGGGCGGGGGTGGGGAAGACGGCGCAGGCGGCGGCCGCGCACGCCGCGCTCTTCTGCTTCACGCTACTCCTCGCGCTCAAGGTCGACGACCGCACCACATACTCCTGGTGGTACGCACTCTAAACCCTAGACCTCGCCGTCCCCTCCTCCCCCCGCTCCGCTTCGATTCGATCTGATTAAGTTGGGTTGCGCGAGCTGGGGGCGTCTAGTTGTTTGTTTGTGTGGTGATTTGGGGGGAGATTGGCTACCTGAGATGCAGATGCAGTTTTGGGGATTTGTGGATCCTATGCGAGCTTTGCGTGTGATTAAGGCTTGTTTGGTGGTGCCTGGTCAAATCTGCCGCGCTTGCGCGTGATTCAATTACATGTCTAGAACTCAAACGGATGTTAGCCAGTGAAGAGTTGCTGGTAGCCTGGTAATACCATTTGGTTCAGTGACCCGATTTATTATCTAGCTGATGCCAGCCATCGTTTCCCTTTATTACTGTTCCTGCAAATAAGGAATAATACGGTGTAGGTTTCATGCCAAATTTGGTACCTAAGCCATTTGCCCTTTTGCTTATGTTTTGGCAGAAATTAGGAACTCTTCTAATGGAAAGCTACGTGAAATGCTAATTATGCCACTCTGATCATGCAGGATAATATTCATTCCGCTATGGCTCTTTCATGGGATTGTTGCGCGTGGAAGGTTTTCAATGCCAGCTCCTTCCTTGCCTCATGGCCGTCATGTAAGATTTAGATACAGATACTGATCTTTGTGTTTAAACCTGCACCCCCCTCTCTCCCTGTTCGCATTAGCATTGTGGGCCTGATATGTATGTTTGTGGCTGCGTGCAGTGGGCGCCTTGTCATTCAATTGTTGCAGCACCTCTGCTAATTGCATTTGAGCTGCTTCTATGCATATACCTTGAAAGCATAAGAGGTAGGATCTGAATCCATTGGGTAAACTAAACCTTGGCAACCACATTTGAGATAATGAGATTCCTAGAACATATAGTCTAAACGGCAAGTTATATTTATTTGTTGCTATTAGCTTTTCATCCTGTGTTCTTCACTCTTTTCCCCTCTGTCCTTGCCCAGTTAGGAATCATCCGTCTGTTGATCTGAAAGTTGTGTTCCTTCCTCTACTGGCCTTTGAAGCAATTATCCTTATAGACAATTTTAGGTAATCAATACGAACTATTCACTTTTCTTTCCAAGGCCTTTGTACATTTTTGGTCACTTTTGTTGAAATAATTTTAATTTCTTTTGTTTTAAAAATAATTGTTCTTCTGTCAAACATTTTATTGAAATTGTTATGATATATCTTATAGCATGTACGCCACTTTAGATATGCTCGGGATTGCTGTAGACAAATGTCCTTTTTAATTTTTGAATATCTAATGGAGCCTTAGAAGCAGCTAAATTCATTGTCTTACAGCTTCCATAGGTTCAGCAATTGTTAGTTATATGTGCTAACTTCTTGCTAATTGCCTCATTATGTCTTGGAAAGGTGTATGCTGGGTTAAACACTATCTTAGTCAGTGATAACCCCTAATGTAGGCATGCAAGTGTACAGGTAGCATATCTCAATATAAATTAAAGTGGATTTGCTATTCTGAATGGCTATCTATGGTGCTTTAGCTTTCTTCCTAAAATTTATTTAAAGCTCGCAATCATCTCAGCTGGGTAAAAACTAGTCTTGTATAAAGATTTATCATAACTTGTATTTTAATTGAATCATCTGTCTATATCCATAATCCAAGCTGCAAAGTCTAATCTTGGTTCCAAGCAAATCTCATACATGTGCCTGTGTATACTGCTTAAGCTTATATTCTTTTCCATTGCCTGCGAAATCGCCTGTGTTAGGCTTGGAGAACTTTGGACACAGAATCTTGTGCTGAGGCCTGAGGATTTGTCATCCATTGTTCTTTTTACAGTATTCTGAACATAGTTAATTCACAAGATTCTTTTGTCCATGCTAGTTTACTCTGTTTGTAACATTGTGGTGTAGGTCTCTTTGCTGCTTACAAGATGATTGCATTTTAGCATTCTACCTAAATGTATGTTTGATATCGTTAAATATTAGCCATTGATTACACCTTTCATGTTTGCATTCAGGACACTGATTGATATTTGAATTCAATTTATCTTGATCATTTTTCCTAATTATGAACCTCATTTGCTAAAGATAAACAAATTGCTATTGTTGTTATTATTTTTCCTTCAGAGCATTACTGTATTTTAGTTACTACGGACACTGTCATTTAGATATTTCTTGGCACTTGCTTTTGTTGTTCAGAATGTGCAGAGCTTTAATGCCTGGTGATGAAGAAAGCATGAGCGACGAGGCTATTTGGGAGACACTCCCTGTAAGTTTCTCATACTGGTGTATCTGCTACTTTAGGGACATTTTGTCGATTCATTTGAATTGCAGTCCATTGGTTAATAAAAAAGAAAAGAAACTATAGAATATAAAGTGTCTGTTCACCAGGAAACTTGTAGTCGTGGCGTGTAGCAGTATTCGTCTGATACTTGTCTTTGGCAGTGGAAGGAATGGACAACTATGTGCCACAGCCACAGATCAATTGTAGGGTTGAATAAAGCAAACAAATATGTGATGCAACATTCTGATATTATTGGAAAAATATTTATGAAGGAGAAGAATATTGGGCCAAATGTTAATATGTCTAGCATCACGTTGCTAAAGCACTTTTGGGTTGGTGTAAAAACGTGTTGAACTAGTTCTGGTGCTCAATAATGAAAATCGATACTACGAACAAATATATCAGTTCACTATTATAACCTATTGTGATTTGCTCTAATCATATCAAGCTTTCACCAGGATATGTATTTATCCAAACATGTTTTGATGGTTCTCTGAACTTCTGTATTGTAGCTATAAATTTACTCCTGTCATCTCATGAATATTTTTTAGTTGATGTAAATCATCACCTGAACCTCTTATAATTAGAAGTATTGTATGTTTCAACCCTTATGAATTTGGATCCTGTATAAATCTTACTAAGAGCTCGTAATTTCTGGCCTGTTTTGTACAGTAGATTGGTACTGACAGTAGAATGGTAGACATTTATTTATGAAGTTTCGCCTTTTTTTGTACCCAGCATTTTTGGGTTGCAATTTCAATGGTTGACATTTATTTATGACGTTTGGCCTTTTTTGTACTCAGCATTTTTGGGTTGCAATTTCAATGGTGTTTCTTATTGCTGCTACAACATTCACACTTCTCAAGCTGTCTGGTATGTTTCCTAAATCGTGTTCCAGTCACTACTTACAAAACTGATTGTAGACATGACCTATGCCCTATTTTCTTTATGACTGAGCATCTTCTGCAATTTTTAGTCTGCCTTTTATTTATTTCAAATACTTTAACTATTGAGCTAACACAAAAAATATGCCATGTTTTAGTTTTGTTTGTAGAACATGATGCATTCTTGCCTCACTCGACTGGTGCTATACATTAAGGTTCCTTAACATAATTCCTTAGAATTTGACTAGTATTTGGCCCTGTTAACTTTAATAACTGTTTATCATGATATTTTTCTATATTATTTGGGATTCGGAAGTGGGACATTTCGTTTTGTTCTTAGGTTAGAGATGCTCAGTTTAGAACTCTCTCCCTCCTCTTGAGCTTGTAGAACTAATAACTATTATGAGTTGCACAATAGCGAAGTTTGTATTTTCCCCTCTCCAGGCCTCCTTTGCCTTTATTGTACAATGTTTTTTTAACAATTCGTTATTACACATGGTAGGTGATGTTGGTGCGTTGGGGTGGTGGGACTTGTTTATAAATTATGGGTGAGACTTGTCTCAGTATCATTCTTCCTTATTCGTTGAGATGAAAAATGTTCTAATTTGGCACCTTTCTTATCCAGGATTGCGGAGTGTTTCGCATTTCTTGTCTGTACAAGATGGTTTAATCCCATGATTCACAAGCCTCACACTAATGGGGAAGCTAGCTCGTCATCAGCAGCAATTAGATACCGTGATTGGGAAAGTGGCCTTGTTCTCCCATCACTAGAAGATCACGAACAAGAGAGGTTTTGTGGTCTCCCTGATATTGGAGGTCATGTAATGAAAATACCTCTGATTGCTTTCCAAGTTTTGCTTTGTATGCGGTTAGAGGTATGTTCCACCCAGACCTTGTAGTACATTTGGAACATTTGTTTGATAAATAGCATAAAGTGATGAAGTAGCAATGGACTTTTTTTTTAAAGGAAGAAAAACATCAGTTTTAATAGATTATAAAACAATTTGACAATAACTACATGGTAACAGATTTATTGAAGCAGCTGAAAACAAGTCAATAATACTGGCTGAATTTTTTGTGGTAAACTTTGTCCCAAGCCCAGAGCAGCTGGAACTAGTTGACAACAGTTACTGACTGATTAATCATTTTTTGTTAGTAACATAACTCTGATATTTTGTTTCAGGGCACACCACCTAGTGCTCGCTACATCCCAATATTTGTGCTATTCTCGCCACTATTTATTCTGCAAGGCGCTGGTGTCCTTTTCTCTCTAGCAAGATTGGTGGAAAAGGTTGTTCTGCTATTGCGTAATGGACCAGTCAGTCCTAATTACCTTACAGCCTCATCAAAAGTTCGAGACTGTTTTGCTTTTCTCCATCATGGTTCAAGGTACCATCTGATACTAATATGAGCTATTTTTGTATTTATTTTTCTTGCTGGTGTATCCTTCGCTGTGTTTGAACCATATATTAGCTTTTCACCTTTGTGCAGCCTTTACACTGTAGCTTGTTGATTTGTGTGTTATGCAGGCTTCTGGGTTGGTGGTCTATTGACGAAGGGAGTAAGGAAGAGCAAGCCCGGTTGTTTTATACTGAATCTACTGGGTATCTTACTGCTCGCAATTCTGTTAATTTGCTCAGTCTTTTGCTATTCCTTGATTCATTTCATTCTTTCTATGCTGATGGTTTGCTCTTTGTCTGAAGGTACAATACATTTTGTGGCTATCCACCTGAGGTGGTTAGGAAAATGCCTAAAAAGGATCTTGCAGAAGAGGTTACATAATATAACTTCTATCCCATGACTTTTTTATGTCACTGCATATCTCGCATAATTTCTTGATATTATGAGCAAAACATTGATTTCGCGCTTGTCCACTTTCAGGTTTGGAGGCTACAGGCAGCGTTGGGAGAGCAATCTGAAATTACAAAATGTACCAAACAGGAATATGAAAGGCTTCAAAATGTATTTACTCCTTTCTGTGTCTGCATTCTTATTTTCCATTTGAAGTATGCTGTGTCTGCATTCTCATTTTTTCCATTTGAAGTAAGCTGTGTCTTCATTCCATTTTCCGTTTGAAGTAATATTGGCACCATATGCCCTCTCACAAGCGAATCATTTAGGTCTAAGCTGTCAACTTAGTAAGAGACCTTAGGCAATGTATCCTTTATTCTAATTTATACTATTTGGAGGAACTATTGACTTTGTAATTTGTAGGTTATTGCCATACCTAGCTTCTGGGGCGCAGATAATAATTTGATTCAATTCACCAGCACTTCTGTGTTGACAGTCGTCTTTTCTGCGTTTTTCCAGGAGAAGGTTCTTTGTAGGATTTGCTACGAGGGAGAGATTTGTATGGTCCTACTTCCCTGCCGGCACAGGACTTTATGCAAGTACGTTTTAGTCTCTCTTAGTCTTTTACAAACGCACTTTCCAGCTAGGAAATATTTTGAATAATCGATTTTAAACGTGCATTTTCACTGTATTAGGTCCTGTGCTGAGAAGTGCAAGAAGTGTCCAATCTGCCGTGTGCCAATTGAAGAGCGCATGCCTGTATATGATGTTTAAACCTCACTAACACAGCTTAACATTACGGAGTTGTACATGTGGGTTCTGTCATGCCGTGCATTTAGGCTCGATCACAACTTTAAGCTGATTGAGGTTTGCACAGCATCAAAAAAGGTTTACAGTAAGCATATAAGGGGGAAATACAAGTATATCATGTCTAACCAAAAGCTTGGAAAGGTGGCTGATGGTCATTTTGTTGGTTGGGTCCAGTTATCTAATGTAAGTATGTTGTCGGTGTATTTCCCTTACTCATGTGATTGATAGACGAGTCAGATAGTCTTTTGGATAGCACCATCTTCTCAGGGATATGCAGTTCTCAGTGTAAATAAAAACTTTGCCTTGTTTGAATGTAGCCCTCTTGGTTGAGAAGAAAGTGAGAAACAGAAACAGTATAAACCTTTGGTGCACCACTCTGATATGGAAATATCTGTCCCAGTTATCTGACTGATAGATTTTGTTCGTCCAGTAAGGGGGTCAGGTCAGGTGGCTCCTAACAATGTGAAGGGTCGCCGAAGAGTATCTGGACAAGAAAGGTTGCGTCTGGTCAGTGCAAGGAATTATTGGCGATGTAACTGATATTTTTCGAGCCGTACTGAGGTGATTGGAGCCAATTATATGTTTGTATTTGGGATCTTGTGAAGTAAACTAAAATGAAGCTTCCTGAAGATTAGGCCGTTTGTGTTTGGCTTAATGGAGCCGTTGGATCGCTGGACTGAGGTCAGGAAGCTATAAGAGTTATTTTTTTCCTGAAGTTTGCAGTTGTACTGCATTGTCATTCAAGAAGTGAAAGAGTTCTGGCACTAAGATATTACATAGCATAATAAACACCTCAGGCTAATCAAAGAGAACTGCTACAGAAAAAAAAAAGAGAGAAATGGACGTAAGGCTCTGTTTGTAGGCTCTTTGGTAGCTTCTCGAGCGGCTTCATGTGAAGCTCTCCCAAGGTGAGGTAGCATAAAGCCTTCTCAGAAGGTGAGGTAGCATAAAGCCTTCTCAGAAGGTGAGGTAGTAAACTGCTTCGGTACCATTGGAGCTTCGCTGACTGGAGCTATTTGATGGACCTAGAGCCTGAAGAAAGTTGCTTCCAGCGGCTACTCTGCCTTGTTTGCTACCATTGTCCTCAGAAGGGCCCCGAAGGTCGGTCTTTATATAGCCACGAGAAACGGCTTTACCAAATATTAATCAGATAGCCGGAGCCATTTTAGACACCAAACTAGCCCTGAACTCTAATAAGCTCAGGGCTTCGACAAGCCATCTTTTCATCGATCTTCAAAGCATCTTGCAATTTCTTTCTTTCCACTTGTTCTTAGGGTGTGTTTAGATTGGGGAAGATTCTCTAAAAACACTGTGGATCTAAAAATACACTGTAGATGAATAGTGTTATGTGAGTGGGAAGGATGAGATGAATATGAAAAAGTTTGATGAATAGTATTTTTTAGGAAATGTTTTGTAACTAAACGCACCCTTAGGTACCTTGAAGCTGTCTGGATTGGTATCTTGAAGCCGTCTGCTGCTACCAGTAATTTGCATAGCTTGACAGCTTATTACTAGTGGCACAAGTGGCCACAGAATTTGTTTATCCTTACCTTTATTTTTTACAAGGTCTAATAATTGTCTATCATTGATCAAAGAGGCTTATTGCTGAGCAACTGGACACTATTCTTCTTCCCCATCGGGGCTACTCTCTTTTCAATATAGAAGAAGCTCTCGTGCTGACTCGTTAAAAAACAAAGAAAGAAAACTGTACACTAAAAGGCGTGCATCGCTATGCATTGTGCTTGCTTACGTTTTTGCCTTTAGGCATTATGCTATGAACTAGTTTAGAGAGTTATGCGGACTTTTCATATACGAGTAATTTTAATTTTTTTTCTTACTTTAATAAACCAATATGTTTACATTTGCAGATCCCTTAATGGAAGGCAAATTTAGCCGTTCCATTCGGTGACTTGTAGGGTTTGATTGGTTTGGTTCGAAATGTTGTCCAGCGAAAATTAGGGCATGCTCCAGGGCAAGAATGAGCCAAAATCTATAGCGAAAATTAGACCTACCTTGGACCTCAACCAATAAGTACAAAAATTTTATGGATTTTACCCTATTTTCGGCTGGACACAAAATTGTACTCAACCAATATTTATCAACCCCGGCCCAGACATCCCTGCGGAATGCCCGCCCGAGCTCCGACGACATCGCTGACAAATTTCTTGAGAAATCCTTATGAAAATTTCCATGTTTCAAGCAGGCCTGAACTTCACCGTAGGTCAAAAAATGCAACTACCGCAGATGTATGCATGCAGGCGTTGTCGCACCTAAAGCGTTGCACCCGTGACCCACGGCCGTGTTGCGCGCAGCGTGTGCTGCGCCGGTGCGCCCGCACAGCTAGCTAGGGTTCATAAGCAGCTGCCAAATTCAGGCCTGCCGCATCAACAGAAAGCCTATGGTCGAGTCAAGGCGCGAGTGAATCCCTCAATTCAGTTCAGACACGCATCTCGTCCAGTGGATCGACGGACCTCCCCGGCCGGCGTGCGAGGATTTGAAAGGTGCCGCGAGATCTTGTTCCTGCTTGACCGGTAGTAGCCCCCCTCCGTCTGCTTGCCTGTCGGGCTGCGTTACCCTGTTTTAGAACATGGAAACCGCTGTTCATCAGACTGTTGATCACGCTTCCACACAAACGACCCGCGCGCTGCAGCTGCATGCTGCCATCGATTTGATCTGCGGCACTATACGTTACGTTTGTATTGTATGTGCTTTCGCAATCGGTTCTTTGGCACTACTGCTGTTTATATGGCTCTTCTTCGCTTCAAAGAACAAATGTCATGTCAGGGAGGTTATTTCACTATTTCGTTCACCACTGTACGATCTACATAAAAAGGAATTGCAGAATTGAAGTTTAGTATACTATCTGTCTGTTTCTTTAGGGTGAGTTTAGATTGGTAGAAAAAATACTATAGATCTAGAAAAACACTGTAGATCGTACTGGGAAGCGTGTTCTGTGAGTGAGACGGATGAGATGAATAGAGAAAAGTTAGATCAATAGTGTTTTTTTAAGAAGTTGGGTGAACTAAACTCACCCTTAGTAAGAGGAAGGCAGGAAGGATCATCAAGTTAAGCATGCCACCTAGCTACTAGCTCGATCCGTAGTTGGTACTACTGCTTAGTCGTACTCAGCATTGCCACGGCCAGGTGGCTTAATTTCCTACTGTAGCTAGTTCTGAAAACTGAATCCCTGTCGGCAGCGGATCAGAAATTCAGAACCCGCCCGGCGGATTCGGAGTTGGCCAACAGGACGCCTCCGCGCGTTCGTCGGGATGGGACGGCACGAGCCGACGAGCGTAGCGTACTCAGGGTTCACCTTACCGTGGACCGGTTCCCGACCAAACCGCCCCGGACCGGTAGCGGTTCGGGGCGGTTTGAACCGGTAGAAATTCAAAATTTTCAAATTTAAATTTAAAAATGTAAAAATGTCGTAAAAATTCCTAAAAATACTTCAAGGTGTGTGCAATCTATTGGTGTAAAAAGTTTTCAAATATTCGCTCATTTGATATTTTTTTTTGGCAAATACAAGTTAAATAAAAAAAAAGAAAGAAACCGGTCAAACCGACCGGCTAACCGGTCAAACCGACGAATTTGTCCGGTTTCTAGCGGTAATCGGTCCAACCGGACCGGTTTACCGCTACCGTCGGGCGGCGGTTCGGCCGTCCGGTTCGGTAAAAAAACCCCTGAGCGTACTAGGGGCCCGCCCCCGACAGGCAGCCGCATGCATGGGACCGGCAAACCGGCCGGCGCCCGGGCCGGGCGTTGCAGTCGCGCGGGGAGGCCGCGGCCTCGGCGGCTCCGGCTGTGCACGCATGTGGCGCGCGCCGCACGCGCCTGGTCCCGCCCGAGCGAGAACGTCGCCTTTGTCCGGGGCCCCACGTAAATATATAGCACGCGCCGCGCCAGCCCTGCCATCTCTCTCCTCCTCTCCTCCCTCGTCCTCCTGCCTGCATTCCTGTGAGGGAGGAGGACGGATCGGAGCCATGGCGTGATGAACGCTAGCAGCCTTGGTGTTCGAGGGAAGCATCCGCCCGGGCGCACCGGCGCAGCACAAGCGCTAGCTCCGCCTCTGGATGCTTCCATGATTCCATCGTACATACACGTCCTGATCGGGGCACCCGTGTACGTTGAGCATCTCCCAGCGAGTGGTGCATGCGCACACACGCGGACGCACGTACGGTACGGCTAATGAAGCTGCTGATTGACACTGTCTCCGTCTCAGCATATAATAATAAATAATTAACATGTAAACTTCGTACTACTACTCTATGGCATGCATGTGGACATGTGGCAACGCCCTGCAGACTTGTTGTTTCAACTGACAGGAGTATAGTCCTACACAACTCTCCACTCGGAGCGATCTCCATGACGATGCAGGTACGGATTGCTGCATGGAATATGCATTGCACGCAGACCTTTCAGAGCCGCCCCCCCCCCCCTCCCCCCTTGCTCCACCGAGTCACTGATCTCATCCGCAGTACGATATACGAATAACCACCATACTCATGCAGTTGTGTCGACGACATTACGTAAATCGCACTAACTAGCTAGTCATAGTCATGTGAAATAACCCTCGCGGCCAAAACGGTCATGCAGGCATATAAATCTCCGGACCGGCTGTTATTATAATATTATTAAAAAAAGTTAAAAAAATCTATGTGTGCCGACCAGCATGGCGTGACACCAATGGGGCCTTCCTGAGCTCAACCCGTTGTTGCTCTTGCCATCGCCGGTCACCACACTCATCACACGCGAAGCCTCGGAGGACCCGATGCTGGTGGAGGTTGCAGCAGCTCCTAGTAGGTGTAACTACACCTCAACGACGGTCGGTTTCCTTCACTACAGTCGCACGTCTCACCACCACGAGCGAAAGGAACCCATAGATCTGATTAGCAACCTGTCCGTACACCTAGGTTGACAGAGGCTTCATCCAAACATCATGACTTGGACATTGGGTCCTGTGTCACGGACCACTCGGATCATGACTTGGACAGTGACGCGAGCATTGACAAGTTTGTGCATGAGCTCCAGATGCCTATCTCTCGCAACTTCTCAGCAGACATGTTGGACATCCGTCCTTGGCGCCGGTGTCAACTAAACCACTACCAATAGCTCGCACTTGGCTAATAGCGCCTTATCGAAGGTCACGGTTGCATGACGCGGCAAGGTTCTCCTGATGCATCGTTTTAACATAATGGAAGGCACAACATCGACATCAACTGAGGCTCAACATAAGCTAGACACCATCTTCAATTGTGGCTTATCTTGTGCCCATGCTCAAGCAATCAGCGACTTTGTGCCGAACAAGAAACAAGCGAGATGCGAGGATGTCAACCTCTGGGTCTTTGAGGCCTAGTATATCTACTTGAAGCCATAAATATTTTTATAGTATATCTACTTGAAGCCATAAATACTTGTGATTCTCTATATTTTTTTGTCAAACATAAAATTATTTGACTCTCTAGAAAAACTAAAATGACCTACAATTTGGAAGGGAGAAAGTATCATGAGGATGCATGCCAATAATGGAAAATTCTATACTCCATCCGTCCCAAAAATAATTGTATTTCTAGGTTTAAAGTGAAAAAGACTAATGTTATGGAGAAATAACACATATATCCCTGTAAAGGTACGTATAATCATTCTGACTTAGGGAGGAGTGAAAGTAAAAAAAAATAAAAGTAGAGTTAGTCTGTCTCATATATATGTAAATGCACACTTATTTTAGAAAAAAAAATTAAACTCTAGAAGTGCACTTATTATGAGACGATGAGAGTACTCGTTTGGTTCTTGGTGGAGTAATTATTTTTCTTTTCTTCTATCATCTAATTCTGAATGGAGAAAGAATGCTATACATATTTGGTTAATTCCTTTTTTGAAAAAGTATTAGGTCAAATTCCATCCTACCTAGCAAAGTCATGTGATGTGTGCCGTGCGTTGAATAGTCATGCGACTACTCCCTCAGTAATGCAATTCTCGCTTTTTAGGAGTCAAACATCTTCAACACTAAATTTGTATAAAAATATTAATATTCATGATCTAAAATAAATATATTAGTAATTATTTACAGAATATATTTTTAAAATTAAATTATTTAGAAAATAGATGCTAATAATATTCCAGCGTGTTCGGCGTTGTTACCATAATTGTATCTTTTTGGGCATAGTTATTAGCAAGCATGTGGCTGGACATTCCTCGGAAAAATCAAGAGGAAAAAAAGAGACAAGGGTTGTGTTCAGATTGAGAAAAAAGTACTTCTCCAACAAATTTTTCCTATTCATCTCACTCACTGAACACGCTTTCTAGTGCAGTATTCATCTAGAAAAAGTACTTTTTACTTACAATCTGAACACAGCATAGCTAGTGAGCCTCGTACCAGCGATTTCTGTTGATTTGATGGGTCGTACACCATGGAGACGACACTTCCTATTTGCGCTGCTTTATCGTTGGGGCTAACAGTAAAAGTTGTCCTCATCCTCCAGTTTTATCCAAAGCCAAGCCCCAAGCGACCTGGTGGAGGTGCTAGTTTCGTCTTCCTTTGTTCTCTTCTCTGGAAAAGAAAGGAATACCTGCAGCCTTTTGCTACGGCAACTTTGAATCATTTCCTCGACAAGGCAGGAACCATCACACGCCAAGAAATGGTATATCCACTCCATAGTCCAGAGAGGGAGGGAGGGAGAGAGACCAGTTGTGGAAGTAGATGCTGCCAAGGGCCATTGGTGTGGTGGGGAGGAGATCAGTGGCCACTTCCTCTACCTCCTGGTTTCTTCTTCCCGGTTGGCTACGAAACTGGGTGAAAGAATCTGCAATTTGTTCCGACGATCGAGTAGGGTGGTAAGCTAACGAATCACTTCCTCACCTCCCCGCGGCCCCGTTATTCTTCCCCTTCTCCCTGGAATCTCATCATGCTCCCATTTGAGAGTTACAGGCCTCAGCTAGATCCCCCGCCCCTTTCCAGAGTTTTCTAGCATATAAGACTTTTTTTTCCACGATCGAGAAAAAACATTTCATAGAAGTTAAGAATTGAATCCGTATTTGTTCTTTGTTTTTCAGTGAAATATACAAAAACATCAGCTCGTCCCTTTTGGCACCAGCTCTGAATGATACCTTGCAAATTGTAAAGCAGGATCCTCGTTTATATATATATTTGAATGCCAAACACATCCTATTACTGAAAGTCTGGGCCAATCCTCTTTGTACGCATCAGCTGCAATTAGGGTGGTCTTTCTATAGGTAAGCTAGCAATTAGAATGGTCTTTCTATAGGCAAGCTAGAAGATGGATATTTTACTTCTGCCCTTGTACCGGCTTACAATTACAGAGTAATTTTCTTATCATTTTTTCTGCATTTCCTAGCTATCAAATGCTGTAGAAACAGCACGGTCGCTGTGAGCCTTTGTACTTCAAAAGGCGAGCTACACTAGTTGGGATTTAGTTTCTACCATTAATTTTCGTACAGTTTTTCATTTCTAAAAAAGAATTAGATTTTTGAGATGGTATTCAATTTGGTACCTCTTCCGACCCTTTAGCTCTCTGTGGCATTAAATGTTCTCTTACTAATTAATGACTAGAAGAGCCCTGACACTTGTTCCCCAAAGGAATTGTTGAAGTTTATAAGAGCACAATGAATCAAGCAGACAAGTACTATATATATGGGTTGTGTTTCTTTGACTTTTGTTAACTTACTGTTGTCATGATAATAAATATATTAATAATCCTCAAGCTTCGATAAATCTTTTGCATAGACAGGTTAGACATGAAGAATCTGTTAAGTTATTTGCATGTTTGGTTCTCTACCACACTAAGCCTTCTGCCACAGAACTTTGGTAGCCGATAAAATCAGCCCAAGATGTTCATCCTTTATAGCTGCAATTATATTATGTTATAATGTCATTCTCTGTTGGTTAGATTATAGACATACACCTATATATAAGATATTTTTTTTGTACGTACACCTGCATTTTCTTGCCATCTAAATTGTGCATAACTGCTAAATTATATGTGAATTTTCATGATTTTTTTTTGTGAGACCACACTTGTATTTGTAACAAAAATATCTGTAGAGACAGTTTTACATAGATGGAGTTATGGAGTTATGGAAACAACAGAGCTGAGGTTTCCTAAACTGACAATTGACGAGTTGAGTTGTTGAGGACCGAATCAACCAGCTAAAAAAAGTCGTGTTGGTGATCTCCTTCATATCCAGCATTATTTATGTGATGTGAAGCACTAATGTCATATCTTTTAAAAAAAGCATGGAGTCAGCTAGAGCTGCTTCATTCATGCAATTAGGTAACTTATGGTTCCTCATATATTTATAGCAGTCTAAGATCGGATAAATGAATGATTTTATTATTTCCTTCCCAATCTTTTTTTTTTGCAATTGGTATACTAATGGTTAAAAGGTGTGAACCCATTATTAAGTAAAACTCATGGTGCATCTCTTTCCCATATTATATATAGTGTTGTATGAATTTGTTAACTATATTACAAGGGGGCTTGAGTGTCAGTGTGTGTTCTAAATCTGGACAGCTTAGTCACCAATCCATTTTTTTGTTTGATATTATTGAACTGTGTTGTTGATCCCAATATACTCTAAAATAATTTAGATATGTTTTTTTACACAACATACTTAATGATAAATTTACTATCAGTATTTTATCCAATCTTGATTGTTTCAAACATACTGATGGTATAATTGAAATATTGGCACCACTGAACAAAAACCGAATAATGCAGCTGTAAGTAAAATAAACATGAATGATGTTTTATATATTTCTCCAAAATCTTCACTGAGGTATATGTAAAGCATAAAACAATGACCCACAAACAGATGCTGCATTTTTTAAAAAAAATAATTACAAAATGAAATACATGTCCAGATGAGATAGGAACACAATAATAAACTCTGTCTCATTAATGAATAAACCCCATGTCAAAAGAAGGCCAAACTAATATTGAAGAGATCATGGACAACTATAAATATACATTGCACAACATGCATATCGAGGCTAACTATTGTTGTGGCTGCAAGGCATTTATTTTGTTACTTGATCCTATATATGATGAGAAGCAATCATAAATTATGATCCAGTGAAGCGGGGCCAGGTATGATATTGTAATATAATACATCCGTTTGGTTTGAGTATGTAAGCGGCCAAGATTTTTTATCTAGAAAATAAACTATTAACCTTTGCATGATTGAACCATGAAAAATCTACATGGAATATCTTTAGATCCATTGGATAACCCTGCTACCAATAATTAGTAGAATTGATACATCCACCACAGATATATAAATACACCACAGATCATAATATGTTTTTTTTTAACTTAACACAGCGAAGGAGGCCCCCGCTTAACAGATCTGGATATATGATTCATCTTTTTTTTTTGTACATTGTTTTCTTCTAGTACTAATTCTACACAAGATGACAACTCTAATATGCACAGCTATAAGTAATCAATAATTAACAGCGATATTGTGGAAACTTATGCTTCAAAAGCCAAAATAAGTATGTTCATTTGCAAATTAGTACATAATTTCCAAATAGTTGATGTGAAGAATATATTCTACAGTCAAATAGTACATGCTCAGATTTTATTACAATGGAAGAACATGTTTTTATTCAAACAAGCCACTTTGTGCTCAGACAGAAGAGTAAAAGGGTGCCAAAAATTATGAGAATCATCAGCTATACGTTGTTGTAATACGAGGGAGGCCCAACGGCTGCAGTCCCACACCACAGCTTCAATCTGATGATAACAGGTCAGATATGCATGCCATGGTACTATATATTTTTCCGGAACACCTTTGGATGCCTTTCAAGCCATATCTTCCAACAAGCTAGGCAACAACATATATAGCAGACTAAGCTTGGAACTCGAACCTGATCTGATAGGTACCCCAGCTGACGTTTTCAAGTGAGTGAGTATTTGTAATGTTCAAGTCCTAATGTGAAGGTTGTCAGCAGCAAGTGTTTCAAACTTTCAATCAGTCCTCCTTTTGTATAAATAAGTAGTATGCTTATAACAGGTGCTGGACTGATTCCGGCTCAAGTTAAGATAGCAGTCTCAGGGAAGCACTTGTTGTTTTGTAAGTTGAACCAAACGAAGATAACTACACACTTCATCTGTAGATGAACTTAAAGCAAAACTCAGTATATATGTTCATCGTAGCTAACTTTGAATCATCATGGGTGTGGTATAATGATTACATAGCCTATGCTTCGTGTTGTAATGCTTGTCATGCAGTCACTAATAAGAGGTAACGGAGTCCGTGTGAGTGTGCCCAGTTGGCCCGTGCTATAACAAACTTAGAATTATTTTAATATAAAGATATACAACTCTCCTGTGTATTCTCGAAAAAAAAATACGTACATAGCCTATGCTTAGAGTTATTTGTCCTCCAATTAAATTAAATTCCGAAAAAATACATAGCCTATACTTCAAATTATTTGTCCTCCAATTAAATTAAAATCATGGGTATAATTTATTATTGGAGGAACTTATTTCTTCAGTTGTAGATATATGAATCATCAAGTAAATTAAAATGTTTTTGCAGATTAAGTTATTTGCTTCGGTGGTCCGCGCTCTTGCATTCAAGTTGGGGCGTGCAGCTGGTTGATCATGTTCTTCGATAGGCCAGCTGCAGCATGAACAGTTCTTCGCAGTGTGCTGCTCAATGTACGAGACTACGAGTACGTGCTCCTGATGTGTGGTACGTACGTATGCCAGTTGCATAGATACAATTGCATTGGTCGTCTTTTTTAACACAAAGTACCTCAGAATGACAAGACTAGATACATGTGCACACACTGTTTGTCCTAAACCTTGCCGTACAACATGTGACCTTTGAGAGGCTGCATTCTGTGGATGAAATTAATCAGTGTACAATTTTACGTGCACAAACAGTTACTGCTAGGGCCCATCGCGGTGACATATCAATTGCAGTTCTTGTTAGCTGCGGAGATGTGGCCAGCGAAGGACTACGACACAACGGAATAGGTAGGCAGGCTTCCCCATTGGGCACGCATTCTTTTTGTTCTGCATTGGATTTTTATTTTTAGAACTGCACGTATATATGTGTTTGTGTTGGTATATACATGCTACTCGTCAGTCCCTTGGTCTGGGAGCACTATTATATATACACCCAGACAGAAGTGTTAATTGGTAATAAAGTATACTAAAGGAACACTGTGATCTTACTGTAAATTCAACTGTCACCCTCGCCAAAAGATGCTAAGGTACAGGATCAGAAGGTAGGCTTGTTCTTTAGCGTTAGATTTTGTATGTACGGGGCAAACATACATGGGTCTTTACAGATTCGAGAGGCCGCGTTGCAAAAGATGCAATCTTTTGCAACGTGGCCTCTCGAGAAGACCCATATAACCATCGTGCTCTCGTGGAATTGTGTGCTTCAAGATTTTAGTGGCCAGCTTTGTGAAAGATTATTAGTTTTCGATCTGGGAAATTTACCTACCTTGATATATTGTACTCCCTCTATATGCACCCAAACTAAAGAACAATTTGACCTAAGTATATGTAAAGCTTTCACTTTCAATAAAAAATATTCATAAAGATTACCAACATAAAAACTGGTGTTACTAGATTAATCATGAAATCACCTATATATTTTATCTATAAGATTAACAACATAGAAAATGGATTGATAATGAAATTAACTATATATCATAATGCCAATATTTTCATTTGATATAACATTTTATCTATAAGATTAACAACATAGAAACCGGATTGATCATGAAATCAACTATATATCATAATGTCAATATTTCCATTTGAAAAAAATATTTTATAGATATTATTCATCAAAATAGAATATTGGATACTGCATGCGTCAATGTCCTAAAGTGTTTACATTAAAAGTAAGGTGTACCCTCTAATGGCATGTGTCATTCTGCACCCTCTAGTAATATATGTCACTTATTGTTATACTAACTCTTGGAGATTTCATTGACACGGTACTTGGCACCCTTGGGGGCATTAAACTTCAATCTAGCAATAATTAAACTGCATGAAATAAAAAATTGTTTAGCTGCATTCAGTTTGTTCTTGGAAGAATATCTTTCAGATTTTTTTTGTAGATAAATTACAGGCAAACTGCATCCAATGGCATTGCAAATGGAGAAACTTCAAGAGTTCACACTTGTCAATATGAAAGTAACACGTGCAAGTCTGGAGGAATTGCAGCTCTACGTTAAGAAGCATTTACGCCTATAGTTAGTTCAAGCACTTCAAAAAATTCTTAAAAACACATGATTACATTGGTTCAACAGAAAAATCATAAATAAACAACAAAGTTTAAGAAGACTTGGGAGATGAAGCTCATCGTTTAGGTGTAGAAGCTAAGGTTTATGTTCTTTACTGGATCCTGGTTTATATACTTGAAAATGGTGTATAAGTATGATTTTTTTTTTAAAAAAAGATTTTTGAAATATTAAAATGCACAAAACAGACTTTGATGTTAATACAGGTGAGCGTAGAAAATCAGCATGTTTTCTTTCTTATGTTCACATCAAAGTTAGCTGCGTGTGTTGACAAAATTAAGATGCCAACATCTCCCTTTAACTTGATTATGATGTTGTCGCCATGTACCTATGGCTTCTGTCGGCTGTGCAAGCAATGGCTGTTACTTAGAAAGCATGACTGGATTCTCAATAAAGGCAAGATTTGATGTGCCTATTGAACCTTGATAGACAAACGTAGCTTTCAATATATGCTGATCTATATATGATAAGCTGTGCAATTAAACATGCATGGAGTCGGCAAGTTAGTATACTTGTAACTGCATGATATCCAATCAAATACCAATTGATAATTTGGTATATATGTACAGACTTCAAACTAGACCATGCATGATCTTCAATGCGGAGGTGCAGTTATCATTTAATATTTACTACCACTCAGGATATGCCCAGCATGTACAAATATATAGGCTGACCGTGAATTACATTAAAAACACATAAGGCCTCAAGAAAGTGTGCCGTAGAGATATGAAGTCAATTTATGACTTTGAGGGACCGAAATATTATCAGACATTAATATTTCGAATCAGATTTGCAATTCATGAATAAATTAGTGGGAAGTAAAAGCACTTAGGTAACCATTAAGACTCAATTCAATGATCCGCTTACTTGACCCATGAGTGCTATATAATTATTTTATGAACATTTCATGAACTATAAGACTAATAAAGGCATTCTTAGCTGCAGATTTTAACATGCATACAAGCTGCATCAAGGCAG
Organism: Digitaria exilis; assembly: GCA_015342445.1. Lineage (NCBI taxonomy): Eukaryota > Viridiplantae > Streptophyta > Magnoliopsida > Poales > Poaceae > Digitaria > Digitaria exilis. The sequence continues at coordinate 2,371,874 of JACEFO010002109.1, read as the reverse complement.
AGAAAATGACCTTCAGGGGTCTTCTACCTAGCAGGTCAATCTCTCAGCATATGCTATATATGGCTTCAGCCTTCAGCGCTGCTTTTCATTCTTCCATGAAAAAACTGAACTATACATGCTTTGCTTGCCAAATAATGATGAAGATGCACCAGCAGCATATACTATTATTTGATCTCCTTCAGTAGAGAGATTCAGTTTGATAACAGAATCAACACAGATTAGATTCCACTAATGAATCAACACACAGTGCAGGCTAGCTATAATACACACATCATCATGTGATGACCAAACCCAAGTCCAACGACGTCGCGCAGTCAATTACGAAGGCTAGAACACGAAGGAGAAATACACACAGCAGAGATAGATTAACGCAAGGAATTATTCAGAAGTTCATGGGAAGATCGAGTACTTAGTACCTAGTAGTGCTCGGCCGTGCATGTTCAGTAGAAGCGTGAGCTGTTCTGCTGAAAGACGACTCCACCAAGGTCCCATTGTTCTTGGCCGCAGTAGTAGTTGCCGCCGGCGGCGCCGCCGTATCCTCCATTATTATTACCGAAGGCTAGGATCACGTCGCTGGCCCCTGTGATTTCTTGCATCCTTCCTCCATTGTTGAGGGTCGATGAGCTCCTCTCCTCCAACGACTCAGCAGCAGCACAGGCCATGTTCGTGGAGGACGACGATTGGTGGTGGCTCAAATTGTTGGAGCCCGGCTGCCTGCAGGTGTCCCTCGCCTCCACGTCAATTGCTGACGCAAGCTTAACCCACCGCATCCGGTGCTTCTCCTTGGTCCTCTCCCTCGCCCTCTCCCTTGCTTTCGCCCTCGTCTCCTTGCCCGGCACCGGGTGTGCAGCATTGCCCGCCTTTCTTGCCGGCTTTGGGTTGCTCGCCGCCGCCGCCTTTCTTGATGCCTTGTTGGCCGCCGGCTTCTTGGGCTGCTGCTGCTCATCTCCTCCAACTCCGACGAGCTCCGGGTTGTTATTATGATGCTTGGCGTCGACGACGGAGAGGCTGCTGGAGCCATCCTCGGCGGAGGAGGCGTCGTCGGCCATGATCTCCTGGATGGCGGACTTGGACGTGTTGAGGAGCCATTGCACCGTCTTGCTGGCCTTGTCGAAGCCGAGCATGTCCTGAAGAGCGAAGAACTTCCGGGCGACGTCCAGGGAGAGCCGCATCCGGCGGTCCCTCATCCCTCCGGCGGTGCATATCTTGCTGTGCCGGTCTTTCCTCGCCCTGTCCACGCCTTGTGCGTCGCCCGCCGGAGGTGGGGCCGGAGGCTGATCCATGAGCGGATGCACCGGCAGCTCCTCCGGCGAGTCGATCACGGCCTGTGGAGGGGTGGTGGCGGCGGCGGAGCTACCGAGATGGTAGGTGAGGTGGAAGCTGGCGTCGGCGGCGGCGAAGGGCGGAGGGGAGCATGGGTAGTAGAAGAAGCTGCTGGTGGTGGATTGGTCCGGCTGCTTGGGGGAAGGCGGGGTGAGCTGAAGCTGGTGGTAAAGCGGTAAGTCCATGGGGTTGTTGCTTGAGGAATCACAGAAAGGAAACATGTGCTTTACTGATAGGACTCCAACAAGGATGCCTCCTCCCCTTCACCTCCCCTCACTCTAGGTCCTGGCACTAAGAGCAGTGAGTGTGGCCTATGATCAGATGTGTCCGGCCATGCATATAAGGTCGGAGTAGCTAGGCTGCTTGTGCTTCAGACAGAGGAGAGAGAGATAGAGAGAGGTCACTAGGTGATCATCTCTGATCTATGGGAGTGCAGAGATAGAGAAGGGAGAACTGGAGGAGGAGGCTTGGGCTCATGTGCATAGCCTGTGTAGGAGACCAAGCAAGAGAATTGTGCTTATGAGAGTGAAACTTGGCATTTTTCTTTTATGTGAGTTAGACACTCGCCCCTACCTTAGAGGGGCTGTGCCATCTTATAAAGAGAGGATGGGGGGAGGAGGGATACTGCCTGTTCTGTTCGTGTGGATGAGGTGAGGTGAGGGAGAATACAAGGACCTGCACTATTGGGGCAAAAGCTGCGTGCATGTTGAGACGCTATTGGCTACAAGTGACCTAGTACATTTATTGGCCAGATGGGGGCGGCCATAGCTGCACTAGGGTGGATGTGCATCCTTGAAAACCTTCTTCAGGAAACCAAAGACCTTGTATTTTTGCAACAACCAACGAAGGGCCGAATTTGAGACTTGTATATATACACTGAACATTGTGGGTGTACGGTACGGTGTCGTCAAAACAAAGGACCAGTGCTGTATGTAGTGTACAAACATGGTAGGGGACCGATGTTTGCTCATATGCTCTGGTCTTCCCAACTTTAGGCATATGAGACCTGTATGATTGGTGATACTATATGCTAGATCCGGTGCAAACGTGATCCCTCTTGACGTCGTCATCCAAGATGACTGCTTAATTGAAGCCATCAGAAAAAGAAATGTTTGTCCTCCGGTACAAAATGAGTTTCTGGCCGCTGCAGTGCATTTGTGTTTATTGGCGTCCAATTTACAGCTGATTAAATTGATCAAATAAAGGTGCCATAGTTTTTTCTTCAAAATTAAACACAGGTTAAAAATGTTGTAATATACTCTTTCCCATAACTTCTCAAAATGAAATAGGAAACAGCCAAGGTTTTAATAGATCAACTTCCTATACCACTCTTCCTTTCTTTCACCGCCTCACAATGGATCTTGACACTTTTCTAAATTCAATTGCCTTCAATCGTTTGCTTTTTGTTGAATACCCTCGGCATTTAGGAGCTTCGTGGCCACAGATCAATCAAGGAAAGAAGGAAATTTTGTGAAAACTCCCCTTTCTATGAAAACGACTAAACATGAGGATAATGGGGCTTTGTGAATTTGAAACTAGAGCGAATCAGAAAAAAATGGAAACGGATGGGAGAAGGGAACGGCCTGAAATGGGAGACAGACTGATCTCTTGCTTCAAGAGTTGAGTCTCCCAAGATTCCTCATTTTCACTCTTGCGATGCTAATTTTGTATGGCATGCTCATCACAACGCGAGGGTGTGGATGCAAAATTTTGGTATCGAGAAACTTTCCACGTCCAAAAACATCACAACTGGCGAATGGGAGTGAGGGTTTAGTCCTATTTCCCACAAGTAAAATTTTTGAACCCCTTATTTTCCCCGTCTATGTGTGTCAATAACATGTGGTGAGTGGACCTAGGGGTCAAATGCACCATAGATACAAGATGTGGGTGGGAAATAAGGAATTGAACAATTTTGTAATGGAAATTAATACTTGTACCGTATTTGTATATTTTTTTAGTCCGACATCCTTACAAAATGTGTATCGAACCACATGCAGACCAAATAATTATTGCATGTCGCTTCATGCTATTTCTATTCTTTGCACAAAATGTAATTTTGATGACACTGAAAATCTAGCCACATTAATTATAGACCCTAATTTCTATTCTCTACATGAAATATTTAAAAATTCTAGCTATGGGGGTAAAGTTACCCCTGCCCCCTTGCACGGCAAAACCTTAGCCCATGTGACATGTGAGATAACCAACGATCGGTAGAGGTTCTTAGATATGTGCTTTGATGTGGGACAAACTTGGGGATTTTTGAAGGCAACGTATCTGGAAACCAACCTCTTTGTGCAAAGCATGGAAACTTTAATCTGGCCCACACGATGTTGATTTAAGGGTGCGCTCATGGAGGTGGGAGGGGTGATTTGCAAAGGGTAGTTTTGTTCTCCATAAATAATGAATATATAAGGTTGGATTTATTAGCTTTATAAGTAAATTTCTTCTCAACTACAAATAAGATGATGCTTGATCCAAACGGTACAAATTCTAGCGAAAGCACACTTGCTATATAGAAAATACACTGGTTACCTCCCTCTGACACTTGGCCTGTAGATCTTGCAAGGCCATCGCAGTTTCCCCACCCACCGTACCCTGCCCTACCATCACACATGACATTCTATATTCTTATGATGTTTTGAATATTCTTCTTTAGTTCATCCCTCGTTTATACCTGAACCGTGCAAGTGACAACAATGTTGTTTCTAGAAATAGTTGTGTATGAGAGGAACGTCCGGGGGCTAGGTTCGACTTTGCACAACGCATGACTTTTTTCCAATAAAGGAAGCTTTATTGATCTTCAAGGGAGTTATATCGGGTTGATACAAAGTATCAAAGATAATTTGGACCTCATGTAACAGGATGCATGACACATCCCGTCCCATATAACAAAAAAAATATTATGGTCTAAACACTAAGGAAAATCAATCGGTAAACTGTGACTAACTTCGTTGTATTGTGAATTTGTGAAGCGTGCTAACAAAGCTGTATATGGTGGATGGTCATGCACGGAACAGTCGTTGTTGATCGATGTAGCATTATATTAATCTTTATTTCAGGGTCTTGTTTTTATCAGCGGAGTACTCTTTATTCCCGGGTCTTGTTTTTTAGTACTCTTTATTCTAGGGTCTTGTTTTATTAGGTGATATTCCCTGCTGGCGGCTGCGTTCGCACATGATTACATCTGCCCTTAAGAAACAACCACATCACCGCAAAGGCAAGCATACATGCATGGTCCCTACTAATAATTAATTAATGATATATGATACTAGCAATGCATATATATGTCATTATTAGTTCCCGAATGTGAATTACAGTCAGCTTCCACCCATCAACTCGAAAAGAATAAAATATTTCAGAGAAAGGTCAAAATTTAACCTTTACTAAATGCTTTTGTACTTTTTGGACAGTTAGGCGGCTCATCTTAACTTCACAGTAAGCAGATATATATGATAGCATGCATATGCACTGTAGATGGACCACAGTCTGACCAAAAGGTCCTGTAGATCGCTAGGTTTTGCAAAAGAATTGGCGAGCTCGGGACCGGTTAGCTGCACGTAGCCACAACCCCTGTAGCAGTTCGGATAGTTTTTGCAGTTTTCCTTTTGATGTGTGGGGCTAACACGTAGTCCCGTACACGCATGGGCGCGGGGGCAATTCACCCTTATTACAAAACAATGAAATTGTGTGCCTTTTCTCAGCTCTGAGAAAACACAGTATCCTCTATATATAGCTTCAGTGCTAGCTGGCATATATATATATAGCATTTCGTAGAGTGAGGTCGCGCCGCATCGAGCTGTAGCCGTAAACTTTGAAACTAGTCATTGAAATATGAAAGGATTAAATGACCACTGCATGCTACAACGACGAAGTGATAATATGTAGCACATCTTACATCTTAGGTGCTTGCTTGTTTTTGTGGATTAGAGTCCAGAGAGTCAAGGAATAATATGCTTTTCCTGTAGTAGTGTTAGGCTGGCTGATCTGTACTTGTAAGTCTTTGGCTCTTTGGTGCAAAGTCCTTTTGTCAAATTTATGTCTATTATTTTTCATTTCCAATATATTTTTATATTTACCTATTTTATGGTATTCATATTATTAATCTACACATGTGATACTAAACCATATGTTAATTTCTTTATATTTTGTGTGTGGTTGATGTTACCATGGTGTTTTTTTTTGTGCAGTTCATTCATCTACATCATGTGATAAAAAAACATCTAGACAAATTATTGGTAGCTTAAAACGATTTCTTTGCATGATAATAAAGCTCTGTATGCGTCTATACAAGACATAAGAAAAAAAAAGCTTATTTTATATATTTGAACATGGGAAGTGAAAAGGTGCAATATCATGAATAAGTAAACCCTAGAAATGGATTGCTCTATGTTTTGTGCAATCCTACAGGATTTAGAAACACACGAATGTTACAGTTATGTGTTTGTATGGTTAACACAAGAAAAACACAAGATATTTAATTTGGAGAAGAGAGGGTTTTCGATCAACAAACTTCATATTAATGGTGGCTCGTGCTTATTTTCCTATAGAATAATTGTGGCAGGAAGCATCAATGAAACAAGCACAATCTCGCGCCGTTTGTTCAAAAAAATTATGGCATAAGCCATTCCATAATAATTTATTAGCATCATTAATCAGTTCTTTGTTCCATATGAGCCTCATATGTATATGGGATCCATTGGTTATTAAAATCGCCATGCATTGTCATTTAGATTCCTAGACTGTGAAATGCATCAGATCCTTCAATCTGTTACGTGTACCAAACGTACTGTCTGCTATATCTCCGTAATTAGTATAAACTTAACTTCGTCAAGAAAATTAGCATGAACGACTTGCTTGTATAGCATGGAAAGCTGGTGTCTTAAATGTGAGGAACATGGCAGGCAGCAATGATCTTCGAAATCTCATCTCATCAGGGATCTTAATTAGGCTCCATTATAGTGTGTACATTGTATGATTGCTTATTAAGGTCATTTGGACATTGAAAAAAATCCATACTTGTTATCATGCATGCTTGGTCTTTGATGTTCTCGGAAACAAAATTACACTGCTTGCCTTAATTATTTTGAAAACTATTGTCCTAGAGTGGTTGTTATTGTTAACGAAAATATCTCGGAGCTCCATTTATTTTCTTTCCAAGTTTTTTTTTTTGCCTGGTTGTTGCGTACAGTACTGTTGAGTCAAGTAGCTTCCATTCATGACAAAAATTTGCAACTCCACAGGAGTAGATGCATAAGTGGTGCATATGCCCTACCCCTACTGTTACTGGCCCGACATGGGCTGTTGTCACGACACAAGTGGGCTCGTACCAACTTTTAGTGTTGGATAGAACCTGCTTTTATCCTGAAGCAAATCATGCCTAGATTCGTGATCAAGAACAGAAGTTTGGAAAACATATACGTATATGTACACAGGCGAGTGACAGCGCCACATTGCATTTCGATTCGCATTGGTGCCTCTTGTACATGGCATGCGAGTCGATTGGATAGTGTGTTTTTCTTTCGAGTAAGTGGCTAATTGCCACAATCCGCAATGGCCGATCCGTTCCTTGGGAAAGAGTGCGAGAGTGGTGGTGAGGTGAGGGGGCCGGGGCAGTGAGCCAGAAGACCTTTCCCCTGGTCTCAATGCCGTTATTGGGGCACACGTTTCGGGATGCCAGGGGAAGCGGACACTGTCATTCCTGTAGCCTAAAGCATTGTGTATTTAGATTGTAGGAAAAAAAAACTGTACCATAAGAAAAACACTGTAGCATTCGCTGGGAAACGTGTTTTGTGAGGGAGGAATAGTGAAAAGTTGGAATGAATAGTGAATAGTTGGGAATCTGAACATGGCAACACCATGCCATGCATGCTTGTGCTCCCAGCACAGGCTCCCCCAGCTTTATATCCAGCGGCAGCCACTCACAGTCGACACTTCTGTACACAGTACGATTTCATTCCCCAGCAGATGTCGTTTGGGTTGGAAAACGATCGATCACACTTCTAAACCAATTACCATGAGATGCGTCCTTCCCCTATTCATATTCACTTGGGTCGTGCTATGTGAAACATCGGTGAAATTCTTACTGATATGGCTGAAATGAAAAACAATGAAGAGACGAGGAAATCTTATATTATTCTGAATTTTTTATTAGAAGTAAAAGAGAATTGATCTAGTTTAAAAGAAAAAACGGACAAAAAATTTATACAACTTCGGCCTATATATAGATTGTATAACTTGGGAGGTAACAATATTACCCCTCACAATTTCGCTCTATCCACCAAACAACTATGTCCGGTCGAATTGAGTCATCGGTATGGATCAACTCATCACAACTTTTTCCAACTCCGTCCCGATCAGATTAGGTCATCGACACGAGCCAACTCGTCACTAGCTAGAACTCCCATCCATTGGACTGGGCCATCTATCAAGGCTGAAATGGAACAAGTCCTTAAAAAAGATCGATAGGTGGTAGATGAGCTAGCTAGGTGGACGAGAGAGATCATGGGATCGATCGACATCGACTCTTGTGAGATTCACAAACATGGATGCCCCGTCGATGTAGCTTGCTGAGCTTCTTATTTACCGGTTTACCCTGCCGCTACAGAGTCCTCGCAGCTGCAGAGACGCAGGATTCTGGTCCATATGCTAGGGCACTCCGTAAACGTTCGGACTCGTAGGGGAGGTGTAGCCGCGGCAGTAAATAGTTATGGATATGTCCATCAAGCAAGAGCAAGCATCGACTGCAACTGGCGTGGTGGCGCATGGCAACAGTGGCCGGCCATCGCCTCCTTCCCCGGGCCTTGCCTTGGCTGCCCCTGCAGCGTGCTGTGTGCGCCGGCGTCTGCTCCGCTTTCACTTGTCGCTATAGGTGAGCAGTGACTGATCTGAGTTTGGTAGTACGTACGATACGAGCGAGCATCAGGCCCATCCATGGCGTGGTGGGTGCGCTGCGCAGGGCAAACACTCCACCTACACCCAAAGCCTACTACTACATGGCTACTAGCTGCTAGTAGCTCTGGAGTGCTGGTGAGTGTCCCCTAGACTGCAGAGCGTGCATGAGTCCAAGACCAGCCGTGCCTCTCAATCTTCTCAACGGGGCTGACGTTTAGATTCAGGAAAAAGGAAAAAGTACTTCTCCAATAAATTTTTTCTATTCATTCTACTCACAGAACATGCTTTTCATTTCACTATTCATCTAGGAAAAAAAAAGTAATTTTTACTTCCAATCTGAACACAGCCGTCGTCCCTTCACTCGTGCTGCTGTTGGAAGCTTGAAGGGACAATTATTTCTTGCTGGTGCTGTCATCGTCCCCTCGCTAGCGCTACCGTCTAGCGTGTGTACTACTCTGGCTGCTCGCCCTCATGCCCTACTGTTTGACCGAACCACGATTCTCTCTCCTCTCTCTCGCGCGCGCCCACACCCACGGCTGCGCCCGCCAGCCTGCTAATAATGGTCAGACACTGATGGGGATCTGAGCACAGTCTCTTGTTTCAAGGACGCTCGTGGCAAGAACATCCAGTTAGTATTATATACTCCTAGGATAAGGTTTTTCTTTATTTCAGACGTTTTGTTTTATAGTTGAGACAACTTTTGACGAACAGATCTAGGATAACACCAGTCCAACGCGTTGGCAGTAGGCATAAGATGAGCGATATCTCTCGTCTCGGCCAGAAAAAAAAGCCTGGATGCTGTTTTGTTGTTTTCATATGAAACTATCAGGAGGCTAGGCCCAGGTAATGCCTAAACATATGGTGTGTGGTGTGACTGGTGAGCAGGCCACCGGGGTGGACCATGCCCTGGTGGGTTTTGTACTAGCTGAGCAGACAGCCAGCCAACCTCTCTCTCGGTCATGGTTACTTCCAAAAGATCATTTCAAGTTTTCTATTCATCTCTCTAAGAAAACACGTTACCTAGAAAAGTTCTTCTTTAATTTCCTTCAACTTTCCTATTCATCCCACCCACAAAACACGCTTCCCAGAAAAAGTTCTTTTTCATCCCCAGCAACTAAACACGCACCTCGTATCTCTCGTCTTCAAAACTCGCCGATACACAGTTTGTGGGATGGCCCCATGGGCCGAATTGGCTTTCATTCCGCTCCCCTCGCCCGAGTCCGCGCGGCTCCGCGTGTGGTGGGCCGTAGTACTCACGGGCTTCCCCATCTCGTCATAGCGCAACCCAGCCCGCCCCCGAGAGATTGGAAAGGAAGGCCCAACCCAAGGCGTCGAACCGGTGGTTAGAAGCCCAGCTCGTTCCTGCCGCGCTTTGGGTCGCAGAGTCCCCTGATTTTGCCGTGTCCCATGCGCCCGCGCGGGAGCCCAACCCGAATTTGGCCGCCACGAAATGCACGCGGTGACCTCGATCGGTCCTGTGACGGTGACCTCTCTCTCGGTGAACTTCTCTGTGACTAGGGAGTAGGGAGCTAGGCTGATCTATGTCACAAGTTCTTCCGGGCTGCCTCCTAGAATCTGCTTGCTCCAAAGGTCCTTTGGCATATGCCAAGGCGGATTCCGTCACGCCATAGCCAGCACCACCGGGTTAGCGTTAATATTTCTAGAGGCAAAAAGATTCCTACTTTTCCCCGCAGAAAACCAAGAACTTTTTTTCTCTGATGAACCCGCCGGCCGTTGAGAATCGTCAACCGCTCAACCAGATGCGGTGCATTGCATCCCCTTCCATACCTGAGGTAAACCATGCATAGACGAGACAGTCAATTATTGGGTGCTCGCTTGCTCGAACCGCACCCCGAGTCATCAGTGCCCGTAGTGTATTCTCCCAACTTAAAAAAAAAACACTATTCATCCAACTTTTCTCTATTCATCATATTCCTCCCACTCACATAACACATTTCCCAACACGACTTATAGTGTTTTTCTATATCTACAGTGTTACTCTGCAGGCAGCAGCCGTCAATCATCCTCTTCCAAACGAAAGAAAGGCGGCCAACGTCGCCTCGCCACCATGCAAGGTGCTCGATCGATCCGGCCTTTGCATTGCACAAGCATGGATGGGGAATCATATGCATGGCTGAGCTCCTACTTGCCGCAGGGATTTCTACTCGAGCTCCTTCGCCACATAACCTGGTGATTCGATCCTATCTGCCAACGGGGCCGCCCGCGCCCGGAGAACAATCTCCCGGGTTTCAGGCACATAGCAGATTGTTCGATCTCGCAATGATCCTTGCAGACCATTAAGTATAGGTACGATGCCTGATTGATGATACATGCGTGTGGCGTCTCAAGGTTAAACTGCTGATTCAGATGCCAAGGAGAATTGAACACACACATATTCTGAAGAGAAATAAAGCTAGCCGTGTGTGTCGCGACAAGTCGCCGTACTGTCTCTTCTTCGTTCACGGCGGTCACAATCACGGGCGCGGAACAGATTCCATGGCAGATTGGACCGAACGAACGACGATCGGGCGCCGTCACCATTCACCGATAGATCCCTAGCAAGGATTCACTCACTGCTTGCAAAATCCGCGGACATATGCATCCATTGCATGCAGGACAAGAATTAGGCATGTGGGGTTGGGGACGCTTTTTTCTTTTTTCTGTAGCCCCTGATCGAGCACAGCTCACTACTCACTCGGGATGCAATGCAATGAGAGACTTTAGGCGATACCAAGAATCCTTGGCGCCACTAGCTGTCGCTCTCGCGTCTTACATTCGCAACTGCAGCGTCCATTTCACATGCAGATCGATTCATGCAGGCTTGTAAGTTGTAAGTGGAAGGACGAACCATTCCACTGCTTTTTTTATGCATAGGCGGCAAGGGAATTTGGCGATGATGCGAAGTGTTTGCCAATATGCGTGTCTGCTTGCACCGGCCGGCCGGTGTTTAACATGAGCCATGCGATGTCGTGAGGCCGCAATAATAGTTTTTATGTCCCGCTGAAAGGGTGAAGAAAGTCAGGGAAAGGTGAAAGGGGGGAATGTTTGCTGCGGCGGATGGAGATAAGATCGCATCTCCAGTGGAATCTTCTTCTTTTTTTTGGAGTAACATCTCCAGAGGAATCAGAAGCCCCTCAGAGTGCCGATCGAACATCCGCCTGCAGCAAAGATGCATTGTGACTGGTGACATCAGTTGAATTGAACGTATGGTTAGTTTCAGACTGGTTTCAAATTTTCTGAACATTCTGGATGCATGGTTTATTTCTTTATTTTCAGTTGGGAATTTCATTCTCGACGAAGGCTGAACTAGATGAAGATGGTATTTAGCCGCACTGCTATTGTCAATTATATTAGGCTATTATATATATGGCTAACCTTTTCCATATTCCGGTCGGTATTAGTTTTTCAACTTGTGCTTACAAGATGCAGCAGGCTATACTAATGGTAAAACTAAAGTGACTTTTGCCAAGGAGAGGGAAAGTATTGGGTTCTTCTTTTCCACGTCGGGATGCACCACGCTCGCATTTTCCGTAAACTATCTCTATAGCTATTTGTTATTACTACAACTACGCCATAGTGGGGCTGACCTTTTCCATGACTTTACTAGTAAAATCTTGTTAACAATACGTACGTACCAACAATGAGATAGATCGAGTTGGTCCCCTTGAAGTACCATACGTCATGCACCTGTGTATAATACATCCACACTTTCCAATATGGGTAGGTCAACATGACAACAGCATCATGAACCCAGCATCTCATTATGTTTGTTTTCATACACTGCAGTAGGGAAGAAATTCTCTTGCTAAGTGAACCGATAAGAGGCCTACCTTAGTTCCTACGCAATTGTGCTTATTGGCCGTGCACGCATCCCTTTCTCGCCCGGGCACTTGTTTATGCAGTTGACTTTGAGATGAAACTTTTGCACGACTTTTATGTCTCTCCCCTCTTCTTCTTCAGCTTCACTTTTCTCTTGTCGCAATGTTGATGTTGTAGGCCTACGCCCATCAAAAGGCAATAGGGAGACAGAGTGGAGTACCTTGTCGAACGGAGGGGGAAAAATATTGGCAAGTTATCCATAGACAGACAGACTAACGTGTCTACAAGCATAGGTTACAGAACCAAACACCTCCACTGAATGCCACAAATCATGTATAGTGGTCATACATGGGGAATAAAGTTTGACCTCATGGGTCATGAGAGGGTTTGTACGAGTACTTTTGGGCAGAGAGAGAGAGGCTAAATTATTTGAGCACTAAACTGAAGAATTCAGCTTAGGTCGTCAGCACATGATGGCTACTTGTGTTTGGACCATCAGCTTGATCAATGTCATAAGTGGGCGGCAATTGTATATCACCAACTTACAACGCCCAGAGACTGGATTCTTCTGCCATACTTTGTAATTTCCTTGTGTACCATGGACAGCTTCAATTAAAAACCTTGTATGGACTCCAAAGCTTTTAACAGCAGGTTCATTCAGTATGGGAAAAAGTCTACATCACCCCACAACCTATGGAGGTTGGACTACATAACCCCCTAACCTATGAAACGGTCTATATCACCCCCTGAACTTTTCAAAACCGATCAAATTACCCCCCTAAACCAATTTTGAAAAATCATAGTAAATCACAGAAAAATCATAAAATAGAAAATCAAATTGTGTTGAACTCCAAATGAGTAGATACACACACTGAACATGTAATATGGTATGTTTTAATGCATTTTTTTACAACTACGGAGAAAAGCATAGATCCAAAGCTATAGTAAAAAAATATACTAAAGCATACCATATTACATGTTCAGTGTGTATATCTACTCATTTGGAGTCCAACACAATTGGATTTTCTATTTTATGATTTTTCTATGATTTACTATGATTTTTTAAAACTGCTTTAGGGGGTAATTTGATCGGTTTTGAGAAGTTAAGGGGTGATATAGACCGTTTCATAGGTTGGGGGGTTATGTAGTCAGACCTCCATAGGTTGGGGGTGATGTAGACTTTTTTTCTCCAGTATGTATCGAGGTGTTGGCACAACGACATTGCTGTGTAGTACGTCCGTGTCCTGGTCTGCCAGGGACAAAAAATCTTCTCAGCCTGATGAGCATCAAGTTCCCCCTACACAGCCGCGCCCTACGCAAAATCCTCCGCGTACGTACCTGTACTGGGACCTCTCTTCCTTCCTTTTGCCACCACAAGCTTTTTCCCGTGTGCCGACTGATTGAACCTTGGATGGGGAAGAGGAATAATAGGAGATCATGGTCCTTCAGGGAACGATTTGGTTCCTGGTGCCATACATTTCCTCCGCTTTTTCAGAACATGCCTTGTAGACGAAGAACCAGATCGGCAGATGTGATGTGAAGGCAGAAATCACCAGAGGACATTGTGCTGTTTCGATGTGAGAACAGAGTACAGGCTCCTGGTTACAGCTTACTTACCAGCCGCTCGAATCGATTAGCACTTCGGAGAGATGACAAGTCTGCGAGTCAGTTGCTTTGCCGACCACATCACAAAGAAACACACAAAAAAGAAGGCCATCCAGGGCTGAATGCCGCTGTCTGTTTCAGCATATATCACAGTCATCTCCGGGTCTCGGCGTCTCGCCCTCAGCACGTTCGATCGCACATTATCCATGCAATTTGCTGGTTGTACTTTGCGTTCGGGTACAGAGCATCCAGCCTGCGGCGTATGATTGACCCCTGACAGCGGCCAGCAGGCGGCGGCGGCCAGACAAGAACTAGAACCGCGGCCTAGTTGCAAGAACTGATGGCCCTGCAAGTTGCGGTGACAGCGAGCCCCGAGTTCACAAAACACGTGACGTGGAGACGAGATCTTCAGTCATCTAAACAACTGGGAGAGACGGTTCCTTGGCCTCCCCCTATCGAATAATTCAGTACGTGAGCTCCATTTCCGTTGGTCGAGAGGATTCCCTCTTCTTTTCTCCCATCTTTGTTTATGCCTCCAACCTCACAAGGAACAGACACTATGGCGCTTTTCGATGAGACTAGTCCAGCAGTGCCTACTGTGGACTGGGGATAGCGTGAGTATCCTATCTAGCAATCATTTAACCAGGAATGTTCATATTTCACAACCAGCCAAGGTAGCTTAGCTAGAAAGAGAGAAAATTCTCTAGTTGACACTGTTTAAGATTCTAGTTAATTTTTTCGTCATCAAAAGTTTAAAATTTTTTATTTGACACTAGATCTGAATTTCATTATCAATATAAATTCTGTTGGTTTTTCGTACCGATGTGTGTTAAATTTCATCCTCAATATGAAATTATGTTGGTTCTTTATGTTCCCTTCATCGCGTAGATGCTCTAGGTGCTAAACACCGTCACTGCTTCAAATGGATGGAAGTGTCAAATTAGAAACCAAACTTACGTCTAGTGTCAAATAGATAATTTTTTAACTTTCAAAAAGGCCAAACAGATACTTTATCAATATCAAATAAGGAATTTTCTCAAAAACATAATAGAGAACTCTCATACTAGCTGGTCAACACCTGATCCAACCCAGAGGGACATATGTGCCTTCCTGAATGTCAATATTATATACATCAAGTCCCTCAAGCATGTCTTAAAAAAAAAGGACCCTCAAGCATGGACAGTGAATTTGCTCCTTGCTACAAAGGAAAATGAGTTTTAATCATGGTGAAAATTCGTTGCAGTAATAGTGAGAAAGTCATGGCATTATACTATATTGCAAGAATTTTAGAATCATCACCTGGCATTGCAATTAATAACGCATTTTAGCATGGCAACAGCAACATTTACAAATGACTATGGTCGTGGCAATAAAAATGATTTTGCTTCAATTTGGGAGATTAAGCCCATTGTTGCAAATATATCATTATGTGGTAATAATAATAATAATAATAATAATAATTGCTACTTGAATCCTAGACCTTGCTATCATAGAGCAATACTCCAAAACTATTGCTATTTTATATAATGCACACAATAATATTATGGGTTTAATTGGTTGAGTTGCAAAACCTGCCCAGCCAAAATTAGGGCAAGTCAATAGATTTTGGCAACGATTGATTCAAGTCCAAAAAAGGAGTCAATTTTTTTGGATGGAGTGGCAATATTCAACTCCCTCATATCGTAGCACCCAAGTGTCAACATATATACTAACATAAATCATGGACACTGGCGTTTTTATTTATCAATCTTTGGCCAAAGATTTAACTTTTATATTTTGGCATCTAATGAAGTGCTCATATTTTGGCTAATAAATTGGCATGCCCACATTATGCCATGCCCTTATTTTGACTGGGCAACTTTTGGTGCCCAACCAAGCAGGCTCTACTCTCTCTCTCTCTCTCTCTCTCTCTAACTCTTGTAAATAACAAGGGTGTGACTCTAGCGCAATGACTTAGATTTTCTTAGCGTTCATAATTCATATAAAAATGTAGTTTAAAAAACCTTGGCACATCCATGCTTTATCTATAGATGTATTTAGTAATCCAAAGTCATTATAAAACTAAATCATACAAAATTAATAATTTAGCTGCATGTGCATGGCCAGGTTTTGGCATTCATATGTTGCAACAGTTGGCACTAGTGGCCGTATTTTTTACTATGACTAATTCCTAAAAATCGCCACACTAGGGGGCCGTGGTAATTTATTACCACAATACACATATTCTGACAATAGAGGTAATGTTGCCATGAAAACAAAAATCAGAAAAAAAATAGCTGAGAAAATAATTAATCAACTTAATGTAATGATATATATTCCGTTGCAACCTTTAAGCAATTGTTTACCTCCACCAAAGAAAGCAGCATGCATCCTTGATATGAATATCAGCGAAACGTCACGTATATCTGTCTATCCACTCTCCGTGATCGATCAAGGGTTACCCAAAGCAGCAAGACGCGCCATTCTAATTTACGTATCTTTCTATCTCATCCTTTTTCCCCGATTATACGACAATTGTTAGGTACGCACATACGTCCACTCCAAAAATCTTTCCCCAGGATACCACGCACAAGAGGTAGGCGCCATGCAGGAGCCCATCATCACCAAATGATTCTGAAACCGGTAAAAGATGACCGAAGGCACCCATGCGTCTGAAAATGACAAGTCACCAATGGATTATGCCTCATCCAAATACAACAGTAAATCCACATGGGAAGAGCGGTGGTTACGGCAAATTTGTTAATCCATTGATATAAATTACTTTACTCAAATCACACTGCGAATACAGGGAGAGACAAGCTACTAGAGCAACAACAATTACAGCACGCGCGCACGAGAGGCCACTGCGCAAGGGACCAAAGGGGGCGACTGGTCGAAGCAAGCGCAGTCCCAAAAAAGAACACCAAGAAGCAACACATGGAAAGTATGTGTCGCAAAAAAAAAAACAATAATGCCCAGGATGCAGCAGCCACTGTGACGACGACGGATTTGACGAGGTTATTATACTAAAACGAGGGCTAATCAGAACCGTGCTTGATTTGCTAGTGATTTGATTAATTTAAGGCTAGCAATGGCGACGCGACCGGGACTGTCGCAATCGCAGCTGTAGTGCAGTGTTGCTGTGATCGGTTTCGGCTTTGGCTTTGGTTCAGTTCAGGAGGTGGCAATGCAGTAGGGCTCCAGGATGAAGAGCGGCTTCTGCCGCAGCTGCCTGCACCGCCGCACGCTCTGCAGCAGGTCCTGCTTGTCCCCGCGCCTCGACGTGAACAGCAGTGGCTGCTTGGGCTCCCTCTCGGCGGCCGCCGCGGAGGCTGACGGGTGGGCCCCTCCGCACTCGTCCTCCTCCTCCTCCTCCGGCGCCGCCGGGACGTCGGTCTCCGTCGACGCCACGGCGACCGCCGCCGCCAGCGTCGTCGTGGACGACGGCACCCGGCGCAGGGTCGGGCGCTCGTCGCAGGCTGCTGCTGCTTCCGATGCCTCGCGCTCTGCCATCGTGTCGACGTGGCACCGGGGTTGTTGGTCCACCACGGACACCGGCGTGCTCCCGACGAACTTGTTGATCACGAGCGTCGAGCGGTGCACCTTGGCCGCGGCGGGCGCCTGCGGCTGCGTGCTCACCTTCACCTCCACGACGGTGCCCCTGTCAACCACCTCCACCTCTTCCTCATCCACCTCCTCATCCCCCTCCTCCATTTCCACGTCGGACACCTCTTCCTCCTCCTGCACGCTGTTCCTGCTGGGCTCCACGGCCGGGAAGAACGGCGCCTCGGATGCCCCCGCGGTGATCTTGTTGCTGCTCTGGGTCTGGGTCTGGTCGCGAGCACAGCACTCGACGAAGGAGAGGCGGAGGCGTCCGCCCTGTCGCCTGGCGTTGAGGTACCCACACGGCCTCACCGCCACGGCCTCCACCACGAGGCGCCCGTCACGGCGGTGCGAGCGCATCTGGAGGCACGGCCCGTCGCGGCGCGACATGGACGGCAGCGGCGGCGGGAACGCGCGGCGCGGTGACCGTGACCGTGTCGTCCCCGACGAGCAGTGGTAGTTCACCGCAGCGAGGTCCTTGGTTTCCCACTGCTCTTCTTCCTCCTCGCGATCGCGATCGGCGTCGTGGCGGTGCCAGAAGAAGGAGAAGGAATCCTCCACCGCGGCGGCCGGGGGCAGAGACGAGTCGAACAGGGAGGCCATGTCCAGGGACGAGGTGAAGTCGCCGGAGCCGGTCTCGTTGCCGAGGCTCTCGGTGCAGACCTCGAGGCTCTTCTGGCTCATCAGGCGGCTCGACGACCGGCGCACCAGCGGGTGCACGTACGGCTTACCGGTCGCCTCCTTCTTGTTCACGTCGGCCGCCTTGTTGATGACGTCGGCCTGGATGGCGTTCCATATGTCCACCTGAGCAGGGCGGTGGTCGTCGGCGACGACCTCCGGCGGCTGCTTGTACGGCTCGACGGGGCGAAGCCAGGTGGGCGCCTCGAACGCCGGTACGATCGTCGGGCCACGGCACACGGCCACCGACATCTTCGCCGTGTGAAGAGAAGATGTGAAGTGGCAGTCTCGGTCTCGCGTGCTCCCTGTGAAGAAGCACGATCGTAAAGAGACGTGAGCAACAGATGACTCGCGCCGCAAGCGGGTGAGGCTTGGAATTTGGAGTCACTTGGGGGTCTTGGAAGTGGTTGGGATTTGTGATCTTGCTAGTAGTAGTCCTGGCTCTTTGAGGAGCTGGATTTCTGTGCTGTGCTTCTCTTCTTACACAGCACAAGCTTTGTTGCAAGCATGTATGGTGTGGTTGCTCAGCTCGGGGGCTATTTGTAGGCTGGCCTGGGGCGAGGGGAGAGAGACGAGAGGGGGGCATTGGCCGACTGGCCGTCCAGGGCCAAAGGGGGCGGGGCCCATGCCCCTCCACTACTTGCCTCCACCATGCTCTGTTTTTCCTCTGCCTTTTTGCAAGTTATGCTTCGGCACTTCTTGCCAGTTTTTTTTACGCACTTTGCCAGGGTATGTTGTCATGTTTTAGCAGGGATGCATAAAATATTGTGGATATACGGTTACACTTATAACTCATATGGATAACAGTGGTTATTATTGTGAATACATTGCTCGTGGTGACCGGAGCTTTGGTAAGAACAGAGATGCACACGTTAATTGGAAAACCAATCTTCACTACTGGTCCATCAACATGTGTGTTTACGCTTAAAGTTATATGGATGCTAGAATTAGATGAAAAAATATCAATTTTTATGATACAAATTTTGAACGCTAAAATATTATTATTTATAGAATCATTATTTATAGAACAGAGGGAGTACGGTCTAGGATTTAGCAACACCTAATATGCATATATTGCTCCCATTTTTTTCACATTTCGTTACTAAATTCCTCCACTAAAATCAGAGTTCTGCCTTTGTAGTATTCATTATATAGGTTTCTCAGTTATGAGGCGGAGTTGAGAAACCTAAACAATGTTAATTATTATAGCAAGGGACTTTGAGAATGGCAAAATCATAGGCACAAGTAAAGCAACTGGCCAACTCCTTAATGCACCATTAGAATTTTCCTTTCACAATGTTTGTCTATACATCTTTAAAAAAAAATGGGATAGTAGAAAATAAATATTGCACGAATGATTGTGTGGCTACATAATACATGACAAACGTTATTTTTATTCAACTTCACTGCTATTATGCCTACACATCTATATGAGAAATCCATGTTGTCAACTAGTCACAAAAATAAGTTGCTCAGATCCTTTTCTTCTCTCTATAGGGACTATGTGCCTGACAGATGCTTGTAGCCGTCCAAGCATATATTTATATTGAACGGTCAAATTTAATCAATGGTTTGTATAAGCTATCAAATTAGATCGTACAAATATACCCAGTAACCTTGTTTAACCACATGTCATTCATCTCCTGTTTTCCTTTTTCACATTTATATTTCTTCTCAACTATGAGGCGGAGCCGCCTAGTCATTGGGGTCTATGAGCAACCCCGATAATTTATCAGCAAAAATTCATTTGTAATAGCAATGTTTTAATAGCTATAGACTCTGATGGTGATGAACTAAAACCACAAATTTTCTAAATCTGACTCAATTCCTACTATCACCATACTCCACCCACATGATTATCTTATGCATCCGTGTTGTGTGTGCGCAGATGCGGGGATGAGAGGTTGGGTTTATGTCTATATGGACTCTCAATGCCGGTTCACAGCTGGAGCATCAATGACGCACAAATGGTGCTATCTTATCAATGTGTTAACTTTGCTCTCGTTATTACAGGAGTCGATGTTTAGCTAAACTGCATGGAAAGATTCTGTTTTTGTTCCTTTAAGTTTTTTTGCGACTCCATACAAGAACAATCTTTCGTCATTGTCCGGTGCTGAAATGACAGCCACCCTATTTACTACACAACCTTTCATAAGTGAGAAAGCACATGAAACAGAACTCTATTTGCTTTCTATTTCACACCTTACTCACTTTTCATTAGCACAAGCAAATATTATATGTTTATGTTATAGGTAGCCTTTTTTCTCACTTAGCCTACTAGTGGAATGGAGATACTTTCTCTAGGCTTTCGCACATTTTTGTCGGAAAGAGAATGTTTTGTCATGCACTATTATTTAGTAGCTACATTATTATTTATTTGTGGATCGTGAATCAAGCTCAAACTCACAGTGGTTCTTTTGTAAGTACTCTTTGTACTACGCAGAAGTGGAAGTACACTTAACTTGCAACTTAGTAAGGGCACGGAGAGACCATATTATTTAGGCATGCATCTAATTAAGAGTGCAGGCCAAGTTAGTAAATTTGTCTGTGTAAGTTTAAACGTGCAAAGAAAATTTGGTGCGTCTAAACAAACGATAAACTAGTTGAACGAGTGGTAAAATCGCCTGAGATAGTGAACCGAGTTATGGTAATAGCCTTGTCCTCCACTGCCCACTGGAGTCTGGAGAGGATCACAGTACATGAAGTATTTACCTCCTACTATATTTCTATTTTGTTTTTTACTAGCAATTTTATAGTGCGGTCAGGCCCTAACCCAGCCTGGAAAGCTTAAGCCAGAATCAGACTTTTCCGTGGTCCAAACAAGCTCAGTATTTGAGCATCTAACGGGAGTCCAAATTCGTCATTGACCTTTAGAATTGTTTTAGGTTTACCATGATTATTCCAAAACATTGTTAATACCCCCACTTCTGTACAATGTACTTGTACTACGCCGTTTTTTCTTTTCTTTTTTTCCCGAAAAGAAAGTCGTACATATGCAACCGTAACTGATTCTACGCCCTTTATCCAATCGAGCAAAGTCGCAGATGCCTCCATTACTACTCGTAACCCACCAATCCCCGGCGCTCGATTTAGGAAGGAAATCAGAAAGAGCTCACGGTACATGAGGAGCACCGTCCATTCGTCCGAACCCAGCGGCGGGCCTCCTCGCCGGCGATGCATCCTCCTTTCCCGCGAAAAAAAATGACCCCGCGAACCAACGAACACTTTCACCGGCGAGGGAGACACCTGGGCGAACGAGGTGAGGCCGCGCCTCCGCGGCGACGCTGGCCGTCCGATGGGCCGCCGGGGCGGATCCGGCCGTCGTCCGCCGCCGGGGTTAACGCGCGCGCGGGCCCCACAAAAGGCGTCGGATTCGCTCTGTCCGGCGTCGTGAGTGGCATCGATCGCCACGGGGGCGAACGGAACGGAATGTGCCTTCGCGGCCGGGGGCGAGCGAGATGAAGTGACCCCGGAAAAGGAAGGGGAATTCCGGCCGTTTCTGCGGTCGGCCGCGCCCGGCGGCGACGCGTCTCGGGCGTGCGGCGGCCGGCAGGGGAGGAGGGGAGCTTTGGGCGCGCACTCGCGTTTGTTCGTGCCCGAAACGGAAATTGTTCGAACCCAACGGAGATGCTCGTGTGCGTGGGCGGTAGCCGTTCCCGTTCCTGCTCTTGTTTAAGATGGATTAGACACCCCACATATAGTGAGTGAGTGAGTGAGTGAGTAATGTTGTTTATTTATCTTGGGGTGCCTGATTTGACGTGGTTTCGGTTTTCTGTTCTCATATGAGACAAACGGGTGCACGCAGTTTTTTTTCTTTTTCTTCACAGGTGTGACGGTGCCCATTCTCCTTTCCGTGTGATAATTGTTGCTCGAAAAGGAAATGAAAGGAGCAGTCATGTTTTTGCATTTTTTTTTCTCTTTTGGCGGATTCCTGTTGCTTGCGTTGTACAGAAGCATGACTAGAATAAGTGATAAAACGAGGAAAAGGAGCAGGGCTTGGCTCAGGATCGGTGAACGTTCATGACGCTCACTCGCACACGTAGCCGGTGTAAATATATTTCTCGATCGGCAGAAGAGATCAGATAATATACTTTCTCCGAATATCATATAAGGATCCAAATATATATCTGGATCTAAATTCGTTCAAAGGGGACAATCCCGAAATCTGGCTTATCTCTGGATATTTGATTCGTACTTGTATCTTTTATCTATTTATATATCGGACTCCAATGCGAAATATGCTAAAGTTTTACACATATCACATCAAATGTTCATATGCAAATTAGATAACTAAGCATAAACTAATGAAAAAACTAATTACACAGACGAGGTGTAAATCGCGTGACAAATCTATTAAGTCTAATTAATCTGTTATTAGCTCATGTTTACTGTGGCACAAATAGTGTCTAAAGATAGATCAATTAAACTTATAGATCCGTCTCGCGATTTACTCCCTCTGTGTAAATGTCTTGATAATTAATTTATATTTATTATTCATAATTAGTATCTAACATCTGATGTGAAGGGGGATCCATACGTGATTCGCTATCTCATCCTACCTCTTAGCCAATGGTGTCTCGTGTCATCGCTAGCTGAAACTCTAAAGATGGGGTAGAAGTGATTTGCTTAATCGAAAACGTCTATCAAGACTCAATCAGCTTTAAAACTTCGATCAAGATTATAATTGAGCGTGTCTCACACTTTCATTCTCTCTCGGACAAAAGGAAACAAGGGTAGTAGCTCATAGCATCTCCCCGCGACCAATGGCGTCGCAACAGGTCCGTAAGCACCCAAATGGACAGTGTCTCGCCTTTGCCCACCAGACAAGCTCGACGAGAACGCACCAGGATCCACCATGGCACAACCAGAACAAGATTTCACCAAAGGCGCCTCCCGCGAGACCACCACCAACCAACCGCGCTGTCCATTCGTGGTCCGGTCCCGGCCGGCTCAACAAGTAACCACACACTCCCAAGTGCACTATCCCGATGGCCTCCAATTCCGTTCCTACCCCGCCGCGGACCGCAGCCTTTTTCCGTAGCTTGCGACCTAGCGTGGCCTACGTTACGTTGCGTTGCGTACGGGCAAGGCGTCACCGGCCACCGGCGTGTGTCGGGAACGCGATCTCCAGCCCGATCTCGCTGCACGCAGGAGGCTGGCTGGGTTGTTCGCGCCGCGCCCGCGGAATCTGCCCGCCACTGACGCGACGCCTCGGCCGGGCCGGCCGGCCGCGGCTGGCCTTGGCCTGGCCTGGCCTGGCCGGCCATTCTCTCATCTCATCACAAGAGGCTAGGCTGGGCGCCGGGCTAGCTTGGCTTACCGGCTAAGGCGCTCGTTTCGGGGCCGGACCGAACCGGCCGGTGCTGCACGCGGGTGAGATATTCCCGCCGCCAATTATGGCCTGACCTGACCTGGTACGCGACGCGACCCGGGTGTCTTTTTTGCGTCTTTTTTCTTTGGCGCCTCCGGTCCCCTCTCCTTTGGGCCAGGACAGAAAAATTTCAGGAGATGTGGTGTACGGCACTAGCATGTGGTTCCGTCGGATCAGGGTGGATCGGACGGCTGCCGGTGCGGCCAGCCATCGCGATTGCAAAAGCCTCTCGGGAAAGCGTTAGCCTTTGCCAACCCCGCGGAGTCTATTGGACACGATTTTGGGGGGGCGCGGTGGCCCAGCGCCGGACGTAATCAAATCCTCGCCGTGATCTATTCCAAAGCTGCCGGTGCGGTCCGTCGTCTCGTCCGTGGTCCATGTTTGAAAATTCAAGGAAAGGTCCCATGCACGAAGGGGGGCCGAGGTTAGCTAAGCCCTAACGAACGACTGCCCGAGCACACAACTGCTGCAGGAGGGACCAATGAAGCTTTCTTCGTGATGTGGTCGACCGGGGGATCTTGCCAAATGCCCATCAAGATTCCCTGCCCCAGCCTATGCATGTTTTCGGTGCAGCAGTGTTTAGGAAAATTATAACCACTGAACTCTTCTTATCCATACATGTACTACGTAGTATCACTTGAAGGTCAAGAATCACATGACAATTCACCAAGCTCTGTAGGTCGCCATGCGGCCGATGGACCACACTGCAGGTTGTGGCTGCATAGCAAATTCGTACAAATACAAAGGTCAATGCAGCCTAGGGCTAATACGAAGACAAATGAATTTTGTAGGTGCCAGACTAATAAAGGAGGAAGTGGCTTATGAAAAGGATTAAAAGTTTAAGACGTCAAAAGGTAAAGGAAGAGGAAGGATACTCCTACCTTACAGCCCATACTTGAAACCACATAGGCCTCCCCATCCTCTATCAACCCTCCATGTATATCCATCCGGAATAGGCAATACTTTTATCCCTGAAAAATAAATTATCCATTTATCTCCAGTACCTGATAATGTTTTTATTGGATATACTATATATGCTAAATTATTTGTGTACAATAAGCTTCTGCCATATACTAATCCTTCCGTTCCAAATTGTAAAATATTTCAACTTTTTTGGAGAGTCAAAACATCTCAACAACAAAGCGGTAACATCCATGATACTAAATAAGTACCATTACTTTCTTCATTAACTATATTTTCATAGTATGTCTATTTGATGTCATAAATTATTTTGATCCTCTTTATAATTTTGGTTAAATAAAAATTTGCTTGACTCTAAAAAAAGAAGGAATGAGTTATAGTTTGGAACGAAAGGAGCAGTTCTCTGGTGAACCAGCATGAAAATCCGACAGAACCCACTCCAAGTGTAGATTTCCATCAGTTTTCAGGATTTTGTTCAGCTGCCCATGATACCAGTGGGCATTGCCAACAGAAATGGTATCTTTTCCGCTGTAGTCAAGATTCCAATTGAAAACTTGAAGACGAGTTGCATGGTCCTTAGGCGAAAATTGGCCAGCAGCCCAGCAGCCTGCTCGTGTAATGTGACTCGTGTACTAACGGTCTTCACATAGTGCGACACATCTTTGACATATCAACCACGATGTACTCCAAAGTAAGGATCACCAAGATCAAAATCATGCGTTTCTTTTCTAAAGGACCAATGAAACCAGGCTGAACGATCAAGACACTGAATCCGTTCATGGGCACGTCAGTTGTCATAGTACGACGAGCCACTCGAAAGTCAAAACAGAGGAGCTTTATTTCCCAAAGATGCTGCTGATAGAGCGTCCTTCTGTGTTCATGTACGAACTCCTATTTTCGCTCCCTCGGATAAACAGAAAAATTGTGGTATCCTGCACAAGTAATTCTTAGCCGAGAGATTAAACGTGTCTAGTTACTTTTAAGCACCCGGCGGATAAGTTCAGTGATATCACATATTAGGTACCGCATGAAAGGTGCAAACCTCCTTTTACAAAATGGGGGGAGCGAAAAAGAACGAGCGCGTCACCGGGTACTTTGGCCTCTGACTCCTCTTTGGAACAGCTCAAAGCAAAATCGATTGCGTGCATATATCCACTGAATCCAGCTTTCGCAAGCATTTTAAAACATGTTGTATGCATACACAAGCAGAATCCACGTACCGGACAAACTAATTTCTCACGATTGGGGGGTGTTGAAAAGCTTCATTACAATTAACAAAACGACCCTTTGTCAGTTTGTTGGTGCTTATGGATCGGCTTTCACTGTTGCAGTTGAGGGATGATGGAAGCAGAGGCCTGCCTTTTGACAACATGAGCTTTTGTAGGAATGGACCAATGGAACAAACATAATGTAATGCACCTTTTGGCGTGTGCCAATGGCGCCACGCCGCCTCGAGCGAGCTGTATCCGAACTGCCTTCCCCGTTTCTGCTGTTTGTGCCCTGCAGCTAGCTGAGAGCAACATCCCAAGTGCACTTGGATTTCGGACAGTGACGTTCTTGCATCACCGTTGCACTGAGCTAAATCCTGTTTGGAAGAAGCCGCTGCGAATGAGCTAAAGTGGATGGGTTGATGGTAATGTACATGAAGCCTTCGTCGTTCATCATTTCTGTCTCAATAGCTGCATGCATTCGTAATTTCCCTCGGCACCGATTCGTCGGTGGTACTCACAGATAAGCGCAGAATTTCCTTTCGCAAAGTGGGAACTTGTTTTATACCTTTATTGACCTACGCGGAATTACTATCCAAAAGGTACAGCACCAAAAGCACGTGCTGTTGATTGACACTCATACCTACTATTTTTCTGTCGGAGCTCACTTGTGCCAAGCAACTTCAACCCGAATGAAACTAAACTGAATTTCTTTGATTCTTTGTCATCTTGATTTCATTTTGGCCTGAAAAAAAATTTCGCACATCGTACATGATCGAGGATTTGAGAATTCGGATAAGAACCTCTTTGCTCCCCAGCAGGCACAGGGCGTTCCACTCCAAGATCTCCAACTGTACTCGCCAATCACCACTGACCACTCAGCGTCCCTTTCTCCCCGGTGAACAATCCTTTTCGACCTCCAAGCCAGCTTTGTGAGAATCGAAGTGAGTGGCGCTGGCCCGCCGGGCCGTTGTCCCTGAGCTGCGATCGTACGACTGAGGATCGGCCGGCGCGATCTATTGGCCGATCTATTGTACCGACAGGCTCGTGATGACATGCCATCTCACTTGTGACGATCCCCAGTGAATTGACACTCGGGCAGCAATTATATACGCCATATCCGCCACACGTGGTCGTGGACGTCCCGCAGTAGGAGCGCGAATCTCAATGGGCCCCAGCCACAGGTAAAGCCCGATCCGTCGGAGGAGCGAGGAGCATCTGCCTGCCGGGAGACCCATGCGCAGGCAGCACAGCGGCAGCCAGCGATGGATCGCTCGGCACTGTGGTGATCCCCGTGTTTAGCTACCAAAAGTACATTTTACTTCATATTCATCCGTCTTACAGAACACGTATCTCAAAAAATTTCTTTTTCAACCTTACTATTCATCCCCACGGAACACACATTAAAAAAAAGTATTTTTTCTCCCATCAAATAAACACGCCCACCGCACATGCATCTCGGTACAGTGCTCGGATCGGCTGCGGATTCGCCGTACAGTAATGTATACAGTTTCCGTGTACACGCGGGGGTTCTAGACCTGACGATCGAAGTCGCCGGCAGCGGGGATCCTCGTAATCATACCTGCGTATGAGAGCGTACCAGCGTATGCTATGCAGGTGATCGAGCGACACCACCCGACGCCACTACTCGCGTACTACAGTGAGAGCAACCCACTGAGAGGCGAGGCCCGTGCCGTGCGTGCTCATCGATCCGACGCGGCCGCCGCACCACCCGCGACGCAACCCGCTACACGCCTCCCTTTCTGGCACTTCCTGAGTCCCTGTCACTCTGTCAGGGGGGGAGCGCGCACTCGCGTCGCGCCCAGCTCCGGGAGCGCGGGTGCGTAAGGGTGGGGCCTGAGAGTGCACGAACGACCGCATGCTTAGCCCCTAAGCAAGGCAGTTAGGCTGGCTGGCCGGGGCAACGTCACGTACGTGGCGCGATCCGCTGGCCGTGCAACACATGCGATGAATGAACGGATCAAGTCACGCGTCTTTTTTTTTTCTTTCTCTTTGGTAATACCGTATAGCAACCTGCTCCGGTGCGTGGTGAGGGGCCTCTGCGTTCTTTTTCCGCTCATTGGAATTGGATGGGACAAGACATTGGCTGCCGCTGCTTCGGTGGAACGGCAACTTGCGTTGGGTTCTCTCTTTCGTGTGCGACTGATTGTATTGTTAGTGCACTGCACATCAAATAATGCACGTCTTTTTTTTTCCCTCTCTTTCTCTCTTTTTGGGAAATTATAATGCGCCCTTTTGAACTACTGGATCTCTGTTTAGCTGGCCCGATTCAGCATCTGGTGATGTGATATGCAAGTGCAGGAAGGCAGCCCTGCTAATTGGCTACTTGCAGCAGGTCTCTGTTTAGTTGTCCCAAAATGGTTGGTCTGGATTTTTTTTTAAAAAAAAATTGTTGGTCTGTTGCTGACTGACGGGCAGCCAAATAGCCAATGTGCTCCAGGTCGAAGGGTGACGACTGCATCTGCAATGCCAGATTGTTCGGTACTTCTTTATTTTTATTTTTTTTTGGTGTTCGGTACCATCATTCTGATGATGCAATGGCGGGGGTATATCCATAACGGCGTACTTCGTGTTGGGTGGGGTCGGTCTTTGTGTACTGAAACTGAAAATGTATTGGCCCGTTCGTCTGCTAGCCCAGGTCCATTTACGGATTCGACCCGATGCGGGCCGATCTTCCTCCTCTCCGTCACACTGGCTAATTGTTCGGCCCAATTGGCCATAGAAATTACACGTCCATTACAAAAGACGATTTTTTATTTTATGATTTTTTCCAAAATAAATATCCGATTGAAAAAATTACAGGTCTATACACATGCCGTCGTTTGAAATGGCTATAACTAGATAGAATCGGCGGCAAGTGTAGCAGACTTTAGTTGTATCGGCGGATTTCTTTTATCTAGATAATACATTAAAAAAATCATAATTAATTCATATGAACTCAGATAGAGATGAGCTTCATATGAAAATTGTAGTACTCGACGATATCTAAAACTGTTTGGCTCAAACTTTTTTCATTAAGAATAGTCTTGGTGCTCAAATAATCGACATAAGTTTTAGATCTAAAATTTAATTTTTGATTCGAACATTCGACAGCACACATTCAAACAGTCGTAACCATCTGAATGCAATGGTGGGCGTATCCATAATGACGACGTAAGAATCTGCACTTCGTGTTCACTAGAAAATGCAGCGCCGTTGGCGCTCCCTGAGGGACCCGTCACAGATGTATATATATATATATATATATATATATATATATATATATATATATATATATATATATATATATATATATATATATATATATATATATATATATATATATATATATATTTATGCTTATGAAACAATTTTAGTTTGGGTTATTAGATTTACGCATGTGAGATATGATCTATAGAGATATGTAATATATGGCACATCTGTTGGTTTATATCGAGAAAGCTTTTATGTGATAAGTATCAAAGGTGTTTGTGTTTCACTATGTGTTGTGTATGAATGTGCGAGCCGATTTAACCCGTCACTAATGCATATTAAGCGGGTGGATTTCATAAGTATTAGGGGTTTTTTGCCAAAGTTCAGGGGTTGGTCTTTTGTAAAATGTACATTGACAATGTTTGGGTTTTTTTGTAAAAATATCATTGGTAGAGTGCACGTCGATATTTTTTATTTGAATTTAGGAGTATTTACCATGCATGTCAATTTTACCGAAGTCTAGGTTTTTTTTGTTAAATAGCCATCAATGGAGTGCGTGTCGATTTTGTCAAAGTTCAGGGGGGCTATTGTAAAAGTTGTGTTCGTAGGTTGCAGTTGATTTCAACAAATCCTAGGGGCTCTTTCGAGAAAGTACATGGTAAGTGGGTTGGTTTCACCGAAGGCTAGGGTTTTTTCAAAAAAAAGCCTATGGGTTGTTCCGATAAATTCCATGGATCGCGAGTTGATTTCACCAAAGTTTAGGTTTTTTTTAAAAGCTTAGGGGTCCTTTCGAAAAATTATATGGACTCTGAGTTGATTTCATCTAAGCCAGGAGGTTCTTCGGAAAATTGCATGGATTGTGGGTTGATTTTTACCGAAGTCTAAGGGGTTTTTGAAAAGCCTAGGGGTCCTTTTGAAAAATTTCGTAGACTTTTCACCAAAGTTTGAGGCTTTTTTTTGAAAAGTATAGGGGCTGTTTTGATAAATCATATGAACTGCAGGTTAATTTTACCAAAGTTCGTAGGGTTTTTCGAAAGATTTACATCTCGTTTGTTCCTAGCCGTAGATCGGCCAATCCGACGGCCGAGGATCTTTGGCCTACGTGGCCTATCTCACGTGCAAGGGAATGCACGTGAATTAGTATGAAGAGATGGTGTCTTTGTGTCTGAAACTGAAAAGGTTGCTATTGTCTCATTTGTCTGCTAGTCCAGGCCCACTTACGGATTTGGCCCGATGCAGGGGAACTTTCTCCTGTCCCTCCGTCCACACACAGGCTTATTGTTCGGCCCAATCGGCTTTCCAACATTATCATCCTATGGGCCATAAAGATTAATAGTTATACACGTCCACCACATAAAAACGGCCAGAATTTTGGGCTTCGATTGGAGGAGCACAACTTCGTGGGTTTTCGGTAGGTCAGACCTGTAAAGGATTTGGCCCGATGCCGGCAGACTGTCCACACACACACTTCCGCTATGAGCCATGGAACACGATCCAAGGACATTATCAGGCCCAGTTGTCCATTGAGAAGGCGCAAATCCAGGCCGAATTTTCGGCTTGAGCTTGCTGCAAATAAATCGACACTCTACATGCTAAAAAGAAATGGACACCACCACGTGTTTACCGATCTGGGTGAGCAAACCAGAAGAGGCAGCGGCGTACGAATTCATCATGGCAGCATGCATCGGGCCTGATAATTCCGTTTATCTCGCGACTCATGCCGTTCGTACAGGAGGTGGAAGAGGAGTCCCACGGACGCCTCACGTTCACGTGTTCGGATCATGCTCACGCCGCGGCAACAGGCCTCGCGCACGCGACGCCCGTGCTCGCCCTGTACCCCCTAGCGCGCCGATCGACGTGAACCATATCTGCCGAAGTGACACTTCACTTCAGGTACTCGTCGAAGGACGTACGCGACGACGCCCGTGGTCGTGAACGCCGATCCACAGCTCGGAGTGAAGCTCGAGGAGGAGCTAGCAGAGAACGGGTCTGGCCGGCGCCGTGAGTCCATGATACCACTCAACGCAAACAATGCTCGCATGATGTACTTGCATATATGCTACCTGATAGTGTCCACATTTCCGAGGCAAATCTTTGCCCGCGAATTGAACGGACACATTCAGGATACGCGAAAGCAGGTTATGATGTCGCTAACCCTCGTTAGCTCGTTGCTTTTTCAGCATCGAAACCTACCACTGCCCTCATTAGCAAGATCCGCAAGCACGGGGATCCATAAAGAAGTGGATTGTAGAGAGTATAGGGATACTTGGGCTTTCGACTTTGCGATCAGCAGCCTCCCTATATGGAGAAGCAACCAAGCGTAGTACGGTGTATCTTTGCGAATGATTGGTGCCACGGACGGGCGCCTCGGGAGAGGCATCCTACCTGAAACCTGATGCTGTGTCGTAGTGTGTCATCGATTCATCTCCGTTGAAAGCCGGGGCCGCCGTGGGGTGTCTCTTCGACGCGATTTCTCACCGCGGCGGAGAGCTCAGGAGCAGCATCGCGCCATTGCCGCTGCTTATCAGTGATCACTGTGGCGCCAGCGCGCCCGGCCGGCCTCGCCGTGCGCTCGCGCACTGTGGCGGCGTTGCCACGAGCAGTCGGCGTCGTGGTAAATGAGCCGGGGCACGGGTCCTGGATGTAAAGATACGGGCAAGGACAAGGCACGGTACGATCCTATGGCGATCTCGCTTCTGAGCACGCACGAGAGGGCCTGCCGGCATGGCCCTTGGCCATCTTTTTTTGCTGCACGGAAACGAGAGCAGCTGCACCACAGGTACAAGGTCGCCTTGGTTGTCGCAACCCCCAACAACAGCAGGTATGGCTGTTTACGATCCAAGCAAGATCGGCTACCGCTAGTGACAGCAATCGGTGTCGTGTTAACGTTGAACCTTGGATTAGCTGGCAGTCTTTGGCATGGAGACTTTTGACGTGTTTTGTTGTGTCCCCATGAGCTGATGTTTTATTCTACTTGCCAATCATTGGGTAAATCGTTCGATCCGTGCGTGATTTGACGGCTTTGATTTTTGTTGCTAACGGACAATAATGCCCAGTTTCTAACGAAGTCGCCAGACCCACCAACAGTATGTGGATGTGGCTTGTGAAAGCAATTAACAAGGAAAATTTTGTCGAATTCCCCACGAACTTTCAGTGCATTTTTTTTCACGCCTGTCTGATGTTCTAAATTTTTTAAAGGACGAATGCCGGCTCGATGAGCTTCCATTGGTACGTTCGCATAACAGACTCCACCGTGTCTTTACTCTTTCCCAACTGTGCATTATTTCTCTGCTCAAAGAGGGGGGGAAAACTGTGCATTATGTCACGGCAGGCGCGTTACTGCATCTCGGATCAGAATTGTCTACGTACACACGTGGCCTAATAACTTTATAGTCAAACACAACGGTTCAGGTCACACGCCATGGTTTCTCGAAGGCTCGAAGCTGAGGGATAGATACTGGAATGCATTCTTGTATTCATCTGCCAAGGGAGAAAAGATCAAAGAAGTTGGTGTCAAGAAGTATGGCACCCAGATACGTTGATCGATTTGTATTTTGTTCCGCATGTGTGCGTTTTTCATTCATTTTTTTATGGAGGAGAGGGAGAGTACGGCTACAAACCCCCCACTTTTGTAAAAAATAAAATAGATATATGTGGCCATGAACCCAAAACTTAAACCATGCGACCATTTGGGTGCTAGCAACATTTTTTTTTAATTCATGCCGTAACCAAAATTGTCCCATTGAAGTCTTGCAAAGTTTTTTTTCGCGAGATTTGTAATCATTTGGTCCTATCTTTAAGAATAGATTGGCATGATGACAGATAGGGGCAGATTTAGCGATGGGTCGGCTAAGACTCTTCTCCTACAGTTGCCCACGCAATAGAACCTTCTTAGACCCGCTTATAATTTTAGCTGTGAATGAAGGAGAGAAGACGAAATATAGAGAGGAAAGTACGAATAAGATAAGCTCCTTATAGCTTGTTGGGCTAGATCCGCCACTGATGGCGGACCTCTTTTGTACCAATGCAAATCTACATATTAGTGATTCCTGACCTAAATAATATCCCTTATTAATGCGATTAAATAAATACACATAAATATGGTAAATACCTCGGATACTCCAACAAACGCATGCAACTAATCACAACTACGGATCCTAGCATATCTCTATCCATTTCCATCTCATATCTCGGTTGTCACCCTCTATAGCCTTGTGATCGATATAAAAAAAAGATAGAAGATCACATTCTCCTCGTAGTCTTAGCCTTAGCCATTACTGTTCATATCAAAGGCTTCTTGTTTGGCTACCTTTTCAGGCCAAACAAATCACCGAGCTAGCATAGGATTCCCAAACAATCAGCCATTTTGTTAGTCCACCGCATGCACCTCTCATTTTCATTTCCTACACAGTCCACCCACATGTCTAGTAGTAATATCAGCTCCGGTTAGGAAGTGTCACCCGCCAAACTAAGCGTAACTGTTATGCCCTGCTTGGAAAATGTCACCCGCCAAACTAAGCCGCCAGGTTTCGACAGCGGCGATCCAGTGAAACCAAGGGAATCGTGGCAACATATCTCCCTTGGCTTCGACTCCCATGCGTGTCCATTCGCTGGAGTCCCTGTAAAAAATAAACACCATGACCGGCGAGACTGTCAGCTGGGCAGCTCCACGTACTCGTATGCGTAAGCAGACCGCTGGGCTTTGGTTCCACCCTCGCATCGTTTTCCTTTTCCGCGCCTAATCTAGCCAAGCTGGCTCGCTCGCTCGCACGCCGCGAACGTGCGGCGGCTGTCGATACTCGAGACGAGACACGGAGACAGGAACGAGGCAACGAGCCGAGCAGAGCCAAGCAGCCAGTGACCCAGCGTGACGCCGTCTTCTTTTGTCCTCGGGCTGGAACTGGGAGGAGCACCGCACGCAGCACGTCGCCATCGCTGATGGCACGGCACGGCGGGTGGAAACAAACCGGGCGCGTCAGGTACCTTGGTGGTGGCCTAGCTCGCGCGCTTTTTTTGCCGCGTCGGCGAGGCTGCCGTTTTGTGTAATGCTCTCGGCGAGGGAGGGAGATTCGGCGGCATTTGAGGCTTTTGCTGTTGAGGGCAAAAATCTCCACAGGTCTGAACTCCCCGGATTGCCTGCTGAAAGTGGCGAAGCTATCTGAATCTGATCTGGTGGGTGTTCGCCCTGTTTTGGCTTCGATAAGGAACCCAAATTGTAGGACATTGCCGAAACTGAAACAAGAGCGCAGAGCTCTATTTTAGCAGGAAGTGAAGGATTACGATTTCAGGAAAGCAGATGGCAC
This sequence comes from Digitaria exilis, assembly GCA_015342445.1. NCBI lineage: Eukaryota > Viridiplantae > Streptophyta > Magnoliopsida > Poales > Poaceae > Digitaria > Digitaria exilis. The sequence goes on along the minus strand of JACEFO010002109.1, from coordinate 2,337,957 downwards.
GTTCAAAGCTCCGATAGAACCACCCCAAAACGCCGCCGAAATCTTCTGCGACACGCCGGCACGGTTGATGTCATGGCGCAACCGAATACGTCCTGAAGCTCGATCAACGGCCAAAGCTAGCTCCAAGATCAGCTGGTCAGAGTCGTCCTATCGTCAGCAGACAGCAGTTTGAAGATGCAATCTGGACGCTAGCAGCAACGTGTGCATGGGAGGGAATGATAAAAAAAAAACCGCGTGGAAAATCATCGTCGAAAGGCGAACACTCGTCGACAATGTAATCCTCATCATTGTTCACTAATTCATGGGGGTACGCATAATCCATGATATGATCCACAAGGGCTAAACAAAGCCACCAAACAAATTCCGTGACTCGAGCAGTTCACACCATTCTTTCGTTAGGTTACATCCTATAAGTGGCAATAATACAGTGTGTGCGTACTCATGCGTGATCACAATATATATATATATAGAGAGAGATTTTAAAAAACGCCGTACAACAAGATTGGCATCTAGCACCGTCTCCAAAGATGACAGCGATTAAGAGCCCAACTAGGGTCCGCCATGGTTGTTTGGATGTACCAAAGTATCCAATAATCACTTGCTTGTTGCTACAATAATAATGCACGAGTGTTCGTGCTCTAAGCCTGTAAGACCTATCCCAAACTGCGTTGTTCTGAGCAAGGTAATAAATAGCAGATAGCGGGTTGGTAGCGGATTGGTGTCGGGGTAGCAGATAGCATATAGCGGGAGCTATAGCGGGAGCTATAGCGGACGCTAAGTTCCAATAGCAGGACATAAATATCACTCATTATTTTAAAGTATATATGCCTAAAATAGAACTTTTTTTACTTGATAAAAACCTATTAAAAAATAAAATTATATACCTATATAACTTAAGAGTAAAAATATGCATATATTTGTACCCAAAGAGTAGATATGTAAATATTTATATGGTTGATCATTTATAAATTATCTATAAATATTATCATATAATCATAAATCCGCAATAGCGGTCTAAAAGTGCTATTGCGGACCGCTATAGCGGCCGCTAACTCCAAATAGCGGCCAATAGCAGCCGCTAAGTTCCAATCCGCTATTCCAAGACCGCTACCTCGTAGCGGTAGCGGTAACTGGCCGCTACCGCTATAGCGGGCGCTATAGCGGCCGCTACCACCACTATTTATTACCTTGGTTCTGAGTATGCATATTTCAGAAAATATATGCACCATTGTCTGACCTTTATTATTATTCGTGTTGTCTAAACACCTACTTGTAACTTATACATTTAGTCTTGTCTGCTATTATTTGTGTAGATATAAACATATTTATTAAATCAACATAGACAAAATCATGCTCGGAAAATGTTCGTTAAAAAAAAAATAAAGTTCGTTCTGAAAATCATGTTTAAAAAATGTATTGCTATTCGCTCCTTGGTTACATATGTGTTTTTGCTATGCTCTACTTGTTCCCTAGAGCGTGAGGGGCCCTTGTGGTTTCATCAGCCACGCCATCATTGTGTGGTTCACGTTGTTCCTTTGTTGTCAACATGAGCAACTACCTACAGACTTATACTTCTAGTCATTATGTGTTGCAAATATATTTGTAGGAATGAGATATATCCACACAAAACCAACACGGATTTGGTCGTATTTAGAAAGTATAGCCTTCATGGTGGTTTCCCACAGAGGAATTAATTGCTATGAAACCGGCGCGTCAGTTATTGTGGATTTTGGTATCTATATGAACGATACTTGTAACATTATGCATGTATGTTTGTGACATGGCAAACATGTTTGCAAAGATCAGACATGTTTGTACCAAAATCAACACAAATTGAAAAAAATCTACTATCTACTCCTTGGTTACGTATGTACTTTTTGCTAATTGCTATGTATTCGCTAGAGCGTAAGGAGTTCTCTTTTGGATTCCCTTAGAGAAATTAATTCTCTCTTCTTATGTGGTTTTGTCGTATTGCGAATGTATTTTCAGATATCCGACATATTTATACAAAGCCGATAACCTTTTTTTATCACATTAGAATATGTAACGTTTTTTTATCTCATTAGAATATGTAACGCTGTTTATTCTTGGCTACATATATACTTATGTCTTGCTATGCATTTCCTAGAGGGTGGGCTTATGGTTCTCTAAATAAATAAATTAACTAAATTGTAGTTTTGTGAATACCAAAAATGTTTATACCAAACCGACACGGTTTTGACGTAACATGCAATCCGCTCCTTGATTAGATGATGCAATTTTTGTTTTTACTATGGGGTCTGTTTGTATGCTAGCCATCGTTTGCCACGCCTCATTTGCGGCGGCGCCAAACCTTATGCGCCAAAATTCGGCGCCACGGATGTGGCGAGAAAGTGGATTCCGTTTTTGAACAAAAGTTGTGGCAGCCATGTCTTGTCCATTAACCAAGCAACAACATCGATTGTGCGGCAACCACAAATTCATGGCGTGGCGGACCGTGGCGTGCAACCAAGCACGCCCTATATATTCTGAAGAGCGGTTCATGGTTTTTTTTTATATTGTTACTTATAAAGAATCAACACACCACATCTATATTTTACGAACATAGTAAATCGTTAGTGCCGAAATAGGCTCTTTAGAAAGTTTATTACAGAGATCGACGTTATCATCTAGTCATATTGCGCCAGATATGTTCTTGAATGGTAGACATGCCATCTCAAAGGCGACAAATACCTTACGCGTGATAAGGTGCTCGCGAGCCCACAAATGCTCATGCGGAATCATGGCACTATTTGTTGTATTCTATAAAGTTATTGCATTTCCTATTTCCTATTAATCTTACGAGAAACAATTGATATCATAATGGTCTCTTTTGAAGAAACCTTGTCGTTATGTTTGACGTTAGCCATTGTCACAGATATTGAGGATGGACACCTCAAAACCGACGAAAAGCTCTACGATGATCTAATACTCATAAGTCGACAAAATGTCTCCTTTTTGTTTGCACGTTTATTTTCCGTTGCATTCTAATTGGATTCATCTCATGTATGCTATTTAACGGCATATCTCCCTAGCAAAATCAATTAAAATCGTGATCATAATTAACAAATCATATTTGAAAGCCGGTTAGTGCGTTCTACGCTGCTACTAGTATAGAAGAAGAGGAAACGGTCGTATCCTGAAGACATGAAGTACCATACCATCATGGCATTGCATAGGAGTTTCCATTTAAACCTTTCAACCGTCCATCCAACACCAGCCACCAAGCAGAGCAAAGCGAAGCGCTAGCCTTTCGTAGCCCCCAGATGGAGTCAAGCGGACACGCTGTCAAAACCAAAGTGCGGCGGACCCCAGACGTCAGTCGCCGCGACACGCCAGGCCCCGTGGGACCCGTTTTGTCGGCGGGTCCACCCCCGCGCACCCAAAACCCAAAGAGAAACCCGAGTCCTCGGCCGCTGCGTGCAGCACGGACGCGGGGCGCGCGTCGCGCCCACCGACCCCCGACCCGCCGGGGACGACGACGACGACGAGTGGGCCCACTCGTGACTCGTGCCGCCACCCCGGCCCCACCACCACCCCCCGAAGGGCTATTTCCGTGAACTGCCCCGCCGTTCAGGAGATCCGCGCGGGGAGCCTCCCGTTGTAGCACGCCGAGGAGCTTCGCTGATCGGGTGTGTTTAGTTGGGGCAGAGGAAAAAGATTTTTTAAGTGTATTATGTGAGAGAGATGAATATAAAAGTTGAAAGAGGTTAAAAGAGAATTTTTTCTAAAAAACATGTCTGAGAGAGATAAATAGTAAAGTCAAAAAACTTTTGGAACTGAACCCGGCCTGCTAATGCCTGGGGGGCAGTACGGTAAAAGCGTCCGTCCCCCTCGCTCCTATTCTACCCCCCTCCCCTCCTCCACTCCAAGCAAGGAGTACTAGTAGTAGGCCAGTACTGGCACCACTCGTAGCCCAGATCAAACGACCCAAGTAGCCAGCCAGCGGGAGCACGAGAAAAAAAAATCGAAGCGAAAAAAGTGGAGGCGAAAAGCTTTGGAGAAGAGGAGTGGAGGGGAGGGAGCGCACAGCGCAGCATAAATCCCGAGCCCAAAATTCGCAAACCCTAGCGGCTCCCGATCTGCAATGCCGTGGTTGTGAGCGCGCTAGCGTGGGGAGATGAGGCGGGTGGCGCCGGCGATGATCGGCGTTGGCGGCGCTGGCGGCGAGGAGACGGCGGAGGGGGCGGTGGTGGAGAAGACGCTGCAGAACGGCGACGTCTACCGCGGCGGTTTCTGCCAGGGCGCGCCGCACGGCAAGGGCAAGTACGTGTGGGCGGACGGCTGCATGTACGAGGGGGAGTGGCGGAAGGGGAAGGCGTGCGGGAAGGGGCGGTTCTCGTGGCCGTCCGGGGCCACGTTCGAGGGGGAGTTCCGCGGCGGCCGGATCGAGGGGCAGGGCGCGTTCGTCGGGCCCGACGGCGCCACCTACCGCGGCGCGTGGGTGGCGGATCGCCGCCACGGCGCCGGCTCCAAGAGCTACGCCAACGGGGACTACTACGAGGGCCAGTGGCGGCGCAACCTGCAGGACGGCCACGGCCGCTACGTCTGGGCCAACGGCAACCAGTACGTCGGGGAGTGGCGCTCCGGGGTGCTCTCCGGCCGCGGCGTGCTGATCTGGCCCAATGGCAGCCGCTACGACGGGGTCTGGGAGAACGGCGTGCCCAAGGGGACCGGGGTCTTCACCTGGCCCGACGGCAGCCGCTACATCGGCTCCTGGCCTGGGACCTGCCTCGACCTGCCGGCGATAAGCGGCACGTTCTTCGCGCCGATGGGAGCGGGGGCTGCCGGTACGATCAGAAAGAGGTCCTCCGTGGAGGGTGTGGGGGAGAAGGCGCCACCGCGGATCTGCATCTGGGAGTCGGAGGGCGAAGCTGGGGACATCACCTGTGACATCGTCGACGCTCTCGAGGCTTCCATGCTCTACAAGGAGGCCGCGGCCGTCGCAGGAGGAGCAACGAACATGCGGGCACTGCCTCAGAGGAGTGCCCGGCGAGCTGCCAGCGGAGTCCCACGCTGGGCGTCGTCGGCGGCCACCACGCCGGAGGGTAAGCGACCCGGGCAGACCATCTCCAAGGGACACAAGAATTACGAGCTCATGCTGCAGCTGCAATTGGGCATCAGGTGAGGTTTTGGCACAACCTTAGTTTCAGTCACAATGTTGTCTGGGTTTTGGGGGAGGTTGTAGATTTGGAGTGTTTTATTGTTGCGCATCTTGCAGGCATTCTGTGGGAAAATCTGCAGCGGTGCCGACGCGAGCGCTTATCCAGGCAGATTTTGACCCCAAGGAGAAGTTCTGGACGCGGTTCCCACCGGAGGGTTCGAAGATCACGCCGCCACATTCATCAGCGGAGTTCCGGTGGAAGGACTACTGTCCCATGGTGTTCAGGTGCTTGTCTTCATATCCCACTTCATCTATTTGTGTGATGTGGTCTAGTTTTCGAACTTGTATACACCTTGTGCTTTACTGTAACTGGGGTGTTGGGTTCTGCACTGCAGGCATTTGAGGAAGTTGTTTACAGTTGATCCAGCGGATTACATGCTTGCCATATGTGGCAATGATGCTCTGAGGGAGCTGTCTTCTCCCGGGAAAAGTGGGAGCTTCTTTTACCTTACCCAAGATGACCGCTTCATGATTAAGACAGTGAGGAAATCAGAGGTCAAGGTAAATATTTCTGGTTACCATTGATACTAATGCACTGCACGAAATTTTTTAGATTGGTCATTGGAATGATTGGATTTTGTAGTCAGTACGTGTTTGTTATTAAATTTCATTGTTGGGTTGGTAAACCACCAAGAAAATGTGTTACAAGTCCTGCAACACTGCCTTGTATTTTAGGTTCTTTGTTTTGTTTTTATGAACATTGTTGTGTTTTGTACTATTAAAGTTGAAGAAATTTTCTACTAAGTACAATTAGTCACATAGAAGAAAACTGCCTTTCCTGCTTATGTACAGAGAGGTTAATTGCCTTGGCATGTTGTTGCTGCAGATGCTTATTCGAATGTTAAATAGCTACTACCAACATGTGAGTCGATACAAGAACTCTTTAATCACAAGGTTCTATGGTGTACACTGTGTGAAGCCCCTTAATGGCCCGAAGGTATGTGATATTTGCTATAATGACCTTGTATTGCAAATGTTCGCAACAGTATGATTTCTGACAATTCCCCTCTCCAGGTCCGATTTATTGTCATGGGTAATTTGTTCTGTTCGGAATACCAGATTCATCGTCGTTTTGATTTGAAAGGATCATCTTATGGCCGAACAACAGACAAGTTTGATGATGAGATTGATGAGACCACAACTCTCAAGGACTTGGACCTCAACTTTGTATTTCGGTTGCAGCGATCTTGGTACACGGATCTCCAAGAGTAAGTTCAATTTCTAAAACATCTAGGATACAAATTTTACTTCCCTGGCATAACAATGCTAATTATTGAGTCAACTGCGCAGGCAACTGAAGCGAGACTGCTATTTTTTGGAATCAGAAGGGATTATGGATTACAGTTTCTTGGTAGGAGTTCACTTTTGCGATGATTTCTCTGCCTCAAAGATGGGATCGTCTACTTTTACTGCTTCTCCAAGTAAGTTAGGTCTGTTTGCTTTGGAGTTTGGAGTTTGGAGCTTGATAATGTCAAATACCTGTTCTAATAGTTTCAATGATCCCTAACTAGGGCTCTTAACGAAGAGTGAGTCATTTCAAGGTGGTGGCACACCAGAGCTGTGCTTCTCAGATGATGATTTTGATACGATACCTGATTGCCGCCGGTATGTTTGAGTCTTTTATACATGTATCTCTGTTTTGCTGTGACTTCTATGCATTTCATTTGTGTGTCATCTGTGAACTGTTACCAATTCCTTTTCTCTTTATAAGCTGCATCTCACTTAGTGATATAAGGTCCTCTAATTGAATAACTGATCGCTATATACCCCAGCAATTTTTTGTGGAGTCGACCAACGTTGCTCATAATAACACTCAATGCATTCTCAGAGACATTTTGTTTTCCAATAAATAAATGCTGTTTACTTCTGAGTTCTGGATTTATTGAATATTTGGGCACGCAAGAAATTCGTATAATTTTGGGACCATGTATAGGTTGAGCATAGAAGCAAGTTTTGATCTGTAAGATAAATGAACTGCGTTACCTGGTAGTAAAACAAAACAAATTTGGTGATCCTTAGTCTTAAATATCAGTGATTCATTATTTTGTCTATTTGTTATCACCCTTTGTGATAACAGTGGATTTTTTCTTTTTCATGTGAGCTATCTAAAATTTTGGTTCATGCCTTGTTGAGTTGTAACTAGTCTGCATTTCTAATGAAACCTGGAGCTGCCATCATAGCGCAAACTTCATAGCCACCCACTTGGCTTACAAATGAATGTGTTATAGGCATTGTTGGTGCTCCTCCTAGTTAAAATGCATCCAATGCTCCAGAATTCAAAATCAAATAATATAAGCACTTATCTAATGTTGAATGCTAACTATTTCATTTTTTTTTCAGGAAACCTCTGATTAGACTGGGTTCTCACATGCCAGCCCGGGCAGAGCAGGCATCCCGAAGGAGCGAGTTCGATCCGTATCTCTTCACTGGAGCTGGATTCTTGTTCCCAAACCAAACTGGCGAAGTTCATGACGTTATTCTGTATTTCGGGATAATTGACATTCTCCAGGATTACGACTTAACAAAAAAGCTAGAGCATGTCTACAAGTCGTTCCACACAGATCCCAATTCGATCTCTGCTGTGGACCCGAAGCTCTACTCCAAGCGTTTTCAAGACTTCATCGGCAGAATTTTTGTGGAAGATGATGGCTAGTAGGCAATGGGTGGAGATGCACTGATGCAGCATGAATTTCATGCTAAGGCCAGAGCACCAGGATCCGGAGATGGTCTGGACAGTTTTCCTTTTGTGCGCGCGGTAAAGAAGCCTCCACATGATTGCCAAGAATCGTCTTCATCCATGGGGATCCGGTAAAGCCAGCAGCTCATCGGCTGGGTAATTACCGATGTGCCTCGATCAACAGTCCAGTGGATTTGAGTTCTGCAAATTTGCTGCGAATTCTCTGGAGATCGACGTAGTGGCTGAATTTTGAAGCGCAGCCATGAGATCGGAAGATTTTGTCTGTAAATTATGTGATTCGGCGGGTGAGATTGGTTCTTCCAGCTCGGTTGTAGCGGTAGGTTCTTTTTTTTCCTCCATTTTGCTAGAGGATTTCTTTTCCGTTTTCACCCCTTTTATTTATATATCCGTCAGATGTAAAGAAAGGGGTTAGGGGGTTTTGTTTTCCAGAAAGAGGATATTTAAGGCTGCTGCCGGCAGTGAACAATAAGATCATGTACAGATACACCTTGATCCTGAGAATGGGTGGATTAGAATTCAATTCGGGATCTTCATGACCTGTGGGTCCCGTCGCACTGCTTCTCCCTCTCTTTTGTGTTGTTGGCTTCTTCCTTTTCCCAGTATTTATTGTACCTCTCCATAGCTTTTTGCAGGCTGGAGAGAGACTGGCGAAGCCAACTCCTGGACCTACTCCCTCCGTCCCAAAATAGATGTAATTCTCGTTGCCCAATAAAAACTCTCAAAATAGATGTAATTTTCGTTTCCAATAAAAACAGAGCATTAGCCAATTATATATAAAATAATATTAATATTTATAGTACATCATTAGTACCATTAGATAGATATTTGAATCTAGTTTTTTAACAAATTTATTAGAGATATAAATATTACATATATTTTTCTACAAATTGAGTCAAAATTGAGAAAGCAACGAGTGTACGCATCCATATCGTCAGGGAGTGTGGTGGTGATGTGTCAGAGAGAGATGAGTGTTGGAAGCGGGGAAAAGTGATAGGAGAGGAGGGAGCATGAAAAGACGAGAAAGGCGGCACACCACAGCAGATGGTTAGATTGGAATGCCGATCTTATAACGCCCAAACCTCGAATCTCCTTGCTGATACCGGCAGCTAATCCGGTTCACCACCGGGTGTTTTTGGTCCCCAAAGCCTATCGGATCAGCCCCACAGATGCAGATGGGGTCGTTTTCCTTGGGCTGCACAAGCGAGAGCGTCTCGAGCTGTGGCCAGCGGATGCGGACCAGATTTGGGGCGTCATGGTCCACTCTTCGTCGAGCTAATGCAGATGGTTACAGCCATGTTTAAGGGCTAATCAGCTAATGCTACCGTACTGCGCCTACTTGGGAGTATTTTTTTGGCTTGGTGTATCTGCTTGCCAGCAAATTACCTCAGTTGAAAATGTGCTTCTTTCGGAGCTCATTGGAATCTCTCCTCTGACTCTTTGGCCTTCGAGGACTGTGCAGGCCTATGGTTGGCTGGTGGAGTGCCATGGTGGTGGCTTGCCCTGGCTTGCAAGAAAAGGAGGTTTGGTCTAAGCTGGGTGATTAGACGGATCCGTCTAGGCTTATTCGTCAAGCCAACCATCAAGAAAGCTTTGTGTGGCATAAGTTTATTTACTAGCCATTAATGTATTCACATCGTGACTTTTGAAAACATCATGTGAATTCGATTTGTGCGGTTGGGTTGACCTTGACCGGAATTGCTTCTCTCTCCATAAAACGTCGATCAGGAGCACGCGGGTTTGGTGTCACTATGCAGGCTAGGCACAATTTGGGGCAAAATCTGTAAATGCGTCCCCGTAAAACACACAAAAAAAATACTTCTCCTTTAGCTTAGAAAGATCTTAAGACCACTTTTATCAATTTTCCCGATTAACAAAGTTAGACTAAGAGCATGAGGAGGTTGTTGGCACCATGACAATTCCGTCGTCAGTACAGGGATCTGGAACCCCTGACAGACACCACCATCTTTCAGCTTAGGACCACTTCTAGTCTATCTTTGGCCTAACACGAGTTCGCCACTTCCCTGTGAGGCTGCGCGGCTGCTGCACCTTTTGAAGCAAACAAAACCCAACTAAAATTCACTAGTATCAGCCACCTGCAAATGTAGCATCGTCGTGCGGCAATTCTTTTTATCACCAACAGCCACAAAAGATAACATACAGATATGATATATCCTCTCTCTACATCAACCAGGTCAAACAACGAAGATGCATGGCAGTAGCGGCCGGGCCTCTTTCCGTACCGTTCTCTCTACACGTATTGTCATTTCCTCCCCTACCTGCTCTACGCACGCCATCTGACCACGGCCGTGTTTAGTTCCAGAAGTTTTTTGACTCTACTATTCATCTCTATCAGAAAACATGCTTTCTAGAAAAGTTCTCACAGAACACGCTTCCCAGAAAAAATTCTTTTTCCTCCTCTCCCAACTAAACACACCCCACATCTCATCGCTTTATGCCTTGTCATTGGTTGACCTCACCCTCGCTCTTACACTCGGGATCACCTCACCGGAGTTGGAGACGACACACATAGATTGACGGCGACGAACGCCGCGGAGCAAGCTCCTGTATCTTGGCTTCTATTAATTAAAATGGACTCGGCGATGATTACAGAGGAGCACTGGTGGCTACATAGACTCTGGAGGTAGCCTCCACGTCTATTCTCGCGCCATGATCCGAGAGACCCGCTCAGCAACGTCGTGGTGAGCCACTGCTCGACCTGCATGCTGCGGCCCCTCCGCTTGAACCGACGCCATGCAAACCACTCCTCCTAATCCCCCTACGACTCGATCAACACAGCAGCCACAGTGCAACAAATATGCACACGCACTGCACCCTGATCTGGACTCTGCTAGCATGTACAACAACCATGCACATGCTAATCTACTCGACCTAGACTCAAACGAACACACCAGGAACACATCAGTGGCGTGTTTATTCCAACAGGCATCTCCAGTTTTCGCTAGCCGAAGCCGCCCAACCGTGGCGGTGCCCGCTCGTGTCCGAACAAACAGACGATTCGCTCGGTGCGTCGGCAGATGGCTTCCGGTACTCCGGTTAACCAGATGCTTGGTTTTGTTTAGCCGCCGGGGCACGGGGTTTCATGCGTCTGCCTGCGACACCGATACGCCGTAGGATTGTACTCGTACGACTGGCAACGCGGCTATACTAGAGTATACTACTGCTACTAGCAGAGTTCCGGCTCGTATCTGCCGTGGCTGCAGCTGGGCACGCCAAAAGGGAGGCGAGATCTCTGCAAATCCCAGGCCATGCCGAGGGAAACAATTTCTTTCTCGGTTCTGGTCAATGGAGGAGCCAAATCGAGCGGCCAGCGGGGACGCGCAGGAGATTCTACAGTAGCTAGGATTTTCTTGACCTGCTCCTGGGATTTGTTTCGTTTGGGTTCCTGTAAACAACTTGGGTGGGGAGGGGAGCACTAGGGCCTGTGGAGTGAGTGCCTTTTGCGCCTCCAGATGCGGCCGTTTCTGCCGCCCCGTCCCCCCCCCCGGGTGCCGTGGAGCGCGGGCCGACGCGGAGAGTTGCTGCGGTCTCGGCGTTCGTGCGTCTTCGCTATATATCTTGACGACTTTACCCGCGGTCTCAAGCTTGGGCACATGCGAGGTCAAAACCACAAATTCAACCGATGAGGTATAGGTTTAGGGTGTGTTCAGATTTCTAACTAAACACTATTCATTCCAACTTTTCTCTATTGATACTATTCCTCCCACTCACAGAACACGCTTCCCAGGACTTGCTACAGTGTTTTTATCTAAAGCTACAGTAGATACTTTGAAATCTGAACACACCCTTAGGGGAAAAGTTAATCCAAATCACAATGTCTTTTCCTAAAAAAAGAATCACAATGTCTCAAGCAGGCTGTGTAGGAAAAAGTACTTCTCCAACAATTTTTTTCTATTCATTCCACTCACATAACACGCTTTTTAGTGCACTATTCATCTAGAAAAAATACTTTTTGCTTCCAATCTGCAGAGCTTTCATAGCGAAAGGGAACAGCAGGCACGCGACACCGTGTGCACACCGGCGCAGCGCGTCGCGAGCCCTACTCACAGAATACACTTCCCATGACACTATTCATCTAAAAACTACTTTTTAATTCTTCCAATCTAAACACAGCACTAGTGTCTTTTGGAGTTGCTCCTTGCCCAACGCTTGCTTGAATGGTAACCTCAGCTTTTGTCAGATGGGACTATCGGTACTTCTGCAAGTCTCCCTGACACTCTAAGAGACTACCATTTTGCGTGACATGGAGGTAGGATGCTGAGATGACTACCATTTTGTGTGACATGGAGGTAGGATGCTGAGATGGAGGCCGGGGCAGCACTACAGCGTGGAGCGTTGGGCTTGGCCTCAGTGGTTGCTATCGCAAAACAGGCTCCTGATCGCGTCGTGATGTGTTGTCGTGTTGCCGGAAGAATAGTTCTAGTGCTCGACACTGCTTCGATGAACACTGCGTGCTTACTGTGTCTCTGGGCAAAGCATGCACGCACTCCTTCGTACCGTACAGCGCTCACTATGACTGTATATCATAAGCATCGTCGCTGCATCAATCGGCATGTTGAGAGCATGCTGCGTCTGCGATTGACGCGCCCGCCGTGCACAAGCAATGGTTCACGTGAAGCTTTTTAGAGCAATTCGCTACGCGCATGCGTGCGTGCAGCACTTACCAGCAGTGTTTAGAGATACCAGCAGTAGTTCACTCAGGTACAAAGTGAGGAATGGATGTTTGTGTGCATGACTGCAAAAGTTGCGTGTCCTGCGTTTGTACGCGAAGCTATCTAACACCGGATGCACATCTCGACCGAACGCGTTCAGATCGGGTCGCGCGCACTGTCCACTGTCAGGGCCTGAGGCCCTCAGGGGTTGGGGTGGATGTGGATGGCATGATCGCTACAGCAACCCCGGCATACCAAATTACCAACTCATTGGGTGTGTTTAGTTGGGAGGGGAGAAAAAGAGCTTTTCTAAGAAGCGTGTTCTGTGAGAGAGATAAATAGGAAAACTGAAAGGAGTTAAAGGAGAACTTTTCTGGAAAGCATGTTTTCTGAGAGAGATGAATAGTAGAGTCCAAAAGATCTTCTGGAACTAGACACGACCATTATCCTCGGGGCTTGCTCCTTCCTAGTATCACTGTGGATATAGTTTTCATGTTTAATCTAAAAGATATTGTACCTTAAATTAATTCTTTAAAAGAAAAATGCAGTTAAAGTATGTCTGGACAATCTCTAAAAACATCATGTGTGTCCCAAGGTGGGAATTTAAACAGCAATAGTACATCTTTACCTGGAGCAAGCTTAGCTAGTTTACTTCATCAACGATTCTGGGTGTGTTTAGATTGGGGAAAATTCTCCGAAAAAACACTATAGTTCAATAGTGTTATAGGGAAAGGTTGGATGAATAGTGTTTTTCAGGGAATCTTTTTGAACCTAAACACACCCAAATATCTTTTTTCCCCAGGAACTGTACATTGTACCTGTCACCTGATCCATGGTTGCCTCTCAAATGTATGTGCTTCAAATGATCTCTTTTTTTTAAAAAAAAAATGCTCCAAATGATCTCTACTCCATCTGTTTCAAACTGTAATTTTTTTTTGTCCCAAGTCAACTATTTATTAAAATTCGAATAGTAAGGAAATACGTTAACTTCTGCAAACCAAATAAAATACATTAGTAGGACATATATCATGATGGTTTTAATAAACACAACTTGCTACTATAGAAGTGAAGTATTTCTAAATTCAAGAAGTTTGACTTAGATAAATAAAAGTTACAACTTTGAACAGAGAGAGTACATTTGGATTTAGAATCCTGTTCTCCTTTCCACGAAGATGCTCTTTACTAGCTAACCTGAATTCCTGAAAAAGAAAATGGTACAAGTGATTCATCATAGCATCATGAGTTCATGACCTTTGAATTTCAGAATGTGTTCACCTCCCCCGCCCTTTTTCCCGTAATGGAGCCCACTCATCTCTTGCCTGTGACGGCACTAGGCACACCTCGAGCTGATTCATTGCTTCTTCAGAGCATCACCTGCCCGCTGCCAATTGCCATGCTGCAAACATTCCCATGCAAACACACGCGCGCGTCGTCAATCCATCCATTCCCAGTCAAATTTTCACAGGCAGTCGTTTTTCAGTTTCACCACAGCCTGAGCTCTGCGTGTCTGCACTCTGCAGCCGGATCCTGACCGGCTTTTGGCGGCATGGGTCAAAGTTACCGCTGCTCGTTACCAACCAAACGAATCTATTGCACCCCAATCTATAGTGGTGGTGGCATCTACTGTATGATCTATCCGATCCTTTGCTCCTTTTGACCGGCCAGAATCTACACACCACTTTTACCCCAGCCTACTGCGATCCACCTTGAGCTCCGGTGCGCTCCAAAGGCCATTCAATTCGTTGTGTTGCTCACATGCTCGTATCGTATCCAGCAGGAAACAGCGATGTGGCAATGTTTCTCTCTCTCGCAGCACGCTTAGTCTAGGAACCAACTTTCGCTTTGCAGGCGTCTTTGATCTGCCCAAATGGGGGCTCTTTTTGGACCGTGGCTGGAGCCTTTCTTTGCGCCATAAAAACGTAAACAGTCTCTGTTTGCATATGCCTAGTGCATGCCGGAGTGTGCAGCTAGCTGCTACAACAATAGTGTAGCCACTACCCACTACTGCAGCTACATACAAGATGCACGCTGGGCAACTGGTGTACTGCTCGTCTGCTGCCGAGTATAGTAGCTGTTTTAAAGCTCTGCAAGTCTACCGATCACATTATACGTTCTTGCTAGCTACTTGTACGTATACGAAGACCTGTACGTACGTATATCTGCTACCCAAGACCATTCCTGCACGCCACAACGGTCAGCACTGGTTCAGAAATAGCCTTTGCAGGTAGCTGCGTCAGCGACGTGTCTCGCTGAATCTATCTCTGATGGAGTGCTGCGGTTCTCATTCGGGCCTGGACCTTCCTGGCGTAGGAATCTCACTGCCACGGACCGGAACATTTCTTCACCGTCCGTCTGGTTCTGCTGGTGTAAAAACAACTAACATAGGCCGGGTTTAGTTCCCAAGCGTACTTTTTACTTCCTACAGAACACGCATCTCAAAAATTTCTTTTTCTCCTTTCCTATTCATCCCCCTCACATAACACGCATCCCAGAAAAAAAATATTTTTTCTCCACCACAACTAAACACGGCCTAGGATAAAATATTGGGCTCCTCCCCCAGACAAGCTTGATTTCTGAGGTCAATCTCTTCTTTGATCATCTGTACCACCCATGCTGGTAGGGTGACAGTCCCATCGAAGATACGTCGATTTCTTTCCCGCCAAATATTCCACGTCGTGTAAATCATCAGAGATGCCAAACGCTGCTTCAATTTCTTTTCCTTGCCGTGCAAAGATGAGTTCCACCAAGCCTCCATGGATATATCCCCTTCCGGTACCTGCAACAGACCCTGTGTTTGCTGTGACATCCTCATCCACACTTCCTTGGCGTAGACGCAGTGCAAAATAAGATGGCTGGCCGTTTCATGCTCTTGAAGACAAAGCTGACAAAGAGGGTCGCAAGGCCAGTTCCTGATTAGCAACTTGTCTGCAGTGAGAATTTTGCATTGTATCATTAGCCAGGCGAAGAACCTGTGCTTGCCGTCGACCTTCGATCCAGATTGCATTACTATCAAAGCTGCAAAATGACCCGATAAACTGTGCTCTGTAGGCTGACTTGGCCGTGTAGTTCCCATCTACTGTCCAACGCCATCTGATCTGATCAGGCTGATCATTAAGATTTATCATCCGAAGCCTGCTCCCAAGCACAATCAATTCTGCCAACTCCCTCAATGTGGTTAAGCGCGTCAACCCCCTCGTCCAGCTAGCATTTTGCAGAGCCTGACTGACCCTCAGGTTCTTGCGTCGGGCTAGATGGTACAGGTTAGGTGCTAGATCACGTGGTGCCTGGCCCTCTAGCCAAGGTGAGTCCCAGAACCTTGCACGTTGTCCGTTACCAACCGTGCTTGCTCTGAACAAGTGTTTATCTGTGTCAGTGCAGGGCACCTCCATGCCAACCCATGGCCTATCCGTATCAACCCATTCATACCAGAGCCATCTCAGGCGCAGCGCTCTGCTAAATAGTTCCAGGTCTAGCACCCCCAGACCACCTAAATTTTTTGGTCGTTTAACTTTCGACCAGGTGACTAGACAATGGCCCCTCTTAGCGTCTTTCGCCCCTGTCCAAAGGAAACCACGCCTGATTTTATCCATGCACTTGATAGCCCATTTTTTCGGAGTGAAGGCCGTGAGGAAGTATGTAGGCATTGCAGATAGCACAGAGTTGAGAATTTTCAGTCTACCAGCCTTGTTCAGGTATCTAGCCTTCCATGTGGGTAACCCCTTTGACATTTTATCAATCAATGGCTGAATGTCTACGTGTCTAATTTGGCGATGATGCAGTGGAAGGCCCAGATAAGTGCATGGAAAGGTTCTGATCGGACAGCTAAAACTTTGCATGATATCTTCCAAATCAATTCCTTCACATCTGATGGGGTAGACCGCACTTTTAGAAATGTTGACATTTAGTCCTGATGCCTGCCCAAACAATGCCAGTAAATCAGAGACCACATTGATCTCTTCTTTGATGGGGTTCAGAAACACTGCCGCGTCATCTGCATAAAGGCTTGCTCTCAATGTTGCAGCTCTGTGGTTAATAGGGGACAACAACCCCTCATTAGTTGCCAGCTCAAACATTCTTTGCATCGGCTCCATAGCTAAGATGAACAACATTGGTGAGAGCGGATCGCCCTGGCGCAGCCCTCTGAAATGTTTATACCACCGGCCCCTCGCTCCATTAAGCAGAATTGCAGTCGAACTAGTTGATAGGAGAATCGTGATCCATTCTCTCCACCGCCACCCAAAGCCCATCTGCTGCATTACTTCCATAAGGTAGTCCCATCTAACACTGTCAAACGCCTTGGCAATGTCCAACTTGAGGAATAATCCCTGCTTTTTGTTCTTGTGCAATGCCCTAACCAAATTTTGTGTGAACATGAAGTTATCTTGGATGCTCCTCTTTTTTATGAATGCGCTCTGTGCCCTTGATACTATATCATTCAGCATCGGTGCAAGCCTATTAGCTAGAACCTTTGAGAATAACTTAGCAATAGAGTGTGTCAAACTGATGGGCCTGTAATCCCCAATGTGCCGTGCATCAGCCTTTTTTGGAATCAGAACTAGATGAGCTGAGTTTAAGTGCCCAAAGTGTTGATCATGTAGCTGATAAAAGTACTCTAGTGCAGCCATCAAATTATCTTTGATTATACCCCAGCTTTTCTTGAGAAAGACCCCAATAAATCCATCCGGGCCAGGTGCCTTGTCCCCAGCAATGTCAGTAACCACCGCTAATACTTCCTCCTCTGTGAATCTGTCCTCCAGGGAGGAAAGATCATGGCACTGCAGCCCCAGTAGTTCCCAATTTAAGGTGAGATCCCTTGAAACCGGTCTCCCAAAATGATCTCTGTAATGCTGAAACAAAGCCTCGGCCTTATCCTCATGCGAGTACATGACACCTGCCTCGGTATGCAGACTGTGAATCGCATTCTTCCGCTTTCTTCCATTAGCTTGAATATAGAACAACTTGGCATTAGCCTCAGACGCCTTAATATGAACCAGCCGAGACATCTGCTTAGCCCTCAGTTTTTCCACCGCTGTTAACCCCAACAATCTGATCTTCAAGTCCTTCCTCAAATTCAACTCATGTACATTCAGGGGTCTATGTTCCTGCACAACATCCAGGATACCAATAAGAATGGTTGTTGCTCTGAGTAGTATTTTATTCCGGCCTATCAATCTCCGTGACCAATTGCGCAATGCTTTGCTTGTTCGCTGCAATTTTGTGTGGAGCCTCAAATACGGATTTGTAATCAGTAGACTCTGATGCCATGCAGATGCTACTATATCTTGATAACCGTCAATGCGTGGCCAGAACTCCTCAAAGCGAAAACCTTTATATTTTCTCACTGCTTCACATCCAGCAATTAGTAGGGGGCAATGATCAGACATACTGGATGACAGAGCTTGAAGGAAGACATTTGGCATCATGAGATCCCAACCCGCCGAGCAGAAGGCCCTATCTATTCTTGTATGAGTTCGATTATTCTCCCGGCTGGGTTGGGTTTTTGCGTGCGGAACTGCGGTGGCAACAGGGCTGGGATTGCAAGTTTTGTCTCGGGCGAAGACGGGTGTGCCGGCTTGGCATAGGGTCAGAAGCTTGTGATTCGATGGACGGCCCAGATCGAAACATGGAAGGAGAGGGTGCTGCGGATCCCGAGAGCCGTGGAGCATTACATTACAGGCAAAGCTAAACAGGATACCAGTCCTGATTCCTGGAGTGCGACGAGGGACCACCTGCACGTGGGACCCATCCCCTTCTCTCTCTCTTTCTCTCTGTGCTACTACTACAACCTCTCTGGGTCTGGGCGAAGCAGTCCTTTTCCTTTCTCGCTCTAGCCGGTCCAACCTTTGCTTCAGCCTTCAGCGTAATGCAACGCAAACGGAACGGGAAGCAGCAGGGCTACACAAGGAGACAGTGCCCCATTTGGCGAAAGGGACGTATCTTCGGAGCCTTAAAAGAGTATTGTGAGCCCACAGGCCCGCGGGCCCCCACGGCCCTGCATGCTCTTTGGGCCCACTCTCAGGCGAACACGACAGTACAGCTCCAAAGAACAGCAGCAGGACGGCATGATCAGTGTGGGCCTTGGACACCACGGTGGTGACGGACAACCGCGACGGACCAACAACACTAGCGCTTGCCACTGTACGCGCATCATGCGTGCGTCGCGTCGGCTACCACGTCGACGTGGCCGCCGCGTGTTGCTCAGTTGCTCCAAGGAGTACGTAGCTCGCAAATTGAATTGAATTGAATTGCCCTAACTCAATGGGCTAATGGCAGTGGAGGTATGGCTCTGCAGCTTACTAGGCGCTAATGATGGGCGCTAATTGTGGCGACGAGCTGTGGATCATGTGCCAGCAGGGTAATTATGCGGCACCGGTCGGGCCGAGGCGCATCATGTCACGGCCCTGCATCATGCAGCCCACGTTCTGCGCGCACACGCGCGCGCCTTGGCAGGTGGCATCATTGGTACGCCGTGGTGGTGGTGGCGGTACGGGTGGCCGGCCGGAGTTGACGGGTGTGGTCATTTTGAGAGAGCGGCCAAAACGGCTTTCGGAGATGGCCTGGGCACATTTGGTCTGGCTCGTGCAAGTCTTGGTTGGACTTGGACCAGCTGGATCTGGGATGAAATGAGCTCCGGGCGCAGAGGGCAGAGCGTGCGTCAACGAAATCTCTACGTCCACCAGATATGGCTACAATGTTGTTCATGACTGGGGATGCTACGTGCAGGGTGTTTACAACTTAATTCTGCCCTTGGTAGAATAATGACCTCAATAAAGTGTGACATGTGTTTTTGTGCTAAAGAAAATCCAATATAACTGCAACAGCACACACTCCCATTTCTCTTATTGCATCCCTCTGACAAGCATTTACTCATACCTCTGTTTGTGTTGTCTCTGATTTAGGGTGCGTTTAGATTGAGAAAAGATTTCTCAAAAAAACACTGTAGATGAATAGTATTATGTAAGTGGAGGTGGTGAGATAAATAATGAAAAGTTAGATAAATAGTTTTTTTAGAAACTTTTTTGAATCTAAACGGGTCTTATCCTTTGCCCTTTGTTTATCGAGACATACTTACATGGCTCAGTCAGATGCCCGCTTTCATGGCTCCTAGCCCCAGCGCTCAGCAGCAGGCGTCCAAATATACTCCGCGTTGCTCGCCGGACGCCAGCTGCTCTCTGGCGTCTGAGGCAACAACACAACACACACGTTGACACATGCTTTCACAGCCGCAGAGATGGATCGATCGAGTCAGAGATGAGCTGCCGCGCACGGCCACGGCAAACCCAAGCCCTTTCACATCGGCGAACACGCCGCGTCGAGCCACTGTTCGGGCGCCCTGGCCTGCCTCGAGGCTGCACAGCGCCCGTGTCAGGCCCGGTGGCCGGTGCACCGTGCACAGGCGCCGGCTGCCTTCTCGGGTTGCCTTGCCGGTTGCCTGACCTGCGCCCTGTGGACTGTTTGTGGAAAGCCTGAGGAAAGTCGAAAAGATTGAATGAAAATTTTTCTGGGAAGTGTGTTTTTTGAAAAGGATAAATATAATTTTCTGAAAGGGATGAATAGTAAGGTCAAAAGAACTTTTGGCAGTGTTTAGTTCAAAAGATCTTTTCAACTTTTCTATTCATCTCTCTCAGAAAACACGCTTCTCAGAAAAATTTCCCTTCAATTCTCTTCGACTTTCCTATTCATCCCTCTCACAAAACACGTTTCCCAGAAAAAATTCTTTTCACCCCAATCCAACTAAGGTCAGTCTCAGTGGGGGTTTCATGGACACAGTTACCTAGACTGGAAACTAGGTAACTGTGCCACAGGAGTTTCAGGGATGAAACTCTCCTCACATCCCACGAAACTCCCCCTCTTAATTACACTACCATGTCAGCAAAATTGCTTGATGTGGCAGTAAAACTTCGTTAAGACTAGCCTAAACACACCCTTTGTATCTAAACACAGCAGTGGTAAAGTGTGGTGTGGATTGCCGGTGCAGCTCTCCATTCCTCTCTGTATCATTCCCGGTCGCCGTCTCGAGCCCTGTGCGTGCATGCGGCCGCCGCAGCTCGTCGGGCGACCGTGAGCTAGCCTGCAGGCGAGCGGCAGGCCGCAGAGTTCCATACTACCATGGCCTCTGCAACAGAAGTTTCCTGTTCCCCGTCATGGCTGAGCCGAGCCATCTTTTTAATTCGACGTTTTAAAAAATCTCTACTCGATCAGTTAAGATTTGGCCTTGGCAGTTGGTTCCCGACAACAGATGCTGACGCTAATGGATGGGGATGGAACACACGAACGTACAAGGCCGTCGACTTGTCGTGGGTGCCGAGCTCTAGGCTCTAGCTACCGAGAAGGCGAGAACAAGGCTGGACCAGGACGTGGGCGTCGAGCACACCACACGGCCCTCGCTGGCCGAATCGTATGGCACGTCCACTGTTGCCCCGCACTACACCCACCATACCGCCTCGCCGTCACCTCGTATTATTGCCCCGGCCATCACGTGCGTCCGATTCTCTCATCTCTCTCGCCCCGCCAGCAACCAGCAAGCGCCATCTGTGTACGGTACGTACTACTACTGCCTCCAGAACGAGTGGAAGTGCACGAGCGAACGGTCGTGTCACCGCGAGCCGTCGAGATCGTTGTCGGGTGGGCGACCCCGTGCCCACCCCGGTCCGGGTCCTGTCATCGCAAGCTCACAGGCCCGGGAGCCCGGGACCGCCCGCAGCCGCCGTTCCGGACGCGGGCCCCGTCGCAGCGCGGCGTGGCCCTGCCCACGCGCGATCGAGTCTCGGCGAGCCCGAGGCTGTGTTCTAAGGGCATGAGCAATGGCAAAGGACCATCTGCTCCATATAGGTGGGTCCCCCAAGTAGTCTATATAGCTATGTTTCACTGCACAATGGTAAATGGCAGGGCAAGTAATAATACAGGGACCCATGGGTAAAAAATAATCACTACTCCTAGACCTCCCATGACCCTTCGCGCGTCGGACACTTCCGATCCCCAATTCCTCCCGAACCCTATCCCCACGGCCGCCGCCCTCAACCTCTCGCCCAGTTAGCACCCGGATCCAGTGATTCACCCGTGCTATCTCGTCCGAGCTCAGATCCGACAGCGCGTTCACCTTTGGCGACGGGGAAGGCAAGGCTGCCACGGGAGGATGGCCGGCAACGAGGGTGGCGAGGCTGTGCCAGTTCGACGGCCGACCACGGGGCCAGCTCGGCTGCGGCGTGGCTCTGAGCGGAGAGCTGATAGGAAGGGCCGTGAGGTTGTGGTGAGCAAACAGCTGGCCACGAGCTATGTGAGCTGCGTCAGACTGCACTGCAGTTCGTGGGGATGAGCTAGCTAGCACCGCCTTGCACAGGTAACTGACCAATCTCCCATCTTGATTTAATTATTACAATAGCTCTAGAGGAGGTGATGTCAGGATTTGAATTGCTCGAGGCAAGTCCTGTACGTGTTGATTGAATTCAATTCGTGCTACAATATTAGACATGTGGTTTGTGTGATTAGACATGCAGTTTTATATTGAAGGAACATGTAGAACTGAAATTGGATGCCTGAATAGCGAATACTAACTAGCAAAGTACAATAATTCTATTTCTCAAAAAGTACAATAATTCTAACCATTGCTAATAAACAAATAAACTCTAATCTTGTTGGCCACCATATTTTTGCCATATGTGCTCAATTAAATCCTCTTTGAGACGACGATGAGTTGCTCGATCACGAATCTCCAAGTTTTGTCAAGGACATCTGTGAATCCATAGATCGGGCCTTGATCAAGCCCTTGTATTGGTGCTGAAAATTGTCCTTGTTCATACGTGTTCTCATCAGGTATACCATAAGAGTCTCTCTCATCCTCCACTATCATGTTATGCAAAATTATACATGCATACATAATGTCAGCTAGTTCTTCCCTTTCCCAAAGACGTGCTGGATAACGTATGATAGCCCAACGTTTCTGCAAAACCCCAAAAGCTCTTTCAACATCTTTTCTTGCTGATTCTTGACGCTTTGCAAATAATTTAGCCTTATCACTTTGTGGTCTAGTGATTGATTTAACAAAAGCTGTCCACTCTGAATAAATACCATCGGCTAGATAATATCCCATGTTATATTCTGTTTCATTAATTGTAAATTGAACAGAAGGTGCTCTTCCTTGTAGTACCTCAGTAAACAATGATGATTGGTCCAATACATTGATGTCATTATTTGAACCAGCAGCACCAAAAAAGGCATGCCAAATCCATATGTCAGCAGATGCAACTGCTTCAAGCATGATAGTTGGTACTCCATAATCACCACGTGTGAATTGCCCTTTCCATGCAACCTGATAATTTTGCCACTCCCAATGCATGCAGTCAAGACTGCCCAACATTCCTGGGAACCCATGAGCCTCTCCAAATTGTAGCAAGTGTTGAATATCATTTTGTGTAGGCCTGCGAAGATATTGTTGCCCAAATATATGCCTCACACCTTTAACAAAATTAATCATGCACTCCATTGTTGTAGTTTCTGCAACACCAAAAGTCTCATCCATAAAGTCAGCTGGTGTACCATATGCCAACATTCTGATGGCAGTTGTGCATTTTTGCAGGGGTGATAGACCCACCTTGCCAAATGCATCTTGCCGTAAACGAAAATACGGAGACCAAACACCAAGAGCTTCAACTATGTGTAAAAACAAATGTTTCCTCATGCGAAACCTTCGACGAAATTGATCATCGGTATATAGAGGACTATCACAAAAATATTTTGCGAACAACCTGTTATGATCCTCTTCATGATCCCTATTGATGTACCTCCGTGTGTAGCCCCCTCGTCGAGTAGAACCTCCAGTCAGCTCTGCTTCAAGCTCCTCTTCAATCTCAGCGTCAATCTCAGCATCCATAGGGTCATTGATTTCCTCCCACATCAACTCTTCAAGTTTGTCACTACTGGTAGAATCTACTGAATCATTAGATTCATGTTGGGACCCTGAAGACATTTGTGTTTGGGAAGTTTACAATGAGTGCTTGTGGGTCTGTGTAGCTTGGGTGAGGGTGAATGAAGTGGCCAGAGAGAGTGAGAGTGGGAGTGATGTCTCCCTGGACTCCACCTCCTATATATAGGATACACTCCAACGGCTAGTTTGTAACAGCTATTTCTTACTTTTGTTAGCATTCCAACAGCTATATTTTGCTTGTCAGTATGCCAACAGATATCTTTTGTTTGTCAGTATGCCAGCAACTATCTCTTGCTTCCAACGGCTAGTTTTGTCATGCCAGAGTGTTAGGATAAAGTACACATATTAGCATAACAAACTTAACAGTCACATTACATAGGAAGCTTACAGCCAGTAGCATAGGAACCTTACAATCGAATTAAATAGGAAGCTTAAAAATTCCAGGACTAGTACAGGCAGTAGCATAGGAAGCTTACAATCCCATTACAAAGGAAGCTTACAGGCAGTAGCAGTAACCATACACTAAGTAGCATTATTCCTCAAGTTCTCTAACTAGCTTGTTCAACATAGCTTCGTGCCTCTTCAATTTTTCTTCACTGAAGTTTGAAGTGTCCTTGTCTTCTAGTTTTACATACATCTGCCATTTTTCCATCCTATTTTTTTCCCGTTTTACATCTGCTGATTTTGCTGTTGCTTCTGCTGATTTCAACAATGCTTCGGCTCTAATTTTGATAGCTTCATTGTACAGGAGCATGTTTTGTGATGGCTGGTTCCCCAAAGGAGAGGATCCACTAGCTTTCCCTTTCCCTTTCAATCTCTCTTTTGCTTTCTTCTGTCCCTCAGGGCGCCTTTCTTTACTAGCCGATTCTTCTTCCGTTTCTTGGTTGGATGATGATGTGTAAGCTCCTGAATCAGAAATTTTAGTCCTCTTGTTCTTGCCTTCTTCTTTTTTCACAATTCTACGCCATTTCGGTTGGTCCCTGAGCTCTCTCCACATATACTCCAAGGTGAAAGGTTTATCACTTGATTGACTCTTGTACCATGCATGTGCTTTCTCCATGATCATGTCATCAGAGTGTCCATTAGTAAAGGTGCTTCTTACTTGAGCATAAACCCCACAGAACTTTGCAATATCCCTCTTAACACCCCCCAATGTGTCTTCAATTGTTTGACTGTCCTCTTGTGAACATCAGCAGGTCGATTGCTGTTAAATTCTTGAGCTACATCCCTCCAGTAGTATTCTTTTTTCTTGCAATTTCCATCTACGGAATCAACTGAGTTGTTCAACCATGCACTAAGCAGCCGCAGGTTTTCTTCTTCTGTCCAGTTGATGCGTGGCGCTCTCCTTGCTCCCTCATCACTGCTGTCACTCACTTCTTCGATGTTTTCAGGCTGCATCTTCTCTTGTTGTCTTGTAGGGCAAGGAGTGGATGACTCAGAACCATGGGAAGAAGAATTGGCAGCAGCCCCACCGGAGGTACCAAATTGTGGCATAAAAGGTGGTCTGTTACTTGCAGGTCCATACACCTGATTTGGTGAGTGCACCATATTTTGCTGCATCTGTAATCCTTGGAACCAATTTCCTTGAGGTCGAACACCTTGAAAACTTGGAGGAGAATGACCATATGGTTGGTAGTTGCCTGGAGTGCCAAACGGGTGGAAATTATGAAGAAAATATGGGTTCAAGCTATGGGGAAACTGAAATTGGGGGAAGTTGTTGGGGAATTGTTGGGGAGGGGATCCATGGCCAGAATTTTCCAGAAAGTTTGGAGACTCTTGATTTAGGAGGTCTCTAAAACTTGGGTTGGAGGGATCCATCTCATGTAGTGTGTGTGATGAAATGTGGAGCTGAATATGAAATGTGTGTCTCTTTTTTATAGGCAGCATTGGAGCCGTTGCATTTGCATGGTTGAGGCACGGGACGAGCAGGAGGCAACGGTCACATGGGCTCAATGCAACGGTCGGAAGGCAACGGTTGGGGCCTGGCCAACTACATTAGTTTTTTATTCATTTGTACCACGTGTCACTGTGTATATCATTTTTTATTGGCCTGTGGCCGGTCCATTGCATATGGACTACTTTTGTAACCCATTGTGGGTGCCCTAAGTATTTCTCCGATAATTTTTTTCTATTCACAGAACACGTGTTTTCCAGTGTACTATTCATCTCAAACTTTTTTTTACTCCTTCCAATCCATAGCCCGAGCCATCCGTGGCGTGCGGTGTGTGCCTGCGCGCCTGAGCCGGCTTCGGTTGCGCGGACCCGACCGAAGGCGACGGGCAGCGGCTCGCATGCCTGGCGGCCGGCGGCTGCTGCTGAGCTTGGCCAGAGCATTTACTCGCCTGCCGCGGGACGATGCCAAGTGGGGACGCGCGGTGCCGGCGGTTCACGCGGCAGCTGGGCGGGCCGGCCGCGGTAGTAGCAATGAAGAGGAGCGAGGCCGTCCACCCCTGCACACATCGCTCTCACGGTTCGTTCGTCTGTCCGGTCTCCATTAATTTCAGAGCACGGCGAAAGTGACCTCAACACGAGAAAAAAGAGAGGCTTAAATGCCGCGGAGAGAGTGTGAGCCGCTGTGCAGGGCGGACGCCGGGGACGGCAGATCGATCCGTGGCAGCGGCAGCGCTTTCTGGTGCATTGAACGCGCCGGCGCCGGGCGGCTCGTTTGCGGCCGAGAACCTGTGAGCTGTGATGCGAGTTTTCATTGCGATTTTACTAGCGTCAACATTGTTGTGCAGGTTTTCATGAGCTCGGGCTGTTTCAGTTTACGCGCGGCTCGGCCTATTTGGACTGGCGTGGAAGAGTGCGAGCGGGCTGCGCGTTCAGATGGGCTGCAATCCTGCGAGGCTGCGACGGACCGCTACATTGACCGGATGGGCTGTGCATCCCGGTCAGGGGCTGTCGCTCCCACACTGACCAATGCAATTGCTAGCCTTATCTGCCGTTTATCGACCCCCCCCCCCCCCCCCCCCACCACCACCACCACACACACACACTAAATCTTCACAGCTCTTCATCACACTCCCGACCAAAATAACATAAGATTTACTCGCATAAACATCACAGCAACCCACATCATATTGAAAATTTACTCAATCTGATGCATACACAACTTGCGCTAACGCAAAGAATATCGGAGATAATACTGAATCTGACTGAAAACTGCTAGCAACCCACGGAATATTGAAACTTCTTTCCTCAGAATCCGATGGTATATCAGGAGGAGGTAACGTTTTATGTTAGGCAAAAAAACAGTATCATATGACGTACAATTAGCCTCTGGTGCCTCAATACAAGCATGCTCCATCCAGCATATGAAAATGATCAGCACAAGTATCTACCAAGTGCCAACGTGATGCACAAATTCACACCCTCTTGCACTTGTATGCATACTTACATATCCAATATGTGAAATATACAGATGGTCCACATGGCACCACTCCCAACTTGCAAGGGCGTTAAACCCTCACAAGAAAACAATTACTTCCCAAAAATGTGATGTGGCATGTGGAACGAACCATTCTCTTATTATGTACGAGACCAATGTTTTCCGAGGAACTGCCATTGCTTACATGTCAAGGGGCATTTAATTGCTCTAATATGAACCACTAAAATTTCCAGAATCAAGTGATCCCAAGAAAGGGAGAGAACCAAAAGACCTGTAACCTACTCAAACCTAGTCAGTTATCATCAGATCGTTAGGGACTTGTCCGAAGATGTCGGGGCAGCCTTCCCAGCTGCCTTTTTCTCTGGATTCCCAGTAACCACCAGTGTAACGGTATGTGTCAGTAGCTTTATCCTTTGCAAACCACCTAGGCTTCCACCCGCTCTCCTGCATCTTTCGTGCCTGCAATACAGGCCATATGACTAATCAATCAAAACTGCAAGTATAATTCAAGTCAGGTAAACCAAGGCAACATGTTACTATGGCTACATACAAATCTAGTAAAGTAGAAATTAGACATCACACAATAATTATTTAACATCTCACTTGTGTATGCAGTCCCTTGTAAGTTTTTACATTATGTTCTCAATTGTTGACAAAAGTTTCTACACAGCTTCAGGGTTCAAAATCCAGTTTTAATTAGGATCACAAAACCTGTCACTACACTAGCTTAATCTACCCGTTTACTCCAAAAGGAACTTGCCCCAAATCCATACAGAAGATTTTTTAAAAATGACACCGGCAAATACAACTTTCTACTTTAAATATGGTCAAGATCGTGTTATTTGACCACAGCATGATACAAAGGCGACATAAAGGAATACAAAACAGTAACAGTTTAATGGTGTGGTCGGTGAGCAACAGACCTAGCTTATAGGAGATTATTACTCAACATAGTGTTGCGAAGCTTTGATTTGACTATTTCCCGTATTGACTTATAAAACTTGTGAGTCTAATAGACCTGAGAAAGAGTGCTTAATCTAGTCTGTGTATTCAAAAAGAAGGGAGAACAGCACACCCCCCTAATGCTATAGGATTTATCTTCATAAAGTCAGCCAACGATCGAATATACAGCATATCAAACTTCAACTGGGAACTGGCTCTGGCACAGGTTTATGTAACTGTGTAAACATATTTTATACTATGCCTATGCAAACTTTATTAAACCTATGTTCTTCACATATAAGGTGTAAAATATAACTTTGCAAAAAGATCCAATTAAATGGGGATGTGTGCTAGCACATGGCACAGTATGTCAAATGTTCAATCTGCAATGCACTTTTATGAATGTTTGCTGCACTTGAATTGCAATAAATGACTAATGGATTTTCCACAGTTTAGTAGAACAAACAAAGTATGTGAAAGTGCGAAGCCATAGGCTACCTGCCGCTGTCTCTGTTCAAGCCTCAACTTCTCAGCATTTGCCCTTTCATATTCGCCATTTTCGAGACATCTCTGATCTGGCCGTAATCTTGAGTCCGTCGGTGGCAGTTTTTCCTGCTAACATGTTTAAAAAAATGAGCCTGAACACAGAAATATAATCTTGAGATGAAGCTTGATGCACACAATAATATTTACCTTTAATCCAGGGGTAAGTTCATTCAATGTAATTGCAAAGCGTGTGAGATTGTATCTAGTGGGAAACTGAGGTGGTTTGCTTCTTTTCCACAGCAAATGGGCCTCTGAGAACTGTTCAGATCCCTTGCCTTTCCCAAAGCAATCACCCATTACATAGTGCATACTTTCATCCCACTTTCCAAATAGTGTAGCAACTGTTCGACCACTTCTATCTTGAACAACACCTTGCACCTGCATATGCATTGGGTGAACTGAATAAAGATTGCCAAAGTAACTCAGTCCATCGATATGTGCACATAGCAGTACCAGAAAGCTGGGTGCATCATCATATAAGAGTGCAGATAATCAATACCGATATCAGTATCAGTCTAAATTTCATGAGATCATTTTTTGACTGGGATATGTTTTCTATAGCATTGCTACAGCTTGAATCGAAACTTTATACTATCAACAGACAACAGCTATTCACTAGTGCACAGCAAAGCTTGTATGATTTTGCCTTTGTATAAGCCTTTTCAGATCTACAAATCTAACAAAAAATTATTTCAAGCAGCTGAAATTATTTGAAGATTCTACAGACTACGCCCTTGTTCTTTCAAAAACAAGTTCCCATGCAATCGTCTAAACAAGAAAGAGAGATGTTTTGTCATAGTTGGAAATGCACCACTTGTCTAACATGCAAAGAGATTTCATATATTGTCAAGAAACAAATTGTAAAGGAATGCACTGAAGAAAGAAATTGGAAGAAATGCCATGATGACAAAATTTAACGTAAGTGTTAAAGAAAAAATGCTAATTACCTGGTGAGGATTGCGATCAATTATTGACTGCTCCTTGAACTTCAGCTTACATGAATACTCACGATTACCTTGTATGCGCATAGTGCCATAGTGATCACAGTATAGCTTGCCCAATATGAGATTGTAAATTGAAGTCGTCACCTAAAAAAATTCCGATCAGTTAACTTGAATACTTGATAGATCAATCATTTGTTATTAGTTATGTGATAGTACCTTGCTCCACTGGAAAACTTCACCATCATCAAACTCCAGTGTTAATGCACCAACAGGATCAAGTTGAATGGAACGACCCCAGAATTTACTCTTTAGGTTGCTATCAGCCCAAAACCTCCAGCCAGTCCCCTCACAATGGCATGCAACAACCATAGGGTGATGACTAACCTGGCAAGTGGTTGAATATTTTTATCATCAACAATAATGCAAAGAAAATAGACATAATATTGGAGAAATTCTACAGGATTACTCAAGTAGCTATGTTTTGTGAATCTTATAGATCACGTGCTATCTGAGGATCAAACAGGTACAGACCACCAATAAATAAAAATCAGCGGATAGATAGTGTTTATCACTTACACAAGCACAGATGTTAGAGTTAATCTTATTGTTGATTATGTTTTTCGTCGAGTGTAGTGTCTAGAGTCCTAGATGTGTCTGTGCTCATCGTGGTGCATGGTGTAGTGACCATGAGCTGCAGCATGATACGAGTACAAGTGTGTGTGGCCAGGTGCTGGGTCAACTCGTGACGTGTGCAGGTGGACGTTGGGCTTGGAGCTGTGGCCAAGTCATCAAGTGAACGTGCTAGCGAGAATAGTGGATCAGATAGCTCTTGCATGTGGCTGATAGTGATCTGCATGCAACGAGAGAAGTGGCTTGAATGTAGAGGGAGTTAGTGATCTGTTGAGTCATGGGAGTGCTTGGCCGGGGTGTGCGGCCAGACGTGGCTCGGCTTGTGCGTGGGTGTGTGTTTATTTAAAGCTTGTAATCAGTGCGTGTAAAACTGCGAGAGAAAAAGAAAGGCACAAGTGTTGTGCAGTGCCGCAAAGCTCTGTGTGTGTACTGTGTGAGTGCTGCTCTTGCGTGATCCACCGTGATAACACAAGGAGTGCTTGTGTGAGAGAGTTGAGTGCCCGTGTTCTTAGCTGATCGTGTGATTAGTGCCAACAACAGAAATGACAAACATGCAAATTACAGAGGAGAATAAACAAGAATAGGGATAAAAGGCAGATGCTGATTGACACTACAGTTAGTCATTCATCAACAAAGAATTTTGAGAAAATTAAGGTGACAACATAAAACAGTACACACCAAGAAGAAAGGCAGCAGGCCAAAATAGTTCAGCACCATAAACTATAAATCATGGATAACCCAAATCTCCATTCATTTAAATCGATAAAACGCTTGTCTAGATAAATCATATACTGTTACTCATTTCACAAGCATAGCTTATTTATGGAAAAACAATACTGATACTGTTCAAATAAGTGTGCTTGCCTTTTCAGAGAAAAAGCGAAGGCCTTTGTCTGGGTAGTCTGCTTCATATGTCTCCCCAAGAAGGGGATTGAAGGGCTTACAGCTTCTCCCATCTGTAGAGGCATATCCAGAAACAGCAAATGCTGCTACGCTAAGAATCCTCATAAGACTATTCCCCTGCGCATAAAAACAAAACAAAGACACATAAGCGACTTAACTATGACTTAAATATGCAAATTAGGACCCTTTTCACTAATTGGCTGTTTCAGTAATCACAGACAGCGGAAGAATGTTTTTACTACCCATGGCACCGAATATCCAATGGTAGGTGGATGAAAGACTTAGCATACACATATAAGCAATAGTGGAAGAACATTCCAATATGGAATATGCACCCGATTCAATTTATGAAACAAAACAACGTGCTAAAGCAGTATAAGGATGCCACCCCTACCCAGATAGACCATATCAATTTTTCTCTATGAAATGAAGCGGGTGCTAGATAAACCATATTGCTGACTTGCGTCTTTTATGGCATGTTAGGCAAGGAACTTAATAGGTTTCCACACTTACCATTTTTTTTTCAAATTGTTGGGACAGTTAGTTTGGACATTGCTAAAGTTCGCTCAAGTGTTCATAAGATGTTACACGATCAATTACTACATATGGAGGGCAGGAGGGGTGTTGTGACCTTAGCTAAAAGATGAAACAGACAAACAAGCATATATTTCCCATTTTTCTCTAGCCAGTCAACAATGTGATGCTAATCTAGCTAACATCAGATGTCTGCCTTTGCCACAAAGCAGGATACAGTATCATGAAGTGAACGAATTAGGTGCAAGTTTGAGACAGTATAATGGCACAAAAAATCTAATAAATCAAATGCCAATAGCTATTTGCACTCAATATTAAAGAAGAACGCGAGCATGAAATGTTAACATGGAGAGGAAGAAGCAATACCCTTTTCCCCCATTCAGATGCACGATCTATAAGGTAGGAATACTCAAGATCTTCGAAACATTTTTGCAATGATGAAAGTGGCTCGTTAAAGTAAACTGGCAAACAAACTTTTGTGAGATCCTTTCCTATGTTGTCCTTGATCATTGACCACAAGCTTACACCCTTCTCTTTCTCAACTGGATCTGGTAGCTTCTTCCGCCTTCTCACATATGGATAACTAATTCCAACAGACTTCATGGAAGGATCAATTCCATCCATTGGATAATCGTCTTCATCATCTGACCCAGCTTCAGATCTTTGAAAATCAGATCCACTGCTTTTGAAAGAGCTTGATGACAGAAAATCTCTTGTATCAAAATAAATGTTCTCATCATCATCAGTCTCTTCAGCGGGATCTTGTGGTTCATTATAATCATCAGATTCGCTAGCACTTCCTTCTGGAAAAGAAAAAAAATGATAGCTCAGTAAGCCAGGGTACAGCAAATTGGTACGCGGTCTAAATTAGAGTTTGAAATATATTGATTCCACATTATGGATACAAAAATTGAAGTAAATATGAATTGAAGAAATTTCATACGAGCACACAGACTGAACTGTTTCCTTTTCTGGTCAGGGGGATCACAATTACCAGCCAATCACATGGTTAATTAGGGTCAAGGTAGGTAACCTATTAACTTTGAGAACATTGGATGGTTTACTGCAGTGCTCAAATGTGTTGTGGCTGTAGCCAGTGGTGATGGATGGAGAGGATGTTGCTATTTCTTGTGGATGGCAGAAATTTTCTTGTGTGACAAAGGAAATTGGACGGAGATTGCATGAGTGAATAAACCTAACCTATTACTGCCATTGCTAAGCTCCCTATTACTGCCATTGCTAAGCTCAGCTTTGAATCTGGTTGCTACAACAACCAAAATGTTGTGGTGGTTTAGGAAAGCTAAGGCCAATTTACTTGGATTGAGATTTGCTAGTATTTTTTAAGTAGTTAACACATGGAAACCAATAGCTTGGTGACAGCACGGTCAACTAACTGGTCAACCAACCCATCTATAGTATTGTTCAATCATATCAAAATCACAGCGAACTAATTGGTCTTAAATTCTGCTGGCTACAAGTAATTTGTTGGTACATGGCACTGGAAAATAAATTAACTGGTAACATCCAACATCGGCGCGGCATTTCATCATGTGACCTTTTGTAGTGTCATTAGCATGGATGCATCAGAATAACCAAGTTTTAACCAAAAAGGTACAGTGCACATTGATAGCAAGTGTATCAGCACGATATGACAAAGCATTCCACCAGTTATCATACCACTATACTTCTCATGCCTTGATTTAGAAGCAGATCCATACTCTTTCGACTGTCTTTGGCTCTCATCAACAAGGGTATTCTCCAAATCAACCTTTTCTGTCTACAGCAAGGCAACACAAGAATGCTTCATCAGATGAGAATATCACTAACATAAACATCTTACGGGTTCAATGCCCCACACTAAACATTAATATAAATTACAATCATGGAAAGCAGCAACGAGAAGGAAAAGTTAAAATATCACAATATAAGAATCAAATGGCAGAACTAGTTGACACAAACACAGAATGAAGACAATTCTGGTAGTGAAAACAACAAAAATGTAATCAGATATATTCTCTGTGGCAACCAAAAATTATGTTGGACTACGTCCTAAGCTCCAACAGGTTAGATTCTGATTCACATGCACGGTTAGAGCATACTTGGTCATTTATACTAATACACGGGTACAAAAGCACCGGTTCTTCTCTTCTACATCCACTACCATAGTACCGTATACATGTCAATGCCTATATCTGATCCTCCAACGGTAGTATAAAACCAATTATCAGCATCCAAATGCCAGTTGAACATAGCTAAAACGAAAACATGTGTTTCTGGAGACGCTATCAATTTTTCGGGCCTCGTGTCAGAACAGAACAAATATCCTAATGCAGTTAGCTAACTTAGCTGACCATGAGGTTAAATCTATTCTTCTTATTGGCCATAAAAACAACAAAAGTTGATAGCAAAAGGTCAATCAAGGGAATGCCAGGAATAGGAAAGATGGGTACATCAAATGAGCAGAATAGCTATAGCTAATAAATATGCCAGGAATAGGAAACTTAAAACTGAAGAGCAGTGGTAACAACAAAAGAAAAAACGGTTGTAGCAAGCTTAACTAGTTTACCGTTTTTGTCCTCCAACAGGAACAAAACACATGAGATGGACAAGCTCTGAACATAACTACACGAAGCTTTGGTATCACCAGAGAAGTAGGTAAAAAAACAGAACAAACATCTAAAACTGTTAATTGAGCCTTTGCTCTGTTTTTTGGTTCTTGACAAGACATAAATAGACTGCATTAGCTAGTTTCGGTAGCCCATTCCACTATTTAATGTCCAAGTACATTTGATCGAATGATGAATGAAAAACTTACAGCACTATGGTCAACTGATGCAACCTATACTACAGAAGAGCATGCTCTGTACAACAATATTTACCAGGTGCTCTGTACTTTTTTTCTTCAATGAATTCAATCATGTACAAGATGCAGAATATCACAAGCATGACACCATGCAATGAAAAGCAATCATTCCCACTTCATGCACAGCCATATTCTGTTCGATTCGCAGGTACAGTTGATGGAACTATGGAAGTACCTCTAGCTGGCGGAGAGTATCCACGAGGAGCGCATACTTCTGCTTGGACAGCACAAGCTGCTTGTGCAGAGCCTCGAATTCTGCTCGCACGATCCTCTCGCTGTCAGCAATGGCCGCCTCGCTCACCCCTTCCTGCTGCAGCCGCTGCCTGAGGCGCTCAGTTGAGACCGCTACGGCCGCCGCGGTGTCCCCTGGCCCGACCATCTCGCTCGAGGACATCCTCGGGAACATGTCCTTGGTCGCCCGCAGCGCCTCGAGCCACGCGGCCCTGTCCTCCCTGGTCTCCGCCCGCAGGTGCAGCGTCTTCGTGCCCGAGAAGATCGAGAATCTCCTGTCGTCCGATCTGCTCTCCCTCACGGTTGACACCTGCACACGCAACCGCATCGTTAGCTGACGGAAGGGATCTGGCGATCACGGATGCGGACAGAACCGATGACCTTGAGGTGGATTTCGCCGATGGGGTTGCGTGGCTGGTGGTGGCCGTTGGAGTGGGAGGTCGATGAGGTGGATGGACGATTGAGGCGGCGGAGGGAGTCCTCGCCGATGACCTTGGCACCCCGCTCGGTCTCACGCGAGAGAAGGATGCGGTCGGGGCCATGGATCTTGTAGTAGGAGAGCACACCGTCATGGAGCGCGAACCAACGCGGCCTCCACCCGCGCCCGTAGTTGACCCACTTGTACAGGATTCCAGAGATGCCGCCGCCGACGATCTCGTTCAGCTTCACCCCCTCGGGCGGCGAGGAGCCGCCTCCTCCCCCGCCACCGCTGGTCCCCGCCGCGCGCGCCCGCCTCTCACCGCCGGGGGTCGAGTTGCTTCGCGGCGGCGGAGGCGGCAACGGCGGGGGCTGCGGTGGCGGCATCATCGCCGGGTCGCCCGCCTCCGCGGACGACGCGGCCGCGGAAGAGGCTGCGGAGGCCGCGGGCGATACGGGCACGAGCGGCGCGCAGCAGAATGGGTGCATGAGGCGGTTGGGATCGGCACCGGCGGGGGGCGCGCGCGGTCGCCCCTGTCGCCGGCGAGGTAGCGGATTTTTTTTGTTTTTTGTTTTTTTTTTTATTTCTGCGTCGGGAACGGGCGCATTTTATTAGGGAGAGGTTGGGTGAGGGGTTTAAATGCCGCCGGGAGCCGGGGAGAAGAGGGAGGAAGAAGGTAAACGGCGGGCTGCCTGCCTGACCGGACGGAGTGTTCATTTTTACTTGGTCCCGGCTCGAGTCGTCTCGACGCGCACGGCTCGCTGGGAGGCAGCCATGCGATAGGCATAGAGGGCGCGTGTTGATTTGCCAAAGTAAAACCTGTGTTCCCTCTGATAATTTTTTTACCCTGTTTAGAATTTCGTTCGATTCTAGTAGTTGAGACTACGGTACCAACATTTCGACGATGAATCGACGGGTTCCGGTTGTTACCAAAAGTAATTCTTACTTCCTATTTATTCCCCTCATAGAACACGCATCTCAATCTTTTTTCACCTTTCCTATTCATCCCCCTCACAAAACACGCATTCCAGAAAAAAAAGTACTTTTTCTTCCCTCAACTAAACACGCCCTGAGACATCGGTGTGAGGAGGGTAAATGGGTAATGACGGGATGATGAGGCAACGTGACTTTGAATGTGTCGCTACACCTAAGGCCCGTCTCAGTGGGGGTTTCATAAACACTGTTACCTAGACTGGAAACTAGGTAACTGTGCCACAGGAGTTTCATGGTGATAAAACTCCCCCTCTTAATTACCTTCCATGTCAGCAAAATTGCTGATGTAGCAATGAATTTAATGTTCATGAAACTCCCATAAAACCCCCCATGGAGACTGGCATAAGCATTATCAGCTCAGTAAAGATTAGGAAAGAAATAATGAAGATGGGTTAGAGGCACAGCAACGAAGAAGAAGTCTTGTGTCCGAGATAACCACCGAAAAAAAACCGAGTATCAAAGACTTCACAACAGAATTATTGGTCAAACTTGAGTGTGAAAAATAGAGTTTATTGAAGTGAGATGCTCAATATTTAGTGGAATATTTATGAAAAAAATAGAGAGTCAAATAAAAGTAAAAAAATAGAGAGTCTTTTGGATATCCTCTTAGACTATACTCCGAATTATACCAATGCATTATACTAAATCCGACAAAAGGAAAAAAAGGGCTATGCTAAAGTACTTCACTAACCTCCTACGAGGTAAGATCTAAAATAAATCTCAACCATTGATTTTTAAATAAATAAAACATTTTAGTAACTAATATAGAGAGATAAAAGAAAAAATCCTATAATATCTACCCCTTCCTTAACTGGTCATCCTAATTTCCTCCTCTTTCCTTAACTGGATTGACATATTTGTGGACATACCATACATTCATATCAGGGTTATGTTTAATCGCTACCTCAAATGGACACCCAAGTCGTGTAACTGGCCGTGGTCTCCTTTTCATATTTTTCATATTCAAGAATTTTGGTTGTCTGGCCCTTTCTTTTGAGCATAGATACTGGCGACTTGTGATCTCATCGTTGTGTGCTGCATGTCTAACCTTCCCCTTTCTGAGACTAAACCCTTTATTTCTAGCAAATGCATTGAAGAACTCGTAACCATCCTCCTCAGAACAGAAAGTCCTCTCTATACTTTGCTAACTCTTCAAATGTTTAGATGTGCGCTGGCATATATTCAATTACTATTACCTATTAGGGGAAAAAAGTATCAAACAATGTAGAGTATAGACTGAACAATGCCAATATTTCTACGGCTGCCATTAGTACACTTCCATTGTCATACTTTCAAATCATCAAATGCATAGGCCATGAGACCATGACCAGTCTAAATATATGATAAAAAAAGGGGAAAAAGAAAGTTAAATCTAACTCAATCAAATTAGATCTAGTGACAAGATACTTTCTCAGATTTAAAATATAAGTAATAGACATTAAACATATTACCTAGTAGGAGGTAATATGTTCTTAAACTTTCCTTTTATAGATATTTGGGAGTACCTTAGCAAAAGCCGAAAAAAAACTTATTTCCGTAAAAAAAAAGAGAAAGATGGAGCATCGAATTCCCACATTGAAAATTGGGATGCTTGGAAGAAAATTGCTTGAGCCCGTGAACCTACATGAGTGTGTTGGTTCTCTTCGTTAGCTCGTAACTCCACCCTCGCATGCTACGTCTCTCGAGCTCAATGTCTTTTTATCTTGCGTAGGATCCTATTTTTTCAATCGTCGGTACAAGAGCTATAGCTGCGCTTTCTGTGTTATATCGCTATATAGCAGTAATGCACACATGATTTTATATCCCAGTTGTTTACTACAAATGGATATTTATGGTCTACTTTCTAAATTCTAGACATTTAGAAGACAAACCACATCTTTTTTTTTTTGTGATCAGACAAACCACATCCTTGTAAAAGATGATGTTGCCTTCTCCATTCTAACTCCACGCCGTGTCATCAAAAATTTCTATACGATGCTGATATAATGCACTAGAAATAGTTATACTGCACCACACATTGTCTATAACGTTTGTTGCACGCTGCCAGTTATTTGACTACAACCTTTTGTTTAGCATACTTTAAAACACCAAAAATACCTTTCAGCCACCAACCTAATATATAGGGATAACCTTTTAAAACGTCAAACCTGATTCATCATGGCAATAACAAAATGTATGACCAAACTCATCACATTAAAAAGAAAATGTATGACCAAACTCATCACATTAAAACGCACTATTAAGGCGCCTTTATCGTTCGATTTGCCCCACGCGGCCTTGAACCTTTTTCTTCTCCCGTCTATCCCGTGTCCATGGCAGCATCTATCCAAGCATCCAATCCAACGACCAATGGCCCAAGGCAAACTGCACCGTGTGTGTACCACTGTGACTGTGAAAACACATGGAGGACGGCCCCGCCGCGCCGAGGAACACTCGCCGTCCAGATGCGCCGGGCAATGCCGGCAGCAGCAGGGGCGTACGACGCCACGCACGCATGATGTCTCGGTATACGCTGTGATGAGGATGGCTGTCCGATCCCCGGTCCGCGTGCTGACTGGCTGCCGGTCTCGTGCGTGCGTGCGCGCATGCACGGACGGAGGCAGCGCCCATGCTCCCGGCGGTTGATCAGTGGCGGATGACGTGCCGGGACCCGGGCCGTCGGGACGAAACGGCACCGCGCGAGCGCTGTCGGTGCGCTGATTGGTGACCAAGCCAAGGCCGGTCGCCGGCCAGGCACTCATCGGCCACGTCTGGTTTTTGGTCGTTCTCGTTCATGCACGCACGTCCCTGGGGCGCTGAAATTTGAGTTGACAACGACGAGTTGCACGTGGGTGCGTGTCCTGTCCTCCCCGTCCCGTCTAGCCATCCTGTTGTGTGTTGGAGGCAGGGATGACGGATTGGCCACCGCCTACCAAGATCACTATCGTAGAGGCTATGAAGCCAGAAAAAATGCGTCAGGTGGTGGGTGCAGGTACAACCAGCCTCGGTCCTCGACCGGCCGATGCGTCCTCATGGCCTCATAGGACAAGACGATGGCGCGGCATGGCGGCATGGGTAACGTGATGGCGGCTTCATCTTCCTAAGTTGCATGCAGTGTGTGCTAGCGACTTGGGTGCCTGGGTTTTGCGCACGACCACGCACGACCATCGCGAATGGCACCAATCTTCGCTGCACTTTCTCTGCTCGGTAGGCTCAGCCGGTTGTGATCGGAACGTAGCCAAAGATGACAAATCGTGGTTGCTCCGAACTCTCCATCATTTCGCTTCGAGGATACGCCCCGCCCGCCCTCTTGGAAAGAACTACTTCCAGTTCCAGAAACGAGCAAAATGGGAGCTAAACTTTACAAAGTTCTAGTCTAGGAAGCGACGACGAATCAACAATTTGCAAGTAGAAAGGGACCGCAAAGGCATCTCCCGCCACGACGAAAAACGACCCCTAACCAGAACAAAATGGTCCTTTTGGTATTGAGTTCGCCTCCAATTTGCCATCGCTTGTTGGCCCCCACCTTTTTTCATTTTCCCCTGTGCGAAAGCGCGAAGCTTCCGATCGACTCCCTCGTCTCGTGCCACACGAACAGAAAAAGCTCATCACATGCCGCGCCTCTCCTTTTGTACCAAGCATCTCGTCTCGTCACAGTCCCCCCGTCTCGTGCATCCCGTGCCGCCAAACCCACGCCCGCGAGGCGCGACCGTTCCCTTCCCGGCTCCCCGCGTCCGCCGAGTAGGGGTGGGCATTCGGGTAATTCGGGTAAATCGGGTCGGGTATTTCGGGTAATTAGAATTTCGGGTAATTAGAAATGCTACCCGGAATTCCTCCCGAACTAGCATTACCCGAATTGTCGGGTACCCGAATTGTCGGGTTCGGGTAACGGGTAATCCCGATTACCCGATGTCATCCTTTTCCACGATTTCTCCTTTTGCCCTGTCCTTTTCCTTTCTGTACTTCTTCTCCTTGTGCTTTTCCTAAAAAAAAAGTGACACATATTCAATCCTGATCATTCTTCGTAGCTCTTCATGACATACTAAGAAAATATTACTAGACCTTTTTATGTTTCAGACATTAGTAGAATATTATCATGATATTGCAGGTATGGAACTATGGATCATAATCAGAACATATATGTTACTTCAGGTATGCTAAAATACATCCGAGTCAGAATTAAACATCTAAACCAAAATATGCTCAAGCAGATCACATGGAAAACTTACTCTAAGTGATTTGATCATTCAAGACATGGTCACAGCCTATGAAATGTTCAGAACTTTAAAAGTCTATGCTAAAATTAAAAGAATGTGTCAGCACTAGTGCACTACTGCAAAAATTCCAATTAAGTATTAATGTTGCAGACAACCAAGTACTGGTAATTTTTTTCTGACACTGAAGCATATAAATATCTTATGTATAAAAATATCATTTATCATACAATATGGTAGCACAATTTAGTTGAAATGTCCCAGCTTGGCAAGAATATATGAATATGAAAAGAACTCATAAATTGTGTCATTCACTCATTCTTTGTAGTTTCAGACATTCCGTCATGAATGCCCAGCTTGGCATGAAAATGTTACAGATACCATGATGCAATGTTAAGCAATAAGCAGGTCATACCGGCATTTTGTCAGAAAAGGATGTTGCTATGGAAAAACAAGAGCCATCCCAAGTTTCCAAGTTTTATACATTTATATATATTTTTCAAAAAGCAAATAGAAGTAGAATCCCCTGCCTTTCGATAAAGTGATAGCAAAAAAAACAATGTTAGTGCTGATCTTGTTGCCGTAGAACTTAAATCCTATAGTAAGTTTCCCAAATCTAGCCAGTCTAAGAAAATATTGATTTAAGAGAACATTGCATAGTTTTTGTGAATCATCAAAGTGCAGCCTATTCTGGCAAGAGATTTCAAAGGGGGCAGAGTATGAACCTTTTTCAGCAGATCCCCATCCTTGCGCTGCTGATCTCTCCTTGGCCTTGCCTCATACCCTGGCAGCGGCCTTTCACAGGCATTTAGAGATAAAAAACATAGCATTTTAGCCACTAAGGCAGCACGCCGGCATTGTTTCACAGGACCAGAAAATCAGAATTATTACATGACACCATGGTTCATTCAGAGTGCATACACAGACAAGTTCAGATTTCAGTCATTGACATACAAACACACATAAATTAGACACTAGCACACAAACGGGCCAACGGCGACAACGACACACTTGGACTTGGACAGAACATGAAAATTAGACACTAGCAGTTGAGCTTGAATGCTCGATGCACTTGACCTGTGAATAGAAGAAGAGCCTATGAATTAGAGGGCTATTTTTAGACACTAGAACATATTATGAAGAAGAAACAATTATATTACCTTTACGATTTAGTTGTTGCAGGTCTGGAGGAGGCACACCTGCTCTTGCTGGTGCTTGGTGTTGTTTGAGACTTGGAAGTGCTATCCTTCTCTTCCTCTTCTTCTTTTTCCATCTCCACCAAACTCTTCGATTAAATCTGAAATGACAGCATGCAGATAACAATTACATACTGGGAGAGGAAATAAACCTGAAAAGAAAGCTGAAAGCATGCAAATCACAGTTTCATATTGTACCTTTTTCAATATTGGCTAATTCCTCCAGACTCTCTGTGACATCAACTATAGACCTTCTCAACCAATCTTGTGTACAGACTAGAGCCTCAAGCATGAACGGGGTGAGGGAGGTACGAAAGTCATCTAAGATTCTTCCACTTGTGCTAAAAACAGATTCCGAAGCTACTGTCGAGATTGGTATAGCAAGAACATCGCGAGCAATGTGAGACAAAATTGGAAACCTTTGTGCATTGACTTTCCACCAACCAAGAATATCAATTTTTGTTTCTGTGTCCTCCGGATCCTCAGCAAGATATTTATCAAGTTCTGATTTTGATGTGCTGCCAGAACCATTGTTCAGTTTCATCTTCTTTGCAATAACTTCTTTA
Source organism: Digitaria exilis (assembly GCA_015342445.1). Taxonomy (NCBI): domain Eukaryota; kingdom Viridiplantae; phylum Streptophyta; class Magnoliopsida; order Poales; family Poaceae; genus Digitaria; species Digitaria exilis. The sequence goes on along the minus strand of JACEFO010002109.1, from coordinate 2,296,136 downwards.
AGCTTGCCACCTGGACCTCCCTTTGATTGATTTGTGTCAACTGCAGCAGTTCCTATTTCACTTGGAGCATAAATATTTCTATATTCTTCAAACAGCTCACGTATACAAGTGTTCATAGCTGCCCAAACTAGTTGTCCCCTTTCTTCACCAAATATCTCTTCAACAGTAATCTTTGTGTATAAAGATAACTTGTATCTTGGATCAAGGAATGCAGCAACAAATATCAGTAAATTAATGTTCTCTTTATCCTTCTCCTTTTTCTTACCCTTGCCTTTGTCCTTTCCCTGCTCATTCTCCTTGTTGTTAGTGTGCCAAAGTCCCCAATACTTGTCGAATTTTTCTTTCATCCTCTTACCCATTTCTACTTGCAAACTGTCTTCACTATTCAACCATGTTTGAATCAACAAACGCACTTCCCCAATCTCATGAAAGAAGGTATTGCATGTGACATTGAGACTGGCTGAAACACGGATAGTAAGATCATGGAAATGCTCTAGAAATTCAGCCATCTTCTTAGCATTGTTCCAATCATCTTCATCTGGGTGCCCCGGGCCATCCCTCTCTTCACTTAGATCAATAACATAATTGATGTCCTCCTCAGCTAACTTCATGAACACCTTCTCATAGGTAATTGCAGAATTTAGCATTAGATATGTATAATTCCATCTTGTTGGAACATCAAGCTTTAGAAATGCCTTGGACTCCACCTTCTCTTCCTCAGCAATTTCCTTAAACTTGACCAATCTTGAACTCCCATCTTTAATGTATCTAATTGCTGCTCTAACACGCTTAATGGAGACATCCACTTCTATCAAACCATCTCTCACAATGAGATTAATAATGTGTGCAGCACACCTCATGTGCATATACTTTCCCATTGCTATGTTTGTTTTCTGCAACTTGCTCCTTAAGAAAGTAACCCCGCTGTCATTAGCACTTGCATTATCAACTGTTACCGCCATAACTTTATCTAAACCCCACTCGGTCAAGCATTTCACCAAATTCTTCCCAATGTCTTCCCCCTTGTGGCCCTTCACCTTGAAAAAACTGATTACTTTCTTATGCAGATTCCAGTCACCATCAATGAAACTTGCAGTCACTGTCATATATGAATCTTGCTGTTGGGAAGTCCAACAATCTGTTGTTAAGCTAACTCTTTGGCATGAGTCTTTGAAGAACTTCTTCACTTTGGCTTTCTCTTGGTAGTATCGGCGCACAATGTCCCTTGTGGTTGTTCTTCTCGACGGCACATCAAAACGTGGGCATACTCTGGACATGAATTTCTTAAAGCCTGCCTTCTCACCAAAAGCAAATGGCAATTCATCTTCTATGACCATCTCGGCAAAAGCATCCCTAAATGAATCTTGATCAAACCTCCATGTGCTGGGAGCTTCGCCATGAACTGCTTGTAGAGTACCTTGCTTTGGATCTTTGTTGGCAGCATGAGGATTTCTCTTGCAGGTATGGAAGTGTTTATTCAAGGAAGATGTTCCATGACCCTTTACACTAGCCTTCATCTGACGCTGGCAATACTTGCACTTTGCAGCCACCAAATTCCCCTTAGCATCCATGACCTTGGTGAAATGCTTCCACATCTCAGACCTCGGTTCCATCTGTTTCCTTCCTTTTGTACTCTCATTCTCAAGGTCAATGACAGTGGCTGGCTCTGGCTGTGGCTGTGTTGTATCAACCTCCATATTAGCATTCACTGATTGTATCTCCATGTCCATGTTATCGTCAGGTTCAGGCATCTACGAGACAAGAAAGAGTGGTAGCATCACTGCACAGCACTAGTAATAACTAATAGCACTACTAGTAGATCTACTACATTACGAATCTAGCAAGCACTGAATCACAATGACTGAACCATGGAAATACAATAATATAAACAGAAATTCATATGTTGAAAATTGTGTGGGCATACGTTGCAAGATTCTTCCGTTGTTGTTGCCGTCCTCTCCTCCTTCAGTCGTCATGGCGCCCTTCACCTTCCCCTGCAACTCGCCACTGCCCCCCTCGCGTAGTCACGCTGGGCGCTGGCGGGGAGGCGGCGGCGGGCTGATGGCCAACGGCCGACGCGACGTTGCGGCCTTGCGCGGTCGGCCGGTCGCGCGGCAAGCACAACAGTGGCTACTGGCTAGTGCGGCGGCAGCGGCGGTGGCTACTGGCTAGTGCAGGCGGTGGCTGCGGCTGGCCGGCGGCAGGGGGCAAGTGCAGCGGCGGTGGCTAGTGCAGGCGGTGGCTGCGGCTGGCCGGCGGCAGGGGGCAAGTGCAGCGGCGGGCGGCGGTGGCTGCGGCTGGCCGGCAGCAGGGGGCGAGTGCAGCGACGGGCGGGGCGGCGGCGCAACCTCGGAGGCGCGGTTGGGCTTGGGCGGCAGCCTGACCAGTCGACTAGTCGAGTCGACTAGGGTTATTCGATGGTGGGCCTGGTGGCCGCCTCCGCCTGGCCGGATGGGCCAAAGAAACTGCCGACCTGGGCTTTACTGGCTGCTGGGCTTTACTAGGTACTGGGCCTTCTAGCAAATGTCGGGTGGTACGGGTAATTCGGGTACCGGGGTCATCTACCCGAATTACCCGAACTAAAATCGGGTATTTCAACTTGGTACCCGAAATAGAGAGTGGGTAGATCGGGTTCGGGACGTTCGGGAGCGGGTACGGGTAATTTGGGTTCGGGTATCGGGTTCGGGAAATTGTGCCCACCCCTGCCGCCGAGCCAGCCGCGCGCGCCGAACTCGGCGTCTGGCAGATCGCTTGCCACTTGGGTATTGGGTTTTTTTTTTCTTTTTATGAATTGAGTCTTGGGGTATGTGGGGACCTTTGACGAGTTTTTTTTTTTCCTACGGGACGTCTTGTGTACGAAATCTGGAGGGAGTTTCGGGACCACTGGGCGAGACACAGACGCAGCGGCGGTGCGGGGACGAGGCGAAGCGAGGCGAGAGGAGGCAGGCCGGACGGCGATGGCATCAGATGTCATCTCCCGTTGTCTTGTCCGTTCCATTCCAACCCCACTTCCACATGCATCTCGCTTTTGTCGCTGCCAACTGGAGACCGCCGTCTCCGCCCCCGACGCCAAACGGATGATGGGGCTGTGGCTCGGTGCTGCTTTGCTTTTTCGTCGTCATATATATGGATTACTGGGGCCCGGGTGGCTAAAGTTAGGTAATTATGCGCTCGCGTCAAGCGTTTATGCTTCGTAACCAAGTTCTTCTACTCTGCACGTTCCAAGTAATTGCTAGCTAGTATACGTCTTCTTATTCTTCTTCTTCGTGCTTTCCCTTTCTTTAAAAGTATATATTCGACAAAAGCTGTTCCTTTTTATATAAATATAACAACTATTAGGAAAAGGAACAAGGAGGAGGAGCTGAACAACCCAATGCACATTGCGTCTTCGCCGATATTTTCGGTACTTTTCTTTTTCTTTGGTGACGATGGTATCTTAAGTGCATAGACTTTGACGGACTTTTTCATCCACCATAGGGTTAGTGAAGTCTTTTATTAGAGGGGTGGACCTTATTGACTTCTAGGGTGATTGAAACAAAAAAAAAGAGCAAGAAAAGAAAAATACCTTGTTACGAATGTATCATAACTATTGGATAAAATGGTGCATAATTATAGCCTAGAAAGAATGGACACTCTAGTTTTGTATTCCATGCTCCGTATTTTTGTTTGTTAGGCTAGTCTTAATGGGAGTTTTACGAACATCAATTTCCATTTCACATCACCAATTTTGCCGATTTATAAAGGTATTTATGAGTGAGAATAAGAAGTTTCATCATATGTGATAGAAGTTACTCACAGTTTAGATAACTAGGCAACAAAGTTATGGGACCGAGACTAGCCTTAGCAAAATGGCAAAAGGACGTCCTGCTATCAAATTTGTTGTTTGAGCTCTTAACTCTGGTAATGCTCGTAATCTATATTTTTTTTAGTGATAGGAAACTGCTCGTCAAAAGCAAGCAAATGACTCATCAGTCTTAAGATATGCCCTGACACATCTTGAAGATGTTTCAACTTTCAACTGCTCATACAAATACTGCACACGTGCACACGTTCATATAAGCGAATATGTGTGTATACAAACATCTACTTCTATTTCATGTTTTTTTTTAAAAAAAATACTGTGTTCTAAGTTTGATAATCGATGGTGTAAGTATTAGCGTAAGGTACCGAGAAAACAAGATAAGAAGATACATAGAGCTACGTACGTGCACGTACTCACTACCCAGCTTAACTCCCCCGTAAGGCGTAGAGTTGAGTTCGCACAAAATAACTTGTGCGGACACCTTTGCGTGTGCTCCCTTCACCGCGACTGACCCCCCCATGCGTACAACCCACGGAAGCTGCGCAGTGTGCGGGACGGAACTGCGCTCTGCTAAGCAAAGGCGAACGGGCGAACGGCCAAACGCAGTCTAAAGTTAGCAGAGGAGATCGTGATCGCGAGGCAGGAAGCACATTACAATTTTCGACCGAGACGCGGACTACATAAATATTCGCACATATCGGCCATCCCCATCTGCCTTGGCTACGATGCTCGATTCGGCCGGGCGCGAAAACAACACATACAAGACCCTTGCACTCGCACCGGGATCGGATGCGCCGCACACTGCGCGAGTTTTCGACCGCCTAAATCGCCTGGGGTAAAGGTTCTGTGATCAAGATAAGCTTCTTAAAAACGCTGACTAATGGCGCGCAGTATTCATTCTTGTAACCATTGGTGACTTAATTTCGTTTTATCTGACAAATGTGAGGTAATAATATAGAATAGAACGGCAGTAGAAACCGGGTCAGAGGTTTTGAGTCATGGAGATAGGTCAGTTAGGTTCACTAGTAATTTCCCTGGGAGTTGGGATTAGCGCACTTGCTGTGTAGGGCAGGTGGGGGAGATTAAAGTTTGGATGGACCAGCTAAAACGTGATGTAAGTAGATGCCCTAGCAGGTGATTTGGTTGGCAAGACTCCGCAGAGTCCATCACTTTTCAGGTGGAGAGAATATCTTCATCGGGGTGATGGGATTATGCTCTCTCGGCAAAGCATCTCCCTCTGCATGTGCTGTGCTAGCTATTTTTGACCGTGCAGCTGCATCGCCTGATTGGAGCCGGGGCAACTTGTCCTGAATGCGACTGGGGAGAAGGCGTTGCGGCTCCATCGAGAGGCGGTGTTAAGGTTTAGCTGGGGACAACGATGTCCACACGTCTTTACCTCCTGCGTCCACGATAGGGTGCTACGTCGAACGTCACAGGCCGATCGCCACGTCACCATCCTTCTAGAATTTGCTGGAGGGGGTGTTCGGTCCATCGATCCCAACCTTTTTACTTGTCTATGATTAGAACAATATAAGCATGGATTAACTTGACTTTACAAAGGTGTTGAATGACAAGTGAAACCGCGGAAGCTTTTAGACTTCCTTATTATCCGAAAGGAATTTGCAAACCTCCTTTTCGCAGACATGGACAAAGTCGCACATGAATCGTGAATGGATTAGCGCGTGGGTAGGATTTAGCTCGTTTGTCGCTGCACGCATTTCGTTCCATCCAGGAACGCGCAATCGCACGACGGGCGCACGACCTTTGGATTGGATCTGACCCTAAACACACTGTATTGGCAATTTGGCATTGTCGCATTGCCATTCGCCCCCGTCCACGTCCACAAAAAAAGGCCAAAAGCGACGCAGAAAATAGTCGCCGGGAGCAGGCGCGAGCGCGCCTTCCGGTGGAGTGACGCCAACCACAACAAGGCGCGGCCGCGCGGGGGGTCGGGGCCGCGCTGCCGTCGGTTGGCCCGGCCGAGCGACCGCCGCGCGCGCTCACATGCGCGAGTCGCCCGGGATGTCGCTGCTCCGGCGTCCACTGATCCACTGCGTGCCATGCCTGTTTGCCTGCCCGCCTGCCCTCGTGCATGTGTCACAGTGTTAGCATCAGCTGTGATGGTACTACCGGTGGCGGGTTAATCATTGATCTCGCGTCGATTGTTCTCTCTGGTTCCAACTGTTCCGGGCAGAGTGGGCGATCAACGCGACCTTGACCGGCCGTGGGTCACGGGGTCGGGGGATGGGATGGGGTGGGGACGTGCAGATAAACTTGATTTGATTGAATTCGTGGTCCTTGACCCTGATGGAAAGCTGGAAACCATTAATCCGTTGCGCTGGAGCTCACTCTCTGGAGAGTGGTGAGTGTGATGCCTGGCTATAGTCAGGGAGTGAATTGGGTCAGGGTTTTGTACTTGGATCAGGCCGTGTGGTAGTGACAGGAACACAGGTACTAGATGATAACTTGATCGAACTGAAAGCGTCTACTAGTGATTTCCCTTTGCTCTCAAATGAGTTGGACAGCTGCACTAGCATCGAAATTTCCCCGCTCGGAATCAGATCATCCGAGCAATCATATGGCAACAATCAGCTTCAGCTAGCACATCTTTTACTAATGACGTAGCATGATGGTAGAAACAACTACAAGGCATTCCGCGGACTATACATGTAGTACAGCACTGCCAAGTGGCCAGCAAAGGTACTCATCAATCGCTACAACGCCATTGAACAGCCTCGTCTTCGGCAATGACACATGGTTTTCTCCGGGACAGCGACCCCCGGATCCCCCGCCAATTATGCTATGCCGCCCGTGAAACTTTGGTTTCCTTTCCAAAGACATCCGAACCAGATCTCCCTGTTCTCCACACAGTCGTCAGTCCTATCGCGGTAGCGACTGGACATGGACAGCCACCGCTGAAACGGGAACAGTCGCCGCCCACGAGCCGGTGCCGCCGCTAGTGCCGGCACTGTCGCCCGTCGCCTGGATCGGTAGCGGTGGTGTTGCGGTACGGCCGGAAAAAAAAATCAATCGGTGGCTCGCCGGCTCGAGCCTTCGGCTGATCGGCTCGGGCTCGGCGTTGATGCCACTTCAATTCCATCGTCAGTGCCAGGTGTGACGACATCGCCAGAGAGAATAGCTAGCGGGGTCCTGACCTGCTGAGGTGCTGAGCCAGTGAGCCCGCCGCGTAATCGTGACCCTGCCTAGCGGCAGAGCTGCGTGCTGGGGCTTTGGTGTAGCTACCGCGTCCACATTTCGTCGCAGCGCCCAGTGCGTGCTGCCACTGCCACAGTCGCACGCAGGGACGGAGCGTCAGCTTGGTGGTGGTGCTGTGCTGGGTCCGTGGGTGTGGGGCTGTGAGCGACTCTGAACACCGCTGGGCTTTTGTCGTCATGGCGCTCTGCTCGCGGCGCGCGCCAACGTCAGGCGGCGTCCCGACTGAGTGGTCCGTGGGATCGCCCGGCTGCGGCGCGCGCTGAACGGGTGAAGGCCGCAGTGGCGGCATCGGTGTTCAGTGAGGACACTCTGAAGGCCATGTGCCTGGCTGAGCCGCGTCCCTCCCTCCGATCTCTGGCTGGCCGCCTCCTGCATGCATGCTTCGAGCTTTAAGGCTGAAGTGGCTGGCGAGGCATGGGGATCCCTCTGCAGATTGTGTCCGCTGGCGAGCATTTGCATCTGAAGCTGTACTCTGGAGCATAGCATCCCAGCTTTACAGCAAAGGAAAGTTTACAAATGTTACAATGCGTACTACTCCTGCGGATGGCATCACCTATCACCATGCCCATACAACACACATCAGCTGCCTGCAAAGGTGGAAGGAAAAACGTGGCGAGGCACAGGGGGTCGGTGTCTCTCTTGGCCAGGGGCGACCTTTCTCCTCTCTTTTCATTCTTTTTCTTCTTCCTCTTCATCCATAGCTGAAACATGGAGTGCAAAACAACATACGTAAGCAGATATTCCGTCCTTCTAGGACATGAAAATTTCATTTGCTTCACACTCCACAGTTGAAAATCCCATTAACACTTCAGTACAGGAGGATTCTCACAGCCCAGTGCCAAATTAAGGTAACTAAAAACACAAACCACCAAATAGTTCAACTATGTACACCAGGCAAAGCTTCCTGCATCCGGCAGACAACAAATTTACCTTGAATTTCATATGCTCAGCTCCTAATTCTGAAAATCTATCACATCATCTTCCCAACACCACCAAGCCCATGCCAGGGCACCACCACAAAATGCTCCCAGATATCTATCCCATCGCCTCCAACTGATAAGTTACTATTTACAGATTACAACAGATACCTACTAAAACTTACAAGAACGAAAACAAATTACAGAAAGTAAAGCACCCAGTTATGAATGTGAACTCCTTCCTAGCAGTGATACTCGTCAAGCTTTTCAATTTCACTTCGAAGTTTTTGAACCACCGGGTTATCCCAATGAACTCTGATTCTCTCCATCAACAACCTACATGGATCATGGTCGACAACAGGCAATTCCCTTGGAACCAGAGGATTGAGGAAAGGGTGCTCAAGTAGCTGAGGGATTCGCCATCGCTCATTTCGGTCCCACGCAAGACACCTTTGCATCAAATCAATGAGCCATGGGTTGTCAACAGGTTCATAGATTATCTTGCGGTTCCTATCAGTGACTTCTTTATATTTGGCCCAAAAAGACTTGTAGTTTGCAAATGGTGTCTTACCATAGACCATCTGGTAAAGGATACAACCAAGAGACCAAATATCAGAGGGGCGCCCACACTTGATAATGTTACCACCTGAGTCAGTATCGTTGCACATGAATGCTTCAGGTGACATGTAGTTCAGTGTCCCTACCTGCTCATTGCAGTGAGAAAACCACAATTAGCATGCCAAAAATGCAGCAGAGATTACTGAAGACAATCATGTTCATATTAATATACAACCAAACAGAACAAGGAAAGGTTGCAACTATTTGTGCCAGAGTGTATCACATAGTACCTGAGCATCACGTTGAATGTTTGTCGTATCATTCATTATAGCTTTGGCAATGCCAAAGTCAATAAGTTTAAGGGAACCCCTCACAAGCATAAAGTTGGCAGGCTTCAAATCAGAGTGCACAATTCGTTCATCATGTATTGTATTGACAGCTTCAAGCATTTGCTATAGCAGAAACAAAAGAAAACAAATGAGAAGGCACCTAAAAGGTATATTATTTCCTACTTTATCATGTGAGTACAACATCCAAATTGCAGATAGTATAGTAACACTATATTTCAATGGTTTTGTATCATAAACTGCATTGTTATATAGAAATAGGTACAGTAAACCACGGAAAACTCTAACAATTCACCCAGATATGGTTATACCGGGCAACAGGATACAGCAATTAATTCTACATAGTTCTTTCCTTTTAACGTTTTGCATAAACCAAGAGGCAATACCTAAAAATATAGAACTAACATGGATAATTTGCTCAGTGAAGATAAACCAAATGTATGTAGTGGAGCCAGAAACCAGCTGGCCTAAATACAATTGATCTAACTATGGAACTACCTACCCAGATGCCTTTTTAAAATAATGGGAATAGCCATGAAGGGTTAATACAACTAGGAAAAATAATATACAACAAAATAATTTAACTGAAATACATTTTGAAAACTTCAAAGAGTGCCCTCTACGAATATCCCAAGACATGATCATTTTTGTTACATTAGAACCTAACTGTCCAGTATCCACATGCCTCATTTTAGTCTAATTGGAAAAATATGAAGGCTACCTGCCAATAAAAGCGTAACCAATTTTCATCAATTTTCATATTAGAGTTGCTCCTCTCCTGCCACTTCTGAGCAACCATATGAGCTAAGTCAATTTCACCATACTCCAGGACCATGTAAATGTAGTGATCATCCTTGATTCTTCCATCTCTGGGTGATATGGAACCTTCTAGAATCAAACTTTTGTCAGTGACCTGGTTGATACAAAATCCATAGGCAGATCAGAATATATCTCTCTGGAGATAGAATGGGTAATCTGTGCAGATAAGTATAATTTATGAAAACCAATACATGTAAACGTGACAGTTGTACGTTAGATAACCAATAGTTGCTTAGAATTAACAGCACAATTTATTACCCTCTATAAAAATAAGACCGTTTCTGCTAAACGTGACTTTCCTCTATAGGTACTGGAGCTTGTACCCAAATATTGCGTATACATACAAGTAATATCAATCGTTTTTTTAAGTACTGATAAAGTGTCATAAATTTCAGAGGGCTGATAATGTTAGGTGTGCTACATAGGCCAATAAACAATTAAACATACCACTTGGAGAACACAAATGCAAAAATGAAATAACACTACATATGATGTGCCAACTTGTACATCTTATGGGTGTACATCTAGGCCCACTGTCTGGCAATGCGCAACTAGGATCAGAAACAGCCTAGGGTAGTATCGCAATAACATCAATAACCATGTCAAGTTTATGATATGCATACATGAGCATGACAAATTTTCATGAAGCAAGCATAGTTTTGTACAAGTTTCTGTAAAGGCTGGGAAGCAAACATCAGCACATGGATCCTAATTCTATCCATTCATGATTCATCACCACGAATAGGAACTATGGAAACTGAACTGTAGAGGTTTACATAAAAAATGTTATAAACAGAGGCAGGCAATGAAGATGATAGTTTGATAGTAATTTCTGCCAGGACATCAAGACAATGCTGTCATCGATTAGAGGTGGGGAAACAAATCTTCTTTATTATACAGAAAAACAAACAAATATACCTGAACAGAAAACAGTATTTGGAAATAAGGTTAGGAAGTTGGCACCTCATAATCAATTAGCTGTATGATATTGCTCTTCCCTTTTAACTTGTTTAGGTACTCAATTTCTTGGCAAAAACCATAGGCTGTAGGGTAATCACGGCCTCTAAGTTTGATCTTTTTCAAGGCATATATTATGCAATCTGATGATATAACTTTGTGGACTTCACTGCTACCCCCGGATCCTATTTTGCCAAGTTTCTGATAAAGTTTCCCATTCACCTTAAAGAATACATTGGGGTCGTAATTCTTTTTGTGGCGCTCCTTCTCACCCTTGTTTGGTCGGGGAGCACCACCATCCCTGGCAGATGTTGACTGGTCATTTGCAGGCAAGACTTCGGAGCGCAAACTGCCAATGCTGGAAACAGCTTTGTCTGTGGCACCATTGCCTAGACGACCCTGTTGATCGAGAGGGTTCCAATCACCAATCCCTGTCACACCTGTGCGCTCCTTTTGAGGACCATGGCCCAGTACACCCTTAGACGATTCTGGTACAACAGATTCTGGCCTCTGCACTGGTGAAGCATATCCGCTAATCTGTGGAGCTTGAGAACTTTGGACAGTAGGTCCTGAATGTAGTGACATGGCAGTAACACACGAACCAATCGCAGAGCAACGGGTCAGTGGCTCTCCATGATTCAGATTATGAGCGTCTTCAATGCCTCTTTGAGATTGAGACAAATTAGGCGCATCATATTTGATATCCATATCCACTGCTGCATCAGCAATTCCAAGCTCCTGATGATTCCGTTGGGGATAGTGTGCTCCTTGTTTCACAGGAAGACTTTCTCCTGCTGTCAATGAAACAGAATGCAGATAAGACAACATACTGTCCATTCTACTATCAACAGTGATCCCTACATTATCACCTGCAATGTAAACTGATAACTAAATATGCACACGACTTTGCTGTAAAATATCAAACAAAGAAAAAGATTCTTACTCTGGGAAGTTAACTGTGGATCAGCGATACTCTGGGAAGTTAACTGTGGATCAGCGATTGAGTATAACTGTTCTTTCTTGAAACCTTCCGCCACTAGTGCATTGCGAGATGCAATTTGAGATGAGGCTTCCAAAGATGACTTCACCCTATCAGCCAACAGACTAACCTCATTCTTCTGCTGGTAGTTCTGATCATCAATCTGCTCACCGGTATCTGTGATACTTTGTAACATTGAGGGTGTTGTCAACATTAACTCATCTGGACATCCCAATTTAGTGTTCCCAGCAATGTTCTGTTGATCTGGCATCGCATTTTGTTGCCTGGAGTGTCCCAACAGGCCTCTCTGAGGCTGCATAACCTTTCCTTCACGGTTCTTCATTTCAGAAGGGCTGGGACCAGCTTGATTTGTCTGATCGGCTCTGGACACCAGAACCCGAGTTGCTCTTGGGATGGTGGACGGTACTGAACCTGGGGTAAGATCAGTTATACGCTGATCAACATCACATGACAATTCATTTGGATACAAATAAACGAACTCAACATCACAGATAGATCCTAGAAGCTCAACGCTAATGATAAAGCTACAAAATCAAATGCAAGAATGAAATTTTTACAGGCCCCCCACTAAATCGGAAACTTACAGAAGGTAATATGTTTCAATTCATCCGTAGTACTGGACCCCAATTTGGATGTCCCAGCAATTTTCTGTTCATCTGGCGTCGCATTTTGTGGCCTGGAAGGTCCCAACAGACTTCTTTGAGGCTGCATAACCTTTCCTTCACTGTTCTTTGTTTCGGAAGGGCTGGGACCAGCTTTATTTGTGTTGTCGGCTCTGGACACCAGAACCCGGGTTGCTCTTGGGACGTTGGACAGCACTGGGGTAAGATCAGTTATACGCTGATCAACATCACATATGACATAATTCATTTGGATACCAACACAGTATACGAATTCAACATCACAGATAGATCCTAGAAACTCAACGCTAATGACAAAGCTACGAAATCAAATGCTAGAGTGGAATATTTACAGCCCCCCCCCACTAAATCGGAAACTTACAGAAGGATATACTTCAATATAGTTGGTGCATAGATTTACAGGGGAAAAGCACCAAACACAAACTAGAACCCTAGACGCAAATGATTCCAGAGGAGGGTAGGGCTCCAGAGTCGAATCCACTCACCGAGGGGCCTCTGCCGCTTGATAGCTGCATTAACCTGTTTCAGGAAGTTGTCGTTAGGGGACAGCGTGCGAGACGTGGATGACCCCGACGACGACGTCAGGTTGCTGGCGGCCGTGTCCCCGCCGGTTGGGGTCGTGGTGCCCTTGCGGGCACTAGCTCCGGCGGCGTAGGAGGGAGCTGGGGGGCGAAGGAAGCTATCCCTGCTCTCCATAGGCGGCGGCGATGGGGCCCACAGGCATCTCGCCGAAGAGGCGCGGATCCGCGGCGCTAGGGTTCCCTGGCGGCTGACGGGGAGTGAACCGGTGCAGTCAACAGCGGGCTGGGGAGGCGTCGCGAGGTGCGGGCCGGGAGGTGGCCATGGAGCGGAGCGGCAGCAGAGATGAAGCGAATCGAAGCGAGGGCGAGCCGCGAGCGGGTGGTGGAAGAGGGAATGGGGAGTTGGGGACAAAGCCCCCAAAATTTGAAATGGAGGAAGACGAGACGCCGTGAAGCACACAGACTGGGGAAAAGGGAGACGGCTATTTTTTATCCGAAATTGGGTAAATTTTGTTTTGGAATTCGAGGTGGTCTGGTCTGAGCTAATGAGGCTTGGGTTAGAAGCTACTATGCTTATGGGTTGGGCCTGAAATGCAGGTGCTAGCAGGCTGGGATTGCCGGCCCATTATAATTCATAACGTGGAACACTCGCGTCTTGGGCGGAGCAGCTGCAGCGTGAGCTCGCCGGCCGCGGCCTCGCCGTCGTCTCCATTCCCGGAAAGGGAAGGGGCCTCGTCGCCGCCCGCACCTTTTTCCCAGGTTAAACTTCGCGCCCCCTCTAATATGAATCCGACGCCGTTGCTCTGTCGCTCTGTGCTAGACGTGTGGCGGGTTGCTCCCGGACTGCTCGATGAAATGCGCGAAGGGAACCCTTCATGAGAACGATGGTGCCATGGCACGGTGAAGCGTCCTTTATTTGCTTTGATGGTTTGCTGCGCTGGTGTAGTGGTGTTGTAGCAGTTTTCTTGTGCCTTTCACGGCATTGACGGAATCCTGCGATGTGTTGCAGGGGAGGTCATTATCAGCCAAGAACCTTACGTGTCAACACCTAACAAGATTTTAGTCGGGTCAAGCTGTGACCATTGTTTCGCCTCTAACAACCTGAAGAAGTGCTCTGTTTGTCGAGTTACTTGGTACTGCAGCAGCGATTGCCAGGTACTGTCTCGGTGATTCTAGCCTTTTCTGAGAGTGCATTTTCATTGATTACGCAGCTACATGCTTCTGTGGTTGAGCACGGACGTTCTTTTAGTTGGTCTTGTACTTCTGGTGATATTTTTGTTATTGCACTGTGAAATGCTGTTAGTGCAGAAAAAAGAATGGAAACAACATCAACTCGAGTGTAGAGCAATGGCAGCGCTTCCGGAGGATAGAAAGAAGATGCTTACTCCTACAATTCGTTTGATGGTGCGGTTGATACTAAAAAGAAAATTGCAAAATGAGAAGGTATTGACCGGTTTCGTTCTTCCCTTTTTGTACATAGAAGTTAAGGCGCCTCGCTGTACTATGAGCAGTGTTTCATGCAGTGATTCAATTTTCGTATCCATTTTTTGTACCTATATGGTACCTTTTAGCCAAGGGCGTTTTGAATCTCAAATAAGTATCTGATGACTTGTGTATTCTGCCAAAACCTGCCATTATCATGTGAATGATACATCTTTGTATTTATGTACGCTGTAATGTCCGTATTGTGTTAACTCTATATGTCTTGTATTGCCAGGTCATTCCATCTTCAGGCATCGATAACTACTATCTAGTGGATATTTTGGAGTCCCGTATCCTGCCCTTTGATACATTTGATTGATGATGAATATTATGATACGTGAGTGTTGGATTGACCTCATATGAACAGATATATCGGAGGTTGATGAAAATCAACTTATACTCTATGCTCAGATGGCCAATCTTGTGAACCTGATTCTTCCTTCGCTTGAGCTTGATCTTAAGGAAATTGCACACACTTTTTCTAAGGTAAATCCTACCTTAATGTTCCATAATCATGATCACAAGTTTTTTTACCACTTTTGCATATCAAGGCAGCTTAGCATTATTTAACTGCTGTAGCATACATATTCTCAAATTAGGTTAGTAGTACTCACCATCTTGAACATAGATGGTTTTAGGTGTTGTAATTGAGTATATTTGGTTTACAAATCTAGAATCGTTGAAAGACTATTTGGATTGGTCCTAAACACATTGAAAACATGGACTTGAATTAGAACTAAGTCACCAAGATAATCCTGTTGAGTAGGGAAGCAACTTGTATGCTTCTGGCCTCTTTTGTACAACTACCTGTATGGACGTATGGTACATGTGCTGTTAAGCTTTTTACATATCTAGACATCGAGCTAATGTTTATTTGAGCCGTGATCCTTTGTCACTGAGATGGCATATCATTCCCAGCTTTGTCAGCTTTCTCTGGAAGTGGAAAGTGAGAGTCATATTTTCATAATTGTGGAACCTTGTAGTAATGCCACTGGTGATTGTTTATTATTTGGCATGGTTGTGGGAATTACTTACTGTCTTAATATTTGTTGATGAATTAATACTGACTTATTGATTGTCTGCCTTGTGTACTCCAGTATGGTTGTGAGAATTAGTTTACCGTCTTAATGATATTTGTTGTGAATGAATACTGAATTATTGATTGTCTGTCTCAATTGCTCAGTTTGCCTGCAATGCTCATACAATATGTGATCCTGAACTTAGACCTCTTGGGACTGGATTGTACCCTGTCATATCTATAATTAACCACAGGTAGTATATTAAGGTTTATTTTTATTTGTTTAGCATCTTGTCAGATTTGAACACTTTAAAATCAATATTGTCTTTACACCCCCTTATTTTGGCACTTCCAGTTGTGTGCCAAATGCAGTTCTGATATTTGATGGCCGGACAGCTTATGTTCGTGCTTTGCAACCTATAAGCAAAGATGAAGAGGTAAGGAATATACCTTTACCTTTTGTCCTGACCATTAAGTGCTTAACTTGCATAGCATGCTTCCGTTCTGCAGTTTTTTGGACAGTGAGTTTTATATCTTTTGTCAGGTGTCAATAAGCTACATCGAGACTGCAGCAGTCACTAAAAAGAGACAGAATGATCTGAAGCAGTACTTCTTTGCCTGCGCATGCCCACGCTGTGTCAAGGTTTCCCATTTTTCCTGCCCGCTATTTTCTATCTCTTTGTTGAAAATTAACAGAATCTTGACCTTTAAATTTTCTTATATGCAATTTCCCCAATATAGGGTTTTCAGGAGGATGCTCTACTTGAAAGTTATAGGTGCAAGAACCAAGCATGTGATGGCTTTCTGCTGCCTGAGTCAGGTTGGTCGCCATTAAGCTGGAAAATACCTACTTTATATCTCAGGAAGGAACGGAAAATTAGCCAAATGTCTTACATTAAAGTCGGATAACTCATTTTGCATTCATAAAAAATCTTACATCCTGTATGCATCTGATTCTATAGGAGAAAAAGCTTACACATGCCAGAAATGTAACATTTCTAGAGATGAGGAAGAGGTAAAAAAGATGACAAGAGAACTACTGCTGCTATCAGACAAAGCGTCTTCATTTCTTGCATCAGGAAGTATCCTTGTCCTGTTGTCCATGCCTCCATGGACCATGATTGAGTGCCCATCAAACAAGGAAAAAATCACAGTTGCAAAATGGTTATTGCCTCTATTTATTCTTCTAATAATCTTTTACTACCTTAATAAGGGAAATAGATACCGCTGAAGCAGGTTCTATCTACAAGATAATTGAGCAGCTAGAGCAGAACCTCTACCATGCTTTCTCAATCACTTTGCTGCACGCGCGAGAAACACTGCTGAAGGTATATTTTTTGTCATCAGATAGGTCCCTATTCCGAAGTGCTGTGGCTATAGGATAGGCCCATTGACAGTGACCATCCATTTAACTCTGTTATACTATCTTTGTTAATACCAATTGTTTGCGCAGATATATATGGAGTTACAAGATTGGCAGACTGCATTGACATATTGCAGATCAACAATTCCTGTTTATGAAAGTAAGCCTGCTCTAGTTTTTCTCTGAGTAATATTTCTGTGGGACTATTTCGCATGTGAACTTTTTGTTTATGGTCTATAGGTCATAATTGTTATTTGACAGGCTAATTCCACCTAATCAGTAAGAAATCAGATATGATGATGTTCAAATAAAGTTTCCTTTCCTGTTGTTATACTTAATTCTTGTTGGATCACATCTGTTAGTGCTTTGTTTTATATCCTAAAATCAGTAGGCAGAAAAATGCACACTTAAAGTAAAATGTGGCAAATTCAGAATGGCCTGGAAAGTTTACTGTGTGGAGATGTATCTGTTTCTTTTTTCCTTGTAAGCAAATAATTGAGTAATACAAAACTGATTATGCGCTCCTTGCAGCGCTGAAAACTTGCTAGTAGACCGAGGTATATGATTATAAGGTGCATGATTTTATGCAACAATGTGGGTGTTCACTACAATTTTCCTTCAAAAGGTAAAAAAAGGCAAGGAGCTTAGTAACACAATAACATAAAATGTGATAACCACATATCATTTCACCTTTACTGGTGAACTGGAGGGTGCATCCTTGCTGTACTAGCAATGATATGGTGGAAGTAGGGATAGCCGGAAGAACCTGTTCGGCGCCCTCACGCAGGAGGCTCTGACTACTTTTAGGGTTGATGCAGCTGTGCTTGTATAGCCAGCCATCTAACAAAACCAATACAATAACAAAACCAATCTACTTTAAAAAACCTTATCTCTACAAATCTAGGATAAATTAACTACTGACAGCTGCCTACTGTTTTTCCTGAACTAGTAGCCTTGGGTCAAGGCCTGCCCAACTTTCCATAACAAGCAAGACGATCAGGGTAAATAAAATTACATCAGCAATCATCATCGTCTATGATGCTGCAGCCGTTGACCTTAGGAACTACCAACAGAGAGAACAAAATGACGTTACTCTTTCCAGAAAGTAAATGATTTCTCTCCATAACATATCGTTTTTCGGATTTCCAACAAAGCATGATGCTGACTAATGTTTTTTTACCTGTTCCATCAGGAGTTTATCCACCATTTCATCCAATGATCGGATTACAATTCTATACTTGTGGAAAGCTTGAATGGTATGCCCTGACAGCCTTTCCTATTTCTCTCGAACATAAACCATCTATCATATTATCATTATAACCTTTGGCTATTACACTTTTACGCTTTATGAAAACAGATTCTGCTAATTTTTACAAAAGCTAATATTAGATTTGACACTGAAAGTACAAGATTATTAAAAGAATTCTGGCAGTGAGTTGGCATGAATCTGTAACCCATTATCATGAAAAGTTTACAAGCACCCAGTCATTTTGTCCAGTGTTCTGCGATAGTTATATTTTTTAAAAATCTTAATAATTCCTTCTTCATAGTCATAGTATTGAATAGTCAAACTCATGATATTTACGAGTTACAGGCTTACATATAGACTTTTCTTTTCCCATTGTAGGCTGCTTGAGTGCACAGAGGATGCACTTAAATCTTTAACCAGGGCAGCAGATATACTTAAAATAACACATGGCACAAAATCCCAGTTCATGAAGGAGCTCTTCGGCAAGCTAGAGGAAGCAAGGGCTGAAGTTTCTTTTAGGCTATCCTCTGGTCATAATCATGGTGAACAATTTTGATGAGGGGCAGCAGGTCAACTATGATGGAAAAGATTAATATAATGAACATGTTGTTATCATTGAGACAATGTTCAAAAAACAAAGCATTGTGGAGACAATCCTAGGTATACAAAGAGCAACGTGGGATAACCACCTGCTCTTACCGAGCTTCGTTCATATGTAAATGGGGAAATAGCATCCGTTATAAAATGGATAACATTTTTCATTTAATTGTCAATTGTGGCAAGTGGAATCCATGATACCTTCAGGTTCCAAAGTTGGACAATCAACTTTGACTGGCAGTCTGCCACAGGAAGAAGCACCCTTGTGCTCCATGTGTGAGATTTTGCCTCGTTTTATGAGAATCCAAACACAGCTACTGATCTTTTCAGACTGGTGAAATGAAATGTGGACTAAATAAACTTTTCAATGGATCCATATATTTTGGATTTCACAAGGCATGTTCTATACCAGATATGCTTAAATATTGGGCCATGTAACCGTTTCCAATGGGGGTTCCAATGTATCAAATAGAATCTTAAATATTTACATGCGTTAAGTTACCTCAGAGAGTGTTACACATGGAGCTGAAACCTAAAGTGATGTATTTTCTTCGGACTGTATTGCAAAAAGAGTCATCGTTTAACATTATTACAATGGAACTCTGTATGTTGGGTCGACCATCTTCAGTACAAACAAATTTCCTTTGTCTCCTCTTGAAACCCTGCAAGCAAGGAGGTCTCTTCCGATTAGGAAATGCTATTACCCAAATTACCAAGCATTAACCATGTTCTCAGTTCTCCAAGACCAGGAGGAACGTTCTTTTTTTTAAAAAAAACTATAACTATATAATAAATAATGTCAAGGAACTACTTGTTCATCAACATTTTGATCCTATATTTACAGTATTCTGAAAAGCTTTTGACTACCAAACAGGCTACAATCAGACTTATAAGATAGAGGTTCCAGTTTTAGGAATGATAGTTCAATGGGAATGCAAAACCATAATATAGAAGAACAGATGAGGAAATGGAACAATTATTGTGGGTTCATCACAAGCCATTTGGAGTAGAATATAAGCTAACCTGAGCTCTTCGTCAAGAT
The DNA here is from genome assembly GCA_015342445.1 of Digitaria exilis. Lineage (NCBI taxonomy): Eukaryota > Viridiplantae > Streptophyta > Magnoliopsida > Poales > Poaceae > Digitaria > Digitaria exilis. The sequence goes on along the minus strand of JACEFO010002109.1, from coordinate 2,276,607 downwards.
AAGTAATTTCTAGTTCACCTTTACCGCTTCCAGGTGATTTGATTGGGATCTAATCACAGAAGAAAATCATGTTAGTGATTTATGCAGGATATTGTAACCTAGAGATCGAATATGCCGTTTCACGGTTCAACTTTGCCATGCTTAAGAACCTTTTGGAGGACAGAAACATCGACCATGACTAAGAGCACGAAAGTAAAACAAAATAGCACATTATGACACAGAATATGTAAATACACGTAGTAAAATCATGGTATTACCTAGCATGCCTAGATGTTCTCCAAAGTGAATTACTATGGTAAAACTGGAGCAAAGATAAACATTTGAAGCATGAGCTAGAGAGAAGAATTAAGTATAAACTATCTGGTGTAACACTAAATTAATAGAAAGTTAAAATGTCTTACCAAACTAAATATCTTGAAGTAATCAAACTTAACTGCCACTCTTCTTGGATTAAGAGGTACCAAGTTAGCAGTAACCTGTAAAAGCAAATATAGTACATCACGCTAGCACCATGCTCCAGAGAACCAACAAGCACTACTAACTAGTAAACAAAAGTCACCAATAACATCGAGTGTATAATTCCAAATATATCCGCAGCTAAAAAAATTGTTTTCAGAGAACACCATATCTAGCACAGCTACTGTTCAAACGAAAATGTGACAATGATGGCACAAGTCACAACAGAAAAAATATATGAACACGGAGCTATTATATAGTTGTACACTGAAACATGAAAAAATGCGTTTCAAGCAGCGAGTGAACATCTTTCTACAGATCAATTAAGACTTCACTACTGTAATCAATGTTTCAGCTAACGCATTCGTTTATTGAGAAGAGCGGAACTCTTGGCCATTACACATTACAAGGATCTCAGCTACATGCAGTACGGCAGTATGCCACAAGAAAGAAATAAAGCATGTCGTTCCTAAATGAGAACTCTTTGCTTCATAAGAAAGAAAGGAATTGCATAATGCTGAAAAAATAGCTCTTGAAAGTGAAGGTATACACGGAACAAGTTCTGGTGGAAATTACCTGATTAAAGTAAGGCCACGTTTCCATGTTTTGGGCTCTCAAAGTATCAGCATTGATCGCTTGGTAAATCTTCCCAAATGGCCTCAGATACTTTGGCCTCTGCGATAGCAAATGAGTAAGTGAGCAGAATCAGATATCTGAACATGGGGGGAAAAAAACTCTAGCCAACTAGCTATTCTATTCAGCAGCAACACTCTCTTATTAAGATAACTAGCTATTCCAGGGAATCTCATGCAGAAAAATAAGCAAAATAGAAACGAAGAAGAACAGGAACCTGTGGTTGGAGTATGCTTGTGGATGTGGTGTAGAGAAGCTCCCATTTGCCGTTGAGGAGATCGGACTTGAGCGGCTCCTTCACCTGGTTCACCGCCTCCAGTTGCTGAACAATCTGAAGCCAGAGGAACCCGTGAGTAAGCTCTGCGCGTCAATCAACGCAATGCACGGACCATGGCAAGAGAAAGGGGGAAAAAAAAAGGTGCAGCTAGCCTCCACTCCCTCACCTGCTCGACGCGCTCCTTGTCCTCGGCCGTGGCCTCGGCGCCACGTTCGAGTGGCCCGATGGCGGCGAGGAGCTCCTCCTTGAGCCTCATCGCCTTCTCGGCGTTTTTCTCCCCTTTATTCCCCGAGAAGAACGACGGGAGGAAGGAGAAGGACGATACGCCCGCTCTCCACCTGCCGCCCTGGCGCCCGGCCGGTGTCGCGGCGAGCGCGATGCCCGGCGCTCTCCTCCGCCCACTGCCCAGCGACGGCGCGGGAAGGTGGGAGCAGGCGGCGGCCACGCTGCTGCCGGGGCTGGCTGGTGGCGGGATAGGCGCGCGCGGGACGGAGAGCGGGAGCGAGGCGGGCGCCATGGCACGGCGCGGCGAGGGCACGGGGAGCGGCGGCGGAGAGGCGGAGGCGAGGCGAGTGGGATTTTTGCGTGCGATTGCGAGCGCGATTTCTCGAAGAAGGCAAGCGAAGGCGTCGCGTGTTTTTTTGAGTGGTGGATAGAGCGCGCGGGGTGGGGTTCTTTCTTCGTTCTTCTTCTTCCCCGCCGCGGCGCGTCCGGGGAGCACGTGGTGGCGCCCGTTTCTGGAAGAGCACGGCACGTGATGGCAGTCATCCTCATCCATGCTGGCCCAAACTGGTTCGTTCAGGTGTGCTCAATCGAACAATTCAACCTGATGATCAACGGGCTAGCCGTATAAGAATTGCTTCAGAACATGGTCGTCGCCTTTCATTTTCCTCTGAACACCATTTCGTTGCAATGGTTCCCTTACAGTGGTACTTGCTCAACCGCGACAGTTTTTCATGAAAACTGAGCTAAACAAATACTCATGAATAGTATAAAACTGCACTGGTCCAGAGTATGCCAGAATCCAGAGCTACTATAAAACAGCACTGGTCCAGAGACCCAAACAAGCAAGATTAACAGAGTTTTAAGCTTGTCTCAACATAACACTGGTTCTAGTAAAGAGTAACTCTAGGATCAGGTTGGACTCCTTGGTTCAGAGAAAGGGCATCAAGGAGACACCAAAACCGTAAATCATGAATGTGACAAAACAAGAATGAAACCCGTGGTTTAGCATCGATTCATATAAAGCTATTTCACAGCTATAGAATTTGCAGCGGCTGATCATATTCCCACGATTCATCTATGAGTCTATGACAGCATCAAAGCTCGACATGGAACACCCATCAGTGGTAACGTTACACAAAAGACAAACAGAACTTAAATACATGGCAATGCGACTTATTCCTCCTGGGAGGCAGGCGACTTCTTCTTGGCGACTGAAGCCCTCTTTCCCTTGAGTGTCCGGCAGTTGTTCTTTGTCCTCTGGCCACGAACTGGGAGCCCCAGCTTGTGTCGGATGCCCCTGTAGCACCTAATCTCCTTCAACCTCTCAATCGCCACACGGTTGAACCGTTTCTGTAAAGCACCCAAAGAAATGTGGGTCAATATTCAGTATTTTAATTCCTTTTGAAGAGAAACATCAATGTAAAGCTAAGGTGTCAGATACAACCAATGAAAGTAGGGGAAAAAAAGAAATATACAGGCCTGCATATTGAACTTTAGTTTTCCAACTCTTAAGGAATCATTGATCAGCTAATTAGGATAATCATAGAAATTGCCAATCATCATACACTACTAAATCAAATAACTGCAGTATTGAATAGCAAAGGGATTAGGGGCATTACAAGGTCTCCCTCAATCATGTACTTGCCGACCTCCTTACGGAGGGTGATGACCTCCTCCTCGGAGAGGTCCTTGGTGATCTTGTTGTCGAAATTGAGGTCCAAAAGGATCTGGCGGGAGCGTGTCCGTCCAATGCCATGGATGTACTGCAGTGAGTACTCCACCCTCTTGTGGTTTGGAATCTCAACACCACCAATACGGATGCACTCAATCCGCAGGCCGCCGTGACCAATCCCTCCCTTCTGTCAGATTCCCAACAAATAGAAGAATGAAAACCACAAAAGAATCACCAACACGAGTCTAGGTATGAAGGTTCATGGGAACAACAAGAACAACTCGCATAATCACATCCTCACCAGCATCCCAATGTACAATTACAAGATTAACTTATTGTTGTACAATGAAATACTAGCATTATCAATTTATTATTGACAATGTGCTTGGATCAGGGGATTAATGTCTAAGACAACATAAATACCATTTCCTGCCATAGCGGTAGGAATTCCTAAGTCACAGGACACAAAGAATTGCACACATAGGCAGCATACGATGGCACACCATTATAGCTCATTAAGCCATTAGTTCATCTCGTTCCAAGTACAAGGTCAAAGTCTCAATAGAAACACAAGCGCACGGACACGTACATGCGCAAACCCGAGCATGGTATGCACAAGCTAACAGTCGCAACGCCGCAACTGGCAGGGCAGACGGGCGGTCGCGACGGGGACGGAAGGCGCAACTGACCTTGGGAGCGGGGAAGGAGACGGAGGAGCTGCGGCCCCGAGTGGAGAGGGAAAGGGAGGAGGGTGAGATGGGGACGGACACCATAGAGAGGGTCGCCATTTTCGCTCTCCTGTGGAGCCGCGCCGAGGCCGGAGGGTGAGGTGCTTGTGCTGTCTCGGATAGAAAACACCCCAGGGGAGGGGAGGAAGACGATAAGGTTGAGCAGGCTGCTGCTGCTGATGCAGACCTGGTGGGCCTTGCCGGAGAGGCTTATTTGGTCTTTAGGAGGCCCAAAAGGAAAAGATTTCGGCAAGCCCAAAGGTCAAGTTCTACAGGACGAGCACAAGCGAATGCTTTATCCGTAATTTATAAAGATAATAACATATGATTATCAATACTTCGAGATGATATGAACAGAAATACTGACACTGCTACAGAATGAACCGAGCGCATAAAGACTTAAGGTCTCAGTTCAGATAGTTAGCATGCTCAACAGCACAAGTAAACTGACAGTGATACAGAGTAACATCGAACATGAGCCCGGCAGAAACACTGATGGATCATCTGGTATTAGAAAAGCATTCTGTTACATCTCTACAGCTACAATTGAACAGGTATACAATATCAAGAAAATAAAAAGAAAAGTAAAAAAATGCTAATACATTTTAGAGCTTCTGAAGAAAGTATTTAGATGCTCCGACGCATTACTCGTATGTTCTCTTCCTTTTAAGGATTGTTGGAACAACAGCAACAGATCCAATAAGGAATAGAACCACTAATGTCTTGAAGTCATACAACTCTCTAACTGATTTCAGATCACCTAGGGCTCTACCAGCCTGCATGACAATAGCAACAATCATTAGCAGTTTCTTCAGGAGAACAGAAAACGACGTAAAATGCTCTCAAAGGCAAGCAACAAGATTGTCAGGCACAAGCAGACCAACATATCAAAGAAAGTGAGTTGTTATTTTTATTATTTCAATACATTACAGTTTGATATGACACAGTTAATCTTGTGTTACAATAATTTCTTACCATACAGATTCAAAGAATGTGATAAAGTATAAAACTGAAGTCATTTTTCCCAGAGGGAAATATAATGTGGATGCTCAGAGGGTTGAAACTTAGGTCTGGGTCCAGGAGTATCCTTCAGCTCTTAACAAAGTTATCTCTTTACTAGTACAGACTAAGAGAATATCAGAGACCTGGCACCCCAAGATGATTTTGACTGATCAAGGCATCAATCTTCCACTAAACCCAGAGTTTCATAGATAGCTAGAAGCCATATGCACTGAAATGCTTACTCATTTCATGACATATAGTGCCTTTCATCTCCATTTGCATTTGTACATGAAATTTCAGCAAAAGAACAATGACATAGTATACAAACCCTAAACATGCTATACCATTCGCCACTCTAATGCTTTGCTCAAGTCAATTTTCCAAATGATCTCTTAACATGCATGGAACGTTCAGACAGTTGATTCAATGTAATTACAAAAAATGAGACAAACAATAATACTGTATTATCAGTTTAAAGACGATGCTTACCTTTACAGTGATATATGATGCTGGAATGAGGCCGAGTAGTGTTGCAGCAAAGAAAATATGGAAAGGTATGTCAACAATGGGTGACGCCATATTTATGAATGTGTTGGGCAATGTTGGTGTTATTCTCAGAAAAAGCATATAGTTCAATAGCTTTTCTTTCCTCTTGGCAATCTGCATAAAAATACAAAATATTTGTTATATGAAGCAATCTATTTTTTTGGTATGAAATAAGGGTATGACTGAATTTTGCCGTTTGCACAAGGATATCAAGAAAATACAAGCAAGCACAGCAGAAAAATACCTCTGACTGGAAATATCTCAATTTTTCAGGCCACAACCAACTAACCAAGGGTCTGCCGATCAACTTGGAGACAAAGTAGCAAGATGATGCACCGGCTGTGGCAGTGAAGACAACCAAAATGCCACCTTTAATCACTCCAAAAAGAGCCCCGGCAAGTAAAGACATGAATATTGTTCCGGGGATCATGAATGTCTGCATGAATATGTATATCGAGCAGTACCCCAATATAAAGTTCGCTTGATAATCCCTCGCATAAACGGCGAGGTTGTCTCTGCAAATTTTGAGAAACTAGTTAGCGAGTAACAATATATATGTCATATTCAGAATTATTAAACATTGTTACCATATTCTATAAAGATTGCTGAATGAAAAATATTGTATATCTTAACTATGGATGAGAAGATAAAGCATGATTTTCTTCTTATTATCCAATAGTAACAGGGTCTAGTAGACTGGCTATGTATCGAGTACTGAGTGCACTGAGATTCACAATTCAGACAGGAATACTGTTGGATATCCTCAAAAAACACACACATAAACCAGTATAAGTCAAGTGTTCAAATAGGAGCATTTTTTTAGATGGACACTCCAGGTAGTAATAATCAAGACATAGAAACACACATCAGTGTGCTAGATTTTCGTAAGTACTTAAAGCTTAGAACAAGGAATATCATGGCCAGTCTATTCTAATAGATGAAACTATTCTAATACATGAAAACAAGCGATGCAAATTTCTAAGCTGTCTAGTCAGATCGTTAAATTATCTAAAACAAAAGGAGTAACTGTGCAGTTGAAACAAGAAACCAAAGGACATAACTAAATGTAGTACAATTTGGTGAGCAGTTTATCTGTTGCCAAGTTGCAACAGATTTGTTGTGGAACAGAAAATTTCCAAAGAGAAAGTAAGCATGTCGATGACCACAACAATCACACCAGTGAAAATCGTACATCCAATGAGCTCATAATCCTGCCTACTTTCTAACAAAGTTTTGACTTAGACCAAGTCACATTGTCTCAGCTGCTGCAAGCCCAACCTGGAAAGCAACCCTCTCTTGTCCTCTTCCTTGAAATTAGTATCCGCCATGCTGTTTGTTTTTGTCTGAATTGGTATCGAAAATCTACTAAAGCATGCTTCAGTTTCGTTTGATTGTACTAGCGTGTTCATACTCGATCTCAACGTCATGAATCTCATATCTCGATCAATTTATTGGGATGGCAAAGAAACAGACTAATACTAAGCATCGGCATACAAAATCACGCCAAAACTTTTATTATATGAAAGGAATCACGCGCAAATTTTGCACTAGTAAATCAACAGCGTGTCAGCGTCTGAGGCACGAAACAGCTTCGATCCAAAGTAAAAGGCCGATCAGAGGGAGAAAAGGAGCAGGCGGACTAGGGTTGGCTCACTTGAGGAGGCGGACGTCGGCGAGGCTGCGCGGGAGGCGGAGGATCTGCCCGAACTCGCGCCGTGGCGCGGTGAGGAACACGCAGAAGATCCCGGCGATGAAGAGCGCGAGCACGGCCGCGAACGCGAACGCCTCGGACCGCGTCAGCGCGGGTCGCGCCCCGGGGAGCTCCGGCTTGCCCTTCTTCGCCGCCGGTGAGTCGTCGTTGCCGGCGCCGGCGCCTGCCGCCTCGATGTCGCGCCGCGCGAACGGCATGGCCATGTCGGCGACGGCGCGGGGGACGCGGGCGGCGTGGACCCGACGCGGAGGAGGGGGCGGCGGTGGCTGCTGCTGCTGCTGCTGACGCCGGGGCTACGAGGCATGCCTCGGGGGCGGCCTCATGGGGGTTGGGGTGGCGGACGAGACGACGACGCCGAAGACAGGAGCCGGCCGGTGGTACGGGGTTGTGTGTGTGTGTTCTGTGCCGCGTCGTGTTTTTTGTTCCATTTATTAATTTTTTCTCTTGTTTTTCGGTTTTTTTAGAAACCTTTGTTTTTCGGTTGCCGTGTTTGATCCGGTGTGTCGATTGGTGAGGGGGCTCTGTCCTTTGACCGGTTAATGGGCTAACTTGGGCCGGGCTTCCACGTGATGGGCCGGGCTGTCACGTGATGAAACCGGACTCTCCACCGGGAGAGAAAAGGGCCACAAGATTACCCAACAACGACGACGATGGGTAGTCCAACTCCAACAAGTTCAAGCTTCGAAGATTGCCATGGCGCCACCGCCGCCGTGTCTTCCGACGGACTGCCTCCTGCACGTCTTCCTCCGGCTGGACCCCATCTCCATCGTCCGCTGCGGCGCGGTTTCGAGGCACTGGCGCCGCGGCGTCACCGACAACGCCTCCGACATCTGGCGCCACACGACGGGCCACGCCGACCGGTGCCTCCTCTTGGGCCTCCACTGCCGTGAGATGTACCCGGGGGAGCTCGCCTTCTGCCACCGCTCCTCATGGCTGCCTTCGCCCGGGCCGCACTGGACGCCCTGCTCGTCCCCATGACGAAGAAGGGCTGCACGAAGCCGAAGCTGCACGCGCCACTCGCGTGCAGCGACGGCCTCCTCCTCATCTGCCGTGGCCTCCCGACGGAGATGTCGGTGGTCAACCCTTTGACCGGCTTCCACGTCACCATGCCCCGTCCTACTAGCGCGGTCGCCGCCTACTCCAGATACTTCTTGCACTCCTGCCATGGCGCCAAACCCAATTCCTTCGAGGTGCTTGCTGTGGATCGCCACTTCTTGGCCATCCAAAACTACTGCTCGGAGACCGGTGCCTGGGGTCTGGTTTTTCATCCCAAGACCGATGACCATGGACTCATCAGGCTACCCGGGCTGCTGTCCGAGTACCCTGCCGCCCCACTAGTGTGCCAGGGTGCCATCCATTGGCTATGCAGCTACGTGTCCGTGTCAGATTACTATTCACTCGGGGAACGAAAGTTAACGCACGTCGTCGCAGTGGACATAGCCACCGGCCGGACAAGGATGACGAGGATACCATCGCAGTGCTCCATGTGCAGCGAGGACGTATCGACCAGAAAGACGCTGATGCTGGCCACGTCTGAGGATGATCAGCCATCTCTCCTGCGAACAGAGGAGGCAAGCCTGAAGGTGTCCTTCTGGTTGTATGTCGGAGATCATGGCGGTGGTAACGATGATGACACGGAGAAGAGCTGGCTGTTGCGGCGATCTATGGACATCCGAAAACTCATCGAAGATGCAGGCTTGTCGAGGTTTCGACTAGGTTGCAAAGATTGGGAGGTGTTGGAGATCAGGTTGGAGTGGTTTTGCCCAAGGAGCCGCAGCGTGATTCTCTGGATTCCTTACCTTGGACTGCTTGTTCTTGATCCGGAGCGCAAGCGAGTGCAAAGAGCGGCAGGTGATAGCTATGGCCACATCTGGCCTTACGAGATAGACTTGACACTTTGCTTATACCATGAAATCATTCTAGATGCATTTTCTTAATCCTTTTGCATTACTCCTGAATATAATGCAAGTACATATTTTTAAGGGAAGAGTCTATTTTTCACCCTCCAACTATTACAAAAATCTGATTTTCAACCCACAGCTATAAAATTGGACACTGGAGACCATCCAACTATCCAAACCATACAAAATTGACCCTTTTGGTGGTTTTGTATTTTTCAAAAAAAATTAAAAAATAATTTTGTATTAAAAAATTCATAACAAAATTATTTCGAATTAGAGAAATATGAAACTGGTGCCAATGTTTTTCTAAAAATGTGACCTATATGTTGGTGCACCATTGGAAGTTATTTGCATATTTTTTATTTTTATTCTAATTATTTTATAAAAACAATAAGACACTAGTAATATAAAATATAATACCCAAATAACATTAAATAGTGTGCCAATAGGTTGGTTATGTTTTACGTGAACTTTTGGCACTGATTTCATATTTTTGGGGTTCAAAATGAATTAATTATGGTTTTTTAAGTTTAAATAACTTTTTTGCTATTTCTATAAAATCCAAAACCACCCTTAAAACCACCCAAAGGGCCAATTTTGCATGGTTTGAATAGTTGGATGGTTTTTTTATCTGGTTTTGTAGTTTATTGTTAAAAATCGGACTTTTGTAATAATTGAAGGGTGGAAAACATACTTTTCCCTATTTTTTATTGCCTCAGACTATTTAACCAGTTGTTGAAAACAAAATATGTAGTGTCTCATACTTTGCAACAACATGCATGTTTTTCATTTTAGGTGGTGCCACGAATAGCAATTTTGGAGGATCTTCCACATCAAATGAGCATCTATCGGCATATCCTGAAGAACGGTAAAAGGCAACGGAGCAGAGACCGGTATGCTCAAACACTTGTCCAGCAAAAGAAAGGAACACTAAAAAGGATACATGAAAATTACCAATGAAAAAATAGATACAACGAAAATTTCTAGCTACTTGGATTTTATCTTGTCAATTTGTCATATAGATGAAACTGGATGCAGATGACTTCACACTACTGTTTAGAGAGGTTTATGCTCAAGAAAGGATCAAGGACGATGCACTTATTCGAAGTACTCTAGGTATAGCCGAGCATTTTTCTTTTTGCACAATTAAATAAGAGGCGTTTTAGGGTGGCTGAAAAATAAATAACAACCATTGATTTCTAAAGATCCATTGGTGGTAAGGTTGACGGTACCGGATGGTACCTAAAGAGGTACTAATTAAAAAAAATGTTAAAAACAAATACTTAGCTAAATACACATCGAGATCAACGACTGCTATTAAGTATTGTGGTAGGGTCTCCGTCTGGTACCTTCCAACCACCGTAAAACTCCTCGTATGCATAAGATCAGGTGAAGAAACAACTGGAATGACTTATGTGTATTGGTCAATATAGGAAAAGGCTCTGTGTATGATACATTGTATTATGCCACAATAGAGTAAAGACAATGATTAACAAATGAGCAACTCAAACCAAGGCGTGCAAAAACGCAAACACATGGTATGCAAGTATGACACAATTTCTTTTTCCATTGGTCACACTCACACAGATGATTAGTCGCTATATAAAATGCCTGACCAAGAGATCGTGACTTGTAACTGATAACGACCTTGTTTTATGTCGAATAATCTATCACGATGTTCAATAGTAAGCACCCTGGTTTCAAGCTTAGCTTTGCGGCCATGGGTAAAAACACTAATTTTGAGGATCAGATCCTCATCTTCACGTAGAACTACTAAACTGCGGGTTAGAGGCACTGATCCATCTCCAGCATTTATGGTAGTGGTTCCCCAGCGTTCACTGTCATACAACACCATCTCATTTGAATCTTCCGAAACAAGGCACTCAAGTCCTGAGGTCTTGTTCGGTTTCATCGGATTCAATCCGGACCGGGAATGAAAATATAACATGAAATTTATGATAGGTACAATAAGAGGCCGGGATTCGTTCTGGGTCAAGAGCTAATTTACTAACAATAGTGACACCAAAAGACAAGGAATCAATCCACTAGTCAAGAGGTGGGGGATCATTCCGACTCTCTTGATGTATCCATCACGAATAAATTAGTTTCTGACCCAGAATAAATCCCGATCTCCAGATATACCTATCATATATTTCTTGTTGTATCTATCATTCCGGATCCGGATTGAATCCGATGGGACCGAACAACCCCTGGAGAATTCAAATTCTTCTAGGTGTGTACGAGTGCCTTGTTTAATTTGCATCGCATCCACTTACATTCTTCCTCATGGTCGAAGACGGCAGGTTCGCAGACGAAGCTGTCGAAGCCGCGGCAGCAGAGGTAGCTCCCCAGCTTGGGGTCTTACAGCGTGGCCTGCTCCTGGCGCACGCGGAGAAGCGATGCCGTGGCTTCGTCTTCCCACCACTTGGTGGGACTTGGTGGCGGCTTCGGCCGCTTCGCCGACCCCTCCGCCTCGTCCTCCGCCGGCCGCTTGGCGTGCACAAGTCCAGGACTCTGCTCCGGCCCGTTTGGCTGGAATCAATTTCGTAGCCAAATTCGGTCTCAATATTTGTACATATGTCGGCGTCGTTTTTATATTGGGAGTCTCAAGTCTCAAAACGCTTGTCTAAGCAAATGAGTAATCGCCTTTTCTCGTGGCCGCCGCCGCCGAGCTCCAACAGACGACACTCGGATCCGTGCAGACAAATGAGTTGACCATGCTGGCGAGGAATCGCCCAGTACGTCCAAAGATGACGAGGACGAGTTCCTGTCGCGATCGTCACGAACATTTTTGTAGTACGCATCGATCTAGGATCTGTACTACGATACATGTGGTGTCAACTCATCAATGGCATTATTCTGAATGTCGAATGAAGTCAACCAGCTCTGAACATGCACCCTAGCCTGCCTGATCGCCTTTATTATTTATTTCCTGCACGATGCATCCTCTCTAATCCTCCTGGCTCCCAGAAGAAACGTCCTGACCCAGAGCCGGACGCAGGACCGCAGCCTCGAACACCAACTTCTCCTCCCGGCGGCCCTCGTCGTCATCTGCCACACCACCACACAAATGAATTCCGTGCACGAACATGCGCGTGGAAAAGAAACAAATAGCAAACAGATCGTTCAGATTCGCCAATTCTCTTACAGCGAGGTCGCCGCTGGCGACGCGACCCGCCTTCCATTCACTCCACTCCAGCAACGGCGGGCCATTCTGCTGCTGCCGCCGTCGACGCCGCAGCTGCTGCGCGTACGCGAGCAGCAGCGCCCGACGGCTGTATCCCCGGCCTGCCTGCCTTGGCGCCGACGTGGCCGTGGACGCGCCATGGCTGATGGGACGGCGCCGGCGCGGCCGCTCCTCATAGACGGACACGATCACCTTGACATCCATGGATGGGAGCGCACTGACACTGATGGACTCGACTTATTTTTGGATCGTTTGATGTGGTCGTGCGAGGACCGGGTAAAAATAGAGGGGAATTTGTGGCCCGAAATGGCGAAGCCACCGCGAGGTCCTGCCTTCCTTGTGCACATGGACGGGTTGCCGTGTCGGCCATGCAACAAGATACATAAGGCCAAGGCCTGCCAGAACAGTTCAGCTCGGTCGCTGTCGCCAAAGGATTGAATCAATTTCCTCGTAGGAGAAATCGCAAGTTACTACGAAAGGGACTTGCAAGGCAAGTAATAATCCAGGGCTCCAATCAGGGACAGAGAAGACGACTGGTGTTACGGGATGCTTTGACTAGCGTGGGAGAAAACATAGGATCTTTTGAATGGTCGTGAGCGGGCATTTTAATAGGGAAGGAAACTCTTGGTTGACATCACAACAGGCGCACCAGCTAGACAATATGTATTTGTTTAGTGTCTCCTCACGTTGCCGGAAAGAAGAATCCAGGAAAATCCAGCAGAATGTAGAATGGGCATCATCTATTGGATTAACATATAAGCCATATAGGAGTACTCCACACTAGAAAACACACATGTAGGCTAGCACAATATATACACCGTTTTCTTTTGAATTCTGATAGCGAGTGGTGGGTCTTGACTCTGGAGCTTGCCCACAGCGCACCAGCCATCCAAAAATCTCGTGCCTGCACATCCCTCTCGAGCCAGCTCGGCTCGAAAAATAAACATATGCTAAATGGGGTAAAACGACGTAGTACGAGCGTTCACAGGATGATAGGAGTAGAAAGGCTGTGACAGAAACGTCACACGAATAAAGAAAACTCCGGGTGCCGCTTGAATTGCCACGTGCGGCCATCTCGGTGCTAGCCGCCACCACCATCATCAAAACTCGGAACAGACGGCGAGCAGGCGTGCGTTGGCGGGCACATGACGCTCGCGCATCGCGCCAGCGTCCCCGTTCAGACGGAGCGGCGCTTCCGCAGGTGGGAACTGGGGGTCGTAAAAGTCCTTTTCACTTCCTATTCATCCCCCTCACAGAACACGTATCCCTAAAAATTCTTTTTTTACCTTTCCTATTCATCTCCCTCACATAACACGTATTCCAGAAAAAAAGTACTTTTTACCAACCTCAACTAAACACGCCCTGGGACTCATGAGAGTGGGAACACATGCGCGTCGCCTTCTAGCACGTCAGCAATGCAAAGTGGCGACCCCGCCGGTTAACGTTTACTATGGTTCAGTCGGCCTCTCTCTCTCGCCCGCGCAACAAAGTATATACGGCGAGGTACAAGACAATGTGCGATCGATAAGGTGACAGCTCCATTTCGAACTAGGGGATTTTCCATATTATTGCGCGAATTGACTTGATTACTTATCGTGAACTTCCTACATTTCGAAAGCAATCCGTGATAAAATTCGAGCAAGATCTTCCTCCAAATATAGATCTTACAAGATCCCCACGTGCTCTTCAATCCAATCGCGGGGATCAGCGGCTGCTACCGCCGTACCGCGGTTGCCTGGCCAGCTCGTCCCAAATTTTTCTTGCCTGCCTCGCCGGCAACCGCCGCCGTTCGCCGTGCGCGCCACAGCCGTTGACAGCGCGGGGGGAAGATCAGGCTCCGCCCCACGTTCACACGCTCCGGCCCCCACTGACCTCACATCCACGCTAACGGCAGCCATTTATTTACTTTATACTCCTGCGCTCTGCCACTGACGCAAGGGCCCCACGCGGGGCCGGATCGACCCCTTCTTGCCGCACCAGCACCACACCCCTTCGTCGTCGCAGTCAACCCGCGTCCGGCCAGTCCTCCGTGTCACTTTTTCCTGGGTCCCACTGTAACTCTAGGCCCACTGGCATGGACGCGAAGCGTTTCCCCCACTACTGTTTCGTAAATTTCACTTCCCAGCTTCCACCACGACGCCACGGTACACGCCACACCCGCAAGGCGCAAGCAGACGAGCTCCTCCCCCAAATCCTTTCGTCGATGCTGCGGCGCAACCGCGGCTGCGAATTCGGGTTCCAATTCCGGCGCGCTCCCATGGAGCTCAGGTTCTAGACGTGAAGCTGCGCTCTCCTCGTATGGATCCAGATGTTCTCGTGGAGCCGTAAGCAGTCTTCCTCCTCCGGCTCGCCCTCGTCGTCCTCCTCCAGCCGCCGCCGCCGCGGCAGTGGAGCGGACGGCTCCATGGACTCCAGCAGCCGCGGCGGCGGCGGGAGCGGGAGCCGAGGGCGGAGCCCGCGGCTGGATCGCCGCAACGCGGCGAAGCGCATCGACTACGAGGTGGGGGGCGCGGGGGCGTCCGCGTCGGTCGGTGCGTCGTGGTCGTCGTCGTCCTCGGCGGAGCAGCAGCGGTCGCCGGGGCTCCGGCCCTCGCGCTCGCTCGACCTCGCCCCCGGCACGGACTTGCGCATCAGCGGGAGCGCGGAGGGGGAGGTCGACGAGCTCTGCCGCAGCCTGGGGCTCTCGGGGCCCGAGGACTTCGCCATCCCCATCGCGGCCTGGGAGGCGCGCAAGTCGAGGTCCAACTCCGACCTCCTTCCGCGCCCCCGCCACGCTCCATCCCCTCCCAACGACGAAGTCTCGCCGATTGCGCGCGCGGTCTCGGCGCCCAATGTTCAGCCGACTCTCTCTGTCCCTGCCCCCATTCCTGAGGAGTCGCTCCACTCTTCGTCCACTTCCACAGCCACCGAGTCCGCGGAGGAGCCTACTGTCGCGGCGGAGTCCCCCAAGGTTGCCCCTGCCGTTCCTGTTGTGCCTCCCGTCGGCGGTTTGCCTCTTCCTTCCCCAAGGAGGGGAGGTGGGGAGGTAGGGATACGGGGCGCCCGGCCGCCTCTGCTCTCCCCGCCTCCGCCAATCACTGCGCTTGCTCCTCCGCCGGTGAGGAGGTCCGTTGTTGCTGATGACATGACTGGGTCGGCTTGGGACATCGTGCAGTCGTTTGCTCCCAGTGAAGAGAGAATCGAACTCGGAGGGGCTCATGAAAGTGCGGACACTCATAACGTGTCAGACAGAGAGGATGACGAGGTTGATGATGGGGTGGCAGCAGTTGAGGGGGAGCTGAAAGAGTTGAGATTGGGAGAGACCTTCGAGGGTTTCACTGGAACATCTTCCTTGTCGACGACAAATGATGATGATGCATCCAGTACAACAACTGAAGCCATGTTTATCATCTCACCGAATGGCAAGTTCAAGCGGAAGATCAAATCATGGATGCGTGGCGCTCTTCTGGGAAGTGGCTCATTTGGGATGGTGTATGAGGGGATCAGTGAGTAAGTGCCCGTGCTTGTTTTAATATTAATATGTGCTCATTTTATTTGCACTTTTGCTCATGAGCTATCCCAAAAATAGGGCAGCCTTTGTTCCATTATATACATAAGTTAAAAGTTGTCCTGTTATTTAAGCTTTTTCATATACTTAAATTAAAGATAGGCATAGTCCAAAATTCAAATAGCCCCTTTGTTATAAGGTTAGCATGGCCATTTTGTTCGGCACCTAAAGTTTTCCTCCGGTACTGATTTAGACAGCCAACAAGACATTAAATTTTTGCAATTTATCTAAGATATTGAATTATACTTAAGTTCCATAGCTCTGCAAGGAAATCTGGATGTTGGTCACAAATATCATTTGTCATTGAATGAATATTTAATGCTTAAAGACAATACTTTAGCCTGACACCTTTTGAATAGTCGAATCTGTGTTGACAACAGATTCTTTAGTGACCCATATATGGACTGCCTAATCCACATAAAGGGTGGTAAGGTGAGAGAGCACCGGAGCCGTTACTGTTAGAGGATGAAATAGCCTTTGTGAACTCAGTACTTGCAATATCTCTGGTTTCTCATGCTATCTAATTTGCTACGGCAAAAGTGTAAATTCTGATCTCTGTTGTTTTGAAGTCATATAAAAACGGCTCTGTACTCTTGCTTTGAAACCAAGAACACATAGTAACCGGGCCAGACTGATAGAATATTCGATGCTTTATATTGTTCCTCAATGTGTGCAAACTTAAGATAGGCTTTAGCGTAAGTTAATTTTTGGGGAAATTAATGAACAACCAAGCAAATACTCTCACCAACAGACATTTTGTGATTGATTTACAACTGTTTGCCATCTGTAACCTGCTAATGCTACATGAACTTTATGGCAACTTGCCCTGAAAGGGATCTTTGTAGTTGAAAATCACAATCTTTTTAAGGTTTTTACCTGATTATCAATAAATGGGTGATTTTCTTTCATGAAAAATACCTAGGAATGTAACGCCTGATTCAACTTTGTAAGATTCTTAGGAGTACATATAGAATCAAACATAATGTATTTCACCCAATTATAGAAGCTAAATCAAGTGCCACTTAGATTAGTGTACTCCTTTTTGGCTCTCTATTTGAAAAATTCATGGCAATGGTGTCTATGCAGTGAAGGTGCATTTTTTGCTGTCAAGGAAGTATCTTTGCTTGATCAAGGAAGCAACGCACAACAATCTATTCTTGCACTTGAGCAGGTCATAGCTGCTGATTAACCTATAATATTATCTGTTGCCTGTTACGCTACAGTCATCATTACTTGTCTGCAGCTAATTTAAGTTTTGTGGTTTTCAGGAAATTGCTCTCCTTAGCCAGTTTGAACATGAAAATATAGTCCAGTACTATGGGACTGACAAGGTACTATGCTGTTTTTTTTTAATGTTTTTTGTTATGCATTTAGTTAAGAAATGATTTAATTTTAAGCAATCACTATGCCATTTGGATCATATGCAGACCTTACTACACTACCTTAGTAATATTGTAACTCATGTGATGTGTTTACATTTCACTGCAGGAAGAATCGAAACTCTATATCTTTATCGAGCTTGTCACTCAAGGATCTCTTTCATCCCTGTATCAAAAGTATAAATTACGAGAATCACAAGTCTCTGCATACACAAGACAGATTCTTAATGGATTGCTTTACCTCCATGAGCGAAATGTTGTCCATAGGTATAAACCTGGCAGTGTTCCTTTTTATTTTAGTATTATTTATGGTGTGTGTGTCTGGGGGGGGGGGGTAATTATTTAATGCTTAACAATGTTACACAGGTTGTTTTCTAGATCTTTTCTCCAACAAAGAATAACATGAGGCAGGAAAATGAGTTTTTGATAGGCCATGTAACATACATTCTGTCGTGATTCGTGAAAAGGATATTCGGGGAAGAAATTTGCTTTGCGTTATCTTCTTCTGGAACTGCCAATTTGTACATGATTTTGTGAATCGGGATACTATCACATAAACAGATAAAACTATGCATCTTGTTAAAGCACCTATATGTGTGTAAGACCTTATCTTTTCTAGTTTTTTCTTGTGTCTATTCTTAGGTGGCATGCGAGGCTGATGCAGTGTTGATATAAATTTTTCAGTTATTTGTTAGTTTATGTTAGCCTTGTTACGGCTAGTGCAACTGTGTTAGCTCACTATCAGCATTTGGGTATTTTAGATCAAGAAAACCTTAAAATTTTTACCAAGACTTCGCAATTAATAAATGAGATAGTGCATTATCTTTCTTAATTTTTTTTATTACTTTTGGGAGGGCATGGATACGCCCATCTTATGCTTCTGTTCAATATGAAAATTTTGGTAAACTGAAACAATTGCTTCATATCCAGAGATATCAAATGTGCCAATATATTGGTTCATGCAAATGGATCTGTGAAGCTTGCAGATTTTGGATTGGCAAAGGAGGTTAGCCTTCATATTTCTGCTCAGTCATTTGCTTGTTCTCCATCACAAATTATCTTATGGAGGTTGTTTTCTTGTTCAAGTTTCAGATGTCAAAAATTAATATGCTAAGATCATGCAAAGGAAGTGTTTATTGGATGGCACCTGAGGTAAACGTGACAATTTAACATTTTTTATTACTTTATGTAACTACCAGCCTCTGTAATGAAAAGTACCCATTTCGATGCTACTTCCCACAGGAGAATACTTGTATGGTATCTCTGACCAATGACCAGAACTAATGCACCTTCTCATTTTCAGGTGATTAATCCTAAGAAGATGTATGGGCCTTCAGCTGATATATGGAGCCTTGGCTGCACTGTATTGGAAATGCTAACCCGGCAAATACCATTTCCTAATGTCGAGTGGGTATGTCATGTTTCAACCTTACAAATTGTTTAACCCTATCCTTTTTCTCAAATATTTGTAAGTTTAAATATTGTTTATTATGTTTGGCCTTCTCTGATATTTCGAATATTAAACTTATGGATAAGAAGAGCATAGACATTATAACAAAGAAATTTTATATTCTCTGTTTGACTTTGCTTTAAAGAAGTAATAGGATGTCGATTCCTCTTTTTTCTGATTATTTTGAATGGAAATATCCTTTTTCTATATTTTAAAGTTATTTGGTGGCATGTGGCAGAACAGAGGGAAAGCTGTAATTTTGTTTTCAAGCCACTACATTCCATCTCTTATAACTTTTATTGAAGTACATCAATTGTATCCTTGTGGCTATAAAGGTTTATTTAACCTGCTGCCGCTGCCGCTGCCTTGTCTTTCCTTGATCAAAAGCACCTAGTATTAGTGTGTCAGATCATTTTAAATCAATTGTGCTTCTCTTGTCCTATGTAATTTGTTAAAGTCGTAACCTAGTTAGGTCCATGTATCGGTCTCCATCTTCCACTAAGTTGCTTTGTTACTTGTAGACAAATGCTTTCTTCATGATTGGAAGAGGGGAACAACCTCCTATTCCCAACTATCTGTCAAAAGAAGCGCAAGATTTCATTGGCCAATGTGTAAGAGTTGATCCAGAGAACCGGCCTTCGGCATCACAACTTTTGGAGCACCCATTTGTTAACAAGCCGCTGCGATCTTCGTTTGACTCTTCGTCTCCCCCTGCCGTCCGCTTTTAGTACTGAATGGGTGGGTGCTTTTTTGTGAAGCCAATGATAAGTCATGTACCGGTAAGTGTCTTCTTTCCACTGGAGGAATGATCAAGCTTCCAAGATTATTCAGTCAAATATAAGTTTTCACCGTTGTAATTTTATTTGGTCAGTTACACGTTGCAGATGTTCATGATCTCCACTCGTGGTCCAAGGAAGTACCTATGTGGGATTGTTTAGGATAAAGCTTACTATGCGTAGTCAGTTGTGATAGTGAGCTTCAGTATTGAATGTGTTCCATTGTATTCTTTGGGTATTCTTCATTAGAAGGGGTTTTCCATACAGTAGTTTTTTTTTTTTTGGGTACGCTTGCTAGGTGAAAGGGGTGTGGAATTTACTGTGATAGCGGTGTAGTAGACTTAG
The DNA here is from genome assembly GCA_015342445.1 of Digitaria exilis. Lineage (NCBI taxonomy): Eukaryota > Viridiplantae > Streptophyta > Magnoliopsida > Poales > Poaceae > Digitaria > Digitaria exilis. The sequence continues at coordinate 2,256,772 of JACEFO010002109.1, read as the reverse complement.
CCGATGCTTGTAAATGTTTGACATCATCATTCTTTACTCCATGGCTTGTTGCTCGAAATGGTGGAAAATCTAGTACAGTGGTTTTCTCATCTGTTGCGCTATTCGTTCGCCGAAGTAGGTAAAGTCGGGTTTATCTGTTGCGCTATTCAGCAGCTCTCATAAAAGGAGTCTGCTTAGCACTGAGGGTTCCTTTCGGATGTTTAACGGTACCGTAATGACGCACACGTTTTCTAAAATCTAGCAGAATTTTATTTAAATAAGTTTAGTGAACAATAATTCATTATACAAATTGGATCATAATCTCAAAGCCCTGGTGGCCAGCTACCACATCACACAAATCGGCTATTGTTCAGCACCTAGTAAAGGAAGAGTTGGAAACCAAGTTAAAACATAAGGGGAAAAAATGGCCCTGAACTCACACCACAGATATTGTTCCCTGCCAGCCACCGACTTGTTCGCGTCTAGTTAAGCCTTGGAGGTTTGGGTAGCTGTACTAGTTAGTTTCTTGTCCAGAGGCTGACTTTTTTTGTTTTTTAGCCCTTTCGTAAAACTTATTTCACGAATAGACCTCTGGTAGAACGATTTGCACAAATGGACCCTTGGGTCGGCGCCATGTAACACGGCGCCGAGGTAACACGTCTCGGCGTCGTACCTCATGGCGCCAACCATTTTGGCGAGTCCAGCGAGGCAAGACGACGTGGACGGCCACGTGGCCTAGCTCGGCGCCGCAGATCTCGGCGCCGAGCTCGGAACGCGGCGCCAAGCTCGGCGCCGCAGATCTTGGCGCCGAGGTGTTGGATTCGTTTCTCCTTCTCTTTTTCTTTCTTTTCTCTCTCTCTTCCTCATCCCGCTGCAGAACATACCCGCGGCCGCCGTCGCCCGCGCCCGTCGACGCCCTCATCGTCGCCTGCCGCCGCCGCCGTCGCCTGCCGCCTGCCGCCGCCGCCGTCGCCTGCCGCCTGCCGCCGTCGCCCCGTCGCCCCCGTCGTCGCCCGCACGTGCGCGTGGGGGCAGACGGCGGGGGTGGCTTAGGCGGCCGGCGAGGGGGCAGGCGGCCCCTCTGCCGGCAGCAGCTGCGCCGGCCTCCCCGGCAGTAGCTGCGCCCGCCCACGTCTGGTAATTTTTTTCAAAAAAAAATGTAGTTGTAATATATAATAAATTTAATTATTTGTATTGGCAATTAGTTATATAGAACAAATTACAAGGTAATTTAGTTATGGATTTGACCTATTTATGATGTTCTTTGATCTAACAAACTAATTTAGTTATATTTTTTAGAATAATTAGTACTTATTTGATATTATATGGTATTTAGGCATAATAGGTTAGTATTTATATTTATATAATTAGAAATTTTATTTACTATACCTTTATGTTAGTGCTTAATATAGATAAGGATTATGAATTTTAGAAAATAATCTTTCTTATATGAGGTTGACATGAACTAGATGGAGAATATTGTCACCTTGCATCATGGAGGAGTTGTGAAGAAAGGAGATTTTGGGAATGTCAGTTTTGTTGGGATGGACACGGAGACTTTGTTATTTGTTGACCGTCCATTGTTGAGTGATTTGGTTGATAGGGCCCGTGAGGTGGTACACGTAAATGAAAACACTGACAACATCTCAGTTGAAGGAGTCATGCACTATAATAAATTTGGGCGAATTTATAGACGATTGGTTGGTATTACATCTGAGGCATCTTGGGAGAAGTTTGTGAATATTGTCATGAATAGTGAATGTCAATCGGTGGAGGTGTACGTGCGTAATTTGTCAAACCATCGAATTAGTCGTCATCAACCACACCCAAGTTTGCATGCACCGATCCAAGACCATGCTAGACCATCTCATTATAACCCTCCCCTTCGAAGCGTGGAGGTGAATGTGGAAGATGTGGTTGCACCCCCTGACGCTCAGTCCGGACCGAAGGACTTAATTGCTCCTCAGGAAATTCCATTGACTCAGAACCATCCAAGTAAGTGTTGTACCAATTCCAGTTGTTCACAATTCCATTGACTCATAACTATCCACTCATGCGTATCAATTCCGTCTTGCTTTGTTGTTTGAATGCAGGAGTGGTTCCCGAATGCATTGTCCCTCCTTTGAATCCACCATCCAATACCGGTTACGGTTCTAATAGTGTGTCAGTTCAGATTGAGGATGACGAGGAGCCTCATGGGGTTGCTAGGGCCGTTGATTCCGATGACGACCGTCCTGTGACAATGAGCGAAGAGGATATGGATCTGTTCAGACGTGTCTGTGGTCGTGATCCATTAGTTCATGAATTCAGTGATATTAGTGGTTCCCACAGTGCTTATGCAGAAGGAAGACAGGATGAGTTACTTGAGGCTCCACATAGGGGTGATGAAGACAAGATGATGCTGGGGGATCAAAGACGCTAATATGCACTATTCCATATTGTTGTTGCCCTTGCCACAACAAGGGAACTCCACCACCACCACCACCAGCAGCTCCACTATCAACATACTATGGAGAAGGCGCAACACAGTTCTCTATGTGGGAGCACTACTAGTTATCATCACTAGTAGCATTATCATCCCTATATTTGTCGTAGATTTTAAATTACCTAAGGCATATTAGTTTCAGTATAGGATCTTTACTGTACTTATGTAAAGATCTATATATGCCACTGTAATTGTTATGTCTAGTAATTTATGTACTCGTCACCCACCTCTGTGTAATCGTCACCCAATCAAATTTTAAATATTTAATTTCGTTGCATGACAATATTTAATTACTTCTTAAAATACTAGATAATAACAAAGCATGATAAATACTAGAAAACATTTAATCAACTTCATGACATCTGAACGACAAATCCAATACATGCATGACTAATCGCGGGTAGGTTCTGCAGTGGGATGAGGAAGAGAGAGAAAAGAAAGAAAAAGAGAAGGAGAAAATGAATCCAACACCTCGGCGCCAAGATCTGCGGCGCCGAGCTTGGCGCCGCGTTCCGAGCTCGGCGCCAAGATATGCGGCGCCGAGCTAGGCCACGTGGCCGTCCACGTCGTCTTGCCTCGCTGGACTCGCCAAAATAGTCGGCGCCATGAGGTACGACGCCGAGACGTGTTACCTCGGCGCCGTGTTTCATGGCACCGACCCCGAGGGTCCATTTGTGCAAATCGTTCTACCAGAGGTCTATTCGTGAAATAAGTTTTACGAAAGGGCTAAAAAAAAGTCGGTCCAGAGGCACCGATGTCGATGGGACCATGACGACACGTCACCAACGCATTCTTGTCTGCGTAAATTTGGCATGAACACTGATCACCATTCATAAAAAGGTCAATCTAAGAAAAAAAATCTTAGATTGTCATGTTTGATTCTGATTCGAAGATTGTATCTTAAAAAGCTATGCATGTTGCACGAACTAGTCTTTCTTTGTAAGTATGGAATTAGCTCTATTTATAAGTTTGCTACGTTAGAAACAAACGGGAGTAGCCTTAGCAGATAATCCACTCACATTCTCCAATATGCGTGCAGTTAATAAAGGCTCATCACATGAGTATATTCGATTCGTTAGATCTGTTGTTCGTTATACTAGTCTTTGATGACTTGTACGTTGCTCGTATATCGTATATACTAGACATATAGTGGTTGACTCGCAATATTATACCGCTTCTGTATTATGTAAGGACTACGCGCACAAATACAAACACGTTAACGCAATCCCGTACACCAGCTCAGCGATCAGCCGACGACCATCTCCCCAGCCACACGAACCGGATGGCGCATCGGACGCCCACGGCTCGAGCCCGGTCCCTTTCGTCCCACGGCGTTGTCCTGCTCTGCTTGCATCCCAAAGTTCCGAGAGCTCGTGCGCCGCTTGCTGCTGACTCAAGGCCACCGCACACGCCAAGCGCCGCTTGCCCGCTCGGGCTCGGCCCGGAGAAATTAAGCTCAGCGCACGCGTCCCGGAGCGCGCCCAGCGCCCACCCGCCGGATTCAGATCGTAGCTGTAGAGGTGATTTCAGTCACTGACGCGTGGGCCCGACCTCACATGTCAGTGACCTCTCCACCCGCCGCCCTTCTCGGCAAGCAGGCTGCGCCCCGCCAGGCCGCCACCGCACCCCACGGGGAAAATCCAATCATGTCCCCGTCCTCCGCCGCGAGAAAAACACGCGCGTAAATGCCGCGCAGGTGAAGGCACCGCCGCGCCTATTCCGGCGCAGCTCGCGACACGCGGCTGCCGCCCCGCCTCCACCCCGCCCAGGCGCCCACCCCCACCCCCACCCCCGGACGCACGCAACGCTTGCTCCTCCACGGCTCCACCGCCGCTGAAGTGGAGTAGGAGTAGGACTAGTAGGAGGGAGCAAAACAGGCAGACCGAAGCCTCGGGAGCCACGGGCCTCCACGCGCGCGCGCGGCGGGGTGCACGAGGATCTGAGCTGGAGCGCCCTCGGGCGGCGTGCGCCCCCGTGACGTGATAGTCGGCGATCGAGGAGGTGGAGGGGGGGATGAGGAGGGCGCAGCAGGGAGGGCAGGGACCGGCGGGGGCGGTGCGCGTGGACGAGGCCTCGTCCGCGTCAACCTTCCGCGAGCTCGACGACGCCTTCCTGCAGGTGAGCGCCTCGAAGCTTCTCTGTATATTCGGGGCCGTCGTGAACCGGGAGGCTAATGGAACAGTGAGTGTGCTTGCTGCTTGGAGTTGGAGCAATGCAGCTCGGCGCCGGCCGGTTTACCGGACTGTCCACCGTGCTTGCTGATGGACGTTGTCCTGTGCTACCGTCAAGATTCTCGAGTGACGGTTATGTACTGAAAGCTCATGCGATCGGTTCGGGGTGATCTCGATTCCTAGGATTTTGTAGGGGATTGATCATAGGATTCTCACCTCAGATGTTTATAACAAACCCCCCTTGGTGGCAATTCGATTCTTTTTTAGTACGACTGTATATGAGTCTAAGATCGTTCTTAGGAAGTCAAATGGTTGATTTCTCATACGGAACATATTCTCCGTTAGTTACTGTTTCAAAAGATTTTTTTTTTCTAGCTATCCGCTTCTATAAATCAGAAGATTATTTGCAGCATCATAACTTATTTAATTGCTGTATGAATTTCATCTCTATTTATTTAATCTTTGCCACAGAAACAAACAAAAATCTGGCTTGGGGAGGTTCTGCATCTAAGGTTTGATGAAGACGTTTTAGTTGCAGATCTTCTTGCTGATGGAGAATTACTGTAAGATTCTGGTTTCTTCACCAGTTCTTTCTGAATGCACAAAAAAGTAGTGAGCATGTTTCTCCTATAAATATGGACATATGGTGTTGTGGTCTTGGCACTTCCGAAATGACACAGTGTAACTACAAGAATCTTGGATCCCACTGATTGGTATTTTTTTTTTCTCACAGATACCAATCAGTTTGGCTCTTTGCATGTGTCTTCGTGCTTTCGCATTATGAAATCATTCATCAGAAGAAATAGTGCCTTGTATAACTGGTTTCTGAAATATTGGAACTGCCTGATAATTACTTCTTCTCTCTGTAATATTTTAACTGGTTTCATTGTCCTGACACTTCTTTACTTGCATGTCTTTTGATGATGTGCTTATTCTGCTCACTTGTAATATTCATGCTGACAGGTTTCAAGTTTCCAAAGTTTTATGGAAACGGTTAATGAAAAAGAACAGAGAACAATTGAAGCAATCAAAAGTGTACATTTATGAAAGACTATCCTTCGGCAGGAGCAATGGAAAGTACATGCCCTATTCAAAAGTTGACTCTTTTCTAAAGGTACGGGTCATTGAAAATTTGTACCGTTATCTTTTTGAGCAAAATCTATGTTGATTTTAATGTTAAGCATGCTCAAGGAAAAAAGGCAATATACCATATAAAAAACAATGTCCCCCTCTTCTATCCATGGCCTAGAAGCCCAGGAGACATATATAGATGTGTGGGAGTATCCCACACTACATCGACTGCTTAAGCTTCTGGATATTTTGGTTGATACTTGAAACTCAATGCTGTCACATATACTTTAGTGGCTTAATATTAAAGTTATTCGAAAAGCATTTCTTGATAATTGATCTTTGTTCTGTCCAGATGTGTCAAATCCTTGGGTTAGCTGGAATTGATCTGTTTACCCCTTCTGATGTGGTTGAAAAAAGAAATGTTCGAAAAGTCTGTATATGCATCCGATCAGTTTCCAAAAAGTCCCACGTGATGTGCCTAAATGTAAGTCCAAGGTTCTAACATAACCTATTTAAGAAATGCATTTGTCAATGACTATAGTATTATATGTATAGTTATACTTTAATTTACATGTTTCTGGTCGTGGTTATAGGTGCCTGATTTTGATATAGTCACCTACACAATATCCATGCCCAACTATATTGTTGGCGGTATCCTTAGAAGTCTGGAGCAGCCACAATACAGTTCGTCTGGTTCAAGTGGATACAGTCCACGCGACGGCTCTAAAGCATTGCAGCAGCAGGCAAGCTTGTAGAGGCTTGGTTCAGTTTTAATCTACACCTGCTTAATATTTACTCACTTAATGTCTATTCTTCACAGATGGTATTTGGTGGACAGAACGATGAGCACGGGGACGCACATTACGACTCTGATGAAGCAGAGAGCAGACTGTCTGTTCTAGAACCTGAGGACTCAATTGACGAAGATAATTTTGCAGCCGTGCTTTCACAACTAGGTGATGCCCCTAAGGAAGAAAATGAAGGCTATGGAGAAAGTGAACAAGATATGCAAGGAGAAAAATCTCTAGCTGAATCAGTTGGATCACTTAACTTCGGAGTTATGGATTTAGAATCTGTTGATTCAACTCCCCAAAATCACGATAAAGAATCTTGTTCTACTCATTCTGCAACTGACCAATGTTCAGGAACTAGAATGTCTAAATGTTCTTTAAGTTCAGAAGAGTCAGATTCCATAAGCAGCCATTTGGTGCTTGAAAATGGCAAGAATGATTTGGAGTTGAATTCTCATCATTTCGCAGATTCAGAAAGGATTTATGATGGACATGTCAAGTCTCTAGATCATTCTACACAGGGAAATGGGGAAACATTAGCTGGTCATCCAAAAAAAGAGAGTGCTGGCACCATCAGTCGTCATTGTGACACCCTTGCTTGTGACATGGAGTCAGTGTGTTCAAGTTGCGAGGAATTGAGATATGGGTTAAATGGAGAGCCATCAGACTTGAGCTCTGAATCATACTCAGGGCTGACCCCAACACATACTATGGGTGGAAAATTGCCGATGGTTTCTGAAGACCCGGCAAATAATATAGAGCCAAGTATGACTGAGATGGCAAATGATAGCCCGAGTGAAGATCTGAATCCTGAATCCAGTGATGGAAATCAAATGGTGCCTCCTGAAACCCATAAGTTCAGCTTGTCACTCTGATAATTGAGCCTCCTTCACATAAAAGCATTTCTAACGTTCCTCCGCTATGCAGGAGGGTTCCGAATTTGTGGAAATAGATGATATAGCTAAGTGTAGCGTCCCTCCTCAAAGGCCTCAAGATGATGCCCCAAAACCAGGGAGAGGGGTTCTGAAGTCAGTTGCCGGAGGAATCACCCTTGTCGGAGCAGTTTTCTTCATGGTCCATCTTAGGTTTGGTATCAAGTTGGCGTTACATTACTAGTTCACGCAAATTAACATTACTTGATCTAACATAACCCATTTGTGGTGCTCCGTGGCAGGAGAAATAAGGAGAGAAGCTTTTCTAGAGTTATTCCGTCTCTTTCAGAAAAACCAATTCAGAGCAACGACAAAGAAAATGTTCCTGATGTGTATCCCGGGGCACAACTGAAGGTCTAAAAACCCATGCTGCCTGGAAGCCAGAGTTCAGCAGCTTCCCGACTCCAGTAGCACCTATACTTACAGCAGGTTTGAGCTTAACAAAATCTGGATACTTTTTGTCAAGTCGCCTTTCACCTGTTAAAGTTGATACCATGTCCTCATGTACATAACTATATAGCCATATAGGTGACCAATTGCCCTACAAGCAATATATAGCCCAATAATTTTTCTACAGTTGGATTAGAGTTGCTTTGCAATGCGTAATTAATTCTATAGCTATAATCAATTTTTTTTCTTTTTAACTACAAATCGTAGTTCATACTACTTCATAGTTCAAGCTACCTGGCACTGGCAGTCATGTCCCTCTTCCACCCGTGTGCCGACGCGCAGTGCTCAGTGCTACTCTCATGGAAGAACTAACGGGGTGACGGTAAGAAACAACCATGTGGTCCATGTCCTCATGTACAGAACTATATAGCCATATAGGTGACCAATTGCCCTACAAGCAATATATAGCCCAATAATTTTTGTACAGTTGGATTAGAGTTGCTTTGCAATGCGTAATTAATTATACAGCTATAATCATTTTTTTTCTTTTTAACTACAAATAGTAGTTCATACTACTTCATAGTTCAAGCTACCTGGCACTGGCAGTCATGCCCCTCTTCCACCCGTGTGCCGACGCGCAGTGCTCAGTGCTACTCTCATGGAAGAACTAACGGGGTGAATGTAAGAAACAGAAAGGGACGGTAGTGCGGTAGGCTGGTAGCACTACCAGTGAACCGATAGCGCCGGATGATCACACTAACACCAGACAAAACAAAAGGACCACAGGAGGCCAATTCAACGGGCTCCATTTCCGGTGCTAGTTCGGTCCGTTTCGTCACGCCTCACGCTCGTTTTGTGGCAGCGTTGCCAACAGAGCGCGGGCACGGCACCAGTGCACCACGCCAAGTACGCGGAGGAGACCCGAGGAAGGCGTCAGGTCGTCCGCTCCGCCACCTCAGCGCACTTGGTGGAACAAGCAGAAAAAAGCCGCTGCTTCTTCGGTTGCAATCTGCATTCTGCAAAGCGGACGATGCCCACACACATTCATTTCCTCCACGGTTTCTCCGGCAACGGCAACTTGAATTGTGGAGTGAAATTCCACCATGCATCGTTGTGTATGGTTTTTCAGTTCCGAGGAGTCAAACAGAAGAGGGTAGGCATATATGTTTAGAGCAAGGCTAATAATATAGCCTGCTGCTAGCTGTATATATTTTTACAGCCTACGATTTAGCCTACTAATATAATGGTAAGTCTCAACTATAATTATATAGCCAATATGTCTATCTCACAGTTTGTCTTGGTTGTTATGCCTGTGCAGGCTGCAAGCTTACATCCCACCTCTCCCCTCTCACCTTTTCGCTCTCACCAGTGATCCCTGTGTGAACTTTAAATATGAGCACATGAATCTTGAAGCAAATCTCACGGCTAAAGATATATGACGCCTTCGTGGCTTCGTTTCATGTGAAATAATTGTCTCCAGTTTTATAAATTATTACTACAGCTCTAATTGTCTTCAGTTTTACAAATTATTACAGCTCTCGTGTATCTGAAATTCTAAATAAATGCCGAAGTTCAATAAGATAGACCTGCTATCCTGACAGCTTAAATACTAGCGTATCTGCGTATGTGTACTAGAACACAGAATACACAGACCAGACAAAAAGTATCCCCCCAGCCTAACTCGAAAGGTACGTGCGGACAACAGACCGTGCAGCTGCACGTTGCTGTAGCCTTTACCCGTGCAATTTGCATCGCTATACGTCTATATAACTATGCGAACCTTTTCTTTTCCTTTTAGCAAATTGCAAATCAGTGCAAATATGCTTGCGATTCAGTTTGTCCAGTTGACATGCACGCAACAGTCGAGAAACCTGCACATGGAGGCATCAAAGGGGCATGTAGATTGTAGAGGGAATAGCACAAGACACACACACGAATCGGATGCAGTGAACAATGCATTTGGTGGTCGGTGGAACAAGGAGCGAAAGGATGGTGGCAGAAGAGCACGCGCACCAAAAAGAAAAAAAAAAGGACCAGATGAAAGAGCATCTGCTGGTTTAAAGCGGGAAAAGTTCCAGGTCTTTCCCTCAAATGATTTACTAGGGCACAAAGCCAATGGACTTTCCGGAACTTTTCGCATTTAACTTGCGCGCCGTGCTTCGATGTTCAAGCTATCTCGCGCGAGTTGTGCTCGGACGCGCCGCCGACGCGTTGTTCGACCCGGCGGTCGGTAGGCAGAGGGTCCACAATGGCCTGGCCTGTTTGCCGCTGCCGCCGGTACTGGCGTTCGCGCGGCGTTCGTTGGCCCTGCTTTGCCAACTGAACAAAGAATCATATGGTTGGTCACTGACCATTACTTGTAGTACACTACAGTTGTATACACCATCCACCAATGGTCCTGTAGGGTACCTGTGTCCTGTACTACTGCTCTGTTTATTCACCATTTCACACCTTGGAAATCCTGTCGGGCGGGCTGTCAGCCTACGGCAAACTCCATCAAGCTGGGTGTACGTACGTTTCCACCCAACGTTAATAAACCAAGCACACCCTTTTTTTGAAGTGTTTTTCTTTTCTTTTGATGAAGCGGCAACGGGTCCAGCTTGGTGGATCAGGTCGGGGCTCACCGTCCAACCCAATCATCCGTGTGCTAGAGGCCCCACCCGACAGCACAAAACAGGGCACAGACCAGACACGAAAGTATGCGCCCAACCAAACTCGAAAGCGACGCGCGGACAAGACGCCGTGCGCCCGTGCAAGCGATGCCGTCGCCGCCCGTGTTCGCGCTCGCCCCCGCTCGGCGAATCCGCGGAGCCGGACGGGCGCCGGAAGCCCTTCCGTCCAATTTTTAGGCGCGAGAGAGAAAACACACACACACACGCACACGAGCATCCGCCGATGCCCAATTCCACCTTATCCGAAGCGCGAGAAAGGGAGGTTCGAAAGATCCACCCACCCAACATACCAGGCGGGCAGAGACCAGAGAGGAGGACCTGGAGTGCTACCGGCCGAGCCCGCGCCTCCGCCAGAAAAGCGATGGGCTCCCGTTTCGGAACAGCCGCAGCGGTCAATTCCGGCGCCTCCAGTCAACCGGTTGAGTCTGAGTCCCCGTCCACCTACGCCTTCACAAGCGCGGCGGCGGTGGCGGTGCCGACCGAGAAGAGGAAGAAGGTGGGGATGCGGGTGGCGGCGTGAGCCTTGGAACCTCGCGGCGGCGAGCGAGGCCTCAGACTGTGGCGCAGGTCAGGAAAAGTGGTCTCTCTCAGTTTAACCACTAATCACGAAGCAATCGGGCCTCTTACTCGATTTTAACTTGCGTTCCTTGTTTCCGTCCAATTAATACTAGCTCCTCTATGTGCGCTTGCTTTGGCTGGGATTCAGTTGTGCCTGTTTCGCTAGAAACGTTCAATTCGTTTACGAATGACGGCGTAGTTAGTTTCATGAGTTTGACCTCTCCAGTACTATCGAATTAATTTCTCCACCTTGTTTTGTCCTTGCTTTGTATGCATGAAAGCTCGGGGTCCTAAACTCCTAATATGTTGGAAATTGGGAATTCAAGGGTTATGCCCAGGTATTTTGAGGCCATCTCGCTAGTAGCTGGCTGGCTGGGCTACAGTAGGGGAACTCAGTCGAAGCGGGTGGGCTTATCTAGGCCAAACACAGCTACAATCAGTGCATATGTTCGTGTCCTCTAGTGTAGTTCTCGGGGAATAATACTCTGCTTACCTGCTTGCCACTATCGAGCCTTGATATGCTGCTCAGATGTGGATCCAAATTATTCAGTTCAAACAAGTGCCTAAACATCTGTATTTCAGAACTTGGACATATTATTGCCTTCTTCGTTTATTGTGCGCGGTGCTCCCAACTGGTTTGTTTGTTAACCGCTGGAGTTGCTACTAGCATGATCAGTTTGTGCATGTTTTCTCATCAGGCAAGCTTTCCAAGGAACTCCACTGATGCTACAGTAATACGAGAAGAAAGATGGAGCTGCTCAACATCATCCTAATTGTAGCATCTCTCCTCCCATTCTCAGCATGTGATCGTCAAGGTTACTTGCATGCTCATTATATGTGTCTCATTTTTTTTAGTCTACTTTCACTATAACCACGTAATTTCAAGACCTGGCAAGTAACAAAGAGGTATCTTTTGTTTACTTAGGTGATGCCTTGTATGATATGAAGCTGAAACTAAATGCTACTGGCAGCCAGCTTTCTGACTGGAACCAAAATCAAGTTAACCCCTGCACTTGGAATTCTGTTATTTGTGATAATAACAACAATGTTGTGCAAGTGTAAGTTGCATCGTTCGATGTTTTTCTTCAATCATATTTTTTATTTCTGTATAAATAGATCACTTAGATAGGAGTTTGATTGTTTTGGTTTTATGTTTTCTACATTCATCAAAATGAACTCTAAAGGTCTCTAACAACTCCACATATCAGTTTTGAGGCATTTGCTTTAACATGTAATATCTACTTTGATGCACTTGCACGTTCAGTCTGCTATATTTTGGTGTGCAAAAGTCATCATTGAGCTATATAGTAGGACCTCCGGTTTGTTCTGATCCTGATGCCCTCCTGCAGAACATTGGCTTCTATGGGATTTACTGGAGTTCTGTCACCAAGAATCGGAGAGCTGGAGTATTTGAATGTTCTGTAAGTGCAGTCTTCTAGATTGATGATACTCCTAAATATTTTAATTAGTCGGCTGCTGTGATGTAATAGATACTGTGCTTAGGATTCTATGTGAACTAATTAGCATGTACTAATAACTGAGTATTAGCTATTTTGTTTGTTTGCTAGATGAAGTAATTGTTATATTATGTCATGACACCATGATCTTCAGGTTTGTTAAATGCTGCTATGTATGATATTGCAGGTCTTTGCCTGGTAACAACATTACCGGTGGCATACCAGAGCAGTTCGGTAACCTCTCTCGTTTAACAAGCTTAGATTTGGAAGACAACCTATTGGTTGGGCCAATACCAGCTTCTCTTGGCCAGCTTTCGAAGCTTCAGCTTCTGTATGTAAAAATCCTTACTTCTTTGTTTTATTAAATTGGATCCGTACCATTAAAAGATCACAAAGTTGGATATATACCATTACTATCTCACTTACATGTGGGGTTCACATGGGTCAATGACATGTGGGGTCAATGGTATATATCCAACTTTGTAATCTTTTAATGGTAAATATCCAATTATATCTTATGAAGATTCTGTGGCTTGACATCCTTGTTTCTGTATCTTATCAAGGATATTGAGTCAAAACAATCTCAATGGATCTATTCCTGAAACGATAGCGAGCATCTCAAGCTTGACAGACATGTAAGGTTTAACACTTGATGATTTTTCAGCCTGCATAGCTGTATACTGTATTAATTTCATATTTTACTAACTCTTTTTTCTACATGACGGCAGCCGGCTGGCTTACAATAAGCTTACTGGTCAAATACCTCCTCAATTGTTTCAAGTTGCACGTTACAAGTAATGTGAAATAAGCATCTGTTCTAAAATTTATGCACCGCCCATGTTTGTTAATTTAGAGAGCTAATAAAGGTTCATTTTCTTCACAGTTTTTCTGGCAATAACTTAACATGTGGAGCAAACTTCCTCCATCCATGTGCCTCAAATCTGTCTTACCAAGGTAACAAGCCATACATCATTCTGTTCTTTATCATAAATTTGTCAAATAGCAAAGAAAGCAGACTCCCTATTGGATGCTTGTCAAATAATTGGAGACATCTGATAATCTTTTCACTTTTTGATAGGTTCGTCCCGGAGTTCGAAAATAGGTATTGTAATTGGAGCAGTTGGAGGTGTGGTAGGGCTTCTCATCCTAGGGGCTCTATTCCTTATCTGTAATGGAAGGAGGAAAAGCCATCTACGTGAAGTATTTGTGGATGTATCAGGTAGTGCATCTTCTGCGTCTTTTTTGTCATCACTTTTTCTATGGATAAATCATGTTCGTGAGCTAAAAAAAATACTGCAATCCACATAATTTCATCATGTGCTAAAGTAGAAATGAAACCAATAAATTTAAGCAGCCATGTGGAGTGCCAAACTCAGTGCTCTGGTACTTCTGTTTCTTTTTTTTCTTTTAATGAAGCTCAAAGTTATATTACAAAAATACATGGTTTCCAAAACGATTTATGTATGCCAATGCAGTTCTTTGGAGTGGCATATTTTGCTTAGTGCAACAGTTTAATACTGACGATGGCATATTGGCATGTAGAAACTAGCATATGCAGCTGTGTTTACAAACCATGTCAATCTTACAAGTTTCACAGTTGAAAAAGATATGCATTTACCTAACTGATCTGAAAATGTACTCCCCAGGTGAGGATGATCGCAGAATTGCATTTGGCCAGTTGAAACGATTTGCATGGCGAGAATTGCAGCTTGCAACTGATAATTTCAGTGAGAAAAATGTTCTTGGGCAAGGGGGTTTTGGGAAGGTCTATAAAGGAGCACTTCCAGATGGTACTAAGATTGCTGTCAAACGGTTAACTGATTATGAAAGTCCTGGTGGAGAGGCTGCCTTCTTGCGTGAGGTTGAGCTGATTAGTGTTGCAGTTCATCGGAATCTTTTAAGATTGATTGGTTTCTGTACAACACAAACAGAGCGCCTACTTGTTTATCCTTTCATGCAGAATCTCAGTGTAGCCTACCGCTTACGAGGTACTTTCTTTCTTAAGAAACCAGCCAATCAATTGTTTCATTGCATATAGTTCTTCGTGGTTACTACTCTACGAAGTTCCTCAGACCATGTTTACTTATAGATTATGCAACTGATGCATTTAGAAGTTAGCTTAGTGACTTCTCTTTGTGCCTTTAGGAAACTCTCTGATGAAATACATATTTCATATTCTAATTACATTAGTATATATTGCACTCTATATCCAATGAGTGGAAAACTGCACGCATCTTTTTTTTTTTTTTTGAAGTAGCAAAACTTTCACCAATTCTGCTATTTGCCTTCGGTAGTGATGTTTCTGCAAGACTGCAGTAATAGATATCCTCATCTAATACATGCTTATCATGTCAATGATTCAGAATTTAAACCAGGGGAGCCAATATTAGATTGGTCTGCAAGGAAGCGAGTGGCCATAGGCACAGCTCGTGGACTGGAATATCTGCACGAGCACTGCAATCCTAAGATTATACATCGTGACGTCAAGGCTGCCAACGTCTTGCTTGATGAAGGTTTCGAACCGGTTGTTGGTGATTTCGGCTTGGCCAAGCTGGTGGATGTACAGAAGACATCCGTGACTACTCAAGTCCGGGGAACTATGGGTCACATTGCCCCTGAATATCTGTCCACTGGAAAGTCATCCGAGAGAACTGATGTTTTCGGTTATGGCATAATGCTTCTTGAATTAGTTACGGGGCAGCGCGCCATCGACTTTTCGCGCTTGGAGGAGGAAGACGACGTCTTATTACTTGATCATGTAAGCCCGTTGCTCTCTTCTGCAATTGATCAATTCAAGATGATGTCTGAAGTCTGAACTTGCTCATGCTTATTAACTATCAAGAGCTTCCCGTGTTTCAACGAGGTATACACACCACTTGCTTTCGGTGCCTGAACCCTTGATTTCGATGTGAAGGTCAAGAAGCTGCAAAGGGAAGGGCATCTGGGCGCCATCGTGGACCGCAACCTAAACAGTAATTACAACGGGCAGGAGGTCGAGATGATGATCCAGATCGCGCTGCTCTGTACCCAGGCATCGCCCGAGGACCGCCCGTCCATGTCCGAGGTGGTCCGGATGCTCGAGGGCGAGGGCCTCGCCGAGCGGTGGGAGGAATGGCAGCAGGTGGAGGTGACGCGGAGGCAGGACTACGAGCGGATGCAGCAGCGGTTCGACTGGGGCGAGGACTCCATCTACAACCAGGACGCGGTCGAACTATCCGCCGGCAGGTAACAACGGCGTGTCAGACAGAGCTTGACGTCGCAACAATGCTTTACGGCATCGTCCACGAAACCTGTCACTGAAGTTCCTGCTGCTACTTGGTGTTGATAGAAACTCCAGTTCTGTATCATATAATGCTGTGTATTCGGATAGTTACCATGATTCACAGCCCCCCACTCTGTACAGGGGAAAGCTGGAGACGCATGTGCCGCCCGGTTTTAAACCACACCGGCCTGACGAAGTCGAGTCGGTCTCAGTTGGGTTGTTTCTTTGTGCAACCACGTCCACGTCCTCTGTGTTGATTTCTATTTCATCAGCTCGACCTGTTCAGAATCCAGATCTGGCTTATCGCTTCAGATATGAGATATTCCACCATCGACCACTTGCTTTTCAGTGATCCTGAGTCCTGACAGTAGACAGATGATCAACAGAGGAAGCCGCCGCGTTGACGTCGTTCGCCCCGCGGACTAGCACGACTGCACGAGTCTACCGCTGTACTGCAGTGCACCACAGTACACTGCTCATGAAGTGTTCGATCTCTTTCAGACAGCGATATGACTGAGACTAGCAAGACCGTGGCTGGCACGGTAACGACGCGGCCGGGAGGACACACACCGTGAACCGTGGGCCGCGAAGTCTGCAGCTGCCGCTCTCGTGGCGGGTCCAGGGCAGCCTCCACTCACGGATGACGGACCACCGGTGCCAGATCGCACCCACCCTGGGGTGCGCTGGGACGACAGGCCTGAGCTGCCGCCATGGCGCCATAATCCTCCGCAACGCACGCCTCCCGCAGCCTCGCTGCAATCATCAGCCGCCGTCGGCGGATCAGCTCACCGAGCCCGCGACCCGAGATGCCGGAGCCGACCGGCACGGGGTAAAAAGAAAGGACCAGGCACGTGCGCGGGGTGGGTGGATGGAGTAGAGACCACCAAGTATCCTCGTCGGCTAGTCCTCGCACGCTGCCAAAAGGCAGGCATCTCACTTGACTTCCACCGAGGAGTCACCGTGTCTGTGACTCTGTGTGCTCAACTGCGGCTGCTGCCGTCGCTCGCTCGCTGGGATGGGCGCCGCGGGGATTGCTGCGGCTCCGGCGGCGGCGCATTGCCGCCGGCTGCAGCTGCTACTGCTGGCGCTGGCCCTCATGCCGCTTGGTGGGCACGGGCTGCACCACGTCCGTGCCGTCGGGGCGGACACGGGCGGGCTCAGCAGGGACGCGTTCCCCAAGGGGTTCGTCTTCGGCACGGCGACGTCCGCGTTCCAGGTCGAGGGCGCCGCGGCGTCCGGCGGCCGGGGCCCCTCCATCTGGGACCCCTTCGTCCATACTCCCGGTAACTCATCTCATCACGAGTGACATTAGCAGTGAGCCAGTGAAGCAGATCCTTCTTTAGCTGCTAGTCAAATGTCTTCTCATCCCTAAATGTTGAACTTGTGGGAATTGATGTTTGGCTCTGGGAGTAGTGAGGAGAAGAGACGAGAACTCTGCTCATGCCTCAAGCTGAGGAGTAGAAAATGGAATCTACAGACTACAGGCTTGTGCTTATGAAATTCGTGGGATGCTAACGTTGTCTTATGTGTGATGAACAGGAAATATTGCTGGAGACGCTAATGCGGATGTTACAACTGATGAATACCATCGCTACAAGGTACGTCGCAATCAAACAAGACCCCACCTCAGTTTTAGTTGATTGATGGATCAGGCCATGATAGTTAATTCTACTGGCGGTGAGGATGTAACATTTTCACTTATGTAGTTGCTATCAGTATTTATTCCTATTTCCTAACATCAACTGATATATGAAAAAAAAAAAGAGTAGAGTATCCCAGGTAAACATAGCAATCTAAGGCCTCTTGTGTTTCTCAGTAGTTTTGGGTTCTGAGCAAATCTCAAAGTTGATTCAACAAAAGCTAGGCTTGTTGCATCAAACTGATTTATAATATATGATTTTAAGGAATTCGAAATAGTGCTGGTAAGAAACCTCTTGACCCAGGATTTAACTCCTCTTTTAGAAAATTATAGGAACTATTTGTGTCAGTCTGATATTTGGTGTCTTTATGCTAGTACAGGAAGATGTTGATCTCATGAAAAGCCTGAATTTTGATGCATATCGATTTTCAATCTCCTGGTCCAGGATCTTCCCAGGTACATAAAATAAAATCTGGCTGTAAAAATAACATGCACTTAACTATTTAGTTGTAAGAGTACCAGATCCATTCTTGTATATTTATCTAGATGGCGAAGGAAAAGTTAATGAAGAAGGCGTACAGTATTACAACAATCTTATCGACTACATGGTTAAGCAAGGTAATGATTTAAACATGGACATTCTGCGTTCAAAGATTTTGCAGCAATATTATGTCCCTCTCTGAATGCTTCCTTCAAAAATGAGCAGGGCTTACTCCTTACGTCAATCTTAACCACTATGATCTTCCACTTGCGCTTCAGAAGAAGTACAAAGGCTGGTTAAGCCCAAAAATTGTGTAAGTAAAACAGCCCTCTTATATTTGTTCATGTTGAAACATGTGTAGGATCTTGAACTACATGACTTTGTCTACATTCCATACACAGTTGAGAATCAAGGCTTCACTGCTAATTAGTAAATATATGAACTTGTGCTGGAAATATTGCCGCTTATCCTGTTGCAATGATTTTGAATTTTTTCATCAATATCTCCGCATATTTGATAATGGCTTAGTACTTTTAGCCACATAGACAAGCATGAAGTGATATTGTTCTATTTAGGTATATATGTCATTTCTCCTTTATTTGAATTGGTAATGAGGCTGGGCAATTTCTTAATATTATCTTCTGCAGGGACATATTTGCTGACTATGCTGATTTTTGTTTCAAGACTTTTGGCGACCGTGTCAAGAACTGGTTCACATTAAATGAGCCAAGGATAGTAGCATTCCTTGGCTTTGATACTGGGATTGACCCCCCTAACCGGTGCACTCAATGTGCTGCTGGTGGGAACTCAGCAACAGAACCTTACATTGTTGTTCATAACATTCTATTGTCTCATGCTACTGCAGTTGCAAGATACCGCAATAAATACCAGGTATTTTTCTACTGAGAAAGAAGAACCCAATGGAAATTATTGTCACTTTTCAGTATAATATGCATGGCCGCCAAAAAGATAGAAACTTATGCATTGACACTGAATGTGTCAATAGCAACATAGTTTGCATGTCTGCAGCAACAAAAGATAGAAACTGATGCATTGTTAATTTCTGTGTGTTCTAAATGTTTGCATGCTGTGATGATCTTGTTTCTAAAAAGTGCACAGTTGGATAGCAAAAAAGAGATTAACTTCTGATAAATGCATCATGAAACGCTCAATGTTTCCCAAATTAATTTTTCTAATTCTAGGGAAACCAAACCTGAAACGGCCACCCTGTATTGCATCATACCTTACAAAACACTATTTTTGCATTCTGTGCTGAAGCAATCTGATGGCTAAAACTTAGTGCTTAAAGTACTTTCTGCACTATTATCACTAATACAATTCAAATTTTCAAAAAATAAAGGAATTTCTTGCTGCAAGATCAAAATGCTCTATTTTAGCTGATCCAGAACAAGCTATCTTTTTGCCCCCCTTATAGGCAACTCAGAAAGGCAAGGTCGGGATAGTTCTAGACTTCAACTGGTATGAATCTCTTACCAACTCAACAGAAGATCAAGCGGCAGCTCAAAGGGCCAGGGACTTCCATGTTGGTTGGTAAGATCTTAATGGAAAATATATTACGATCTTCAATATTATATTTTATTTACCACAGTTACCAAAACTAAATCAAACTTTCACAATTCAGGTTTCTTGATCCATTAATAAATGGACAATATCCAAAGACAATGCAGGACATTGTAAAAGATCGGTTACCAAGTTTCACACCTCAACAAGCTAAGCTAGTCAAGGGCTCATCCGATTATTTCGGGATCAATCAATATACTACATATTATATTTCAAACCAACAAACTCCTCAGCAAACAGCAACAAGCTACTCTTCTGATTGGAGCGTTCAATATAACTGTGAGTTAACAACTTACTTTTCTGGTTCTATGTGGTTCTTTATGTGCTGCTACAGTTTCTGAAGATTCGCCCTCTTCCTTCTTGTTGAACGTCACAGTTCAAAGAAATGGCGTACAAATTGGACAGCTGGTATAAGCTTTTTCCTATTACCACTCTAAATCCTAATTTATTATGTTGGTGCTACAAGATTAGCAAGTGCAAAATAGCATGAAAATTGTCTGATAATGAATCTACCTGCGCAGGCAAACTCTGCTTGGCTTTACATCGTCCCAACAGGCATGTATGGAGTTGTGAACTACCTAAAGGAAAAGTACCAGAATCCAACCATCATTATATCTGAAAACGGTACTCAAAACAACCTACGCTTCTCAACTAAGAAAGTTTTATTCCCTTCTATGCTGTGGAAAAATCACGGTGCCATCATTATATACTAGGAATGGATCAATCTGGAAACCTCACGCGAGATGAGTACCTGCATGACACCGTGAGGGTCGACTTCTACAGGAACTACCTCACGGAGCTGAAGAAAGGGATCGATGATGGTGCAAACGTGGTCGGCTACTTCGCTTGGTCCCTCCTGGACAACTTCGAGTGGCTGTCAGGCTATACGTCCAAATTCGGCATTGTCTATGTCGACTTCACTACGCTCAAGCGGTACCCCAAGGACTCGGCGTACTGGTTCAGGGACATGCTTTCAGGGGCGGGCTCTAAGGCCGCTGGCACCCCTCAGACTGGTTCACAAACTTCAGCCGGAAGTCCAGCTGCCTCGGCTCCAGCCGCCTCGAGTGGCCGTGCCCTGCTGGTTTCTCTGATGGTCTCCTTGTGCTTTCTTGTTCCATCCGTCTTCATGGTTTAATTTCCTCCGCGTAGCAATCATTTGGTCTAGTGTAACAGTACTTGATCTGTAGCGGACGCCAGCAGCATGTTCATTTTAAAGACATGTTGCAGCGAAGAGGGAGCTTGTTGTGCGAATGGGACGATGATTCAGGGTTTTATTTTTGCCCCTTTTTGCGTTGATTCAGAGCCAGCTTTGTACTGATATCATGTTTATGGATAAGTGATGCCTTTTGGTGTATCTGCATTGATTGAGCTGAGCTGCCTCTTTGACTGTCGAACCTCCAAGATGTTATGCTGTTTTCTTTGTCATGGTGGGGTACCTGCTGGCTTGTGGAGCTGTCTTTATAGTGACATTTGATTGGCCAATCTAAGTTTATGGTTTCATCACAAAGTTACCAAGAGTGTCATGTCATCTTTTGAATGGAATGGAACATCCTATTATCTCAAGCACAGTTTCATTGCACTGTTTTATAAGCAAGCTGAGCATTTAATTCTTGGAAAAAGTTCATTTTTGGCCATTCAACTCTTGCATCAGTTTGGTTTTGGCCATCGAATTTCAAAACCGGGTATCTTTGGCCATCCAACTATCAAAACCGTTCAAATTTGGCCATCGGGCTGTTTTGATGAGTGGTTTTAACTTTTTTTATTTACAATTTAGTCCTTAAATCTTAAAATGATTATTACTTTTTGCTCGTACCTCCGATTTAGGTGATTCTTGTGGTCACGTGTTACTAACGGTGAGCACTGTATTTTAAAGTGATATTTACACTATTTTTCACTATTTGTTATATTATTTTTTGGTCGTTGTGTAGAAAACATAATATAAGAAAATTAAACAAACAATTATAAAATAATACAATCAATATTTTAAAATGTAAAGCCCATGGTTACGAACTCATGACCACTAGAATCACTTAAAATGGAGATGCATGAAAAAAAATAGTAATCATTTTAGCATCAAGGACTAAAAAGCACTAAATTAGTCCATTTTAATCCTTGGATCTTAAAATGATGATTATTTTTTTCTCCTATCTCTGATTAAGTGATTCTAGTGGTCATACGTTCATAACGATAAACTTTATCTTTTAAAATATTGATTGTATTATTTTATAATTGTTTGTTTTACTTTTCTTATATTGTTGTTTGTACATGACAAAAACAATAATATAACAAATAGTGATAAAATAGTATGAAGATCACTTTAAAATATAGTGCTCACCGTTAGTAACACGTGACCAGAAGAATCACCTAAATCGGAGGTACGAGGAAAAAGTAATAATCATTTTGAGATCTAAGGACTAAATTGTAAATAAAAAAAGTTAAAACCACTCATCAAAACAGTCCGATGGCCAAATTTGAACGGTTTTGATAGTTGGATGGCCAAAGATACCTGGGTTTGGAGTTCGATGGTCAAAACCAAACTGAGGCAAAAGTTAGATGGCCAAAAATAGACTTTTTCCTTAATTCTTTAATGTTATTATGCACAACTGTGTCTACAGATAAAATAAGACAAGACAAGTTTCCTATCTTGGTAACTGTACATGGTGAGTGCCATGGTGATGAAACTCTTTTCTTCTATTTATGTATAATGACCTTGTCACATAAGTATTGCCTATGAGTCATACAATCGAATGTTCTTGAAACTTCTACCGAAACTGACCTAATAATGAGAGGGTTCATAACGGATGCAAAAATTCGCCAATTTCGCATGAGTGAAGCTCGTTTTAGACGTATCCAATATGCAAGGCCAGTCTTAGTGGGAGTTTTATGGACACAGTTACCTACGGTGGAAACTATGCCACAGGGGTTTCATGGTGATGAAACTCCCCTCACATCCCATGAAATTCCCCCTCTTAATTACCCTGCCATGTCAGCAAAACTGGTGATGTGGCAGTGAATTTAATGACCATGAAACCTCCATTAAGACAGTGGGGTTTCATGGGCATTAAATTGCATGACACATCAGCAAAATTGCTTATGTGGCAAGGTAATTATGAGGAAAGAGAAGAAAGGAGTGTCATCACCATGACACTCACCATGTGCAGTTACCAAGACATGAAACTTGCATTGAGAGCCATTTTGTTTCATCCTAGGCACATTTGGCCATACACCTTGCGAGAATTAAATGTTGCAGCTTATATATGAAATTGTACCATGAAACTATGCACTGAGAGAGGAAGTTTCATCCCATAATAAATGTAACGTGACAGTCATGGTAACTGTGTGATGAAAATATACAGTGAGACTGGCCTAAGGATGAGATAATTTTTCATGTCCACTCATGTAGTTTGCATCGGCTTTCTACTAGCCGTTACGCGGACAAACAAACGCACGTTTATATCGTCCAATCATCCATCCACCGTCCAGGAAAACTATCTTATCCTGCTTAAAAAAAATACATGTTGCATCATAGCACCCTTCTACTCCTCTCAATGCACGGCACTTGGCATGTACAACAGTTTAGACAGCTGCTGTCTTTTTGTCCCACAGCTCAACAGACAGCGTGTACAACAGTTTAGGTAGCAGTTGTCTTTTTAGCTGTCTGCAAGAGTATTAATTTATCTCTTGGCACGTAAATCATGGTGATCTTATACAACTTGATCTTTATAGTCATTTTGATGTCACTATGCAAGTTTTAAATCTAGAAGTAGAACCTTTTAAACCAATACTTATATTTAACAAAAACATAAAATAAAATTTAACAAAGATATATCTGTTGACCATAAACTATTGACCATGAACAAGCATGAGCTGCTAGTCTCACATCTGCTGCCATGCCTCGTCGGTGTCCTGCCATTAACAAAAAAAAAAAAGCTACATTTTCTGCCTGCTGCTGTTTTGTCTCCGGCCATTGCTTGTTTGGGGCTGTGTTCAGATTCAGGAAAAAGTACTTCTCTAACAAATTTTTCCTATTCATCATACTCACAGAACAAGCTTCCTAGTGCACTATTCATCTAGAAAAAGTATTTTTTACTTACAATCTGAACACAGCACATGCTTTTCTTCCTACCCACACGCAGAGCAAAGCAGTTGGATGCGTCACAGCCGCAGCAGATCGAGAGCTTCATCTGCTGACAAAGTACGACCACGAGCATGTGCCGTAGACGAGTGAAACGACAGCCAGACCTCGGCGACGCGCACGCGAGGGGCCTTCTGCAAAATTGAGCTTGCATGGCGACGGCAACCAGCAACCGTGTACGTGCCCTTATACTTTAGGACTTCTTCGTCCTTTTCCGAGGATCGGATCCAATACAAAGTCTACAAGAGTCTCAAGTTTACGAACCGCTGGCAACGAGAACCCCGGAGGCCGGGACCGTGCTGGCCGTGGGTGTTGACTGTCGAGTGACCCTGCTGTAAACCCAGAGAGGCAAAGACGATGGCTGCGCGGCGCTGCTAGCGCTGCTTGCCACCTGCTGCGGCGCGCGCGCGCGTGCGCGTGCGGCAGCCGGGGCAGCGAGCTGGCTGGGCGGGTTGAGCCGGTCGGCGTTCCCCAAGGGGTTCGTGTTCGGGACGGCGACGCCGGCGTACCAGGTCGAGGGGCCCCTCCATCTGGGACGAGTTCGCGCACACCCCAGGTAGCAATCATCTCTCGCTCACTAGTCACTCCCTGCACCTAATTAAGCTAGTTTTTTTTTTCGAAAGACCCAGAATGATTCCGGCTTGAAATTAATAAGAAGGAAGCATTTTACAGGTGCTAGAGGCGCCGAGATTACAACCTATCGAAAGATAGGCCGGAGCATCGGAAAAGCTCCGCAACATGAAACTAAATTAAAAGAATTACTCACGAATTTGTCTAAGGGTTAAAAAATTCGAGGATACCGGTCCGGTATCCGCGGTTTTCGGTCGAACCGCCCCGGACCGGTAGCGGTTCGGGGCGGTTTGAAACCGGCCCAATTCAAAAATTTCAAATTTGAATTTAAAAATTTGAAAAATCGGATAAAAATTCTTAAAAATACTTCATGGTGTGCTGGATCTATTGGTGTCAAAATTTCTCAAATATTTGGTCATTTGCTATTTTTTTCGCTAAATACAAGTTAAATAAAAAAAGAAAAAGAAAAAAACAAGTCGGCCCAACTCGGCCCAACTCGCGTAAACCCTAATAACCCCCCCTCGCCCCCCTCACCCCCAGACACCCCCTCGCTCCCCCCCCCGCGCAGCTGAGGTTCCCCTCGGGCGAAAAAACGCCCCAAGCCGCGCAACCGCCGCGCCCGACCGGATCCCGCGCCGGTACGAGCGGCTACCACTCGGATTGAGCGGTATACCGCTCCGGTTTGCGGCGCGACGGTTACCGGCTCCACACGTCGGCAAACCGCTCCGGTTTTACCGGTTTCCGCTCGGTTCCGGCGGTTACCGCCCGACCGCGGGTGAGGTATGGATTTGATGATTTTTTCAATGATTTAGGCTATTGTGATCTATGAAATTATGAAATGGATGTGGTGATGGAGATATTTAGGTATATTTTGATTGCATCCAAGTGATTTTAGAATGTATGAAGTGGATCTAGTGATTTGTAGCCATGTATGTACATTTTGATGTAGGGTATTGTGATTTTGGAAATAAGGAAATGGATGTAGGATTTAAGCATTGTGATATAGCTATGTGTTGTCAAGTTGACATTGATATGTTTATGTTCGTTCGATGTTTGCAGGTACGCAATGTCTGGCAGAGATAGAGATGTTGTATGGGAACACGGTGAAAGTCTTCACCCCGGTTGGAGATGCAACTATTGTCATAAGACCAAGGGAGGCGGTGGTGCCACTAGATTGAAACAACATTTGGCAGGCCGGGGGACGGAGGTCGTCCATTGTGAAAAGGTTTCAAAGGAGGTGCGTGAGTACTTTCAGCGTGAGCCTGAAAGGACAAAGAAGCTAACTGCTCAACGTGCTCAAGAGAAGTTGAGAAAGGAGAAGGCTGCAGCGGAAGGTAACTATCCTGGTGGAGGTGAAGCGTATGCTGCGTATGATGAGGAGGCTGAGCTGCAGAGTGCCCTGAACCAATCAAGAGCGGAAGAGGAGTTCCGTCGCGGGGTGCAACAGAGAGGAGGTGAATACGAGCATGGAGGGGGTAGTAGTACGAGGGGAGAGGGCACGTTGCAGAGGATGCTTCGAAGGGCAACTTCAGCGAGGCAGACTCCTGGGGTGACGGACTACAACTTAGGTTCGTCGCGTGGATCAACGCAGCCAAGGATTGACACAGGCTCATGGACGCAGAAGGGCAAGAATGCAAAGGAAGCTATTGGGAAAGCTTGGTCAAAGTTTTTCCATACTGCGGGAGTTCCTGGAAGACAAGCTGACAGTCCATACTTTGTCAGTGCGGTCAGAGAGACACAGAAGTGGGGTATGTTTTCTTTGCAGCCGAAATAATAGCTACGCAACTACAGGTTTAGATCTAATCTCATGAGTGCCATATGTTTTGCAGGCGAAGGTATCGCGTCACCCACTGGACGGGATATTGATGGCAAGTACCTGGATCAAAACGAGCGAGACTTGCAGGTTCAGTACGCAAAGTTTCAGGCAGAGTGGCCTATGTTTGGCGTCACGTTGATGTGTGATTCGTGGACTGGGCCGACGAAGATGAGTGTCATTAACTTTTTGATATATTGCAATGGGGTCATGTGGTTCCACAAGTCTATTGATGCGACTGGAAGATCTCAAGATTCTGCATATTTGCGGAAGGTAACCCCGTACCTAGTTCATTTCGATCCGAATATAATTTGGATATTGCTAAAGAATATGTGTATTTGCAGGAAATTATGAAGGTGGTGGACGAAATTGGACCAGAGCATGTCGTTCATGTGATCACGGACAACGGCTCCAACTACAAGAAAGCCTGCAAGGGGATTCGAGAAACATACGAACACATTAGTTGGACACCTTGTCTAGCACACACTGTCAACTTGATGTTAAAGGATATCGGTGAAAGGTACGAACATCAAGATTTGATCGATCAATGCAAGAAAATATCAACGTGGTTACACAATCATGGTCAGTTGAATGCAATGATGAGGCAGGCGATTGGTGGTGAGTTGGTGAAGTGGTGTGCAACTCGCTTTGGGACCAACTACATGTTCCTAGACAGCATTTATCGGAAACGTGAACGTTTCATGCAGTGGATGGGATCTCCTGAATTTTTGCAGAGCAAATGGGCCAATTCAAATATGGGTAGATTTACTCATACGAGATTTTCAAGTCTACAGTGGTGGGAGGGAATGAAATTTATCATTGACTCAGTCCAACTAATATACAGCTTACTTCGCTTTGCTGATCAGGACAAGCGCCCGAACATGTGCGAGGTATGTCACAACGTACAGAGTGTGAGAAATGAAATGCAATCTTTCTTTGGCCGCAATGTTTCCATGTACGAAGAGTATATAGCGATTTACAACGCAAGGTTGAAGGACATCTTCTATGACACCTATGTGGTTCCAGGTAAGACGGATTCTGCTCATTGTGAACAAAAGTTTATACTTTCACGTTCCACACACCTTATGCTCATTCGTGGTACTTTCTATTTTGCAGCTTCTGTCCTGAATCCGAGGTATGCCTATACGTTTATTCCAAGTCCAGAAATGTGGAGCACACTGAAGGATGCTTTTCAGCGCATGACCGATATCTCGAGCGCCGTCCAGGCATTACAAGAGGCTGAGTTGTTTCGACAGAAACGTGGTGACTTTGGCACTCAATTGGCACAACAAATGGCGCATGACCCAAAGACAACTGCATCTTCATGGTGGATGATGAACGGGAACAAAACTCCCAGGCTGCAGGCCCTTGCTTTGCGGCTTGTTGCTCAATGTTGTTCGTCAAGTGGATGCGAGCGGAACTGGAGTACTTTTGCCTTGCTGCATACAAAGGTTCGCAATCGGTTGTCACACAAAAAACTGAACAAGCTTGTCTATGTGAACTACAACCTGCGCCTGCGACTTGCGGATGTTGCCGATCCTCCACGGGATCAAGAAGATTTCATTGACCAGCTAGCCCATCTTTCATTCTATGAGCCTAAAAATGCAGTGCGGGAATGGATGGAATATGGAAGGTCAAACAAAGCTCCTGTTCTAGACGAGGACGACGATGAAGGTGACACGCCGCTTCCATCTAATATTGTCGCTGATAAAATAAATCCAGCGGACCTCCGTACTTCTACAGGGGAAGATTGCATTAGTGATTGGGCACGGCGACATGTGGGTGACACTCATGTAGGGAAGCGGAAGTACCACATCGCGCCTAGCAAGGTTGTCCCGAAGCGCCAACGAGGCCAGGCAACGGGAAAAGGGAAACAGAAAGAAATAGAAGTCCTGAGCGGTGAAGACACTGATGATGGTGAGGGTGATAAAAGCCCAGAGTATCAGGAGTCTCAGGACAGCAGCTCTGGCGATGATGGTGATGATAGTGATGATGGGGATGGTAGCAGTGATGGGGATGGTAGCAGTGATGGTGATGATGGCAATGATGGTGGTGGCAGTGGTGGCGGCAGTGGCGGTGCTACTGGCGGTGGCGGGGGCCGAGGCGTGTCACCTTCAAACCCACCTGCTGGTCTCCATTTTACAGGTACGAAGTGTACGTATATATGAACATGTTTTTATTATTTTGACTTATGAGTATTAATTATACTATGTGGTTCATTGCAGGGGAGACTGAGTTCACACATGCAACCCAGGACATTGACCATGGAGCACCGATGTCGCAGAGGAGAACGGTTGGACCGACGGATTACGACTCTCCACAGTTCTCTTCTAGCTCCTCCTACAGGGATTCCTCACAGTCTAGTTACCACTATCCTATACCGGAGTTGAGCATGCAGCCACCGATGAGATGGGTGTACGAATGGCAAGATCCCCATTGGTATAATATATTACTTCAGGAATGGCAGACGACATCGGCCTGGACGGGCCAAACTTGGCAAGACTTCAAAGCTGAGTTGCTTGTAAGGCAGGGTTTGAATGTGATGTCCACCGCGGAGTATGAAATGGCCTCGCGATGCTACCGTTGAACAATTTTTTGTGTGAGAGGACTACTAAACTAACTATTTGTATTAACAATTATTTGTACCAGAGGACTACTGAACTATTTGCATGGACATTTGTACTATGTTTGTATGTACAATTATATGTATGGATGTTTGTCTATATTTTTAGTTATTTTTTCCTTAATTTACGCATATTTCATGCCAATTTTTGGTTGTCCATCAAACCGTTCCAAACCGGACGGTTACCGGTTCAAACCGGTCGGTTACCGCCCCAAACCGACCGGTTTGGACAACCCACAAAACCGGATGAAACCGGTCGGTATACCGGTCAAACCGGTCGGTTACCGGTCCATTCGAGCGGTATACCAAAAAAAACCGATTGCACGGGGGATTTGAATTCAAAATTTGAATTCAACCGGTTTCCACCGGTTACCGGTCAAACCGGTCCGGTATACCGTTACCGCCGGCCGGCGGTACGAACTACCGGACCGGTTTGGGTAACCCTGCTATCAACTAGATTAGCCAAATGTTTGGCTCCCGCGTCACCCCAAAGGCGAGCAGTATCCCTAATTAAGCTAGTAAGCTCTGCTTCAACTGTACTACAAAGAGTGAGTCTGATGCCTAAGCTTACGAAATGATCCCCTGTCTAACCCGAAGTCACACGGTTCGCGGTACGCCCCCTCGTTCCACGAACCGGGAACTTCGTACCGAATCGAGGTACGGGTTCAAGGCGGAACGAGCATGGGTACGACGCTTGGGACGCGTCCCGCTCAGCGAACCGAAGGACCGGTCCTTCTCCGCCGTGCACAGAGAAACACATACTCCCGAGAGCAATCTGATGAATGGTGGGAGCTTTAGATTAGGTGTAACTATCACTATTAGTCTATATAGGCCTATGAATGGCAGCCCAATAAGATACCTTTTTTATTATATTCTTTTCAATCTAGTTTTTTAACTATGTATTGGCTCCTAATAGCATGTCGTCCCGAGCTCTCGTCCCCAAAAGAATGGGTTCATGTTCCCAAGCCATGAACCATCGTTCCAAAGAGGTATACCTCCTTCGAATCGTTCCAAAGAGGTATACCTCCTTCGAACCGGGAACTTGAAAAACGTCGATCCACGTACCGCGTTCCCGTTCCTCGACTGGGTCGTACCGTGAATATTGTAACACTGGTCTAACCTCGACCCGCTAAACTCAGGAATGGCACATCGTGTCTGGTCTAACTTATTTTTTTAAAAAATAAAACTACTTGTTCAGGGGACTAATTATTAACACAGTCTGTTTTGTGTTGCAATGAACAGGACATATTCAAGGGAATCAAAATGCAGCCGTCGCACTGGATCAGTACCATCACTACAAGGTAGTACTCTATACTAGTGTATATTGAGGGCAGCTCCGGCTCCTGTGCACAGACGTCGAACCCAACCAGAGTTCGATCCTCACAATGTAAACACCGCTGTGGGCCTATACAAGAGAGAGAAAAAAATCGTGGGCATTCAAACGAAACGGCCATCTGTATTATTTTAGTTCAGCTGTAACGACCACAAGTCGAACCGTCTGCAAAGTCGTTTTAATCTCTGACAACGACAGTTCGGTGTCCACTACGCGCATTGTTCGGTGAAATCGAACTCAATCGAACCACGGTTCATTTTTTCTAGCGCACTGGAGCTGCCCTGACTACTACGAGATATAAATAAAAAATCCATCTACGTTTGTGCAGATTTTTTTAATAATGGAAACAGAGTTTCCGGCCTCTGTATAGCACGCAGCCTGGTTTTTTTATGATTATTACAAGAGAAGTCAGTTCACAGACTGACACAAGGAACACAAATAAAACATAAATTAAGGAGGATCGAGTCTATTATTAAAACGCCATCCATGGGAAGCATAAATTTCTAGTGCAGTCGTCTCAAGAGCTACACTTGTCTCCCGAATGCATCCTCTAGTCTCCTCAGGCTGCAGTAGCGACCAATACCTCAGCCAATATGCTCCTCTGAATAAAGCCTGTAAAAACGATGTATACTTAACATTATTAAAACATATATCATTTCTGCAGCGCCAGATCGCCCAACACATGGCAGCCGCACCCACTAGAATAATATCACGCTTTCCGCTATCAAAGTGGGAGAGCCAATCGCCCACTATATGGGTTATAGATCTAGGTGGGTGAAGACCTGTGGCCGTATGAACTGTTCTCCAGATGTTTCTAGCATGGTGGCAATAAAAAAGGAGATGTTGAATTGTCTCATTTGAGTTACAGAAACAACAATTTTGACTACCAGACCAGTTCCTTTTTGCTAGATTGTCCTTTGTTAAAATGACACCTCTAGCTAGGTACCAGAGGAAAATCTTAATCTTTAGAGGCAATTTTAGCTTCCATATCAATTTATGTCGAAAAGGAGTATCATGGTTTATAAGTTTAAGGTACATAGAACGAGTGGAAAATTAACCCATTCTATGTAAATCCCAGGATACAGTATCCCTTTCATCCGATAGACTAAAGCCTCCTATTTTGGCCATGAGGTCATTATACTCAGTAAGTTTCACCCCTACTAACAAACGCCTAAAAGAAAGGTTGTAAGGCGTATTTCCCATAACCTGAGCCACTGAATTATGTGGTTCATAACAGACATGGTATAAGTTGGGGTAAATATCACGGAAAGGCCTCGGTCCACACCATGTATCCTCCCAAAATCTTATTAGAGAGCCATCTTTCATATTAAAAGATACAGATGAGAGAAATTCATCCTTGACATTTAACAACCCTCTCCAAAAATGAGAGTCGTTCTGTTTGATCCTAACTTGAGACAATGTTTTTTATCCCAGATATTTATTCCGGATTAAAGATTGCCATATGCCATCCTCGTTGAGCAGTTTGAACAACCATTTTCTCAATAAGCATTTGTTTTGGATCTCCTGGTCAATAATACTGAGGCCACCCTGGTCTTTTGGGCGATATAAAAGGTCCCATCTAGCAAGGCGATACTTTTGTTTAATCGTACCTCCTTGCCAGAAGAACCTAGATCCATAAAAATCCAGTTTAGAGCGCACACCTTTTGGAATCTCAAAGAAAGACATCATAAACATTGGAAGACTGCTAAGTACCAGGTTTAATAGGATTAGGCGCCCTCCATAGGAGAGGTGTTTTGCCTTCCAACAGTTCAACTTCTTTTCAAATCTCTCTTCGATCATTTTCCAATCACTATTAAGGAGTTTTCTATGATGCATGGGGATCCCCAGGTATCGGAATGGGTATTCCCCCATGTCAGAGCCAAAATAGTCCATATATTTCTCCTCATATTTGGTAGCTTCACCGTAACAAAACACCTCACTCTTGTGAAAATTGATTTTTAGTCCCGATAACTGTTCAAAGACGGTAAGCAGAAGCTTCATATTCTTAGCCTTTTCCAAGTCATGGTCCATAAAAAGAATGGTGTCGTCCGCGTATTGCAGGATAGACAATCCATCATCAACAAGGTGAGGTATAATGCCACTAATTTGTCCATCATCCTTAGCTCTTTGAATGAGCACAGCTAGCATATCTGCCATGATGTTAAACAAGATAGGTGACATGGGATCGCCTTGGCGAAGTCCCTTTTCGTTTGGAAGTAATGTCTAATATCATCATTAACTTTAACACCAACACTCGCTCCCTCCACGAAATTTCCAATCCATCGGCACCATTTCGGGGAGAAGCCTTTCATGCGAAGGGCCTGCTGAAGGAATGACCATTTTACTTTGTCATAGGCCTTCTCGAAGTCAATTTTAAATAAGACCCCGTCAAGTTTTTTAGTATGGAGCTCATGGATCGTCTCATGAAGAACAACCACTCCCTCCATAATATTTCTCCCTGGAATGAACGCCGTCTGGGATGGTTTGACCACAGTATCCGCTACTTTGTTAATCCGATTAGTGCCAACTTTAGTAATAATCTTAAAGCTGACGTTTAGGACACAAATAGGGCGGTACTGTTGAATCTGCTTCGCATCATTAGTCTTTGGTATAAGGGTAATAATACCAAAGTTTAAACTAAAGAGAGGCAATATTTCATCATGAAAATCTTTAAAAAGAGCCATTAAATTGTCTTATAAGATTTCCCAGAAAACTTGGTAAAATTCATATAGGAAACCGTCCGGGCCAGGAGATTTGTTATGTTCCATCTGGAATACGGCGGTTTTAATCTCCTCCTCTGTGAAAGGTACTGTTAATATATCATTTCAGCTGAAGTCACCTGGTTTATGTCCTCAATCCTATCCTCCCTCAAAGTGATATCACACTCATCAGGGGTCCCAAACAAGTCCTTGTAATAGTTTGTTATGTAGGATTTGAGTTGCTCATCACCAACCACTACCTCACCTTCCTGTTCTAACCGGAAGATGTGTTGTTTATGATGCTTCTCATTCGCTACTAGATGGAACAATTTGGTATTATTATCTCCTTCCAATAGCGTGTTAACTTTAGCACGTTCGTACCATTTTATCTCCTCCTCTCTTAAAAGGGCAGCAAGCCTCTCCTTAAGATAATGCTTCATATTAACTCATTATCTGAGAGGCGAGATTGCTCCGCTTTTTTATCAAGAACATCAATTAACGAGATGAGCTTTCTCTTTTCCTTTTTAAAGTGGCCGGCTGTATGTTTCGCTCACCCCCTGAGGTGTTTGCGAACAGCTCTGATTTTGTTCTGCCACCGCTGGAGGCTGGTTGTCCCTTGGTTTGTAGATTGCCAGACATTGGCAACCATATCAAAGAAACCTTCCCTAAGGAACCAACCCCTCTCAAATTTAAACAGCGAAGGGCTAGCAGGATGTGTTGATGCCCCTGTATTAAGGAGTAGCGGAGTATGGTCTGAGGTGCCCCGATTCCTTTCCACGGTACAAAGAGGAAATTTTTTTTCCTAATCCGTGCTCACAAGAATTCTGTCCAGTTTTTCATGAGTAGGGTCATCACCATAACTCACCCATGTTAATTGGCGTCCCGACATTTCAATCTCCTTAAGATCTAGAACCTCAATGACCTGATTAAAAATGTTAGGCCATTTGGGATCAAAATTGTCAGTACTTTTATCTTCTGGTCGCCTCATAATATTGAAATCGCCACCTATTAAATAAGGGAGGGATTCATGAGAGCAGGAATTTGCCAGTTCAGCCAAGAATGCCTCTTTGTTTTCCGGTCCGTAAACCGCATAAAGTACCCATTTGAAGTCATCAGCCTTATTTCTTAGGGTGAACTTGACATAAAAGTCCCCCTCGGAGATGGCTCCAATATCAAAGGTTGAGAGATCTACTCCCAAAAGCATTCCACCGGATCTCCCATGCGGTGCCATATTATGCCATATAAACTCACGGCCGGCACACAGGTTCTTTAAAGTAGATTCGGGGAAGTCCGCACGACCGGTTTCCATGAGGGCTATGAAGTTAATTTGCTCCTCACGAACCATTTCCGACAAATATCTGTGTTTAGCCAAGTCTGCAAGACCTCTGCTATTCCAGAAAACTCCTTTCATTGGAGACACAGTTTTGACGGGGTCTTAGGTTTCTTCGGAGGCTTAGCCATCCGTTTCTTGCTTCCAGAGTTGGACTTTTTCTTGCGAGGGACACCCCTTAGATCACAACAAACGTGATCGAGGTCCTCGTCGAAAGCATCCTCATTTAAATGACCACAGGCGTGGTTGAGAATTGCATCGAAATTGTCGTCCTCCTGATCCATCACATGAATGGAGGCAAGATTAACTGTTTTATCTTTACTTTTTTCCCATTCCCCTTAGAATTAACAGACAACCTATCAATTTCTATATTCTTTAAAGAGACAACAGAGGAAATAACAGCGCTATTATCTCTACCCAAAGAAATACCTAGGTTGCTAGTTTTATTATCTACCTGAGAATTAGAAAAAGAGGTAAAAGAGGTGGTACCTAGAGCCTCCAAGTTCCTTCTAGCCGCCAACCTCTCTGTCTTGGCAAGGGTATATTCATCCGTCACAGATGATCTCTTGCTCCGACGCACCATCTTCACCATCAGATCCGGCATTGGAGCCGGTGCCTGTACTGTCGTAGGAGGTGGGTGCTGAACCGGTTATGGGCTCCTGTACACCGGCAGCTCAGAGCCAGTACCTTCGTCTTCTATGGCGCAACATCCTGGACTGCGGGACCCAGAAAGTGCCTCAGCGTACGAGAGTACAGAACTCTCACGTGTAGGCGTCATCGGGTCATCATGCAGCACAGTCCGGATCTCATCGTTCTGCAGCTCATCTCTTGGCGTCACTCGAGCAACCACATCTCACGTGGGAGGAGGCGCCACGCCCAACAGCACATCATGAGGGGAGCCCACACTAGCGCCCTCCTGTCCCGCCATCCGAATGGAGACCGGCTCACGCTCTGTATCGACTATAGATGCTTCAACCACGTCCAGCTCGACGGCTGGTGTTTCAGCACCTATGCTTCTACCTACAGATACAATCATACCTTCCTCCAAAGGAGAATCATCAGTCATGACATTGTTGGAGCACTCCTCAAGCGTTTCTTCCACCACACCATCAGTAGAAGCCGCACCAGTAGGGGCTGGTGCTATAGTGTCCGGTGTAGAGTTCTCTGCCTCCTTCATGACATGGTCTTCATCTTTTCTCCCATTTTCAGTGTTGCCCTCATCCTCCTCAAGATCATCAGCATCATCAAAATTGTCCTCCTCATTCGCAGGCATGACATACTCAATCTTGAAAAAGAGCTCGTACAGACAATCATCCACCACAATGTCTGCATCATCTGGGATATGGTCTACATCAAGCACGGCCACCTGAAGGCGAACAACACCTGTCCTCCTCAAGTACTTCATATCCACCACTTGTGTAGCACCAATAATAGACCCCACCGCCCAGAGTGGTAGAAAAGAGCGGATCTCATATGGAACCCCGAACACCTGAACCGAAACCTTGTGTAATTTCCTGATTGGTTTGATCTCATGGCTCCATTCCTCGAAACCCATCACTCCCTCATTCTTGTCAGTACGAATCCTTTTGATGGCAACCATGCGTTGAAGCTCAACCTGGCAAGGGAACGTGACCAGGTATTTTTTCTCCCCATGTGGCTTCACCACCCAGTCCCACTTAACTGGGATCAGACGCGCCAATTCTGACTTCACTAACTCTGCAGACACTTCTCCCTCCACAATAGTGATAAGAGCGGTGGCTGAGATCTTCTTCGGGACTACACCGGTGTTGCACTTTGGAATTTGAAAAAAACCATGTCCCTTGCTAGCTAGCCCACAGAACTGTGCCGACGGCTTAGGGCCTAAGAGGAGAGGGCATGTCGAAGTGAGATGTTCCTCCATGCATATGACACACTGAACGAACTTCTTCTTCTTCTTAGCCTTTGGTTCTCCTACCGGCTCAACGCTCTTGTGTTTTCCGGCTACTGCGGACGGAGCTTCAGCTGTATGTTCCGGCATTCGAGATCCTCCTTGCTGGACCTCACGTGTGTTCTCTGGATCCAAAACATTTGAACCACGATGTCCCCTACCGCGGCCACGGCCGGTTTGATCAGGCCCCCAGCCGCCTCGTCCGCCTCTTGGGCGGTCCGCGTCTCGAGCCCCCTTTGCTGGTGGAGGAGACACAGACCGACGAACATTGCCGCGACCACGAGAGTGCTTGAAACGGCCGCCTCTCATGAACTGCTTCGTGTAATTCCGTTGCTTTTCGCCTCCGCCATCCCCGCCTGCACCTCCGGTCGCCGAGCTTCCATGACCGCCGGCCATCGTCACCTCCAGGAACGAGCGGCGGCGTGTGGCGTTGGAGTAGCAATCGCGGCGTGAGAATAGGCAGGCTCGCAGGCCGTCCAATCCCTTGATCTGTAGGGTTTCCTTTCCCTGCGCGTGTGACGAAACCACACGTTCCAGGCTGGGCCGCTGTAGCCCTTTGTCCAGCCCATCCGAAGATTTGGCCAGCCCAGCCGGAGGAGGCTCGCTAGGCAGTTGAACACGGTTCGCAATTTGATTCGACGTGGAATCCGGATCACGCCGTCGCCGCCGTCCCCGCGAGCTCCGGCGGCCTCCATTGGTGGGGCTTGAGGCTGATCGGACATTGAAAGCGGCCGAGAACGCATCACCAAAAGTCACCCTTGGTAATCGTGACTTCGGCAGAGGTCCTTTCCACTCGGACTTCCTCGGCCCATGGCCATTGGACGCCATACGGGTGGCTGCGGTTCTCCTCCTTCTTCCTAGGGCTTTTCTTCTTCTTGACCTCCTGCCAATCACCAAGGGCTTGGTCGTCTTCTTGTTGTGAGGGTTGATCTTGGGTTGGGGCGAGTACATCTCCCGCAGCCTCCACATCACTCTCCAAGTCCGAAGAATTGGCCCAAAATTTCCCTTTCACTGTTGCCGGCGACGTGCAGGAGGACGAGTTGAAAACATCCGCCATTGCTGCTCCCAAACTTTGTGATCTTGTGCATGCTACTGTTGCTGCAACGTTGCTGAGAGAGAGTCGCCGGGAATGACTTGCTAGGTCGACGCCGTGGTTGCCGCCACCATTGTCGCCGTCGCCGCGGCCGCCGTGGTCGTCGCCGCCGCTTCCTGATGGGCGCTTATCTAGTCATTCAGGTAACACAAACTTTGGAGCTATAACACGCAATCATGCTAGTGGTTAGTAGTGCCCAAACGTTTGTGCAGATGAAACTGCCTATACAGTACCATCACATGCTGCAGTTTCACTTCAGATATTTTCACCTGAACCCTCGCCTCCTAAATTCTGCAGCGGCTCGGAATGGGAAACCAATTGGACCTCAGGTATGCAGTTGTTTGCTTCAACCTCTCTTACCATTTACTAAACTTGCAGCGAGAATTCAAAACTTTGATTTCTGATTTCAGGCTAATTCTAAGTGGCTTTACAAACTTTGATTTCTGATTTCAGGCTAATTCTGCGTGTGTGACTACATCAAGCAGAAGTACGGGAATCCAATGATACTCATAACTGAGAACGGTATTAAGTCGAGACAAATCTGTCTATCTAGATCTGTTCCACACTTTGCACAGAAAATATGATGCGTACCGGGAGATGCAGTGACTTTTTTTTCCATCTTATTTGCCAGGAATGGACCAGCTTGCAAACCTGACCCTCGACCAGTACTTGCACGACACCACGAGGGTGCAGTTCTACAGAAGCTACCTCACCGAGCTGAAAACGTCGCCGGCTACTTCGCGTGGTCTCTCTCCTCGACAACTTCGAGTGGCAGGCAGCCTACACGTCCAAGTTCGGCATCGTCTACGTCGACTTCAGCACGCCCAAGCTCGAGCGGCACCCCAAGGCGTCAGCCCACTGGTTCAGAGACATGCTTCAGAAACATTGAGGATCTGACGACCGATCCGGAAGCAATTAACAACTTGACATCCTGTTCGCCGGCTGGGTGGCACAAGGATTTATCAAATAACCATGCTCAGCGCAAGGAGGATGCCAAAATGGGGATAATAAAATCTAATAATCAGGCAAGAAGTCGTGTGTTCCATCCATGTTAGTCATCGCTGGTTTTTGTGATCTCCTTGTCCCATCTGTCTTCGTGGTTTTGAATCATCCATTCAGATCGCCTGATGTCCCATCGAAGAGGGACCTGCTATAGCAGTAGAACGCGAGAATTTGAGGCGGCCTTCTTTCTATGGATAAGCTGATGCTTTTCCGTGTGCGTGTCTGCATTGGTTCAAATAGGAGATGTTTGGTTCAGGGTCCGTAACGTAATCTGATTACGGAGGGGTAATCAATACTGTTACTTATGTTTGTTTCCATGAAGATGTAAACCCATTACGTGCAATCGAATACCGTCGCTGTATAAATTCGATTCCGCTCGTAACACATTGTAAACGGAACACGCCAGGACATGGTAATGCATGCAGCGCCACTAGCCAGTAGACAGTAGTGGTCTTCCCAACGAGATGATGATGGCATGCACCTTTTTTCAGGTATCGAATACCATTACAGTGAGCAACCAAACAAAATCTGCAATCATCCATTCATCCGCTGATTGCACTGCCATCTGACTACACTAACGTTTGCATTACCACCTCATGAACCAAATACTTCCTGAGGTCCATTTGAGGGCTCGATTTGAGGAGTACAATACTCATACGGAGTAGTACTGGAGAAGGAACACAGGCGAATGAAATGATTACTTCAGAGTTTAGCTATTCCCGGCTCGTGAACTGGACGATGGCACCACCCAATTGCAAGCCGACATGCATCGGCCGCCATTCCCGGCCCTGATGCCTCATCACTCATCATCGATGGAACGGAACGTAGCCGGGGACCTGGAGCAGCAAGCAGACAGACATGCGCGGCCCACGCGGATTAATCACCGGCCCCCACGCACGTCGGAATGCCGTAGGGCGTGTTTAGTTGTGGAGAGAGACCAGAACTTTTTCTCTGGGAAGCGTGTTCTGTGAGAGAAATGAATAAGAAAGTTGAAGAGAATTGGAAGAGAACTTTTCTGAAAAACGTATTTTCTGATAGGGATGAATAGTAAAATCGAGAAGGGAGTAAACACGGCTACGAGCGCGCGCACAGGCGCACAGCCAACGAGGTCCCCGTCACCACAGTCATGGCTCCGGCTCGGGCAATCACACCACAGTCACAGATTTGCCCCGACCCCGATCCACCACCACGCCGACACCCATTGACGAGGCGGATGAGGTGACCCAACAAATAGGACGTAGTACCGGCTAGTGTGCCAGCACAATCTAGCCTGCTGGCTGACGCGGAGGACGCGGGAGGGGAATGGGGAGTGAGATGGACGCTCGGTGGGCGGTGCTGCTGCTCTCGCTGCTGGTGGCGAGCGCCGGCGCGGGGGCGCAGGTTGGCGGTCTGAGCCGCGCGTCGTTCCCCAAGGGGTTCGTGTTCGGGACGGCGACGTCGGCGTACCAGGTTGAGGGCGCCGCGTCCACCGACGGCCGGGGGCCCTCCGTCTGGGACGAGTTCGCGCACACTCCAGGTAGCCAAATCGTTTCTTGCTTTGCTTGCGGCCACTTCGCTTCACCTGTGGGCTGTGGAGTGTGGACATACACTAGTGACTAGCGACGAGTGCGCTCCAGGGTTCCCCTTACCGAACCGGACGGCCGAACCGCCGCCCGGCGGTAGCGGTAAACCGGTCCGGTTGGACCGGTTACCGGTGGAAACCGAACAAATTCGAATTTTGAATTCAAATTCGGTTTGAGCGGTTAGCCGGTGGGTTTGACCGGTTAGCCGGTCGGTTTGACCGGTTTTTTTCTTTTTCTTTTTTGATTTAACTTGTATTTGCCAAAAAAAATATCAAATGAGCAAATATTTAAAAACTTTTTACACCAATAGATTACACACACCTTGAAGTATTTTTAGGAATTTTTACGACATTTTTCCATTTTTAAATTTAAATTTAAAAATTTTCAATTTCCACCGGTTCAAACCGCCCCGAACCGCTACCGGTCCGGGGCGGTTTGATCGGGAACCGGTCAAACCGGACCGGTTCCCGACGGTTCGGGGAACCCTGGTACGCTCTGCTTTGGCTGGTACCATTGGGCAAAGCAGCCGCAACTCCGGTCGGACCTAGTCCGAACGTGAGAGCAGACGGCTCCTTGATTACTAGTAGTTGGTTTTGGTTGGTACATTCTTGTGGGGTGGGGGTATGGGGGACAACAGATGCATCTAGGCAAAAGAGCTATGAACCAAATGCGGAATGCTGGACAAGGACTGATATGGTGCTGATTGGTACGCCAA
This sequence comes from Digitaria exilis, assembly GCA_015342445.1. Classification (NCBI taxonomy): domain Eukaryota; kingdom Viridiplantae; phylum Streptophyta; class Magnoliopsida; order Poales; family Poaceae; genus Digitaria; species Digitaria exilis. The sequence continues at coordinate 2,216,501 of JACEFO010002109.1, read as the reverse complement.
CCGTTCTCGGTTCTTCAAGATCTATACATCTGGATCCGCGTTACCTGCTCTGCACTCAGCTGCTCCCCTTAAATTACTTTTCTTTTTGAAATACGTAGGTGGGCTACGTAACGCGTCCCGACACAGGGCGTATGCAACTAACCCAGAAAATTGTAAAGGACTATATGGTACAAAAAACAACCAAGAACTCGTCCCTGACTTGGTAAACTAAGGTACGTGTGACGACGACTCCGGCCACCCTAAGGTTGCCATCCATTTGGCGTCGCCTTGGACCCAGTACTGCCCCTAGAGATGGCAACGGGGCTATCCCCACCAGGGATCTGTAGAACGTTTTGCTCCTAGAGAGAGCAAAAGCTCCCCGTTCTTGTCCCTGTCCCCGCTCACGGAGGAAGGATTTTCCCTGTCCCCGTCCCCGTCCCCGAGCGGAGATCATGTCCTCTATAGGGGCTCCGACCCTGACTAATCCCCGAAAAACTCAGTATAGTAGGAAGAACATCTCACAAGAATGAAAAAAAAAAAGCGTCGGCTTGGACCCAGTACTGCCCGTCTGCCCCTCGCGATGATCGTGCCAACCATCTGGCTGAGACTGCTCTCTGCGGGGCTCCTGAAGGTCCTGCAATTCCTCTTTTTCTAAAGGGAAAACTCTATTTTTCACCCTCTAACTGTTACAAAAGACTGATTTTCAACACACAACTACAAAACTGGACACTCAAGAACATCCAACTATCCAAACCGTGCAAAATTGACCCTTTGTATGGTATTGAAGATGGTATTAAAAATTCATAACTAATATATTTTAAGTTATAAAAATATGAAACTGGTGCTAATGTTTTTTTTCTAAAAATGTGACCTATATGTTGGTGCACCATTAGAAGGTATTTGCATAGTATTTCTATTTATTTTTATTTTGATTATTTTAGAGATAACATAAGACACAAGTAATATAAACATATACTCAAATAACATTAAATAGTGTGACAATAGGTTGATTACATTTTAAGAGAACTTTTGGGGCTGATTTCATATTTTTTGGTCTAAAATAAATTAGTTATGGAATGTCAAGTTTAAATAATATTTTGATATTTTTATGAAATCCAAAACCACCGTCAAAACCACTCAAAGGGTCAATTTTACACGGTTTGGATAGTTGGATGGTCTTCGGTGTCTGGTTTTGTAGTTGTAGGTTGAAAATTGGACTTTAGTACCAGTTGAAGGGTGAAAAACGGACGTTTGCCGTTTCCAAATGCAAGTGAGGAGCGTGAAGATGGAATCCAAACCTTTATGCCTAAGCTTGTGGTGTTCACTCCGTAGCCTGAACCACCAGTCCAGCATTTCCACTTCAACAGTCGGCAGGGTGACGGCAGAGGTCACCGTTGCAATGACCGCCCGCCAAATTTGTCGTGTGAAGCTACAGGTGATAAACAGATGGTTAGCGGTTTCCGGTTCTTGATCGCAGAGCGGGCAGGCCGAGAGGTCTTGCAGCCAATGACGATGTTTTCGTTCCGCCGTCCATATACGCTTGTGCACCGCTAACAAAGTGAAGAATTTCATCAAGTGCTTAAATTACTTTCAAATGGTCTTTCTAAACTTGTGCCTTGGCTTATGATTGCTACATTGATATCTTGCTCCATGTTTTAAAGTTCTGCCTAGTAAGATTCTCTATTTCTATGTTGTGATGGCCAGGAAATATTGTGGGAAATCAAAATGGAGATGTCGCAGTGGATCAATACCATCGCTACAAGGTACTGTCCTACTTGACAGTGAGAAGGAAATAAATGGATCTAGGTTTATAAGGAGATAAATTTTTTGAGGTATAAAGAGTTTGATAGCCTTATATTGGATTCTTTTGTTCTGCTACAGGAAGATGTTGATCTCATGAAAAGTTTGAATTTTGATGCCTACCGGTTTTCAATCTCATGGTCCAGGATCTTCCCAGGTAAATAAATCTGAAGCATGATAGTTCAAGTTTTTACATGTTACTATTGCTGATACATCTTTGGTTCATGTAGATGGTGAGGGAAGAGTGAATCCAGAAGGTGTAGCGTATTACAACAATTTGATAAACTACCTGCTTCAGAAAGGTATGGCATAAGTTGGAATAGGGTGGTTTTACATCTGAGACTTCCACTGGAAGCTATGTAAACATGCTTGAATGTATCCTTGACAACTGAGCAGGCATCACTCCTTACGTCAACCTTCACCACTATGACCTTCCTCTTGCGCTTGAGAAGAAATATGGAGGGTGGTTAAGCTCAAAGATGGCGTAAGTCAATCTTAAAACTAATCAATGTTTATACTTGGTCATATTTATGTGCAAGTGTTTGAAGACTAAACTGTCTAAACAACATAGAAGCACTCGAGTATATGTTAGTCTAGCTAAATGTATCATCCTGTGTCTCCAATGTCACAAGTTACAGAGGGAGAAATTCCAGTTTATATTAAATATCTATGCGATCTGTTTTGTAGAGACCTGTTTACAGAGTATGCTGACTTCTGCTTTAAGACATATGGTGATCGCGTAAAGCATTGGTTTACATTCAATGAGCCAAGGATAGTAGCAGGGCTTGGTTATGACAAAGGGGCAAGTCCTCCCCAGCGGTGCACCAAATGTGCTGCTGGTGGGAATTCAGCAACCGAACCTTATATTGTTGCCCACAATTTTCTCTTGGCACATGCTGCTGCAGTTGCAAGATACCGTACAAAGTATCAGGTATTTTCTTCTTGAAAATCTCATAGAATTCCCCTGAAAACAAAATAATGGAGCTATTCTTGGAGTACATTGCATTATATATAGTACCAGCTTTGGCGAGTGCTAAACTGATGTTATTTTATTAAATGAAGTTTGTGGTCGAAATTTCTTTTACTATATATCATTATATGTTTGGAACAATTGTGTCGACATACAATGTGTTTAACTCTGCTCCTCGTGAAATTCATTAGCTCCCTTTACTAAATAGATGGAACACATACCTGTTGATTACCAATAACCTCTTCCATTAAAATTGCTGATGGAAGAATGGCACTATTTTCAAAACATAGGCTACTCAGAAGGGTAAGGTTGGGATAGTCCTGGACTTCAACTGGTATGAACCTCTTACAAACTCGCCTGACGATCAAGCAGCGGCTCAAAGAGCTAGGGACTTCCATGTTGGCTGGTAAGCGACTGTCCTCTGTCGGATCATAAGTTTTGATAAATGGAAACTGCAAGTGATAACATAGTTAACTATTGCATTCGATGCAGGTTTGTTGATCCATTGATAAATGGGCATTATCCACAGACAATGCAAGATCTTGTGAAAGAGAGGCTGCCCAGGTTCACTCCTGAGCAAGCTAAATTGGTCAAGGGCTCAGCAGACTATATTGGGATCAATCAATACACAGCTAACTACATCTGGGGCCAGAAATTGCTCCAGCAGACGCCTACTAGCTACCAAGCTGATTGGCAAGTTCAATATGCTTGTGAGTTTCTTGATTTAAGCAAGTTTATCAAAATGGGTTCACTCTAGATATTTTCACCTAACCTTCACCCCATAAATTCTGCAGTTGCACGAAATGGCAAACCAATTGGACCACGGGTGCTTTTCCTTTCAATCTTTCACAGCGTTATACTTAACCTGCAGTAGATATTTTGATGCTGTCACGAACAAATTTAATAATGGTGCAATAGATTCTCCCTAACCATTGCATGGATTTGTAGGCGAACTCTAACTGGCTTTACATCGTCCCGTGGGCAATGTACGGGTGTGTGAACTACCTCAAGGAGAAGTACGGAAATCCAACAATCTACATAACCGAGAATGGTACTCAATCGAATCCCACATTTCTCACTTGAATATATTGCATATCAAGGGCCAGAACTCAGAAGATCAATGTATCAATCCTTTTTAAATGTTTCCAGGAATGGATCAACCTGGAAACCTTACCCGCGACGAGTACCTGCGCGATGTGACAAGGGTGCGGTTCTACAAAAGCTACCTCGGACAGCCGAAAAAGGCCATAGATCAGGGTGCAAACGTGGCTGGCTACTTTGCGTGGTCTCTCGTTGACAACTTCGAGTGGGCATCAGGATTCTCGTCTAAGTTTGGCATTGTGTACATTGACTATAACAACAAGCTCGAACGGCACCCGAAGGCTTCCGCGTATTGGTTCAGGGACATGCTTAAGAAGTATTGAGCTTTCTAGAGGCCAAGCGCGGAGTTATCATTTTCCTCAGCTTTTCCTAGTGTTTTGGATGGCCCAATGGTTCAAATTCAGCTCAGTGCTAGGCTATCCAAATGAAAATAAAATAAGACCAACAGCCACTCCAATTAATTGTGCATTCCAATTTATGATCAGAATGTTGTGACTTGTGAGTATGTTTTCTGTGGAGTTTGAGCTGTGGTCATTTGCCGTGTTGATTGAACACGTTTAAAAAGCATGATTACAAGTGCCATCCTTTGTTCTTTTTTTTTTAATCACTATACAGCTAAAAAAAAGCTGTATCGGATCACGCCATTTAACCTGTCGCTTCTTTTTTTAAGGTGCATTTGATTAGAAACTTTTGCACAATAGTTCTTACTTTTTTCCATGAGGAAGGTACATAAATTTAGACATCTTTACACAGTAATTCCTCCTGGGTTTATACTTTGAGAAAGCGCTCCTTTGTTCTGTTTAATCGGGCCTCGTCTTTTGCAGCAGCCACTTGTAAACAACAGGCCGCATTATTTCCCCCAATGCGCGCTCAGTTCTTGTCCAAGTCGGATTTCGAATAAATCGTCGTCGGATTTCGGACGAGTACTCCCGAATGCAGACGGGATTGGATTTCAGACGAGTATTCCTCGACGCACGCATCGTGACAAGCAAACGTATCCAGTCGAAAATTTGGGGGGCGGGCGGCGCACGTCCTAAACTGCAACAAGAACAAGCCCCGTTCCTCTCACTCCGCTGTCTAAGTTTGCTTGCCCTCATCGGTAAACTTCAGCAACCGAGCCATATGAAGTATCACGCTGCTCATATTTTTCTCTTGTCACACGCTGCTGCGGTGGCAAGATACCATAATAGGTACCAGGTAAAATCAACTTGAGAATCTCAATGAGTTCCCCTGGACAATGCTGGAGTGCAGTATATATTTGATCTTATTTTAGGACATGAAGTGTGAGTCCAAAAATGCATTGTCAAATGAAGTGTTGAAGGGTCTATATGCTTTCAAATAATGCTCAACATACATGTTAGTAATCGCTGGTTTTTTGTGATATCAAAATGGGGATAATAAAATATGATAAGCAGGCAATCACTCGTGCGTTCCATGCTAGTAATCCCTGGTTTTTGTGATCTCCTTGTCCCATCTGTCTTCGTGGTTTTCAATCATACATTCAGGAAAATACTCTGTCCTGCTTATCAGTTTCAATAATTTGTAGTGGACGGCTGGACGCCACCAAAGCATGTCCCATTTTAGATACATGTTGCATCGAAGAGGGACCTGCCATATCAGTAGAACTTTGCTCCTACCTTACAATTCCGTTTGCGAGGATTCAGAGCCAGAATTTGCGGGGCTTGTTTCTATGGATAAGGTGATGCTTTCCGTGTGTGTGTCTGCATTGGTTCAATTGAGGTCCATGTTGCCCCTGTAAACGGAGGGCTCGATTTTAGGAGCACAGAACTGGAGAAGGAACACAGGCGAACGATTACTTCAGAGTTTAGCTACGTCCATCAGAAGATACGCTAACATGTTCGTGATCGCTGGGCTGCTTTAGGATGAGCGTCACTTGCACTTGCAACCCCAGCTTCTCGGCACTCGATCTGCAGGAAATTCGGATCATGCAAAGGTTGTGCCCTCTCTCACCATTCTCACCCAAAAAGATGGCCAACTCTGTTGACTCCGGGTCTCCGAGATTCGAATTCGGTGGACATGTTCCAGAGGAACATGGGCTGTAAACCCCAGCCAGAGCCAGATCGCTGCCCACATGCTCGTGTTCGTCCAGCCCAGGTGGCAGCACCCGTACATGGAAGGTTGCTGTTCAATCCAGTTGGTGTGGGGAGGATTGGGATGGACCACCCCAATCCTCTCCAAACCACCCGGAACGTGGAAGAAACGAACGGGGCCCTACAGAGGGAAACTTCCATCCCGGAGAGAGACTCTGGAGGCCCGGCACTTTCACAGTTTCACCAGGCCAACTGGCCCTGTTGAGCAACGCGCGCTCGCACCGACCGCGACATCTTCGTCGCCCGCCGCCGCGTTCGTGGAACGTAATCGTCGCCTTCCGGGCTCTGCACATGCGCGCTGATGATGGACGGGCCGCGCCGCGCCGGATCCCATCGAAATTGCGGAAAGATGGCACCACCCCAACCCACCTACCGCAAGCCGACAGGCGTCGTGTACCGGCCGCCATTCCCGGCCCTGATGCCTCCTGTCCATCTATCCAACGTTGCAACAAGGCCAGACAGGCGCGGCCCACGCGGGCTCACCGGCTCACTGGCCCCCACGCACGCCGGATACTGTCAAGACTCGGGCGCGCGCGCGCGCGCACCGCCATCGAGGTCCCCCCGTCACCGCAATCATGGCTCCGGCATCACATCACAGAGATGCCCCGATCCACCACCACGCCGACACCCATTGATGAGGCGGACGAGGTGACCCAACAAATAGGACACACCGGCTAGTGCGCCACCGCACAATCTTGTTCTTCTAGCCTGCTATACTGCTACTGCTGCTGGCTGAGTGAGTGAGATGGACGCTCGGTGGGCGGCGGTGCTGCTCGCGCTGCTGGTGGCTAGCGCCGGCGCCGGCGCCGCGGGGGTGAAGGGCGGCAACTGGCTCGCCGGGCTGAGCCGCGCGTCGTTCCCCAAGGGCTTCGTGTTCGGGACGGCGACGTCGGCGTACCAGGTCGAGGGCGCCGCGTCCACCAACGGCCGGGGACCCTCCATCTGGGACGCATTCGCTCACATCCCAGGTAGTGAAATCGTCTCTTGCTTGCTGCCGCTTCGCTTCACCTGTAGACCTGTACGCTAGTGAGGAGTAAAGAGCTCTACTTTGTCTGATACCCTGTTGCTGCAACAACAGCGCAACTCAATTACCACACTCGTCAGTCGCTAACTGCGGGTTGGATCTCAAAATTTGAGAGCGAACGGCTACTTGATTACTAGTTGGTTCGTACATTCTTGTGGGGTGGGGGTATGGGGAGACAAGAGATGCATCTAGGGAAAAGACCTATGAACCAAATACGGAATGTTGGACAGCGACTAATCTGATGTTGACTGCGTTCTTCAAGATCTCTGCATCTTGGTCCTCATTAGCTGAGGTCCGCTGCCCCGCTTAAATTACTTCCAAATGGTCTTTTAAACTTGAGCGGTTGAGCCTCGGCTAATATTGCTACATTGATATCTTGCTCCATCTTTTGGAGTTCTGCCTATTAAGATTCTCTATTTCTATGTTGTGATGCTCAGGAAATATTGTGGGAAACCAAAATGGAGATGTCGCAGTGGATCAATACCATCGCTACAAGGTAGTACTTGACTGCGAGAAGTAAATAAATGGATCTAGGTTTTAAGGAGAGAACAATTTTGAGGCATAAAGAGTTTGATAGTCATATACTGTATTATTTTGTTCTGCAGGAAGATGTTGATCTCATGAAAAGTTTGAATTTTGATGCCTACCGGTTTTCAATCTCATGGTCCAGGATCTTCCCAGGTAAATAAATCTGACTTAAGTTGTAGCGTGGTAGTTCGAGCTTTTAGATGTTACTAATGCTGATACATCTTTGTTTATTCGCATGTAGATGGCGAGGGAAGAGTCAATCCAGAAGGTGTGGCGTATTACAACAATTTGATAAACTACCTGCTTCAGAAAGGTATGACATAAGTTGGAATAGGTTGATTTTACATCTGAGACTTTCACTAGAACCTATGTAAACATGCAAATGTGTACTTGACAACTGAGCAGGCATGACTCCTTACATCAACCTTTACCACTATGACCTTCCTCTTGCGCTCGAGAAGAAATATGGAGGGTGGTTAAGCTCAAAGATGGCGTAAGTTAATCTTACAATTAATAAATATTTATATCTGGTCATATTTATGTGAAATTGTTTCTAGTTTCTATGTTTTCCCAAAAGAAAACTACACAACCTAGAAACACTTTCTATGGTCCTCATTAGCTGCGGTCAGCTGCTCCGCTTAAATTACTTTCTATGTTTTCCCAAATGTGTCATCCTGTATCTCTAATGTCACAAGTTATAGAGGGAGAAATATCAGATTATATTTAAATATCTATATGATTTGTTTTGTAGGGACCTGTTTACAGAGTATGCTGACTTCTGTTTTAAGACATATGGTGATCGTGTAAAGCATTGGTTTACATTCAATGAGCCAAGGATAGTAGCACTGCTTGGTTATGACGCAGGGTCAAATCCTCCCCAAAGGTGCACCCAATGTGCTGCTGGGGGGAATTCAGCAACCGAACCTTACATTGTTGCCCATAATTTTCTCTTGGCACACGCTGCTGCAGTTGCAAGATACCGTACAAAGTATCAGGTATTTTCTTCTTCCTCATGCAAGTCCCCTGAAAACAAAAAACAATGGAGCTATTCTTCAAGTCCATTTATTATTAGGGCCAGCTTTGGAGAGTTCTAAACTGATGTTATTTTATTAAATGAAGTTTGTAGTCGAAATTTCTTTTACAGGATCTATATATCAATATATGAGTGAAACAATGGTCAACATACTATCATGTTTTTAACTCTGCTCCTCATGAAATGCATTAGCTCGCTATCCTAATTAGTTGGACACATACATGTCGATTGTCAATAACCTCTTCCATTAAAATAGCTAATGAAAGAATTGCACTATATTTCAAAACACAGGCTGCTCAGAAGGGTAAGGTTGGGATAGTCCTGGACTTCAACTGGTATGAACCTCTTACAAACTCACCTGATGATGAAGCAACGGCTCAAAGAGCTAGGGACTTCCATGTTGGCTGGTAAGCGACTGTCCTCTGCCGGAACTTAAATTTTCATAAATTAAAACTGCAAGTGATAATATAGTTAGCTATTGCATTTGATGCAGGTTTGTTGATCCACTGATAAATGGGCATTATCCACAGATAATGCAAGATATTGTGAAAGAGAGGCTGCCTAGGTTCACTCCTGAGCAAGCTAAATTGGTCAAGGGCTCAGCAGACTACATTGGGATCAATCAATACACAGCTAACTACATTAAGGGCCAGAAATTGCTCCAGCAAACGCCTACTAGCTACTCAAATGATTGGCAAGTTCAATATGCTTGTGAGTTTCTTGCCTTAAACAAGTTTATCTAAATGTGTTCACTTTAGATATTTTCTCCTAACCTTCACCCCATAAATTCTGCAGTTGCGCGGAATGGCAAACCAATTGGACCGCAGGTGTCCAGTTCTTCCTTTCACTCTTTCTCAATATAAACCTGCACTAGATATTATGATATCGTCACCAACAAATTTAAGAATAATGCACTAAATTCTCCCGAACCATTGCATGGATTTGTAGGCGAATTCTAACTGGCTTTACATCGTCCCGAGTGGAATGTATGGATGTGTGAACTACCTCAGGGAGAAGTATGGAAATCCAACGGTCTACATAACCGAGAATGGTACCCACTAGAATCCCATATTTCTCTATTCCACGTATCACTTGAATATGTTGCATACCAAGAGACAAAAGATCCATATGTCAATCTTTTTTTTTTATGCTTCCAGGAATGGATCAACCTGGAAACCTGACCCGCGACGAGTACCTGCGCGATGTGACAAGGGTGCGGTTCTACAAAAGCTACATCGGCCAGCTGAAAAAGGCCATAGATCAGGGTGCAAATGTGGCTGGCTACTTCGCGTGGTCTCTCCTTGACAACTTCGAGTGGAAATCAGGATACTCGTCCAAGTTTGGCATCGTCTACGTTGACTTCAACAAGAATCTCGAACGGCACCCGAAGGCTTCGGCATATTTTTTCAGGGACATGCTAAAGAAGTATTGAGCTTTCTAGAGGCCAAGCCTGAAGTTACCATTTTGCTCAGCTTTGCCTTGTGTTTTGGATGGCCCAATGGTTCAAATCTAGCTCAGTGCTAGGCTATCAAAATGGGAATAAAAGAAGACGAACAGCCACTCCAATTAATTGTGCATTCCATTTTATGGTCAGAATGTTGTGACTTGTGAGTATGTTTTCTGTGGAGTTTGAGCTGTGGTCATTTGCCGAATTGCCGTGTTGATTGAACATGTTTAAAATGCTTGATTGCTAGTGCCATCCTCTGTTCTTGTTTGATCAGATCTACTCCGTCCCAAATTGTAAGTCATTCCAAGATTCTTGGAAAGTCAAACTCTTTTTATGTTTGACTAAAATTATAGAGTGAATCACAAAAATTTATGGAATCAAATAGATATAATCTAAAAATATACTTAATGAAAAAGCTAATGATACTTATTTGGTATCATAAATCTTAGTATTTTGTTATATAAACTTGGTCAAACTTGAGATAGTTTGACTCTCCAAGAATCTTGGAATGACTTACAATTTGAGACGGAGGGAGTATTACTTAAAAACTACTCAAGGCTTCGGATAATCTTAATACACCTCGCTCAGTTCAAAATCATACAAAATTAGAGGCAAAACGTATGCAGTCCAAAATTAGGGGGCTGCGCACGTCAAATTGCAACAAGAACAAGCCCCGACGTCCGCTGTCTAAGTTAAGTTTGCTTGCCCTCGCCGGCAAACCTCAGCCAGAGCCATCTCGAACGAGCATGCATCCACCCCACGCGCGCCATTTCGCATGCCGGTTTCCTCCACCAGACACGTCGTACCGCTCGATCCCCGCGACTCCGAGCTGCTCCGCCCGCGCGCACAACCGCCATGGCCACGGCGCCCGTGAAGTTCGCCGCGCTCGCCGTCGCCATAGTCGCCGCCGTCGCGCTCAGCTCCTTCTTCCACTACCGGTGCCGCCACCTCCCGTCCCCCTTCGTCCCAGGCGGGGCCCGCCGCCTCATCGTGGTGACCAACGAGCAGGAGGTCGGGGAGGAGATGGACCTCGCCGACGGCAACGTCGAGCTCCGGTGCCACGGCTACGGCGAGCACGACCACACCCGCCCCGTCTGGTCGGCTCGCGCCAGCATCCCCAGCGGCGCCGAGGCCAACCTGACGTTCCCCGCCGTGCACGGCGACGAGGTCTTCGAGGTGCTCTGCTCCTACCGCGGCGCCAACCGGTGCTGGGCGCACGGCGTGAGGGTGTTCGGGAACCCCGGGCACGACAACCTCTTCTGCTCGGAGCAGATCGGGGGGTGCACCGTCAGGTTCCGCAAGGATGGCGGCGTCGAGAAGGTGTACGAGGCCAACGCCCCGCGGGACGTGGAGAAGCTCTACGAGGACAGCGCGCGGATCGACCTGCTGCAGCCGGCCATATTCATGGGGTTCGTGCCGGACTTCGACAATGCTAGGGATGGCGGGTGCGCGTCAGCGAGCTGCGCCGGGAGGGCCATCAACAGGGTGATAGGAGAGGAGAGCTGCTGCGACGATTCCTGTGGGGGGTGGGACAAGGCGACGCCAAAGAAATAATGATTCGTGCTCATGCAGGCATGTAGGATTCAAAACTTGATTTTTTTTTTTTCCTTTGTATAATGTAGAGCATTGTAATGAAATACATGAATAGAAGACACCTGAAACCAGTTCGATCGAGCACTTGGATGCTGCTGAATCGATCAGAGTTATAATCAAGTATTTCAGAATTAGGAAAAAAAAAAAAAAGAGGGTAAACTCTAAAGGCGATTTGTTGCACAAAACATAACCAGCAACAACCATGGTGGCCAAAGTACGAGGAGTACAATAGATGAAACTTGAGAGGGACATTCGAAATGACGCCATTTGAGCATTTGCTAAAAATTAAACCTTAAACGAAGTCTACAACACAACAGGAGTACAGGACAGTATGTATCAACCGATCGATATGATGTGGTTGGCAATGCAATTGTAAGCTGCTGCAGAGGAAACAAAAACATGCATCTTGTGAAGTAATACTCAAAACTGCACTGAAACAGAATTTAGAACGTTGTAGCAATTGCATCCTTCCAGGGTCCAGCACAGGCATGTAACTGATTGAATGCTTAATCGGAGTCCTCGTAGATCCCCTCGTCATCAGAAAGCTCATCAAAAGAACGGATATCCAGCTGATAGCGCAACAAGCCACCGATGCCACCAAAACCTCTGCAAAACTGTGAACCCTCTTGAGATTTGTTGGTAACAAACTCTAGTGTGCACCCAAACTTTTTGTATTCGTTGGCAAACCACTCCAGGAGCGAGGTTTTATCCTGAACCTCCAACTCGGCATTGGTAGATTGGTCACGGAAATGGCTCTGGTCAGCTTCTTGCTCTTTGTTCAGATGTTTAATGATTATCTCTCCAGTTGCACTGTTCTTAAGCACGTATCTGTTGACATCAAGGTTTTCCCACACTATCAGTGTCTCCACAGCACCCATTTCAAGAGTCTTAAGTGTGTCATCCACACCAAAGACATACTTCCCTGTATCTTGACTAATTTCTTCAAAATATTTTCCAATCAGTTTCTTCTCCTGTATGAACTTTACATTTGCTAGAATTTCAGCAGACAACTCAATTGCTTGGTTGAAACCGTTCTCGCCACCATATGAAACATCAACAACATTAAGTATTTTGGCTTGGAGGCGCTGGTCAAACATGTCAGATTGGCTCAGCTCTGTCTTAAAATCAGCAGAACCAGCCAATATAAGTCCAGCAACATTAGGCTGACTGGTAGCTGGGTTGATGAAAAACTGTGTAGCAAGTTCAGCCGTCTTTCGGACATAATTATGACGCTTTTCCATTCGAAGCCGAGCAAAACGAAGAGCAGATTGTCCTCCTCTTCCATGCTTCTTCGGTAGATCAACAGTGAATTTGTGGAGCACTTCGCGAGTGTTGCCACTCAGTGTGCCAAAAAGAGTTCCATTACCATCCATAACAATGAAGCCAAACTTGTCATCAGATTCCAACAGTTCATTCAAAGCCTCAGTATGGAACTTATTGTCACAAAGGTACAGGGATGCATTGATAGGCTTGAAGGGCTCAAAATCAATGGTAACTTTCTTTTCCTTGCCATCTTCAGTAACAATTGTTCCAGTGTAGAGAACAAGTCCATTTGGTGGAACCTTGTTGTACAGCTTCAGCCTCTGCTGAGCTGAGGTGATGGCTGCTAAAACAGATTGCCGATTAACTCTACTCTTAATGTTTGAAGCAGTACCATATTCATCACCCAACATCTTGGTCACACGAGAGACTTGATCACGTGGAGGCATAATCAAAGAGATCATGCTGGTACCATTGCCTCTAGCAGATTCCAACCCCTTGATCAACTTCTTAATCTTCCAAATCTCAATGTTCTTATCAGTTTCCTGGCCGTCAGACATCTTGGCAAAAGTACAGTACTTGAATCACCTGCAGAATACCAGATGTAAAGACTAAGAGAGTGCGATAAAGAGAGGGATACAGAAGCCAGGAAACATTAGAAATTAGACGTAAGCATATTACAAATAAACCACTATAAGGGATTACGTCATTCTCTGCCAAAAACATACATGTAATCTTCCAAATATCACCGAAGCACAGATGCAAACATGTCACAGTAGCAAAGCAACCACTATACCTCAAAACTTAACAAAATATTAATATATAATCTTCATGAACTTGTGTCTACAGTATGAATGTGGTTTACCTGGACATTACTACATAGTATTCACAAACGAACTACATATGCAAGCACAATACAACTTATCAAAATAATGATAAATTGCATGCTCTATGCTGCCTTCTACAAACAAATAACTCCGGGCGCTGTTGAAATTTCTTTCTCAAGATTAGTATATACGCAAACAGAAGAAATGGGATGGAGACGAGAAAAACACAGTGAAAAACGAGCAAACAGAGTCACGAGAGTGTGCCTCTGCCGCCCTCGTGTTAATGGGCATACTTGTCAGTGGCTAAATTAGCTACACTGAAACGGTTGGAGCATCAAACTCCAGAAAAGGGGATTTGGATTCAAGGGCTCAGCTCACAACAAGGACTAGATCCTGCGGCACAAACGAGTTCAGAGCGAGGATTCCCTCACCGACGAGACAGCGAAGAGGGGCAGGCGGGGTCACCTGCTTCCGGTGGAGCCTGGGTGGAGGTGTGCACAGCGGGGGAGGCGCCGATTGATTCGTCACCACGCTTCGCGGCGCCGCCGCCAGCGGGGTGGGGAACGGAAGCAGGATTTGGTTAGGGCTGGACTGCCTGGGAGAAGGAGCAAGCCGCCAAACAGTAGTATTCTATTTTTGCCAAAAAAAAAACAGTAGTATTCTATTTCAGAAATTCTAGCGCGCGGAGACGACGACGTCCGACGACTTCGGATGTTGAAGCAAGCCCACAGGCCCACGGCTGTGCAATGACCCTTTTCTTTTCTTCAAATTTTTTTTTTCTTTTGAACGAACGCTTTGCTAGTTGTTAATTGCTACCTTTTGCTCGTTTCCAATGCTGGCTGAACTTGATAAAAAAAATGCTGGCTGAACCTTAGACAAACTTGAAATGAAGTGTGTGCACCACATAAACTATGGTGTTACAAAACTGTAAACTAAGAAAAGGGTGCCAATCATCTATCACTGATCCTAGACCAGATCCTGGAGTCTCTAGGTTCCAAAGCACCGAACCACGTCCACATGCCAGAGGTCGTCCTTGACGGATATTGCAATATAATGGTATAAATGGAGCCCCTGAAAACAATGGAAAACCATCTCTGCTTCATGGCAGGAACGAAATCAATATTGCAGTAACCATACCTAGACTGCACTCAGCTCAAACAAGATCTCTATACGCAATACACCTATACAGATAGTACTACATGCGTGTTGCAACCTGGATCTGGAATATGGCAATAGAAATACATGCGGAGCAACAGACATGCAGGACAAGGCAGCCTGCACTAGATCAGTCCAGACCAACGTCTGACTGCAGCCAACTGAACAAATTTGCTGGATTCACACTAGGGAGTAACATTGAACGGGAAAGGAAACAAAGGTACAATGCAAATTAGAACCTATATAGTGCTTTACAACATCTACCGTTTCACGCCATTTCCATATGGTCTGTTAAATAATAATGTATCCATCACACGGTCCTACATATTTCTCTAAATACTAAGCAAAAGTTATGACCTACCTCTGTAACTTGTCTAATTCACCTCCAGGTATCTCCCCTAAAATTCCATGCCATGGGGAAAGGGTACACCGAGATGTGATATGGTATGAGGAGGTGCATGAAAGGCTAGTCGCCAGAACTTCCTATGACAGCCTTTTTTTTCGCACGTGTATCAGCGTATGCACCTGTTTCTGGTTCCCTTGGACAAAAATAAATCATAGACAGCCCAAAAAAATAGGCAAACCATTGTCATCTGTTACTGAAGCTGCCTGTTTGGGTCCGTGTAACATAAGACAGGCGCGCAGAAGGGATCAAAGGAGCTTCCTCGTCAAATGCTGCTGCTTCTGATGTCAGGCCTCCTATGACAGGCCCGTCGTTGTTGTCCATGGAATTGTCAGGCCTGTATGTATTTAATGCCTTCTTGTCCTGCAAATAAAATAGAAGGTAATCATTACTACGAGTACAAAACCTGAATCTCATTTTTCTTTTGTTAAATTAAAGGGGTATAGAAGTAGATGTACTCATAAAGGCAGACACCTAAAATATGGAGCATTATATCTACACATTAAAGGTACCTCTTTGTGATGGCATGGACAGGAGACACTTTCAGGTTCTAAAAATAAGAGCTATCTATGTGCTCTAAACTGTGCTGAAAATTAAGTTGGAGAAAACACGAATGTCATTTATGTCTGGTACTTCTTTTGTTCGGATAATGTATTTGAAACTAAGATGCTTGTTAGCAGAAGCAGGCTATAGCATTGAAGAACAAGAACAAGGTGGAGATAAGAGAGGTAATGCATGTCTTGAATTGCCAAGAGAGCCAAGAAAAAAGAGGGGAAAGGAAACAGCCAGCTCTAGTCCAGAACCTTGTATATCCTGTGTTATAACATAGTGCTCTTGGTTGGGGGTAAGGTGATAGAATTTTCCTAGCAGCTGTGCTTTAACCACAATGAAAATGAAAGCTGAGAGGAGCAAACAAGGTAATGAAAGTGAAACGTGGAACAACACTAATCATTTCTCAGTTACCGCTTTGAAACAGTGATGCATTAAGATCTCTCTAATAGGCATATTAAACAAGGGAGTACAAAACAATATAAAAACAGCAGCAAAGGAACTTATACTGACCTTTGTAGATCTATCAGGATTGGTATCTGCTGGAAGCTGGTTTGCTTTGACATCTTTCATCTTCAAATAATTATACAGTACCACACCAGAGAGAGCTACACATACAAATGATGCTAACTAAGAATACTAATAACAGGCTTACATAATATAAAACATAGACATGTTATTTGAAGACGCAAAAAAGGTAACATAATTACCAACTGCATATCCAATTATGTTGAGGCTTGTAATAATAGATTCAGGAAAGATGATGGTTGAGAGGGCGATTAGTATCCAGTCCTTCAGAACACCAGCAACCCGGATCGTGACAGCTCCAGTTCTTCCAATTACTAGGAATATGGATATGTTCAATGCGAATGCAGAAAGTGCATTCAGAAAAAATATTGAATAGTTGAATTGAATTTGAGATACATCCATTTCTGGCTTTTCCAGCAAATACCATGGAATAAACAAGAAGATGAAACTGCAAAAGAACAATACAATCAATAAATTGTGATGAGAAGAGGGACAGGTATGTTAAAGACACCTAGATTTTAGTACATGCAATAGTAACTCGATAAAAAAATGAGTTGGTGAACTGCATCACAACTCTAAATTGACTGAAAGAGATGTATTTAGCATGAAAGATAAAGGAGTGGAGACTCTTCAGCATGACTCAAGTCTCTACAAAATACAGTATCTCAAGGATACCCTTACATTAGCACTATTTGAATGCATATGATTGGATTTTGTAACCAACTTAAACGGACCAAGTCCTCTATGATTTATAATGCATATGATTGGATTTTGAAAGATGTAAGATACCCTTGCAAAATTAAGCTTTACAACGAGTCAATATGCAAAAGCATCACTATCATAACATTAATTGTGTTTATATGCCCATGTCTCTCTGTCTCCCAGAAAGTACAGAGATAGTATATCAAACTATAATCAGAGGAAATGCAGCTGATAAGGCTTATGCCCCCTTTGGTGTCTATGGACAAAAAAGTGAGCTTCTACCTGGGGAGTAGGAGCACTCCCCTTGCTCCTCCCCTCCCATTTCAGACCTCCCAATGTAGTTCGGTGGAAATTAACCGCTTTTGCCATCCAATTCCAATGCACCCATTAGCTCCCCATCAACGGATGCACCGCACCCATTCACCATCCTATGTTCACCTGTCTCACCTTGAACAGGGAAGCCATGGTGGCCGGCGTTTGATCTCCATGTGCCACCCCATCAGCTCATCTCCAGCTCCATGCCCCCCCCCCCCGAAAAACAAAACATGCACACACACACGAGCGTGCACGCACGCACTGATCTGCCAGGAAGGAGTGCCTCTCCCTATCCAGCAGGAAGGAGCCCCCCCCCCCTCCCCCCTCCTCAAAGGTTCATTCGTGTGGTCCAGACTCGTAACCAGAGTCAGTATCCTTCCAGTTGCATCAGATGCCCAGATATGGTCAATTGGACCATACTCCTAATTTACATTGACATGTTACAGGGATTCAAAAAGAGGGATTGGTTTGCCATTCCTTTTTAGAGGCATTTTTTTCCTCGCTCCTGCTTAATTTTTCATGATGGGAGGTTCAATATGGATGAGAAAGTGATGTTCAAAGATTGATTTGCTTGCTCTTGTAGTTTGAAGATTGTAGGCAGCAGCTCCACCAATTTGCAAAATGATTTCATAAACTACTAGTCCACCAAAGGAGCTACTACACAAGAGGGGCAGGAGCAAGAAGCAGGGGCAAGGGATCAGAGATCTACAAAAGGGGCCTTAGAATCAACTTGACTCTACCTGTCTTGGTTAACTTCTCAACTGAATGAAAGGAAAAAAAAAAATCACTGAGCAGCACAATAATAGAGTAAAAAAATGCTCGTATTTTGACATATAATTTCCTATTAAGTATATGGAGATATTTAAAACCAGACGGCCCATACAAAGCACCTCTAATAAGATCCATGTGAGGATCAATCTCGGAAAACCTCGACAATGTGATTTGAAACCTTGAGCAAATGGGACTATGTACCACAAAGCTTCTTAAGCCAAAAAAAAATCCACTGACATTTTAAAATTATGTATAATAGTGAAAACACCTCTTAACTGAAGCAGTTTCATTAATATTGACAACCTATCGAACCAAAACATCAAAAGGACTCAAGGCGCCATAGGAAAGCATCCATTTCAACTGACCTCTTTTCTTCCCCTCCAAACAGAGGCATTTCAAAAATCGAGGCATGAGCATATCATTTTAAGATCCAGTTTTTGAAGCACATGCTAAACTACAGTGAGTACAAAAACTGCAGTTACACTATCCGCTAGGAGAATCAATTATACCACAACAAAATATGTTATGATAGCAGCTAGAAAGTCCCATCAATTATCTACACAAGTATAAAAAATTCTTATTGAAGAATCACCACAGTACCACACAAGCAACTGTCAAGGAACAGGTTCGTTTTGAGATGCGAACAGAATTAACACAACTGAAATTGTATAAAATTTAGGAATATAGAACACCATGTTGTTAATCATACAATGTTAAAGTAAACAAAACGTAGCTAACTCCTTGAAATTATACTAGCTATGCATTTTCAAGTTATTTATAAATGAAGGAATCGCAGGATTTTTTTTCGTAAACTGATCTCATTCGACAGTTCTTGCCAGGAGCTATATCAATCAAGAAAGCATGTTGAATATCAGAGTGTTTCTGGTACCTGCAAGGGGCTATGTAATAGAGGCTTGTAATAGGATTCAGGGTTAAGCCCTTCTTTTGGAGAAGGACCTGCGTTAGGACCAGCCTGAGGGCTTCCGCAAAAATGCCAGTTACTTGGTATAGTGTTCCGATCACATTAAAGTGAATCTCACCATATGATGAAACTACAACACCAACACTAACCAATACCATGTTCAAGAAGAGGTCCCATCTTAATTTGTCAGTACCACATAAAACAGCCATTATAAACGTTGCTACAGGCACTGCATTTGAAAATACCTCAAGTCAGTATCAGTTATATAAGCTCAAAGATGGATCTTTGTAGCAAAATATAAAAGGAGCAGCATGCAGACATACTCAAGGCCTTGAGCATCTGGATGAAGGCCACAGAAATATACAAGTATGCTGTGTTGCCAAACCTGAAACGAAACTCCATCAAAATGGATGTACGAATATTATACAAGGGAAATATGTGTGTTTTAAACCCTACAGGAGCACAGAAAAACTGAATGGACAGTAAGGCAAGCTAAGGTGAAACTAAGAAAGTGTGGTACAAATAATACTAGTACCAGAAACACTATTGCATCCATACAGAAACCAGGCATGCTACTTATTTCACCCACAACCATGTTGATTGAGTTCGCATGATACATAGGTCATATTATTCTAACAATTGGTGTACCAGACTACCAGGCAAATGTAAAAAAAAAGGGAAGGCCTGAAAACATTTAATAACACCAATAATCTGCAAGCAAATTCATTAGCAGCAGTGCGAAGGAATTCAATCAGAAGCAGCGCAAATATCATACTGTCTGTACATGCCTATTATCAATTTAGATAAGATGCATGCCTGGATGGGGATGATTCTTCCAACATATAAGAAATGAAAGATAAAGGTCACATTGTACACATATAGCTTACCACAGGCTTAACGCAAAGAAGGCACCAATTGGAATTACACATGTGGCATATCTGCATTAAGGGGAGAAACTAAGTAAGAGTCAAACTTAAATAAAACAAGGGAAGAACAAGTGAATGTCTTACATGTGGAAATTCATCTTGACAGGTGCAACAACCTGCATTACAAGTGACAATGAAACAAATCTATTAGCTCCAGGAAATATTAATAAAATTACAAGACAGCCCAACAATCTAAACCAAATCTGGCAATAGAATGCTGTCCACATATGATCTTAATGATAATGGTTTACTTGAAACAGTAATGTATGTCACTTGGTTCAAACACGACTATCATAAGACAGAATAACACTGTATACAACAACAGCAGTTGATTATACAGGGAAATGGTGCAGAGAAACCCACCTTAAAAACCCGGACAAGGAAGAATGTCACAATTCCAGAAAACGCCATGTGAATCATTGTAAGGGTGATAGGGAAGGGAAATTTGAAGTACTTCGGAGAAAGGACCCACTGCATTCACAAAAATTTTGTGTATCAACCGAAGTCCACATGTACTAAAAAATAGAAACATATAATTCAAGTTTCTGACACAGTATTATCCGCACATAAATCCTATTCAGCATGCTCACGAGCACATTGTTCCGCATATTACTGACAGTGACAGTGTTGCGTAGCAAAACCATGATTCACATTACATGGAATGCTCGGAGGTCTATAGAGATCAAACGTTGTAATAGACCGTTCAACAACCTAATAATTAAAAAATATGGCCAGTCAAAGTGGACCCCATGCGTGCCAGAATAATGTGAACCACACTGCATAAACCTTCATACGGACACTAATACTCGGCAAATCAGCTGGATTTGAGGGCAAAACGGACAGCAGTTCACAAATGCATCAGCTAAACAGACTGATTTTCCTCGATTGCTGCGCCAACAAATTATGCAACGAACCCTACCTTGCTTCGCCACTACTCTACCGCAACGCCAACGGAAAGCACAAGGGCGCGCATAAACCCGCATTGGAAGGAAGCATAGCCTTACTTTGTTAAACAGGATGACGCCCGACGAGAGGCAGACGTAGATCAGCAGATAGAGGTAGGTCAGCACGAGCTGCCTGCTGATCATCTTCCCCGCGCCGCGGCCGCGCCGCCCGCCCCCCGACTCGGTGCTCGGGGGTTGCGGTAGCTGGTCGGGTGGCGCGTCAATGGCGGCGCCGGGGAGGAGGATGCGGAGGCGTCGGCTGGAAGGAATCAGATCGGAGATGGGTGGGGGACGGGAGGGGGGGGGGGGGGGGGCAAGGCAAGGGATGTCGGGCGAAAGGGAAGGCAAGTGAGGTGGGTTTTCCTATTCCAAAGTGCGTTTCGAGACTTGCTGGACCGTTGGATGGGAATCCGGTGGCTCTAATAGATTGATCGCACTATGGCACAGATCAGTGTCAGTGTGCTGTGCGCAAAAGTGCCGTGCTTGTAGAAAACAAGAAAGAATATGAATAACCATAGTTAAAGACTACCACGCATAATTATCTATTTATCATAGTACCAGACTACCAATGGCAGCGTCCACGCTAATATAAAAATGCACTCGTTTTTCTATTTTCTATCCATTGTTAACATTCACTCATCGAGAACATGTAAATGTATTGCCGGATCAACGGCATCTAATTTATAATTTCTAGAGGGAATCTGAATTAAAACGTTGTTACATGAATCTAGATTCCTGCCAAACGTGCTATAGTAAATGTTAATATATTTGGCCACTCTGTGTTCCGTATCATATTGGCTCCATCTCTATTATTGTGCAAGCTCTGCCATTGTCTCCGAACATATAATCCACAAAAATAAAAATCATGATTATAGAGTGAAAAAATAATGTCATATGTGAATTCAATATGATATCACAAAACGATATCTTCACATTATTAGAAAAAATATGTTATAATATTGAAAGGTTTGATGTTTCAAATGCTTAATAAAAGGAATGTGCAAAGGTAATGTTTTTACCACTTTTGCATACCTTGCGTCGCACGAAGTTAATTTGATCCTTTTTCATCCTCATTAGCTAAGTGTACTTTTTTTTGAAAATTAGTTAAGTACTACTTGTCCGTTTCCTCCGTGCCATAGTTCATTAGTGATCGGCATACCCCTTCTGTTCGGTTACTGTTGCAGCCTGCGACTGAAGGATTTCCAGGCACGCACATGCTGACCATGGTTCATGTCACGGAGCCAGGGTGGAGATTTAAGCTCTACACTCAATGAGGTATTTTGTGCTTTTTATGATTCTCATATGAATTGATTGTTGATATATTCTTTTGGTATAGTATTGGCGCTCCTTAGCGGTACACTTTTAGTACCATTTAGGTAGAGTTTTTGAACTCATTCATATACTAACTCGTCACGCACATGGAATAACCCTGTCTTCGCATATGCATATATTTTCGGAGGATTTTGGTTTATGCAGGTTATTGAGCTATAAATGAGCACTTTTGGATAAAGACCGAGATCGTGACTAACCTCCAAGGATGTGCATGAGCAAAGGCTTGAACAACGCAATCGGATGACTTAGGAATGAAGGCAATTTCAGCGGACAATTGGATGGTTTTGCAAAGAACCAATCTTATCCCGAAGAAAACGATGTCAAAATGGCTACATATATGAAGGACATATGCGAATAAAGTTGCAAAGAGCCTACGCGTGGAAGATGAGACCGAGGTGGGCCAAAAAGAGTGGGCCGGCCGGCCCACCCTCTTTTTATTCTGTTTAATTCAGATTAGATTAGGTTTAGTTTTATTCATGATCGTCACCTTAAAGGACCCTCCAAACCACGTAATTAGTGCTTAGATAAGTGTAGCGATCTTCTTGTTCTCGGATTAATAACCTTGGGGGAACACTCTAAGGAAAAGCTACATCCGACCCGTGCGCTTGTGGTTCATAATTGATGCGGCTAAGCTCCACATATTGATAACCTTGGCGAACACTCTAAGGGAAAAGCTACAACCGACTCGAGCGCTTGCGGTTCATAATTGACGCAGCTAAGCGCCATCAACATATATAGTACATCAGCATGTTAAGATAAGCAACAACATCTCTTACTTTGTGATTTAGCACTCATGGGAAAGATTCGAGCTCGCAAAAAACTATTTTGTGCATCCCAAACTAGACAACAACACTTTACTATGTGTGATGTTTTTCGTGCATGTGGTTTAGCAGAGGCAAGTGATTTCTAAGCATTCATAACACACCCACCTAGCACCCAAAGGAAAACAAGATCCATCCACAGGTGCAGAAGATAACACTTAGTTTAGAACATTAAGGTATACATTAAGTTGGTAGACAAAATGGTTCTCAATTCCATGGACCAACAACATTACCTAGCTTACCTCCCTTCTTGGAGAAAGTACACCTTGGCTTTGGAAGATTAAGAATGTTATGATCAATAAGGATTCCCTCCATCCTCATACATGAAAAATAACATGGCAGTGTTGATCCTATGCTCAACGAGGTTAGCAACACCAAATGGGATTGCATTATTCCTTGAGGGACCTGAAACTCCAGGTGCCTAATAGCCAAAAAGAGCACCAGTAATTGGCTATTTTATCTAGTATCCGAGATAAGTGGTGGATAAATGATGCACTGTCCAAAAGCATGAAGACAAACTAACTTTAGAAGAAACATATGCCTACCACACCTAAGTTAATTGATAAAATGTTGTTACAAGATATTCTCCTTGGACCTACTACAAGTCTTTCAAAGTCATTAGTGAATGGCATCAACGTCAATGAATCATCATCAGTCGTCATCATCACCTGTGAGTCATGAGGTGAATCCTAATATAGAACCAATCCTCTTTGCTTTCATTTCAGTTTTCTCATCATCTATTGAGCATGCATTGAATTTTTCCTCCCTTAGGGAAACAATAGTAGCCCATACGATTATCATGGACAACTCGAACTCATCCTTTAATTGACACTTCAAAACAATATTTCCCTTTCTCAGAAACACAAACCTCAATGCATTGATAACCCTTTCAATGGCATATGTTGAAAATAACTATGCATACTTGAGAAGCTTCTAACAGATTAGAAAGCATTAATGAACTATGGTTCACATGCTTCATGGTAAAGTGTGGAGTACTCTAAAACTAGATACTTTTGGTAGGGTAGAAATATCAAGCAAGTAAATAATCATGTGGAATGTTTTAGAGTTAGATATTGTGTAAAGAAAATGTAAAAGTTAGACACATGACAACACTACATGAGCAACGAAGTCTTATAAATAAGGGTTCTCTCCTCCTCTTCCTATACCATAACATAGAGTGACATATGAGTCTTAACTTAAGAGATGTTAAGGTTGTGTAGTGTAGGGGTTTCATGGTAGGGTAGTCACATAAAGAATGTAAAAGTTATACAAAACATGAATTATAAAAAAGTTAAATCACAAAAAAGTTTATCTTATTTGAAGGGTTCCACCAAATATATCATGGATTAAAAGTACAATATCTTGTATATTAATGTGCTACAGCCATATACAATTCACAACAAATAAGATTATAATTAAATAATATTTTACTATATTAGAGACAAAAATATACAAACCATATAATTCTTGTGCATCTCGTTGTTTACCAACACACTTCTTAAAACCTCCACCAATTTTTGTAAATAAAAAAAATAACAGAGGTATTAGAAACTTTATATGAGTCTCCACTTGTAAAGAAACATAAAAGATCACATGATAAGTATAAAGAGAAAAATAGAAAACATCTAAAACATATATAGTCCACTATAGGAGTCACCCACAAATAGGATATAAGTGGATCCGTGAATGACAGACGATATAAAAGAAATAAATAGATACTTATATTGGCAATCCTATAAGGCTCCTTGGAATAACAAATGCATCAAAAAGAATCATTCTATTCTCCTTATCCCTACTCTTCTCTATCTTGTCTATACTACACTTTTACAAATATATGTAGGAAATATATGTGGGGTGAATGTAAAAAAAAACTTTCACTTATATGTAGCCATTTAAGTTAGATTTTGACAACACTAAAACTAGCACTGTGAGTGTGGATATGGTGTTGTCCTCCTTTATGATATATTATCATTTTTCAGGACAATCTTCAAATTGATTGAATTGTGGCCGGAATTCTTATCTTGTTGGCTATTTGGGTTGTGGTCGGACTCCCCAATCCGATTGACAAAAACAAAATATTTAGTTGTTTGCTATGGTAAATTTGAGATGAAAATGACCCTCACTTACCATTTCAATTTCGTCTATGATCCCCAAGTACTTCACCCAATATAAACACCAAATATGTATCACTTTTCACCTTAATTGGTTCGATGACTTACTATGATATCTCGGTAAGTGTCTAAGTGCACTACAATCCACAGGTAGCAAACGAAGATGAAGATTTCTCCATGTATACATGTTGAATTCTATTGCATCAATCTTCAACTTTAATTTTGACATTTTCAAGAGTGAACCTTGTAACGATTTTGCAATATTTATCATTGTTACTCAGCCACTATTCAACTCTACAATGTTCTTTCTTTAATCAAATAACATCCCTGAGTTGTTTTCTCGCACCCGACCATTGTATCCAACCAGGCGATACGCCCGACCTGATAATGTCATGCCCGACCCATTACCATCGGCTAACACCTCTTGAGTCGTCTAACCACCCCTTGTATCCGTTTAACCGATGTAGAATCGTTAGTCTTGCTTCCCTGACGTTTATGTTAGTTGAAGTGATCTATCTGACCTATGGTCAGCTGATCTCGCCCCCGACTAACTTCATTCCACTTGGTCGAACTCCCATTAGATCAGCTAAGGCCTTGAATACATCATATGACCTCTTGCCAACCAATTTGAGTTGTTTTCTGTTTTGGTAAGGCAACATCTTGACAAAATCATTCCATCGTCTATCTAATTTGAGTTTCTATCGGATCCAAGTCTAGCCTGCCTCACATGAATCCCATTGAGTATGCAGAGTGGTTGTCTCATCCCATGCCATACTGTCCAGCCAGCATGTGCATTGTAACCCAGTCGATTTGCAGTCACCCGATGCATGTTTCACTCGCGAGCTCCAGTATCCCGAGTCAACTGGATCTGTGGAAATAGATCTTTCCTTGGCTTTTGGTTTCTCTTTTGTGCTTGTCTTCTACCGTCATAATAAGATCCATGTCATGTATGATGCTCGCAGTGATACTCGTCCTATCTCTATTTTCGCTGCATGATCATGTCAGGTCCTTTTCGCCTTCTGCCTAACATGTCTCCCACACCCCCCTGTTGTCCCATCCTTCCTACTCATGGCAATGTCATCTTGCTACCCGAATCCTTGACCTGGTTATTCAAGCCTTCCAATTGAATCGTCCTAGCTCTCTCTATAAAAATAGAGCCAGCACATTTTCCTTCTACCTCACACGTGCTAGCTGCATTGTCTTCCCTACTCTTGCTCTCCTACATCATGGACATATTGCTCCTATGCCTAAGCTTGAGGGTTTACACCGACCCCCCTAACCTTTTTCTCTCTCGACCTTGGTTTGTCTTCAAGATCTGCATTTATGAGCATCTTGTTTCTTCACCATGGTTTCTCTGTGTTTCTTGTTCCATTCTCATTTAAATCAAAGACAACAGCTCAATGTCATGTTTGGTGTTGCACTCGCAAAAAGATGCTAAAGAAGCTCACTACTAGTTAAAAGAGATAAAAAAACATGAAATACTCCTGGTCCGATTGTAAAATGAATCTATGCTATCATCTAGCAACACTAAACAAGTTGTTCTTTGGGTTGCATGTCAGTTGCAACAGTCAACGGATAGTTTCCCTGAAATTAGAATTGTATCCGTTGGCAAGAAATTGGCTCGGTTAGACGACCACTATGGCGAAACATTTACATGTATGCAAACCTACTCAAACATTCTTAATACACACATAATCCTACCCATACACGCATTTGATAGGTTCGTTTGGCAGACCTCATCTATCATTGATCGAATAGAGCTGCTAATTTTTAAGATAAATCTGTCCAGTTGACAACTCATAATTGTTATCCAATAATATGCCAATTTATGTGAATAATAACGGACTTGAAAATAACATAGAGAAGTAGTCTAAAACTGTATACCGACTAACTATTCAATAGTTTTCCCAAGTCAACAGAGTACACCAAACCACACACGAGCTTGGTACTACTAATTAGACATCCATACAGCATATAAAATTAAAACCAGCAGTGTATTAACCTGTTTTTTTTCTTCTTCGCGAGTGTATTAACCAGTTTTGACACACAGAGAGCTGCGGTCGTTAATTTTTTATTACTCAATTAACATCAATCGGTCACGGTATTAGTCCTATCTAGACAGCGTTCGTTCATCGATAAACATGGGTCTCTCTCTTCGCATGCGCCAACTGGCTTTGAATCAGAGAGGAACTATCAACTATGCAGAAGTCCACACTGCAGCACACAAGTATGCAGAAGTGACGTCGCGCGCGCAGGAAGTCCACACTTCCCCCCTCGAATGTCTATCATCCTCGCTATAGGGACCCGTTAACCGTTCCACATAAGTTAAGACGACCGAGTAAGAGTAATCGCACCGTCCCAGTCACGCTCGCCACTGCCCCCCGTTCAAGTCGTGACCGCTGGCCCCGCCGCGAGGACTTGACCTGGATGGAATGGAAGAATAACAAAAGCTATCTAGTGATCCCCATTTGCCACTGATCATAACCTTTCTGTTCTTCTCATGGCTGCAGTCCCCATCAAAATAGTACGGCGCGCGTGTCAGTAGACCCGATCGTCACGCTCCCCGCGTATAAGAAGTTACGGACCTCGATCGCACGGTTCCAGTCGACATTACACCGGTAACAGGAGCCGCGTAGAGCTCAGCAGCACAGAGAGGCCCGGGCCGGAGGGCGCGCACGCTGCGTCGATTGATCTCCGTTCTCCGGCCATGGCGACGATTCAGCAGCACCACATCAAGGCCCTGACGCCGACATGGTTTCTCGCCAAGATTACACCTCCCCCGGCGACGAGGGAGGGCGCCAACAAGAAGGCCACCGCCCACTCGCCGCTGCTCCTGTTGCCAGCAGCGTCGCAGGAGCCGCAGGACGCGAAGATCACGAGCAAAGACGGCGGTGGCGAGCGCATGCCAGCGTCGCCAAGGATCAGCTGCATGGGGCATGTCAAGGGGAAGACCAGAGGGTGCGCGAGCGCGCGCGGCCCGGCGCCACCGACGACGCGGGGGCACCACGGCGCAGGCGGTGGAGGCAAGGTGTTGGCGACGTTCGTGCTCGGGCTGTTCGGGAGGCGGAACGCGAGGACGACGTCGCGCGCGTGCGCCAAGGTCCGGGACGTGCCCGCCGGGAGTTCCCGAGGTGCCCGTCACGGTGGTGGTGCGGCCGCGACCGTGACGGTGCTCATGCTTGACCCGCCGTTGCCTGTAGTGAGGCGACCGGCGGCGGACACCAACGCGCCGAACCTTTGGGAGCGGCGGCGCGGCGCCAAGGCCCTGCAGGGTCTTCAGCTAACACAGATCGCTTAGTTAGTTGCTGCAGCAAGATCAAAAAAAAAAATGCTGCAGCAGGGGGGCACACCAACTCACCAAGGACTAAACAATACTTTTCCATTTTGCACCACAAATAAGTTACTAGTGATAATGCTATGTTCTAGAGCTCTACGAACTACGCCTACGCGGGTTTAATTTAGCCCTATTTGGAACACCGAGAATTTTTCCTAGTTCATCAAGACTCAAGAAACCAGTTTCTGTAAATATCAATTAAATTGATGCGTTCCCATGATAAGGCCTTAGCCCTTTGTAAATTTGTATGTTGACCTTGCTTGCTATAAGATTCCTGGAAGCTTCATCTTTCTTGCACGCAGTTAGCACATTTCGTGGTCAATCTGTTAGCATGTAAAATACTTGTATTTTTGTTGACTACCTGTGTTCATGAGAAGGGTGGAAAGAACCGCTCCATCAAAGGCTTCAGAATTACGATTGTCTCCGGTGTACCAATTTGACTAAGTTCCTAAGAAAGCTTACTGTAGTTAGTATCATCCTACAACCTCAGTGTCATGTTGAGGGCGTGAGGTTATTTTTTTTCTACATTAATCCAACATTTTTATATCAAGTTGCTAAAAGGATCACAAGAAACTAATTAATGGGTTTTTAAGCAACTAAGTAGCCCTGAATAAGGAAGCCACCAGCTACCACTAGAGTAAGATTACACTCTGGTCTCGGTCTCAAATTGTAGGTCGTTTAAGGCTATCCCCAACCCATCTACTAGGATGGTGTCCATAGCATTAAATAGCCAGCCACATAAGCAATTTGGTGATGTGGCAAGGGAATTAAAGAGGGGGGAGAAGGACATGGTGTCTTGCATGAGAAACCATGTCTACACAAGAACCAAGAAATAAAACTTAATGATAGGGAGATGAAAGGAGAGAGAACATATGTGATTGGGTGGTAGTTTATTTTTAAGAAACTATGCATTGGGAAGGTAGTTTCTATAGGTAGTGTCCATATGGCATGGATGTATAGAAACTAGTTGATGATGTCTTGGGTTGGGAATAGCCTAAGCTTTTCTATGTGGATTGATTTTGTTATGTGCTTAGATGTACTGAGTGTGAGGAAAACATCAGCAGCTGGAATATAGGTGTGCTCCCTCTTAAAGATTCAACCAGGGGACTACTTACTACGCACGAGGATCTTGATTTTGCTTGTTCGTATTGCGTATGCAAAGACTCAAGAGGTTTCTGGCAGGTTCGGGCCGCTGGGGCGATAACAACTACATCGTGTGAGCTATATCTTTTTTTTATTTCCTTACATTAGATCCTTGAAGGTCATTTTATAGCATAGGTTTTTTTAACTTATGGAGTCTTTTTTATGGCGGTAATTACTACATCTAGTTATTTGGCTTTAGTGTGAATGTGGCGCTACGTCCCGGTGTCGCTGACCCAAGTTCTCCCGGTGATGGGATCCCAATCTTAGTCATGGACCCCTCCTTCTCCTCGAATCTCGAGGAAGCTTCCTTGGAGTGTGGGATCCCAGTCTTGTCGCTGATCCCAGGGAGTTTCGGGGCATCCACATCGCGTTGGTTTCCTCGGTGTTTGTACCCGTTCCCAGTGATCAGTCGCCGTTCAGACGGCGACCATCTGATGTGACGTGTGGGATTGTCATGGTGGTCGTGGGGTGAATCCGCTCTTTCTCTGGTTACTGCAAGTCTATATGCTATCTCTATAATTATGTTTTAGGGTTCTATAACAAATGTAGCCTTGCTATCTGTGGACGACTATGCTCTCCAAATGAGAAAATGAGAAAAGCTAGCTAACACCTTTGTGTTTTTAAGGGGACAAGCACCCCATTTTGGTATGGTTTCTTCACCGGCTCTTCCAACAGCTTCTAGTAAAAGCCATAACAAATGGGTACAATGAAATGTTTTCACCCAAGAAGCCCAAAAAAGGCTTCCGAAAGGAGGCAAATAATGCATGGTTTTACGTACTTTTATTCCATGCTCATGTATTAAAGTGCTCTTAAAACAATTTATCAAATGCTCTTTAAAGGACTCCAACCTCATTCCACAGCTGGGAAAGGTCACCACAATCGCAAATATTATTAAGAGAGATGGAAATTAAAACACGAAGTCACGACCACCACAACCGCAAATAATCAATTACACAGAACTCGTCGTACAAAGCGTCATGCAACAATGCTGATGCACTTATCCAAAAAAAAATGCTGATGCAGATCTGGGGAAGCAGCACCAGCACCCTTTCATTCATTCTTTGGCTCCTTGCTTGTAAGATCTCAGAAACTGAACAAATTCGTCCACATACCTCCCCTGGCAATTTTCATCAGTCACGATCTCTCGCAGCTTCTTGGCATTGGCTGCAAAGACCCTCCCACCTTCTTCCCCGGACATGACGGCTCGGACCGAGCTCGCAACCCCTTCACGGTCGAAGGATCTGTCGTCGCCATGCCTTGGCACCTGGACTCCGACCTGCTTCCTCTCCATCAGCTGCGCATTTATTTCTTGCTCGCCCAGGAACGGCAGCATGACGAGTGGCTGCCCGTACAAAAGCCCCTCGACGGTGGAGCTCCATCCGCAGTGCGTCAAGAACGCGCCCACTGCTCCGTGAGCCAATATGCCGAGCTGAGGAACCCAGCCCATGGTCACGAGCCCACGGCCACGCGCGCGCTCCTCGAAACCTGGAGGCAGGAGGCCACCCCCCTCGCTCTCGAGACCACCACCGCCGCCGCTAGGCTTCTTCAGAGCCCAGAGGAAGCCGGTGCCGGCGAGCTCCAGACCGTGTGCAACCTCGTGCAGCTGCTCGACGGTCACTGGGGCCTCGCTCTCGAAGGCGGCGTACAGGACAGAGCTCGGTGGCTGCTTGTCAAGCCACGTCATCAAGGCTGCTGCTGACGTGGCAGTGTCGTTGTGGCCTTCTCTGGAGGAGGGAGGTGGCGGAAGCAGGCCGACGGGGATGACCGGCTTGCCGAAGATGCCTGGCAAGAGCGGCACCGTCTCGGGCTCGAGCTCGTGGTAAGTGCGATTGGCAACGAGCTTGCATACCTCGAAGGTTAGCACAAATCGCTGTGCTATCGATGGGGCCGCCCCCAGGTCGCCTACAGCGGCAGCAGAGACGCCGCGTGGCACGCCGTACCGTGATAGCGTCTCCGCTGAGAAAACCAAGTAGAGCACGCAGGGGATGTTACGGCCCTCGGCGGCAGCGGCGGCCCAGTAGTGGAAGCTGTCGAGGACGAGCCAGTCGATCTTGTCGCCGTCGGCGTCGAGGAAGGAGGAGAAGGGCGCGGCGAGGCCGTCGAAGGCCTTGGTGTGGAGGTCGGCCTTGCCGGGCGGGACGTCGCTGGTGGCCTCGGCACCGTCGGGGAGGCCGTCGACGCGCGGGAGTGGCAGGGCGACGAAGCCGATGAGAGGGGCGAGGGCGGGCGGGACTTGGGGGAGCCGGCTGATGTTGCGAGGGGTGGAGACGAAGGACACGCGGTGGCCGCGGGAGGCGAGACGCTTGGCTAGCTCGAGGGCGGGGAGGAGGTGGCCGAACGCGAGCCAGGGGAAGATGACCACGTGCAGCGGGGACTCGGAGGTGTCGGCGGTGGTGTCCATGGCCGCGGAAGAGAGGCCGGCCGGCGTGTTTGTTGTGGGGCGCTCGGTGCGTTCAGTCGTGTGGCTTGGCCGGGACTTTATCATGCAAACAGATAGGGGTGCGCTCACAGGTGGTGCTTTTGTAGATGCCCACTGGCGCCGTGGCGCGGCGTGGACCAGGAATCACAGCTACCACCGTACCACGCGGAAGGCGAAAGCGGATCCAAAAGTTGGAAGATACCAACGGACCAGCCAAGCCGTTTCGGGAAAATAGATTCATGCAGCAGGGCTGCAAACCTTTCTCCGTGCAGCCCCTCCGTCGATGATCGCCGCGTGTACAACCCAAGTATCGGACGCTCGTGAGGGCCACTTTATGTTCAGCCGAGAGGAGCTCTCGTCTTCACGGCTTGACTCGCAGTCGTAGGTCCAAGACGCAGCTCGCCGGCTCATCGTACTCATCAGAAGCCGCTCATCACCCCGCCGCCGACGGGTCCTCCTTCATACTGTCCGGCTGGCTGGCCTCAACGTGACCGCGTCGCCTCCGTGGTCACCGGTTCCGAGGTGGGCTTGTTTCCTTGAATATGAGGACATCTCCCAGATGATATGAATAGATTTCATGTTTGTCTCGTCCTACCGCCATGACGTGTGTTGATCAATCTTCGGGAAAGAGATGCAAGCTGAGCTGATTGTTACTGAGTCGAGCCAAGATTCAGGCTCTTTACTTCAGCGGCTGGAGGCGTTGCCGCTGGATAATCGGTGGCTCTTTCTTCGGTGAGACGCTGGATCAACCGGATGGACATGTGGTTCCATCAGGGCCAAGGGCTAGGGCTGCACAGAGAGGGACTCGATTTGCAGTCCTGTTGCAACTGGAAACTGGAAATACCTTCTTGTTCGCTTCCACATACCGGACTTCGTATTACTCAAGCTGCAATGAAAATTGTGTACTTTGTTTCGAGCATGGACGTTACACTGGATAGTTTTGGTCGATTGGCACAACCCAGTGATATGCGGGTGGTTCTAAATTCTCGCTATAGTGAATCATTTGGGCAAAATCATGTCTTACACACTGTGCAAAGTTACGGAGTTATAGTGGACCAATTAAATGAAGATTAGAGGTTAATTTATTTTGTTTTATTCACGTAATAGCAAACATATGTGATATAGATTCAAGCAATTACTTTAGGCTATTTTAGAATAGCAAAGGTGTGTAATTTTTTATATTCAAAAAACATAGTAGGTATAATGGCAGTGGTGATTTGAGTCTTCTATGGACTGGTTTTATAAGGGAATGCCACTCTCATCTCATTCAGGAGATCAAGGATGAAGCTGATGTGGTTGTTGGTTGTATTAGTCACTTGGAGCATACAGAGGGAGAGGAATGCATGCATTCTAGTTTTAATGAACAAGGGAAGGCCATCTCTCATCTCATTGAGGAGATCAAGGATTGAAGTTGTTTTTTTTTATCCCTCGCCCGAGTGATTTGGAGACCCTTCTCTCTTGGTTTTCTGGACCATTGGATATCAAATCAATGGCTAAGATCTCTCCCTCTTTCTCTCCTTTTCCTATCTTATTTTTCTCCCCCTTTCATAGATCCAGTGGTCCAAAATCTAGGTGAGGAAAGCCTCCAAATCACTCGGGTTTGGGATAGTTTTCCTCTTTTTTCTTAGCAAGATGAAGCTGATTTGTGGTGTGTAGCTAAAGCAAAAGATTTTGTTGTCTTAGACATGAGTAATCCAGTTTGTGTTTTTATGTCGTTTGTTGGGAAGTTGGGAGTAGCTCCACCTGCAATTATCCTGTCTTTTTGTTTCTGCGGGAATGCAATTACCCTGTCTGAACAGGTTTTCTTGGGGTTTCTTATGACCGTAATTTATAAAATGCTTTTTACTTATTAATACAAGCCTGCAATCTGCTCGGGTCTTTTGAAAGAAAAATTGATGATCTGAGTCTATTCGTAATATGTTTCCAATTTTTGTGACATTTTTTTTATATTCATCTCTTTTTTTTTAACTAGCGCATCATGTGAGAAACTGAGATTTTTTACTAAAAGCTTGAAAACGAGTCTCGAATCAATCAGTGATAGTAAGATTTACGAGTAGCACGAAAAAAAAAAAGATTCCGCATCAAAGTTACAAAGATGACTAGCTACCCAGCACTCAATGTGTAAAACGAACTGCCCAAACATTTTGACGCCACCAACAAACAGCATATAATTTTCTTCATCCCTTGCAGGATCTCAAGTGCTGAATAAATCCGTCGATGCACCTCTCGCTGCACTCTCTGTCCGCCACGATCTCCTGCATCCTCCTCGCGTTGTTCGCGAACGCCCTCCCTTCCTCCTCAACCACGACGGCGCGAACCGCTCCCGCGACGCCGTCTCGGTCGAACGACCCGTCCTTCTCGTCCCTCGGCACCACCACTCCGACCCGCCGCCCTTCCATGAGCCGCGCGTTGGGGCCTTGGTCGCCGAAGATGGGCAGCATGATGAGCGGGAGCCCGTGCTGGAGCCCCTCGACGATCGAGCCCCACCCGCAGTGCGTCAGGAACGCGCACACGGCGCCGTGCGCCAGCACTCTCACCTGAGGCACCCACCGCGTCGTCACGATCCCACGGTCACCCACGCGCTCCGCGAACCCAGATGGTATGATGCTATCTTCGTCCGCGCCGATGGGTGGCCTCAGTGCCCATAGGAAGCGCGTGCCGGCGAGCTCTAGCCCATGCGCCAGCTCGCGGAGCAGCTCGACGCGCACCGGCGCCTCCGTTCCCAGCGCCACGTACACCACCGACCTGCCCGGCTGCGCGTCGAGCCACCGCGTTATTGCCACGTCGTCGTCCTCCGCGTCCTTGCTGCTAACGCCGCGCGTTCCGTCGGGTCGCGGCGGCAACATGCCGAGAGGGACGGCCGGCTTGCCGTAGAGCCTCGTGAGGAGACGGAACGCGTCGGGCTCCAGCTCGGGACAGCTCCTGACGGCGACGAACCTGCACCTCGTCAGCGTCTGGACGAAGCGGCTAATGAGGGACGGGCCCAACGAGACGCCCTCGGTAGCGAAAGCCTCCGCGGCCTGCTGCGTCTCGAACGCTGTCGCCCCGCTCATGGCCTGGGCGATCGCCTGGCGTTGCTCCGCGTGCGATGATGGGTCCCCCGGTTTGCCGGCCGAGGCCGCGATGCCCGCGGCGCAGGGCAGGAGCATCGCGCACGGCACGTTGCGTTCCTCGGCAGCGTCGGCGACCCAGTGGTGGATGAAGTCCGCGACGACCCAATCGGGCCTCCTGCTGTTGCTGCTGCTGCCATCGCACGCGGCGTCGAGGAAGGAGGCGAAGGGCGCGGCGAGGGCGTCGAAGGCGTTCCGGTGGAGCTCGAACTTGTCGTAGGGCACGTCGCTGGTGGCCTCGGCGCCGTCCGGGAGGCCGTCGAGTTGTGGGAGAGGCAGCGCGACGAGGTCGACGAGGCGCGCCAGCGCGGGGGTGCGAACAGGCGGGAGGCGGGCGAGGTTGCGCGGCGTGGAGACGAACGACACGCGGTGGCCGCGCGCGGCGAGACGCTCGGCGAGCTCGAGGCAGGGGAGGAGGTGGCCGAAGGCGAGCCACGGGAAGATGACGATGTGCATGGTGGAGTCGTCGGCCGCGTCCATTGCCAGCGGGAGGAGGGAGCTCGAAGGAGGAAGGGATGGAACTGGGGCTGCAGCTCAAAGCCGGCTGCTGGAGATGTCAGATATGGCGGCGATCAGCAGGGATTGATCATTGCTTTGCTTCCTCCGGATGGCGTGAATGACAACGTATACTTAGATACGGACTTATCTTTGTTTACTGAATACACACAACGAGATCCTGACAAATCTTTGAGTAGTATTAGATCCTGTGGGTAGTTCGGAGCATCACGAGATAGGCACGTTGGAGAAAATGGAGTCGGCTCAGCAGTCAGCAAATTAAAGTATGTCAGTGACCAGTTGCAAGCAAATTTAGGGAAATGGCATCTGTCCTTTATGTCAACTTGTGAAGCGATTTTTTTAATCAACTAACAAACATGTCCGTGCGTTGCTACGGGCTATGGTGAATATGATATATATCCCCTCGTCCAACTTGTCCCGTGTCCACATCATAAGGGCCTGCCGTATTTTCTGGTTTCGTGTTCTCTCCTTTTAGCTTGCAACCTTCAACCACAATGACCTTCTCATCAACCTCGTTGAGGACAGAGGTGGCCATAATTAAACGAAAGACCAAAGAGCCAAATCGAGATGATCGAGAACTAAAACTGAAAAATTGATCCAAAGTTGGTTTTCTATTGTAGTTAACTGATTAATTATGGTTATCTCAATTTTTATCTCGATGGACCGCTCACTCTTCCACTAACATGTGGGGTCACGTGATAACCCATCCCGCTCATATCCTGGCCCCACGTTGTCGTTGGCAACCATACCGCCGATTGGCAGCCTCATGCAATTTTGCAAGAGTTAGAGCTACTCCAAGGTACAATTTGTTTCGATTTAACGTAGTTGGGCTAGCAAAGTGCCTGTGCATTACTACGGTTCATACTTATTTTGGTTATAAACCACATAAAGTTTATTATTTCTAAATAGATCACATTTTTATTAGGAAACCAATAAAATTACAATTTATGTAACTTCAACTCGAATAACTATTACAAACAAGTAGCGTGTGTTGTAATTCCACACTAACACTGCTCAATGGGACCACCATTTTATCGTTGTGAAACCTTTCTAATGTTTGGACTATCATATACTATGTCATGTTCTTTTCAAGCCGATAAACAATTTCTTAAGTTTGGAGCTATGCAGCTAGGTAGAAATAATTTTTTAAAGAACATCTTATAAAAATTAACGCAAGAACATACTGTGATACGACCAATATCTATGAAGGCACCTAATGAACATTAAATAGGGATAGATTGAGTATTGGATAAAAACAAAGGGTTGTTAAATAGGGATATGATTTTTCTAAGAAGGCTAGGTTAACACCTCACGGTAACGGATCGGATATGCTTACCCGTGACTAAAGCAAGACTGATTACTATGTAATGTAATATCCTTTTGAACTGCAATAGAATTTTTTTGATTTGTCATTATGGCTGAGTTCTTCAAGAAAAGATAGCTATGTAATTGTTATTTTCTTTACCGTCCTTCTTACTGTTTAATCTTACGGTCTTACCTACGTAAAGAACCTCACATTATTCCTTATCTCTATTAAGGATCATATTGTAAAATCATAGTGCGTCGAACCGACCTAATTGATAGTTTCTGTGGGAGCAAGCTGCAGCTGCGACTTCGTCATAGCATCCACAAGCCATGGCCCAATCTCTTCAGTCTTCACCCCAAGCAGGAGGGCCTCAAATGTTCGATGAAATCGTCAATGCATCTCTCCTGACATGTCCTGTCGGCAACAATCCTTTGCAGCTCCTTCGCATTCGCAAAGATACATACGGAGTAGGATCTAAGAGTAAAACAAGATGGTCGTAAAGATGGCTCTAATGATAGAATATCGGCCGTTAAGCATCATCGAAGGGAAATGGTACGGCGAGGACGTCATTAGAGCAAGTAGATTGCTCATCAGCGGTCTCATGTGCCGTCTCATGTAAATCTACGTAGAATTTTTCATAAGACGCGGAGAAAGAGGGAGGAGAGAGAATCGGGTGCTTGTTTCGCGAGGCAACCGCCTCATAGGCTAAAATTTATGACTATTACTAGCGCTCACCATTGTACGAGTTGTTGTTGCCATGCAACTCACAATATTTTATTTTTTTATGTGCATAAAATAAGGATTGTGTATTTATTATGAGACGACACATAAGACAGCCCATTGTATGAGTTACCTATTATATTGTCTCAAGATGACGTGGCAATGCATAAGACCGCCTATTAGACCATACCAATGTACTTGTCTTTAGGATAAATGCTAACCTAGGACAACAATATAAATACGACCAAGTTGCATAAAGAGTCGTGGAAAATAATGCCATGGAGAAACTCGCATGAGAGGACGAAAGACATGTTGGTTGTTAAAGAAAGAAACAAGAAAAATAAATGTTATCTCGTATTGGGGCCCAACTCTCTCCTCTTGAAGTTTGGTAAAAAAAACATATATGGAATTTTTTTTGAAAAAGTCTATATCACCCCTCAACCTATGAAGAGTGTACTACATAACCCCAAATCTTTGAAAAGGTCTATATCACCCTCTGAACTTCTCAAAACCGATCAAATTACCCCCTAAAGCAAATTTGAAAAATCATAGTAAATCACAAAAAATCATAAAATGAAAATTCCAATTGTGTTGGACTCCGAATGAGTAGATGTACACACTGAACATATAATATGATATATTTTAATATATTTTTTTACTATTGTTAAGAAAAGCGTAGATCTAAAGCTATAGTGAAAAAATATATAAAAACATACCATATTATATGTTCAGTGTGTATATCTACTCATTTGGAGTCCAACACAACTGTATTTTCCATTTTATGATTTTTCTATAATTTTTCAAAACTTCTTTAGGGGGTAATTTGATCGTTTTTGAGAAGTTCAGGGGGGATTTAGACCGTTTCATAGGTTGAGGGGTTATGTAGTCCACTCTTCATAGGTTTGGAGGTTATATAGACTTTTCTTTTTTTTTTGTCCATTCGCAAAGCGAAGGAAAAACTCTCCTTGCATAGTTTCAAGGCAACTAGCAAGTCTCTCGAGGCATTGCATAGTTTCAAGGCAACTAGCAAGTCTCTCGAGGCATGGCAAGTAATCCTCCGGATGTAAAAGAGCTAGGCTAGACGTCTCATCTGATTATATATCACAATACACGTGTATAAATGGCTACACCCATTTATTTAGACCATATATCATACCTTATAAGTTATAAAGACTTTTTTATACTGATATCTTATAAATACTTAATACTCTTTTAGAAAAAGTTAAAGAAAGAATCTCCTTAAAAAAGTTCAGCACGGTGCTTGTTAGCTTATGTGATTTTTTTCCCTGTTTGTCGACTTGCAGGTAATGTTTTTTGTGATTTAAAATGTATTAATATGATGTCGTTGAGGGCAATGTTTTTTAGGGTCGGGGGATCCCCACCTGAATTTATTCATATGCCTTTTAAAGGCAAAAACAGTATATGATCTTCAGCCGGAAATACAATTTGACAGGAGACAAAAAAGGAGAGAAGCAACAGACATACTACACAATTCAAAAAATATAATCATACTCTTTTTTAGGAGTTTTATAATACTTGGAAGGTACCACATGGTACTTTTATGGTTGATTAATACTTAATCATTAATCTAGCTGAATATTTATTTAAGTATTTATTTTAATAAACCAGGATCTTTGTGAAATGGACGGGCTGGGTAGGTGCAACGGTGCAAGCCAAGACGCGTCGTGCGTCTCCGTCAAACTAACAGAAGTGGATGTGTGCACCTGATCCGACAGCAACAATTCACCAACCAACCTGACCACGGCCCGACCGACGACCGCAACGAACGAGAACCTGAACCGCTCAGCGCCCGTGGCGAACGCGAATTACTCCTCGCCGACCGATGCATGATCCAGCGGCAGAGGCCACCCGAAGCAAAGGCACCCAAACCCCTCGAGCCGTCCTCCGCAGACGGACCCCAATCCCCGAGCAGCCGAACGCAAACCCTCGCCCCCATCGCCTGGCCGGAATCTCCCCGACGGCGATGGCCGCCGCGACGGAGAAGTCGGCGGAGGACATCCGCCGTGAGCTCCAGGAGCTCCAGCGTCAGCACCGCGAGGTATACATCTCCTGCTTTGTCCGGCGCTTCTCGAAGCTCCCGTGCTCTCCGGGGCCTCTACCCTAACCCATTCTCGTCCCTGTCGCAGATCACCGAGCGCCTGCGCGATCCCCGCGGCCTTCGCCGCGGCGCCCCCGGCCCTGGTCCTGGACCCGGAGGCCCCCGCCCGCTCCGCGGCTTCGTGAGACCCGTACGCTTCTCGCCTAAATCTCCTCTCCTCCCCCCTCCCCTCGTGTTATCAATTTTTGTCCGTGACACAAATTTTTTTCAATGTCTCTGTTCTAGGCGGCCGGTGTGGAATTGGGGAACCAGCCTGCACAGAAGCGGCGGCTGCTATCTGCCGTGGTTAAGGTTGGTATTACCCTTGAATTTTTAACCTCTATTCTGTTTGTAATGAGTATGGATTACTGATCAAAACCTCATAATTTTTGTCTCGATACTTGACATGATTAACGTAGGTGGATGGCGCTGAAACTAATGAGGAAGTTGAAAAAGCTGCTGAGGCAGATGGGACTGAGGACGGTTCTGGTGCAGCTGAAGGTAGTGAAAGGAGGGGTTTCAGCAATGGTGGATTCAGGAGGGACGGGAGCTCACGAATGCCAAGGAGAGTGGTGAGTAGAGCAAGAGAGCTAACCGTGGGTTTGCCTGTCATTGGGTTACAAATGCTTCTTGTGAAGCTTAGGTTGTATCATTTGATCGCAGGACTATAATTCCCTGCCAGAGCCAGCTCCAAGGGAGCTCCCCAAGAACGAGGACCCAAATTTGGTGAGAAGAAATAAGAGGATGTTGGGTCAGCTTCTTGTTGGTACATTAGAGGTAAAATAACCTGATGCATAAAATGAATCTGCAGTTTCTTTTTATTTCTGTTTTTTTATTATTCCTAAAAGAAGTCTGTATTGATTAGCAATGTGAGTTTGAACATGTTAACAAACCTTACAGTTGGGTATCGATTTAATGAAGCAATGAAGTGCTAAATGCTAACTATGTGGGCTTCAAAATTTTAATGATATTTGCACTGACGTGTTGGTGGCTATTGTCTTTTTTATTTAAGCTAACCACTAGCACACCTGGTAGAATTTCTAGGATTGCGTTTAATCTCTGAATGCTTGGTGTTTGTACATGGGCATTCCTGTTTGTGAAAAAATATTATCTGATTCTTGATTCTACTCATGTTTGCAATGCAGAAATTTCAGCAAGAGGACAAGAAATTATCAAACTCCGAGGCTTATCTGCGCAGATCAGAGACACAGCGAAAGGTTGCCCATTTCTCATGTTCCTATCTGAATTCCTTAGTTAATTACTGGTCTTCACTCTTCAGTAGGCTGGGTTTACTCGACATGTACTAAGTGCTACAATCTAATGATTTTCTTATATGCATATATTGCATTTGGTGGGCCACATGGGCACCGCACTACATATTTACTTCTGAAAGTTATGAGTATCAAGCATTGTCTTCTGAAGAAAAAAAAAGGATATAAATGTGGCACACGAATAATATCCTACAGGCTTATTAAAATTCATTTGCCGTATGAATAGCAAATTAGATGCATGTTCATAAAATACTTATGGTACGGAGGAATTGGAACTTGATATTTTGCTTGTGCATATTTTGTTAAATTAGTGAACAATGTCTCATGTTCATTTTAACCATCAGCAAGCCCATACGTCAGATTATATTCTATATATTCAATGAAATCTGTGCTTTCTTTTGAAACTCGCTGCTTATCAAATGCTTGGTTATTTTAGAGATAAAAAGTTTTTATGGTATTTTATACATAACTCCATCGTGGATGTTGAAACAATTTTTATTTGGACTTAGGCTGAACAAAAGGTTCGTGAGGAAAGTGAAAGGTTGCGACAGCAGGAGCGAGAGCAAATTGCAGAGAAGCGTAAGCGTGACATGGTAAAGTTCTATGCATTTTTTATGACTTGTATTTATCTGCCATAATTACACATGTTTTCAGTTGACATAATTAACCACTCGGTGGTCTTGTTTAGATGCTTCGTGCTCGTGTAGCTGCTAAGGCAGAAGAAAAGAGGTTGGAGCTGTTGTACATTCAGTGGACTGAGCATCATAAAAAGCTGTCCAATTTCTTAAGGTAACTTTACTTATTTGCATAATGCTGCACTTTTAACTTATATCCACAACTGGGTCACCTGTTTTACATATTTGTTGTAGTTATTCTACTTTCTTTTTGATGGATCTGTTATTTTCTGCATATTGCAGGTTATTTTTATTTCTGGTCCAAAAGTGTCCATATTGACAATTAAATTGAGGGAAGATACATTCTAATTGTATGCAGACTTGATGTTTGATGACCATCAGTGTATCTATTTACATTATGTTAAAAACATCTGTTCCATGCTTGACATCTGATTACCCTATGTTTGGCAGGACAAAAGCTGAACCACCGATTTACTACATGCCAGCTAAACCAATCATTGATGATCCTACTATTGTTGAGCAGAACAAGGAAAAGGTATATCCCACTCAAAACTAGGAACTTTGTAATTGCTGATACTCTTGTACTATGATGGAAACTTAAACATGTCTGACTATCTGGTGGACAATTTTCTGCGGCCATACTTAATCCTCTCTTTCTAGTCTTATAACTTGGAATTGGAATACTAGACACGTACCTACTGATAAATTCAATAATTAGATACTGAATTGTCTGATGTTTGTGTACTAATGATTGGAGATATTAAGGAAATGACCAGGATGCAAATCTGCAACCTTTAGTGAAAAACCATTTGTTTGCAACATGGCTGTTCCCTGAAGTGGTGAAAGTCAGTCAATGAGCTGTGAATTCTCCCTGATCACGTTCTAGCTTAGAACAGCAAAAAAATGGTTTTCAGTTTTTCACTTTTCATTGGTGAGATCCGTTGATATTTTGGGAGAATCCATTGTGCCCTGGTCTCCTTGGGATTAATAATAGCATGCTGTTACCTTCTCCTAATTTCTTTTATGATATTGGACATTTTGATCTTAAGCTATCTTATATCATTCTAATATTTGTTTTCTTAGTAGTAATCTAGTGTTCATCACATTGTAAGCGGCGACTCATAGAAACCCACAAAGTTTTCCGTTGTAGCTCTTTTTCTGCTATTATGATTTCAAAGTTTGACCGTGTAAATATTGTTGGGTTTTTATCCCCCAATGTGTCAATTGGACATTCAAGAGAATCAGATTACTTGCAAGTAGCATTTTTGGTTCAATGCTGTTTGAGTTGTCATTGAGGCCTTGTTCGGTTAATCCCACGTTGGAAGGGGGGTTGAGGGCTTATTGTGGAATTAATCTGCCCAACTCCCTTGGGGGGGGGGGGGGCATTAACCTACAAAGCCACGATATGTTGCATGTTCTTCTCCTAGTTTAAACATGCGACATGCCAGATACACATCTTGGCAAAGTGCAGCATAGTTATCAGATCAGTCATTTTCACCATGTTCTTTCAAATATCTTAGAGCACTTTTATGTTTGAAAGGAATGTGTAATGTGTATAGTTTCAGCTACATGTTACTGTTTTTCTGGA
Source organism: Digitaria exilis (assembly GCA_015342445.1). NCBI lineage: Eukaryota > Viridiplantae > Streptophyta > Magnoliopsida > Poales > Poaceae > Digitaria > Digitaria exilis. The sequence goes on along the minus strand of JACEFO010002109.1, from coordinate 2,173,209 downwards.
TTGATCGTTCTGGATCAAGCTAACTTATATAAAATTCTGCAGGTATTTGAAGAATGGAAATCTGTGCGTAGGGCTGAGCTAACTCAGTTTCAAAAGCAAGTTGAGGAGCAATATCTCTCCAATGTTGAGCGGCAGTTGGAAAGAATCCAGAATGCCAGGAACGCTCGGAGGGCAAACGGGCCTGCTAACATGCAAGAAATGGACAAGGAGCTGGACACGCACAGAGCAGAGCATGGTCCGAAGACTAGGCGAGTTCCTGAGGAGGGCGGCAATGATGAGGATGAGGACGCAGAGGACATGGCAGCGGAAGATGAGCTGATGGATGAGGTTCTGGGCATCAACGATGGGATCAACGAGGACCCATCCAAGCCATCTGATGAAGCTGCCACTGATGGTGGTGAGCCTGCACCCGAGGAGGCACAATAGGCAATACTTGTTACGAGCTAGGCACATAGGTGTTATGCATTTTGATATCAAATCTAGTTGCCATCTTGTTGGGACTACAGATACGTGTGTTTGTGGTGGGTTTCCCTCATGTTTTGTTAGGCATGTGTGTTTCATATTGTTGTTTGAGCCGTATGACCTTGGGGCCATACGTTTACTGTGGATTGTTATTTTATCATTGTATCATCTTTCCAACATTCAGCGGCCATTATTAGGCGCATCGAACTTCTTCGCCATTATTAGGCGCATCGAACTTCTTCGCGTGAATGTGGCGTAGCTCATCGCACCTCATCGCGTGAACGTGGCGTAGCTAGGGTTTACTTTTAACTATCCACAGTTCTGTTGAAACATTATGCGATATGTAAATATTTTTTAACTATCCACAGTTCTGTTGAAACATTATGCGATATGTATATTTTTTTAAAAGAAAAAGTCATTTTCACAACTTTCAACTGTTGTGGTCGTCTGATTTTCAACTTTCAACTTTCAAACTGTTTGTTTTTTACCCTTCTACGGTTTTGAAGACGGTTTGAGCAAAAAAAAGTCCATTTTATCCTTGAACTACGACGTTCTTCAATTTTCAACCTCCACGAAAAAAGCTTGCCGCATTGCTACATATTGCAAGTGGATATACCCATAGTCATATAAATATTTGTTTAAAATAAATTGCCAAAACATGTCGAATTAAAAAATGTTTCGTGGGAAGGTTTTAGATTTTGAAATGTGTAGTACCTTTCCTTTTAAAGTGCATCTTCTGCTGAAATATGAAAAGTTGTGCAAAGACATTAGAAAGCTTTCAAATTTAATTTTTTTTATGTACAAAAGGCTTTGAAATGTAGAGCAATATTCTTTCTGAAAAGTTTTAAATTTAATTTATAGGTGTTTCATATGTTAGTTTGAATGGGCAAATTGGAAGATATCTGGATTTTAAGTATGCTATGTAGTAAGCTTATTGATTTTGAAATTTTAGTGGGTCCGAATGCCGCGAGCTTTTCTAATAGAGGTTGAAAATTGAAGGAACAATATAGTTCAAAAACAAACAATTTTAATAGTTTAGTATTGAAACATTTCTGTTTTTTACATCGAGGTTGAGTTGAAGGTCGTAAAAAAACAAGTTTTCCATTTTTTTTACAATTTAGTGTCGAATCAAAAGTTACGAATGCTGATTGGGCGTTAGGTAACCGTAAAATCAATTTGCAGTGTTTTTTTTGGGCCGCGCAGAAGCTGACGATTGTTTGATAACCTTGCAAAGCAAAAATCCCCAGTGCAATGACAACTAACGATGAGCTGCACAGGAACCTTGTTGAATAATTGCGAATATATTAACTTTTTACAGAAAAAATGGCGTAGCAGTAACTGCTATTTACTATTTATTTGTCTATACTCAGTACTGTTCAGGGAAAACACTCTCCAGGAATTTTACAAATCGTTTTGAGTAAGAATTTGGATCGACAGCTGATATCGAAAGGGGGTCGAACTTGAGCGACTTGACCGCATGCTCAACCCTTTTCGACACATTGTACTCCTGTAATATGTCTATAATACCAAGGTACAGAACAACATCGTATTCCTCAATGCTATCCGGGTTTTCTAGTTCGGTATTCATGTCCTCTCGCACTTTCAGAGCTCGAGCTGGCATATTAACCCCTAACTGCACACGGAACCTGAAAGCAGAATACAGGGTAGGGTAAGCATGAATCTGATAGAAGTCGTTTTGCTATTTTTTGTTGCAATTTTTCATGTGCATCTACTGGTGGTTTTTGTGAATGGGATTATGGGAGCATAGGAATTCATGGGAGCACTGGAATTGCGCTTGGCTAACAACCATGTAAAACAAAGTAAGAACAGTTACCTTCCGGTCCCAGGCAAAACAAGATCGACTTCTTCATAGCCTGCTTCGGATGCCCTAACCATGCTTCCTCTTATGTGCGAACCACCTACTGTAGTACCTGGCTCATGAGCAGCGAGCAGAAATCCCTTCCAAGAACTTTTCTCCTCGTATTGCACCAGATCTGAATCTGGTTGAGGCAAGAAATAATTCAAAAGGTAAGCAACCAATTTTTCAATTGCAATGTACTCCCTTTGAATATATGACGTATAGAACAAGCTCATTAATTCAGAAGAATGAAGGGAAACACAGAATGTGCAAGTGCTTTCAATCCAGTATTCTACTTCCTAGTCTTGTTCATGCAAAGGTCGACTTGAAATGAACATAACTAAAAGGAACAATGCTCTTTTTAAACCATTACATTATCAATATTTGATCTTTGGCATTTTTTTCTCCATTTTTTTTCTAAACTACATAAGTTGGATATGGTAAGACCATTTTCAAATAATCAAATATCACTTAGAGTGGTTCTTTTGTCGCTTCTAGTGATATCATGGTCATGATATCACTTTTGGCATGTTTGTTCAGTTAAACGTGCCTAGAATGATTGGCTGATTCCTGATTGTGATGGCAAAAACAAAATCACACCTAACAGAAGACTGGAAAGAGAAATGAAACGAGCTAAACTCAAGGGGGCATATAGAAGAATAGGGTTAAGATTTGTGGCAACAGCAACTTTCCTGAAATTCAGCTGTTTACGATTGGGCACATCAGTATATTATCAAACTATACCTGAAATTCCACCTTCAAGGCTGTTCTGAAGTGATGAGGATGTCTTCAGGTGATGGGGTGCTCGAAAATGGATTCCTAACAGCATGCTATAATCAATAATAGACTGGGATTCCAGGAACATACAGTCAAGTTTTATTTGCCTGAAAATGGTCAGCAGAAGCATTTAGCAGCTACCACTCACAAGTCATCATCAAATCTAACAATTATAAAGCCATTCATTCATTTATATTCAACGTTTATCATTGACGACCCCATGGTAAACTAATCATAAGTTCTCAAGTCCCAACTACTCCTAGAGCAAATAGTACAGCCAGAATTGTCTAAGCTTAACCACAGACATGCAACTCCAGGATTTGTACATGAGCATAAGCAACACAAATACAAATCATAAGCTCCTCTCCTGGAATGTATTCACAGACCCACTTTGAGCTATTTCTCTGCTGAAAGTACAAACTCATAATGTATGCATTCTTCAACATCCAAAGGGGGAAAAAAACACTGTGTCAATATTTAGTATAGAACAGTTCTATAGGCACTAATATTGGACGTAGGGTAGAAAATCAGGCACAGGTATTTTACTCTTTATAATATTTTTTAATCATATAATACTTTCTTGAATTTTCATTAAGGGAGTATCAATTCATAAACAATAAGGTTAGACACTGAAGACTAGCAAAAATACAAACAGGTACTACCAGAATATGCGTATAGCAAACAAATAGAGCAAGATATTGGCAGCTTACCTGAAAAGTGCGTCCCGCCACGGTTTATCCACATGGAAAACATATGACAGGTCAAGATCCTTAAGTGTTGTGTTTTCATTTATATTTTGCCTTTTTGTTGATCGGCCTTGTGTAGAACCCTTCAAGTCGTACTTACGGTGAATTCGAAGCTCAGTGCAAAACATATTTCCCATCACAACAAAGCGGACCTGTACAGAACCATAAACAACTATAACATATGCATACATGCTATATACATAAATAATGCAACAAGGATATGATTGCGCACCTTTCTTCCTCCTTTCAGAGTAATCCTGTGCACGCCAAAAAATTTCGTAATGAGCGTATTATCATAAGCTCTGACATGAGTGTAATATTTTGGAAGCATCTTCAACAGTATCTGCAGCATGTATTATATCAAACAAAACTGCAGTAGGCATATCTTATTGCTCAACAACATAAATATTGTTTGCTTTCTTTTCCTTTTTCCTATGAATGTTCATGTGTACTAATATCAGGAACAGAAAAGATATCATCTTATATGAAACAATTTTGTCTGGCTATGTAATATCAACTACACATCCAAAAATTAAGACCAAATAAAACACACTCGTAAGTAGACTTGAAGACGATACCTTCAACTCAGCTTTTCTCAATGTTTTTATGACAAAGCGTTCATCCTGCGAAAGATAAAAAATACTGCCACTTTTCCCAGGTGAAGAAAGCTCTTTTAGACTGTCATCACCACATATGGACATCATGTAATCTGCAGCATCAATATGAAACATTTCTCGTAGATTCCTGGAAATTCAAGAGTCAGTTAGCTACGACCAAAAAAATAATGATGGATTAATACGCAGAATCTGTAAAAGTTCCAAGTTGACAAAAATCCTCATAGTACATATCATTTGTGTTGGTTTCTGTAATTGCTGCACCAATACAGAAAATATACTTAGAATTAATTAAAAATAGTTCAAGAGGAAAAAGATGCTGCACAGAGAAATATGTCACATCCCATTTTTCTTCAGTCGGTTGCTTTGAGCAAATGTTCTTCAAATGTTTCTCATGCTTTGTATCCGACAAACTACTTCAGATGTTCCTTAAATTCTTCGAGTTTCTAGTTCAGTTTGATATACGACTTCCAAAAAAAAAAATAGTCTGCCTAAGCATACAATATATAGCTAATTTTTCCCATCTTCTATAGCTAATTAGGAAGGGGTGAACCACAGTAGACCTCCATAGTTTATTACAAATGGGAATGGACAATAGCTTTAGTACAAAATTACATTCAGTTGTAAGTAATAACAGAACAGTATGAAATACTGGAATTTTATACCAGTAACAAACTGAAAAGAGGCATACCGGAAAACCATAGGACAATAATCCTTCCAAAAGAAGTTGACAGAGCAATGTGGAGGGGTATACTGTGAGCCCTCACAAGGGAAGTACATTCTTATCCGTGCTCGAGGTCCAAAATCATTTGAACGGACTTCACGCAAGGGTACAGGGGTGATTTTGCCTACAGTATACCTGAATGACAGTATTTTGGGAGTTCAAGTTACAGAAAGGACTGGGAATAGGGACGTTAATACAATTAAACACATACGAACATACCTGATGCCAAGTTGCAGATTAAGCATTAGGTAATAGCTCCGGTGGCCTTTGAAAATAGTTTCCATAGGCCCACCAGCTTGTTTTTGCCAGGTAAGCTCCTGTGTTGTACTGCTATCCGGCATTCCAGAATCATGGCCTTTTGGCTTTTCCGAGATAAGTACTCCTTGTACATACTCTCGTTCATAGACTAATACTTTATCGACTCCATTATCTTGGAGACACTCATCAGTTCTCAAGGGTTCAGTAGATGACTCTTCTGGCAAGTGATTTCCAGAATTATCATCAAAAACTGGTGCGGTGCCATTTGAAATACGCCTGGGTCGATGGAAAAGGCTCTGTATTCTCCATGTGTTGCAAAGTTTATGCAATAGAAACAATAGTCCATTATTGATGTTTTCATTACCGGAACTTGAAGCACTTGAAACATCATGATCTGTTACGCACTCAGACACTTCAAGGTTACAAGGCATTTTGCTTCCTGGTTGATAAAACATACCATGGCCATCCTTGAGTCCTCTGTCCCATGTGCCAATGTAACATGCCCCTGATGCATATTTGCAAAAGCCTTTCCCATGAGCCAGTCCGTTAAGCCAATTGCAGTCAAGAGTATCACCATTTGCCCACTTCATCACTCCTCTACTGTTCATTTTCCCAGATTTCCAGTTTCCAATGTAGGTGTTGCCATCAGCCCATGTATATTTACCAAATCCCTCTGGCAAACCCTCATTCCATAAACCTTCATAAGTATCAGAATTGGCATAAACCATTGTGCCCATTCCATGCTTTTTGTTCATCCTCCAAGAACCATTATAAAGAGAGCCATCAACTCCTTTGAAAGTGCCTGATCCATCAATGAAGCCTCCACAGAGATCTCCCTCATATGAAGCGCCAGAAGGCCACTGAATTACTCCTCTACCAGTCATCTTTCTTGTATCCCACTCGCCATAATAAAGAGTTCCATCTGTCCACATATACTTTCCAAATCCATGAGGAACCAGACCAGCGAAGTTGCCAACATAGATGTCACCATTTGGAAGTGTACTTCCCCTAAACAGAAAGACAAAATAAGGCTACCAATACTTATATTAAAATGTCTAAATGGTAGTGTAGCTGTCATCTTATTGAGTTTTTCCTCTCCTTTTTTGTGTGGGTGAAAACCACTAATTAGAACGGGGGTATATTTGATGAAAATGAGAATTAGTGCACCTCTGGATAGTCTCCATGCTTGTCTCTCCAGTCGCCATGCCCAGGTTTACTAGGATGACTCAGAAATGGCAAAATTCATTCAGCGAGATCTGAAACAAGATCAAAAAGGTTGTGATTCACGATGGAACGCCCACTGAAAGGAAATATAGACTCGATACCAGCAACATTTACTGCAGATATATTTGTACTGGAATCAACACTAATACTGGATTACCACCCCCCCGTGACCCCATCGACATTGAACTACGGCACGATAACAAAAACTGTGGTCTAGACCACGGAATTTCAAAGAGCCGGGCACGTGGACTCGGAGCGTGCAGACTCCCTTCAGTAGAACCTTGCAAGTTGCAACAGAATTTCCATTTTCTATCTCTACATGACGATGCTTTTGAAAAGCCACTTTATAATAACATGGCTCGAGAGCTTCTAAACTGCACGAATTCCACCCAACATAGGGGCTGGATCAAAGCAGAAGGGTTGCAAACCGCATGAATTCCAGCACAACAGCGCGCCTCTGCGACAGCATCTCTAAGCAAAGAGAACGTCTGGCAGGCACCATACATACCTCACAAGCAGCAGCAGCAGCAGCCGGAGCTCATCGCCGCCAAGGGAAATCGCGCGAAGCCGACACCACGCTCCATCCGTCCAGCCTCCGGAAAGGATCACAGCAGAAGAGAAGAGCCGAGAAGAGAAGGGAGGACAGGCGACGGCGAGAGGTGCGAGAGGGAGGGGAAAGGGGGGGCAGGAGATCGAAGTGGACAGGGCAGGGCGAGGGCGACTGGGGCCCGGTGGGGGAGGGAATGGGGGGGGGGGGGCGCAGGGACGGGAACCACCACCACGTTGCGCGCGCAAGTGGCCGAGCTGGCCCCGACCAATCCCAGCGCGCGCCACGCCCCCACCCGGCCCCCCCACCAGATTTTTCTCCCCCGCGGCTCCGGCGGCTTTCCCTCCTCGCTCCGTCGCCTCCAAGCCGAAGCTCCCCGCGATTGGGGTAAATTCTCTCGGTCCTTTCGGCGGCGGAGTTAGCCATGGAATGGAAAGCGACGGGACAAAGGCTTGCCGGGCCCGGGCGGGCGGGATCGATTCGGCGGGCACCCAGCTCGATCTGCCAGGTGTGTGTTGCAGAAGCGCTAGCGAGAGGAGTTCCCTCCCGTGGTTTTACTGTGGCCGCGAGGGCGGGCGCATGTGGGCGGTCGAGGCGGCGGCAGCGCGGGGCGGTGCGATGAGCGGAGCCCGGCACGGACGAGAGGATTCCCGTGCGCGCATGTGGGTGGGCGGGGCACTTTCGGCGGCGCGCTGGGGAAAAAAATTTGGTTGGGTTTAGGATGCGTTTAGTTTTCTAAATTTTTTTAATAAAAGTTCTACTCATCCAATTGTTACCTATTTATTCTATTTCTTTTACTTACATAATATTATTCATCTATATCGTGTATTTTTGGAAAATCTTTCTCTCTAAAAATAGAAGGCTATATTTTTTTTTACGACTTGGCATGGCGTGGGCGTGCGAGCGAGCGGGTCACGGCGGCGGCGGCGCCGCAGACGGCGACGGGGAATCTACTCGGTGAGCTCGGAGTGATGGGGACACTTGGGAACTCGGAGTTACCGGATGGCCATCTGGACCATGTGCGTAATTGGGTATTCGTCGAGGTGATAGATATTTCCGAGCACACGAAAGTGACGTAGGACTCCTTAAACATTCCATTTTTATCTCCGGTGCTGGACCACTGGACCCATTTCTTTACTACGGCGGCATGCAATTTCTTTGGTTGCTAGCTACTGTAGGATTGGAACATGATGGGCCAGTTAAGCTGATTCATGGGAAACATGCAGTTAACTTCTTTAGCATCAAAAGGAATGGACGAAATGGATCGTGGGCATGGCTCCGTTCTTGGTTCCTATAGTACTCCTCTAGTCAACTGTAAACGACGTTTTCGCCAAATTGCAACCTCGTACTAGAAAAAAAAAACTTAAACATCGTTCAAGGGTAAGTTTCTTAGAAGATGCTATGAGAATTAAAAGAAAAACGCACATGGATTCCTATATGTCCAAGCAAATAGAAACGCCGAAGACCTGGCCCTCTTCAAGGCTCGGCGACACGAAATAAACAAATGAAAAGGGATCTAAATTAATCAAGCTACGACGACTACGTAAAGTTAGCGTAAAGTTAGCTGAAAATATTCGAAAATGAAATAAAATATGAAACAACAAATACGAAGAGTTGAAACCTTCTAGCTTTTAACTATACGAGAGGAGAATCTAATTTTTAACTACCTACTGTGTTATAAGGTGGTCAAACACACACCTGTACAAATTGCGAACCTTAGTTATCATCAGAATGTTATATGCCTATATTTTTCAGAATATATTGACTAGCAGACACACTAATACTCGATCTGTGTTTAAGTCTTTGCTCTCGGAGCCTTTTGTGTTGACTAACTCTTGGAAGCAGCCTTAATGGTGAAGGAACATAGGAACCCTGCATTGCCCTTTGCCTGCGGACTCCTTGATATCTTTCAATCATGCTTGCTCAAAGCCCGTGCCAAAAAGACCCAAAGCCTTCAATGATGCTTTTCTATGAACCGTTTTCATTTTGCATTTAGAAATTAGATTGTTAGATTATTTGATATTATGTCGGCCAAGTCTCCATCTTTGAGATCATGCCGCACGTGGATGTGAATTTGACTAAAAGCCAGTCGGTCACTTAACGTTTAGCTCTTGTATTGAGGCTAAGCTACCATTTAAACGGGCTAGGCGTCTGATTAAAGGGGCACAACTAGGCACTGTGTAGCGTTTTCAGGCTAAACATCCGTGTATGCTTAGTTGGGCTAATTACTTATTAGGGCCCCTCAAAATTGGAGGCTTGGTGTGGTTGTAATGTGTGACTCTATAACTGTAACACATCTAAGATGGATACATAACACTTTGCAAAGGAGCACCCTAGATTCAGGGGTCGATCCAGTCATTGTTGTGTAGCGTTTACAGGCTAAACATCCATGTATGCTTAACTGAGCTAATTACTGCTTAGGGCCCTTCAAAATTGGAGGCTCGGTGTGGTTGCGTTGTGTAGTGTATGACCCTACAACTGTAACACATCTAAGATGGATATATAACACTTTGCAAAGGAGCATCCTAGATTCAAGGGCCGACCCAGTCATGGCCCATGTCGTATGACCCTATAACTGTAACACATCTAAGATGGATACATAACACTTTGCAAAGGAGCACCCTAGATTCAGGGGCCGACCCAGTCATGGCTCATGAGGGGGAGAGTCTTCTTTAATTCCTTTTCTTCCTCCTCCTCCTCCTCCTCCTCCTTTCTTCTTCTTATTTTTTCTCCCCCTTTTTCCCTTTCCCCCTAGATTGCGCCATTTCACGGGGAGTGAGGAACATATATATAATACATTAGAAGCGTATGTAATGAAACACATCCACTCAAGATTTGCGGTTCCATGCCTTGTGAGAAGGTTACAATGGAAACAAGATGGATATGGAAAGCTTTGCCGGAGAAAATATGAAGAAATTAGAAAACACTTTACCACATATTGGCTTATTTGTCACATGTATCATGTTTGCGCTTCATTAGTTGGCTAGGGAGGGGAAATAGTAGATGCAACAACCATTTTGATGAGAACTGAGAGCATCTTGGTGCAGCAAATCCCACCTTGTTTGAAGAAACGCACAAAGCGTGGTTTCTTTTTTTTTTGTCTTTCAAATGCCGATTTATTTTTTTGACATTATATATGTAATAGGAATGTGACATGGATAATTTTTTGGTAGTTTTTATTTGCATAATTAAAACCTATTTGTGGAAACGATAAAAAGAAGGGAATCCAACATACATAGATTGCTATGTACTAATCCTCTGTTCAATGTACGTACGATACGAGTAGCCAAAGATACTAGCCACCTCTATTTTTCGAAGGGTGACCCCCAATGACCACGATACATATAGAATCAAGGACTACACTCGTTATAACTTGCTAATAAAACCCATGTAACACCTAAATATCTTTATAGCATATATAAGTTGCTTCGTTTTGAGCATACTACATATAAATGAAAATACCACAATGATAGTATTTCTTCTAACGAGAAAAAGCGTGCAATAGTATTTTATTGTTTACCCATACCTCACAACATATGATATACATATCTCTAATTGGAGAAAACCTCTTACACTCCTTGCATTTTTGTAAGCCTACCATTTTTAGGGTGTATAGTATTAAAAAAACATACAAGTAAAATATTGAAGTATTTCCATGTTTCAAACTTTAGCATCACTACTTCACTAGTGAGTCAACATAACACCAAATCTGGTTTTCTGTAGCTAAAACCTGCAGAGGAAATAGAAAAACTAGATGCACGAGAGTCGAGAAGGAGTGGAGCTCGTGCAGAGTTCCGGCGATGTTGCTCAACTCGACACGAGTCAAACGACACCGCCACCTCCTGGGGAATGTCCTGAAAGCACTGCAGCAGAGCTCAAGCCAAGCCGCCCTCAACCTGGCAACCTATTGTCATCCACTCAGCAGCAGCAGCCAGCAGCCGGCCCCTCGGCCCCTCACCCCACGCTAGATCCCTACAGCCGGCCACGGCCGCACACTGACCTCACCCGGCCGGCCACGCGCTCGGCTGCCTCCCCGGAGCTGGCCGTCGTGGATTGCCTCGGCACGGAGGCCGGACGCCTGAAGCAAAGCTCAGCTCGCTTTGCTCAGCGCCTCCGGCTCAGCTCAGCGTACGTGGTAGAGACAAAAGGCTTGGGAAAAACAAAGACCCAAGGGGGGATGAAGAGGCAGGCAGGCCAGGGGGAGAGGAGGAGGCTAGGAGCAGTGCACTATACTACTCCCACCGCCTACCGGCCGCGGTTGGATTGGACTCTCTTTTCCCCTCTTTTTGCGTGGGGGCTGCCGTGGTGGTAGTAGACTCGACGACTCCACTGGCTGCGCATCTGGCTCCCTCCCCGTCCCTTCCTTCCCTTTTCAGCGCCGCTTTCCCTTTCACCACTTCCGCCGCTCGCTCCTTTCCCCCGCGTACCTTTCGGACCCCCGTCTCGACGCCGCCGCCCGCCGCCGCCGCTGATCGAGGTACTTCCCCCCTCGCTTGCTCCCCACCATCGCCTCTCGCTCGCGGTCTGGATCTGGGGTTTCTCTCTGTTTCTCGGCTTGATCCGTTCCGGGGGGAAGGAGCGCTAGGGGCTAGCTTCTTGGGGCTGGTGGGTGGGCAAGTGGGGAGGGGATCCTAGGTCTGGCACCCGGTATGGTTCGACCTTGCTGACGTGCTTGCTGCTCGGCGTTCTTGCTTCCGATTGCTGCTGCCTGTGGCTGTGTGCGCCCGAGGCCACGGTGGGGAGGGATTGGCTACTGTGCGCTGGTGGAGTGGGGAAAGGTGATTTGGGATGGCACGCTGCTTCCTTCTCGTTGCTAAAATGGATGGGACGGGGGCACTGAAATCCCTGCTTTAGATGTCATGAATGGGAGCTGATGGCTGTAAGGAAATGGGAATTTGAGTGGCAAATGGCCCATCTTGTGCGATTTTGCATGCTCTACTAGTATAGGGTCCGTATTCTGTGTGATTTTCTGCTATTTAAGATCGGAGATGGTGTGAGCTATTTGAGGGCATGTGTTATGGGTCTATGGAAAGACAACTCATCTTATATTTCGTTCTTCTGCAGGAAATGTTGCGAGAACTGATGCAATAGTAAAGATTCCTGGATGGACGGATGTGATTGCATCGAGCCACTATGGCCGACCGACGATCTGCTCGTCAAGTATCAGTACATCTCGGACTTCTTCATAGCCCTCGCATACTTCTCGATCCCATTGGAGCTCATCTACTTCGTGAAGAAGTCGTCCTTCTTCCCGTACAGATGGGTCTTGATCCAGTTCGGTGCCTTTATAGTTCTCTGTGGAGCGACTCATCTTATAAACCTGTGGACTTTCACCACACACACCAAGACCGTTGCTATAGTCATGACCATTGCAAAGGTTTCTACGGCGGTCGTTTCCTGTGCGACAGCTCTTATGCTTGTCCATATTATCCCTGACTTGTTGAGTGTGAAAACGAGGGAGTTATTCCTGAAGAATAAAGCTGAGGAGCTTGATAGGGAGATGGGATTGATAAGGACACAGGAGGAGACCGGTAGACATGTTAGGATGCTTACCCATGAAATCAGAAGTACACTTGATAGGCATACAATTTTGAAGACTACCCTTGTTGAGCTAGGAAGAACCTTGGGTTTGGAAGAATGTGCATTGTGGATGCCATCTAGAAGTGGATCAAGCCTTCAACTTTCTCATACATTGCGCCACCAGATTACTGTTGGATCATCTGTACCAATTAATCTTCCTGTTGTCAATCAAGTCTTCAGTAGTAACCGAGCAATCATTATACCCCACACATCTCCTTTGGCACGGATTCGACCACTCGCAGGGAGATATGTTCCGCCAGAAGTGGCTGCAGTGCGTGTACCTCTTTTGCATCTTTCAAACTTCCAAATAAATGATTGGCCAGAGCTTTCAGCAAAAAGCTTTGCAATCATGGTTTTGATGCTTCCATCTGATAGTGCAAGGAAATGGCATGTGCATGAATTGGAGCTTGTTGAGGTCGTTGCCGATCAGGTTAATACCCTTTCTTTTGCGATGGTTATCACAAGACTTGCTTGCAGAAAGGAAAAATGTGTCTATTATCTTTTTAAGATTATATGATTGGTGCTCACCATTCATGATCAGGCACTTAAGACTTAAATTTAATAGGAAACTGTGTTCAAGTACGATGTAATGATGATAGGAATACCTTCAAAATATAACTATTATTTTTTTGAAAGCATAAGATTCTGAAACCAGCTAGCCAACTGCAAAGGACATATTCCCTCGCCTGTTTGTTAATTTCAATACCTTTCTGAAATTAAAAAATTGTTAGATGATACTGCAGTAGATCTGTTGTTTATACCTTTTATTTTGTTTCTCCAGGTAGCAGTTGCACTATCTCATGCTGCCATTCTTGAAGAGTCCATGCGAGCACGTGATTTACTAATGGAGCAGAATGTTGCCCTGGATTTAGCTCGAAGAGAGGCTGAGATGGCCATCCGTGCCCGCAATGATTTCCTAGCTGTTATGAATCATGAAATGAGGACACCCATGAATGCAATAATAGCTCTTTCCTCCTTGCTTTTGGAAACTGAGCTTACTCCTGAGCAGCGTCTAATGGTGGAAACGGTATTGAAAAGCAGCAATCTGTTAGCAACACTCATCAATGACGTGTTAGATCTTTCCAAACTTGAGGATGGAAGCCTTGAATTGGAGATTAAAACATTCAATCTTCATGCCGTTTTCAAAGAAGTATGCACCTTCTATTTTCTGAAACTCCCATTTGGTATTACACGATGCAGTTAACTAAAATTCCCATCTGGTATTACAGGTGATGAGTTTCATCAAACCAATTGCATCTATCAAGAGGCTATCTGTATCAGTTATGTTGGCACCAGATTTGCCGTTATCTGCCATTGGCGATGAAAAGAGACTCATGCAAACTATTCTGAACATCTCTGGCAACGCTGTTAAGTTTACCAAGGAGGGACACATCACACTTGTAGCTTCCATTGTGAAGGCTGAGTCTCTGAGAGAGTTCAGAACCCCAGAATTTCATCCAACTGCAAGTGATGACCATTTCTATTTGAAAGTTCAGGTAATATTCTGGAGAGCTTATTCCAGAAACTCATTGTTTCATTTCAAAAGTATGCATTGTGCACATTATTCCAGAAACTAGCCACCGCCAGTTACATTTTCAAAATTCACAACTAAACTGGAGCCATCCATTTAGTTTTGGATTAATAGGTTTTATGAACCCTGATTGCAGCCGTGTCGAAAACTCAACTGATTCATTGTACAATATTAAGAAAAAAAAATATGTCTTCTTATGTCCGACTGAATTTCACATTTACTCTGGGTTTGGATCCACTATGTCCTCATAGGGAAGCATTTCATGCATAACTTATTCGGTAGCAAGAGAGGAATTTTTTGAGTATCTAATATATGCATTTTTAATTATGAATATCTATTCCTTGTACTTATGTGTGTTAGTCATTAATTTCATTTGCGTAATTAAACTTGGCTGGATTGTTCAGTTGCTTGATGGTCCAGCTGTTCATAAACTCTGTAGATGCCAGATAAGTGTTGATCCATCTACAATTGTCCAATTCTTCCTATCAAGGTTATGAAAACAGTTGATACACGGCCAGCTGTAGCTAATTATTATTTATTATCTGAGTTTGCTGGTGGGTACTGATAGTACTGTTTCTGTTGGTGGAGGATGTCTTTTTCTTTGCTCTTAAAGTTGAATGGTGTATAAGAGTTTCTACTGGTTGAGCGTGAGGCTTGAAATCCGATCACTTTATGGCACATTGTCACGTTAGTTGGCTGTAGTTGTTTGTTGCATCTTGTTTGAGTTGCCTGGATTGAATTAGTCTCAGGACTGACATAGACCCATCCCTTTAAATATTAAACAGTTTGGATTAATAGATTTTGTGTTTTTGCCCCGAAAATGAAATCTCTAGGTCAGCCAAATCAAGGTATCATAAAATTACTAGTATCACAAACACAGAGGTTTGCAAATAGTTTATAATGCTTTCCTGGGTTTCACACTGACATAACTGGAAAATGTTTTCATACTTCTGTGCTTAGCTATTGTTTCCAATTGTCATAACCTCACATTCTCTGTAACTCACACTACTTTGCAGGTAAAGGATACAGGCTGTGGTATCAGTCCTCAGGATCTACCTCATGTATTTACAAAGTTTGCTCACCCTCAAAGCGGAGGAAACCGAGGGTTCAATGGCAGTGGTCTTGGCCTTGCCATATGCAAGAGGTAATTTATTATTGCAGTGCCTTGTAATTCTTTCTGCATGGTGTTACTTTCGGTAACTGCACCTCCTTTTGAGTTGCATGCAAAAGATCTTCTATACATTCTAGTGTTGGATTCATTGGACAAGTCATTCTTCCGCATCAACACAACACATCACTGAAAATTGAAATTTCAGGTTTGTTAGCCTCATGGGAGGGCACATCTGGCTCGACAGCGAAGGAACAGGAAGAGGTTGCACTGCAACATTCATCATCAAGCTCGGCGTGTGCGACAACACAAACACCTACCAGCAGCAGCTGATCCCTCTAGTGTGGCCAAGCAGTGCAGACTCTGATTCGTCTGGTCCGAAAGCCCTCCCTGAGGGGAAAGGAGCCTCTTCCCTGAAATCTCGGTATCAAAGAAGTGTATGAGCTTACTGTAAATGATTGACGGCATAGCGCCAAGTAGGGGACCGATTAGTTCCACCTTCTAATTTTGTCTGTAACCCTGTCATAGCAGGCATATGATGTACAAATAATGTAAAGCAAATGGAGTCTGCGGCAGTGTACCTGGGGGTGGCAACGCTGACTTGCTGCATTGAGTAGTATATCTACCAGAGGATTGAATTGCTTGCTCCGGGGTGTGCGCGCTCGTGTGCGAACCCCCGTAGCTCGTTGCTTGCTCTGTTGTAATCCCATTATATCCATCGTGTAAGATAAATTTATTGCAAAATAGTATACACGGGTAAGAAGCTCTCTGTGGTGCTTTTCCCTTAACAAAAGAAATGCTTGGGCGCCCCATTATCCGCTTGTGATTCAGCCAGGGTTTCAAAAGATTAGCTTAACCAAAAAGCAGGGTTCCACCGGTTCTGGCTGTGGTTCGGCTGTATTGGTAGATGACTGACAAGTTTTTTGTTTCCTAAAACGCTACTTAACGGTAGGGTTAACAAAACCGGAACAGTACCGATTTTTTAAAATGAAAAAACCGGTCTGGCTAAGCGGGGTTTTTTGCAACCGGACCGGTTTGATCGGTTCCCGCGGGAACCGGCCGGTTTTGAACGTTTTGTTAACCCTGCTTGACGGTGTCAACCACTTGGGTTAACCATCTTTCCCACGGGAGTTTTGTCATATTTCCCACGGTAGTTTTGTCATATTTCGCCAAATAAAATATGAAGTGTGAGGCTAGTACTAGCCGACGTGGAATAAGTGTTTCGGAAGAAAAGGTAAAGATTACTAGTTCACAATCCGCAATGAAGGTCTGCTTAAAAAAACGATGTGTGGGGTCCATATAGAGACTACTCCAGTTTCTTTTGGTGACCGCTATCTTCTTCCTTGTTTCCCCACCAAACTCCTCCAGACCTCCACGGCGAGGTTGCGTCTTGTACGATTTACGCCGCTAGGGTTCCTCTAATCGCCGCCCTTCTCTCTATTCCGCTTCCTTCAAGGCCGACGAGAACAACAGATCGATCCACAGCCGAGGATGGCGCTGGCCTCGGCGGCACACAAGATCCCGCTGGAGGTCGCGCACACCCTCGTCGAGATCGCCGAGGTCGCGCGCTACGCCTACCACCACCGCCCCGGCTACCATGCCGCCCAAGACGGCGAATCAACCACGCTGCCCCCGGGGGATGATGGGGGCGGGGGCGCTGGCGAGAAGGCTGCGCGGCTGCGGGAGGAGAACGCCATGCTCCGCGCCCGGCTCGCCGATGATCTCGCGCTCCTCCGGGAGCTCCACGGCGCACCCTGCGTCTCAAAGGAGTGCCCGCCTGATGTAGGCATACTATGTCGCACCTTCCCAACTGAATTATGCTCTTGCTGTATTTAATTTTTTTTTTCTATAGAAGTTGAGACTATCGTACACAGTTATTAGTTACAAAAGCGTGCATATCCATATTCATTCCACTAAAACGAAATTATATCTCAAAGGGATTGTGTCAGTACTTTCTTCATCCCTCTAAATTAATTACCAGTGACCTGTCAAGGGTTATCAACATGGTAGATTTAACATTAAAGTGGATACTTGCTAATCTTTCAATTACCGCCTTTCAATTACCGCAGATAGGAAGAACCACCATTTTGTTGAAATTCGTTTTGGTGTATCAACATGCCATGTCCAGAGTTGTGTGGTTCTGATGTCTTGGATTGATTTTATCGTTTCTGAATGTGATTTTGCATTGCAGCTGTACAATCGTCTGATGGCTGCAGTCAACAATGCTAGCTTCCTTGCTCATCTTGAGAAGTTACAGGATGAGTCAGCACATCAACATGCAGAACTATCTTCTGGCAATATGACAGGTTTAAATTTGATAAACATCCTGAAGTTTGTCTGTAAACTATGTGTTCTGGTCACTGCTGGTTCTTCGTTTGCATTCTGCCAAAGTGTTAAGACTCTAACCCATCTCCATTTTCTGCTCTAATTGAACCAGAGGTGGAAGTTGGAGACATTCCAGACAAAATGGGTACTGGGAAAAAAGGATCCTGGGTCTTAGTTGCCTGTGATACTGCTGCCTCTAATTTGGAGGAGATTAGTGGGATTGATAATGAAAATTATGTTATGATAAATGAAGACGACATAGTTGATGGTATTGCCACCTTTGTTGCTAGGTGCATTCTTGAAGATCCAAAGTCCAAGGTACTTACTACTTTAAGAGTTTTTTTTGGGAGGCTATCAAAGGATCGATGAGCATCCTCTTCACCACTGCTATGTTGTTCTAACTGTTTTGTATGATTTTCCTGCAGTCATTATCGCCGGTGCAACTCCAAAAGGGTATGTCTATCCTCCTTGCTGCAATTAGGGCTTGTTTGGAAAGGAGTGGATTGAGTCTAAACTAAACTAAACTAAACTAATTTCCCCTCCAACCCCTCCCATTCCACTTCAATCCACTAGTTTCCAAACAAGCCCAAGTTAAATATTGTTGAAAGTGCATATGGCCCCTTAGTTGTTTTTGGTGATGATGACAATCACAATTTGGAGGTTTCATGTTTCCATTGAGTATTTGCAGGGCTTACACGAAGAAAAATCAAAAGAAATATAATACATGTCCCCTACGCAAACGATATGGTGAAAAGCTCAAATGGATAGCTAAATATATTTTATTTATCTTTGTCTTGAGTATAGGATCACCGTACTATCAAGAGGGACGTGTCTGTCAAGACAAATGATGCCTAGAAGTAATTTTTGGATGATCACCTAACTTTGAGAAAGAGCATTTTGCTCACTAACAAGGGTGGACGGAAATTCCGGTCCTGGGGTCGGAATTTCCGTGTTTTACAGAGAGCGACCGGAAATTGCATCGGATTTTCCTGTGGGGGCTGAATTTTTCAGCCTAAGTCCCTGCGACCGGAATTTCCGGTCCCTGGCCGGATTTTCCGGGTTTCACAGAGAGAGACCGGATTAAATGTAGGATTTTCCGGTGTGACTCTCCGTACTGAGTTTGAAATAGGGTGGACCGGAAATTCCGGTCACCCCGACGGAATTTCCGGTCATCTGACAAGCATAACGGCTAGTTTTTGAGTGACCTCTATAAATAGCCCCCATACCCCTTCATTTGACTCTCTCGGTTCTCCACTGAAAGAAAGACTTTGAGCTCGCCATTTTCACTCTCCCAACCTTCCTTGAGCCAATCTTTGAGAGGATTCAACTAGGGTTTGGATTGGGGAGAGATTTGAGTGAGAAAAGTGATTGGTTCATCTCTAGAAGCACTCAAGGCATCATTTGATTGGCAATCTCGTTTGTTACTCTTGGAGCTTGACTCCTAGACGGTTTGAGGTTGCTTGGGAGTGTCTCAATTCGTGTGAGCACCCCAAGAAGTTTGTATTACCCTCTCTAGTGTGAGATTTGTGAAGGAAAGTCAATCTAGACCTTTGTGGTCGATTGATCGAGGAAAAGAGTTGGAAGAGACTCTACCCTTTGTGGGTTCCTCAACGGAGACGTAGCTCCTTTGTGGAGTGAACTTCGGGAATAAATCTTGTGTCTCATTTCCTTCACGCATTTCATATTGCTTTTCATATCTTGTATTGACCCGATCTATTTGCTTGTGTTGTTCCGCTGCTTCTAATCATATACACTAGCATCTAGGTCATCATTTCAAGGTTTCTATTCAAGTAGAATCTTTATCTAGGCTTTGAATTTTGAATCTCGAGCAACTCCACCTTGCTGTCGGAAATTCCTGAGCTGACCGGAAATTCCGAGTCCGGAATTTCCGGCCAGGCACCGGAATTTCCGGCCTGAACTGATTTTGTGAGTTGAGAATTGTTTCAGATTTCGATCGGAGCCTATTCACCCCCCCTCTAGGCATCCTAAAGACCTTTCAATTGGTATCAGAGCGTAGGTCTCTTGATCAAGGCTTAACCGCTCAAGAGAAGGATGTCGAGGTATGGGATAGAAGAAGTGGATGTTGAAAGAGTTGAAGAAGAGGTGAATCCGTCGATTCAACCTCAAGGTGATGACGTGCAATCCGTCAAGTCGAGGACAAGTGCCAAGTCCAAAGGGAGCAACAAGTCAAAGAAAAGCTCAAAGTCCAAGAACCAAAAATCAAAGAAAGATGAAGAACCAAGCTCAAGCTCATCAAGCTCAAGCTCAAGCTCAAGCTCAAGTTCAAGCTCAAGTGACGACTCGGGTGATGATGAAGCCAAGCAAAAGAAGAAGAAGCGCAAGGCCAAATTGGCAAAGAAGATGTTCGAGAAGTGGATGGAGTTGAACATCGACGAAGAAAAGAAGAAGAAGACCAAAAAGGGGTTTGCACAAATTCCTTTGAATTATGATGAATTCAATAAGTTTTCTTCTACAAATTTTCAATCAATTCATTTAGGAAAGGCTCCGTACTTTGATGGAACTAACTATCCTAAATGGGCTTATGATATGAAAATGCATCTTTTCGGGCTTCACCCTTTGCTTTGGGAGATTGTGAATGTAGGTGTGAAGGTGCCCAAGAATGGAAAGATGACTCCGGAGCTAGCACAAGACTACTACCGCAATGCTCAAGCCGCTAGAGTCATCACAAGCTCCTTGTCACTACAAGAGTTCAACAAGATTCAAAATGTTGAAGTGGCAAAGGACATTTGGGAAATTCTCAAGGAGTCACATGAGGGAACCGACATGATCAAAGAGGGAAAGATTGATGTGATCAACAAGAAGCTTGAGGGTTTTGTCATGCTTGATGATGAAACCATCCAACAATGCTTTGATAGGCTCATGGCACTCATCAATGAAATAAGAGCTCTTGGTTGTGAAGATTGGAGTGATTTCAAGGTCACCAAGAAGATGTTGGATGCATACTCGCCAAACAACTATGCCATTGCCGCTATGATTAGAAGAGATCCATCCTATAGAAAGATGACACCGGTCCAACTTCTTAGTGAGCTCACACAACATGACCTAGCCGAGAAAATGGCAAGTGAGGCTCGCAAGAAAAGAAGTGACAAAGACATAGCATTGAAGGCAAAAGAAGAAATGGATGAGAAGGTCAAGTCATCCAAGGGCAAGAAGGCGATATCAAGTGATGAGGAAGAAAGCACCGATGAAGAGATTGTTCTCTTAATGAAGAAGTTCAAGAGTTTCATGAAGAAGAGAAGCTTCAAGAAGAACTTTGGTGGCAAAGACAAGAGAAGAACCAAGAAGAGGCCGTGCTATGAGTGTGGTGAGTATGGGCATTTCATTGCCGAGTGTCCTAACAAGGACAAGAACAAGGAAGGGGAGAAAAGAAGCAAGTTCAACAAAGAAGACAAGCCTCAAGAGTACAAGAAGAGCTTTGATCACAAGAAAAAGAAGTATCAAAAGCAAGCTCATCTTGGTATGGAATGGATTTCAAGTGATGAAGAGTCCGAAGATGAAGAAATGGCAACCATAGCCATTCACAAGCCATCTTCTTCATCCTCACGCCTCTTCAACAACCTCTCAAGTGATGATGAGGATGACGTCGCTCATTGCTTCATGGCCAAGGGCGCTAAGGTGAAATCCAAATCCAACTACTCCTCTATCTCTTCATCTAGTGACATAGAAAATGATTTTGAAGATGAAGAAGCTTTGTTTGAGCTAGGTCTAATAGAGAAATTTGGAAAGAAAGGCTTTAAAGAAATTAAAAAGCTTTTGAAGAAATTGGATAAAAGAGAAACCTCTCTTTCAATGCAAGAAGACTTGCTCATCCTTGAAAAGGAGAGAAACCTTGCATTGAAAGAGGAGTTAGCCGAAGAGAGATGTAAGGTTGAGAAGTTAGCTATTGACTTGTCTCTAACTAATAACTCTAAAGAGAAGGCATCCAAGGATCTCTCCTTGGCAAATGACTCTCTTGCTAAACTAGAGAGTTCTTATAGTAAACTTCAAAATAGCTTCTCATGCTTAGAGGTCAAACACAAAGATCTTGAAGTTAACTATAAAACTCTTTTGGATAGCACCTCATCTCAATCTAAGGCTTCCCTTGATTCCAATGTCTCCACTAGTGAAGGATGTGCTAAATGTGATAATATTGATATAAATGCTTGTCTCACTAACCTTGCCAAGCTAGAGGTTTCCATCAAGGCTAAGGATGATCAAATCAATAGATTGAACATGCTTGTAAGTCAAGGATATTGCAATGATGAGAAATTCAAGGGCAAGCACCAATACACCACATGGAGACATCCCAAGGTGACCGATGGTCTTGGTCACACTAGGGGTGAAAAGGTGAATGGTAGGCACCTCATCAAGGGAAAGGAGCATGTCAACTTCGTGAAATCCAAGAACCTTGGTGAGTTGATGGATGTGGCTCATGGAGTGAAGAAGGGTGGTGTGAGTAAGGACACCACTCCTAAGGTGAAGGTTGACAAGAAGGCTAAGAGCAAGGTGAAGGCTAAGGATATTCATGAGCCATCACCTAGCTACACAAATGATTACATGGTCACCATGGATGAGAACAACAAAGTGGTGGTCAAGTATGTTGGTGCCTACACTAAAAGGAACATTCTTAGGAGTGTGTGGGTACCAAGAATGTTTTCGGCTGACCTCAATGGACCCAAATCTTTTTGGGTACCTAAACCCCGAGCTTAACCTTGTTTTGTAGGCTTACTCCTCCGGTGGCACAGGATGGGTGCTTGATAGTGGATGTACAAATCATATGACCGGAGGAAAGGAGTTGTTCACTTCATTTGAGCCATACAACGAACCCGTTGAAAAGATTGTATATGGAGATAATAGCAAGGGGGAGGTAATTGGTCATGGTAAAATTGCTATCTCAAATGACCATTCAATTTCAAATGTATATCTTGTTGAATCCTTAGGATATAACTTGCTTTCCGTTTCACAACTTTGTGAAATGGGTTATAATTGTCTCTTTACTAATGAGGGTGTGACCGTCTTTCGAAGAGAGGATTCCTCTATTGCATTTACGGGTCGCTTGAAGGGTAAACTCTATTTGGTTGATTTCACAATTGATAGAGTGACACCCGAGACTTGTTTAGTGGCAAAATCTAGCATGGGTTGGCTTTGGCACCGCCGGCTTGCTCATGTTGGGATGAGGAACTTGGCCAAACTTCAAAAGGGCGGGCACATCCTAGGACTAACCAATGTTGTGTTTGAGAAAGATAGGTTGTGTGGAGCATGTCAAGCCGGAAAACAAGTTGGAGCTCCACATCCCGGCAAGAACGTCATGACGACCACAAGACCTCTCAAGCTCCTACACATGGATCTTTTTGGTCCCGTGGCTTATATAAGCATTGGTGGTAACAAATATGGTCTTGTTATTGTTGATGATTATTCTCGCTTCACTTGGGTGTTCTTTTTGCAAGATAAAAGTGAAGTGCAAGATGTGTTAAAAAAATTCATCAAGAGAGCTCAAAATGAGTTTGAAGTCAAGGTCAAGAACATAAGAAGTGACAATGGAACCGAGTTCAAGAATACAAAGGTGGAAGAGTTTCTTGATGAAGAGGGGATCAAGCACGAGTTCTCCGCTCCCTATACCCCTCAACAGAATGGTATAGTGGAGAGGAAGAATAGAACACTCATTGAAGCCGCAAGAACCATGCTTGACGAGTACAAGACGCCGGACAACTTTTGGGCGGAAGCAATCAACACGGCATGTCATGCAATCAACCGCCTCTACCTTCACAAGATTCTCAACAAGACCGCATATGAACTCCTAACCGGTAACAAGCCTAAGGTGCATTACTTTAGAGTTTTTGGGTGCAAGTGTTTCATACTTAACAAAAAGCCCAAAAGTTCAAAGTTTGCACCTAAGGTTGATGAAGGTTTCTTTCTTGGTTATGGTACTAACGAACATGCCTACCGAGTCTTCAACAAAACCACCGGTTGTGTTGAAACCTCCGTAGATGTGAAATTTGATGAAACCAACGGCTCTCAAGTAGAGCAAGTTAATTCAAGTCTTGTAGATGTAGAAGAGCTTCCATATGAAGTCATCAAGAAAATGGCAATTGGTGAAGTAAGACCAAGAGAAGAGACATCTCAAGAGCAAGACGAACCATCCTCATCAACAAGAGTTGAGCCATCCATCACTCCTCAAGTGCAAGAACAAGTTCAAGATCAAGCTCATGGTGACAATCATGATCAAGATCAAGAACAATCAAATCAAGGAAGTGATGAAGCTCAACATCCCCCTATTGAAGATCAAACAATTGTCGATGCAAGTGATGAGGAACCTATTCAAAGACAAGATCAAGAGCCTCATCCTAGAGTTCGTCGAATGGTCCAAAGAGATCACTCCGTAAAGAACATTCTTGGGAGTATAAGAAAAGGGGTAACCACTCGTTCAAGATTGCAAAAATTTTTGTGGATTTCACTCTTTTGTTTCTACTTTGGAACCACTTAAGGTAGAAGATGCTCTTGGAGATCCGGATTGGGTTATGGCTATGCAAGAAGAGTTGAACAACTTCACAAGAAATGAAGTTTGGGAGTTAGTGGAAAGACCCAAGCAAAATGTGATAGGAACCAAGTGGGTCTTCCGCAACAAGCAAGATGAACATGGTGTAGTGACAAGAAATAAAGCAAGGTTAGTGGCACAAGGTTTCACCCAAATTGAAGGTTTGGATTTTGGTGAGACCTATGCGCCCGTAGCTAGGCTTGAGTCAATTCGCATTCTATTAGCCTATGCCGCTCATCATGATTTTAAGCTCTATCAAATGGACGTGAAAAGTGCATTCTTGAATGGCCCCCTCTCCGAGTTGGTGTTTGTGGAACAACCTCCCGGCTTTGAAGACCCAAAGTATCCTAACCATGTTTACAAGCTCCATAAGGCGCTCTATGGGCTTAAGCAAGCTCCTAGAGCATGGTATGAATGCCTTAAGGATTTTCTTATTAAAAATGAATTTGTCATGGGCAAAGCCGATTCTACTCTCTTTACTCACAAAGTTGATGGTCATATATTTGTTTGTCAAATTTATGTTGATGACATCATCTTTGGTTCAACAAATGTGAAATTTTGCAAAGAGTTTAGTAGGATCATGACAAAGAGGTTTGAGATGTCCATGATGGGTGAGTTGAAGTTCTTCCTTGGATTTCAAGTCAAGCAATTGAAGGAAGGAACATTTATATGCCAAACCAAGTATACAAATGATATGATCAAGAAGTTTGGCATGACAAGTGCAAAGCCCATGAAGACTCCCATGCCAAGCAAAGGAAATGTTGATCTTGATGAGAAAGGTAAATCGGTGGATCAAAAGGTATATCGTTCCATGATTTTGGTGTGGTGCACGGGCTCGGTCGGAATTTCCGGCCGGCGACCGGAATTTCCGAAAGCGGAATTTCCGGCCCTTTTCGGAATTTCCGACAGACGCCCGTTCAACACCCTTATCTGGTTCTGTGCATCTTCTAATCCATCATTATCTACACTTTGACAGATGGCACGAACCAAGGTTGCTGCTCGCCGTCCTCGCCCAGATGAGTCAAGTGAATCAGAGTCTGAGGAGGAGATCCATCTTGAGGATGTGAGGCCGGATCCGCCTCGTCGTGCCGGCAAGCGTGCAGCAAATAGGCAGGATTCAGTCCGTCGAGGCCGTGGTCGGCGCTCTGGGACTGGCAGAGGTGCGGGGACTGGTGGTGATGATGAGGGAAGATCTAGTGGTCAGGCCAGCGGAGCACAGTTTGCATATGATCCTAACATTGATCTCAGCATATACACAACTCAGTGTCAGGAGATCATGAGGCCTATCAGGAGTCCTGAGGATCCAAGGATGACTAGTTACAAGAGGAGGACAGCTGATATCAAGCATGTGAGATATGGGACAGATCCAGCTCAGAGTCCCAGGGGTTTTAGGGGTGATCCTAGGTTTTGGCTACCTCACCAGGCTGATTGGTATGAGAGTGTCATCATGCCTATGAGATACAGGACCACTCCGATGAGGTACATTGATTGGCAGCATCTCCTATCCTTCCCTGCACCTATTCGTGAGATAGCCCGAGAGGTACATACTCAGTGTCAGAGGAAGAGATTGACAGATTTGATGGCTATGAGGCAAGATTGGAATGATGAAGTGATTGCTCAGTTTTATGCTACTCTATATGTTGATCAGCAGTCACAGACTTTGCACTGGGCGATTGGAGGCAGACGATACTGTGTGACACTTGTTGCCTTTGCTGGGCTTCTTGGTCTGCCTACCGAGGATGTTCACGACTTTGACCTGCACAGTGAGCCCATTCCTCATGACACTCGTCTGAGTTTCATGTATGATGATCGATATGGCAAAATTGAGTATGGGAAGACTCATGGTCTGAAGCCATACTACAGGTTGATGAATCAGCTCTTTAGGTTCACTCTCACTCCCAGGATTGGAGATTCTTATAATATATCACATAGAGCCAAGAGTATTCTCAGCCGCATGAACCCTGCCTCGCCTACCTTCTCAGTCTCCAAGTTTATATGGAATGAGATCATCACCTGCTCTCATGATGGTACGAGCAGCTGTCACTATGCACCGTATATCTTCCGTATCATTCTTAGAGTCACTGGCCTTGGACTTGTCACAGATCAGTCTAACATTGCCTACAAGTCCAACAAAGGCCAGCTTGAGAGGATGCTTCACCTTGGGTCTCAGGCTCCATCACCAGTGAGAGCACAAGGAGTCAGGACTTCTGGAGCATCTTCCTCACGTCCACCATTGCCTAGAGATGAGGAGCAAGAAGATGATGAGGAAGGCTCTCCCACTGGTCCACCTCCTACAAAGAAGAAGACTAGCACTCTAAAGTTTCTATCCAAAGCTCTCTTTTCTTGCTTTAAGGGAAATCAGAAGTTGGCTGATGAGCTTCACAGGCAGAAGATAGAAAGTATCAAGCAAGCCAACAGACAGAAGAAGATGATGAGACACTTTGGGATTGAGGCTTCTTCAGAGGAGGATGAGAATGTCTCTCCACCGGTTCGCTTGTATAACCCCTGGTCTGATACTACTCAGGATGCAGGGCCTTCTGGAGAGGCCACACATGTGTTTGGGCCAGGTGTGCAGGCTGAGGGAGAAGCTCAAGAAGAGGAAGAGGAGGAGGAGAGCTCCAGCAGTGAGGAAGAGCAGGAGGGCGAGTTTGAGTCACCGGAGGATCCTCACGCCGCCGATCTAGCCAAGGACAAGGGCAAGAGAGTTGAGGAGGAGAGCGATTCAGAGTATGACGGTGATGAGTGACACTCTCTTTTTGGTGCTTGGTGCCAAAGGGGGAGAATACTTGGGTGATTGTCCCGGATGGAGGCCCCTCATTTCCTCATTTCTTTTTATCTATCTTTCCATCCTTTCATGCTTAGCTAGTGGACATGTAAGCCATTTTATGTGATGTACTTGTGTTATGGTTGAAAACGTGGCTTGTAAAACTTAATTTGTGCTTATATATGTCTTTATGTGTGATGATGAACCTTATTTAGAGATATTCTTTTGTGTGATGTCTATGGTTGATGTAATGTTCATTTGTCACCTTTTATTGTGTGAATAACATGTCATATGCATCACGTACTATTCTCTCACACATGGCACATATATACATGATCTTAAATGCTATATCTTGAGAAAGCTTTCCAAAATGTGTGCATAGGCATTTGAGGCCAACAAAGGTTAAGATGCACACATTAAGGGGGAGCTAGCTCACATGAAAATGAAATTGAAACATGAGTTGTATTTGTATATCTTTCACCCAAATTGTGTTGGCATCAATCACCAAAAAGGGGGAGATTGAAAGTGCATATGGCCCCTTAGTTGTTTTTGGTGATGATGACAATCACAATTTGGAGGTTTCATGTTTCCATTGAGTATTTGCAGGGCTTACACGAAGAAAAATCAAAAGAAATATAATACATGTCCCCTACGCAAACGATATGGTGAAAAGCTCAAATGGATAGCTAAATATATTTTATTTATCTTTGTCTTGAGTATAGGATCACCGTACTATCAAGAGGGACGTGTCTGTCAAGACAAATGATGCCTAGAAGTAATTTTTGGATGATCACCTAACTTTGAGAAAGAGCATTTTGCTCACTAACAAGGGTGGACGGAAATTCCGGTCCTGGGGTCGGAATTTCCGTGTTTTACAGAGAGCGACCGGAAATTGCATCGGATTTTCCTGTGGGGGCTGAATTTTTCAGCCTAAGTCCCTGCGACCGGAATTTCCGGTCCCTGGCCGGATTTTCCGGGTTTCACAGAGAGAGACCGGATTAAATGTAGGATTTTCCGGTGTGACTCTCCGTACTGAGTTTGAAATAGGGTGGACCGGAAATTCCGGTCACCCCGACGGAATTTCCGGTCATCTGACAAGCATAACGGCTAGTTTTTGAGTGACCTCTATAAATAGCCCCCATACCCCTTCATTTGACTCTCTCGGTTCTCCACTGAAAGAAAGACTTTGAGCTCGCCATTTTCACTCTCCCAACCTTCCTTGAGCCAATCTTTGAGAGGATTCAACTAGGGTTTGGATTGGGGAGAGATTTGAGTGAGAAAAGTGATTGGTTCATCTCTAGAAGCACTCAAGGCATCATTTGATTGGCAATCTCGTTTGTTACTCTTGGAGCTTGACTCCTAGACGGTTTGAGGTTGCTTGGGAGTGTCTCAATTCGTGTGAGCACCCCAAGAAGTTTGTATTACCCTCTCTAGTGTGAGATTTGTGAAGGAAAGTCAATCTAGACCTTTGTGGTCGATTGATCGAGGAAAAGAGTTGGAAGAGACTCTACCCTTTGTGGGTTCCTCAACGGAGACGTAGCTCCTTTGTGGAGTGAACTTCGGGAATAAATCTTGTGTCTCATTTCCTTCACGCATTTCATATTGCTTTTCATATCTTGTATTGACCCGATCTATTTGCTTGTGTTGTTCCGCTGCTTCTAATCATATACACTAGCATCTAGGTCATCATTTCAAGGTTTCTATTCAAGTAGAATCTTTATCTAGGCTTTGAATTTTGAATCTCGAGCAACTCCACCTTGCTGTCGGAAATTCCTGAGCTGACCGGAAATTCCGAGTCCGGAATTTCCGGCCAGGCACCGGAATTTCCGGCCTGAACTGATTTTGTGAGTTGAGAATTGTTTCAGATTTCGATCGGAGCCTATTCACCCCCCCTCTAGGCATCCTAAAGACCTTTCAATTGTACCCTTAAAAAATAGCTCTCCATGTTACTGGGATTCATCATTTGAAAACAGTTGCCTAAAATTCTCAACTCTGTTATGTATCTCACTGTGTGCATTATCGTCATACCATGTTTTGTATGTGCCTAGTTTCTTGATTACCTGAGGATTATACAAGATATAGGGAGTTGTAAAAGATGTCCCTCTGGCTCCTTACAGTACTTGAGAGTATGCAGCTCTAGTGTCTGATAGCATGCTGTCATCTTTTTATTGGGATTAATGTTCCAGAGACTGAAGCACTTATGTGGTCTAGTATAGGTTGGTTCACAAGGAAGGTTTTCACAAAATTGTGCTCCAGTCAGATTGCTTGTCACTTGTTTCAAAATGCAAGAGAAAGGGACTAAGTAGCTCATGTGCTGGCTCAATCGAGCGAGTTCTGTGCCTGTTCGGTCTACTGGAATTTTATTCCTGGGTCTAGGTGTATCCAGGATGTGTCTGTTGGATTACTCTTATAAAGGAAGTGCTTCCTTATTAAAAAAAAAAAACTCTAGTGTACGATGTGCACGGTTGCTATGCATAAGCTAATCTTCATAGAGACAATGCCTACCCTTGCTAAAGTAGATATCATGTTTACCACTTTGTATATATGTTGTGAGCACTGGTAAAGGCCTTGTTGGTAATGCTTTAGATGGTATGATGTGGCTCTTATGAAAGAGTAGTTTCCAACTTCCTGGAGTTGACAGTGCTGATTTTTGTATTATTCAAATTCTTATTAAATTGACCCTAGAAATGCATTGGGTGGTTAACATAAACATTCCACTGTACGCAGTAGGTTGAACTTTTTTTCTCTCTTGCTGGTGTCAGTATCTGGAAATGAATTTGGATCAGCTGTGTCTGCATAGTATAATATATTTCTTTTGGTTTAACTTGTAAGCAGCTGTTGCAAAGGCATTAGATAGCATGAAAACTCGTTGGAGATGGTCAACCTTTTGGGAGGCTGGACAAATTATTTATATCTTGGCTACTTGGGGAATCACATTAGCAGGGTAAAGTTCTCATCATACCTGTTTGCCGTTGCACACCAAAAGTTTACTCCACTCTGGTTCCCATTAGGTGTATCATTGTTAAAATTTCATTTTATCTTTATTCGTTAGGTATTTATAGAGTATTGTTGCAATCCTAACATTCTGTTGGTACTCATCATCTTAATTACTTATTCCTCCTGTCGGAATCCATCTAGGTTTGTTTAAGTCAAAAACGTTTTCACTTCTGATAATGCATATATTAAAATGTATATATATTGGCAACACAGGATTGACATTACTAGACACATTATGTAAGTGCTTTCATATACAAGTTTTTCCATTTAAGTTATTGTATTTTATAGAGATTGTTAGGCAAATTTTCATTGAACACCATGTCAATCAATGTCCTAATGGATCTATATTTTCAAATGAAGTATGACGGAATTTAGTACTAATGATTGCAAAATATCCTGGCCTATTGACCTTTTATTTTCTTGTCATCCTGGTTTGCTTCAAGTGTCTGTAGTTGGGATGGGACTAAATTATGTTAGATGATAACAGAGTGACTCGCGAATCATGTCTGATAGCTTTTGTTTTCTCTGTTACCTTTTGAACTGGATGCAGGTTATACAAGAGTCGCCATGTCCTGAAGGTGGCAGCAAAGGGTGCTGCCGCGTCTGCCAGATTTGTTATGAAGGCTCTGTGAGCTCAAAAGCGCATGTCTCATGTGGAGTGAGCAGCAAGTTCTAAAATGTAAATACAAACTCGTTGCGTCAGTTGAACATATGTGATTACAACATGGTCTATCACAAAACAATCACAGGCGTGATGAATTGTTGCAACCAGTAACAGCTGTGACCAGCAGGTTGTACATAAAAAAAATAGTTGTGTCGGCTGTACCTATATGTGATTGGAGTGCATTATTACTGTTTTAAGTAGTGATTATCTGACGTGGTGAATTATCATCTAATTTATGTGGATAATGTGACAGTACCTACATGTATTGTGGTTGCAATGGTTCTTAAAATAACTGTGGTTTCCTCGTCACAACAGGTCAGCAGCCACTAGAGCGAATGCTGATGAGAGATGCTGCGGCAATCAGAGATGGATTCCCAATGGTTCCTTGTTCGCTGAATGAGTGAGTGACTGTTACTAATAAGAAAGAAGCCAGCGGTCATACAAAGCAGCTCAGTCACGCAAGCTACAGACTCGTATGATGGAGCCATATCTCGGTATCTCAACGACTCAACGTTATATAACAGACAGTTCAAGGGAACAGCGAATTCTCATCTCTGACTCAGTGGCCGGGCCGGGCAATGCGTAGATGGGCTAAGCTAGTGGGGCTTACCTTGGGCTGAGACTGCCAAGTACGCCGGCCCAATACAGGGAATGGGCCAACGAGACTTAGCTGGCCCACGAAACCGAACCCTCCTCCTCAGTCTGCATCCATTCTGCCCAGTTTGCAAAGGGAAACGAAACCCTTGTCGCCGCCCTCCCCAACCACGCAGCCTCGTGAGCTCTTGCGGCGGCGCCGAATCCCCCGATGGCCACCAAATCGCACAAGAAGAAGAAGGCTTCGGCCCTCAACCCCTCTATCAACCCCAAGGCTGCCGCCTCCGACAAGAAACCCGAGCCCCCGAAGCCCATCGAGGAGCAGCCGGAGCAGGCGGCGGCGGAGAAGAAGCCGAAGAAGCAGAAGGCGAGGGACGAGATAGACGAGATCTTCAGCGCCGCCAAGGCGGACAAGAAGCGTAAGTCGGCTCAGCAGGAGGAGGCTGAGGCCCAGGGGGGCAAGAGGAAGAAGCCCAAGGAGAGGACTGAGGGGGGCAGCAACAAGAAGAAGAGCAACAAGACGCCGGGGAGTAAGGGAAAGGGTCGGGTAGCGAACGATGACGGCGAGGAGTTCGAGAAGCGGCCGCGGCGGCGAACCAATGATGGGCTCACCATATACTCGGCCGAGGAGCTCGGGTTCGGTAAGGCCGATGCCGGTGGCACCCCGCTCTGCCCCTTCGACTGCGACTGTTGCTTCTGAGCTTGTGGGCTACGTCTACTATGCTGGAGGTGATGTGCCGAGGCTAGTTCAGTGTAGTTGTATCACTTCATGAATTCCATGGCTTAGTGTTGTTACATTTGTGTTGTGATGAAATGAAATTTTGGTTCCTGTGTTATTAGCCTATTATTATGTTCCTGATCCCTGGATGAAAGAAATATATAGAGGCCGATTTTTTCTTATTGCGGATGACTAGATTTATGCTAAATTCAGAGTCCCTGCTTACCGGTTGTCGCAATAAGAATTTGCATTGACACTACCTACTCATAGTTTAGTTCATCATCTTTTGATATGCAGCATACATCATACTTAGCCGTATATAAATATCTAGCATTACAGTGCATCATGATTTTCCAAGTTTGTTACATTGTATGATGGTGATCCATGGAACTAAACTATAGAATATAAATGTTTCTTGCACGCATTTGTGGCATGGTATCTGATGAGAGATATTTGCCCCCAAAGTGGTAAATGGGGCTATTTTCCTTACTATTTGGCTGGAGAACTTATCAATGTGAGGAGCAACTCGAAGCTGTCTCAACTTCAAAATATCTTTGTATCAATGGCTGAATGGCAGGATGTGCTTTTTAACAGACTTCCTGAAAGGGTATGCCAGTGTTGGTATGCATGCCCTGGGTAGGTTGCCAGTTGCAACTGATTGCTTTGACACAAAGATATTAAGGCCTAGAGGTCTGCTAAGAACCATTTTAGACAACACAACTGAAGGACCAATATCACCAACCATTGAGTCAGAATGTATTTCTCAGTGCAGTTTCTGTTTGTCGATGACGATTATTCAAATAATTAGATTGATATGAGTTGATTTCATGTTACAATAGGCAGTCGTTTTTGAACTGGGTCGATTCCATTTAGCTAGGCTTGTTTAGCTCTTTTGTGACTTTTTAGGGCACCTGGATACCTCTTTTTGATGTCTTGTGCAGTTTTTTCTCTTATTAATATAAGCTTACCACAGTGGGGCCTCACTCGCTGCACAGCTTAAAAAAAATCTGCTTCAGCAAACACAATGACTATAAAAAAATTGTGAAAAAAATCTTAAAATGTTATGAGATTTGGATTAATTGAATTCAGTAGAACTCTAACCATGTTTCTGCTTGTGATCAATCATAGATACCAACCGAAAATAAATAGACATTAAAAAACATGATCAAACATCATTAACTAGCTCTAACTATGCTTCGGCTTGTGATCAACCATTGATACCAATAAAAAATAAATTGACACCATTAACTAACTTCTTGACTCATTACAATGTCAGCAAAAGAATTGAACTGATTCAATAATTAGAATAGAACAATTACTTGATGCCGTGGACAATTTTTTTTTATGAATGTTGATCGGATGCTTTTACATTTTCAGACATGCCTTTATTGTAAAATTTGGTATAGCCCATGTTAATTTGGTAATATCAACCTGTATTTTCTAATATCGTGAAATTTAAAATTAGGCAGAACTATGAGCAATGCCAGTCAACTTCTCTTAATGTGGATGATATCCAAACATTACTACGAGCAATGTACACTTTGTTTTTGCTTGCTTTTCAGAAGAGTCTTCCAGTTACTGAACAATGCCAGTCAACTTCTCTTACTGTGGGTGGCATCCAAGCATTAGTACAATCAATGTACACTTTGTTTTCGCTTGCTTTTCAGAACCATCTTCGCAATCTTCAGGCAAGATTTTAGGTATGGTCATCGCCCTACCACTAGTGATCAGGGATCACGGATTCACAGTTGAAGTGTTTATAAATCAAACACACATTTGATTTATTACCTTGTAGGTTTGCAGTGCCCTTCGCCAGAATTGCAGTGAATTCCATCGAATACAATTCGTTCAGCAATTTCGGAAGTAAAAAAAAAAAAAAGGTGTGCTCAGCTTGGAAGGCCCATGATGTGGGCTTGCTTTCTGGGCCTCGTGGGTCCACGGCTGCTGCACCCACAACGCCACCCACCGGCTCATCCTGTACGATCGGTCTGCTATCGTCTTGCACGACGACGTGTCACGAAAGACACCACACAGCGAGGAACAGGCAAGGTCGCGGCGGCCGGCGCGACCGAGGCGTCCCCAATGGCGGCGCTGCTGCTGAGCCGAGCGCGGTGGCTGCTTGTGGAGCACCCGGCCGTTGCGTCCTTCCGCTGGCAGCCGGGCCGCACGCTCGGCGCGACACCGTCCTTCGCGGCCGCCGTCATCTTCGGCTACCTCGCCACGGTGCTCGTCCTCCACCGCCTCGTCCTCCCCTACCTCCCGCCACTCCCACCACGGGCGCTGCGCGTGGCCTCCGCGGCGCACAACACGGTCCTCCTCGCGCTCTCCGCTGCAATGGCCGCCGGGTGCGCGCTCTCGACGGCCGCCACGGCGCCATCGTCGCCGCGGCGGTGGGCGTGGCCGTTCTGCTTCCCTCCCGGCGGCGCCACGGAGGCGTCGGGCCCCGTCTTCTTCTGGGCGCACGTGTTCTACCTCTCCAAGGTGTACGAGCTCGGCGACACGGCGCTGATCCTGCTCGGCCGCCGCCCGCTCACGCTGCTCCACGTGTACCACCACGCCGTCGTCGTCGCCATGTGCTACCTCTGGCTCGCCACGCGCCAGTCCCTGATGCCCATCGCGCTCGTCACCAACGCCGGCGTCCACGTCGTCATGTACTCCTACTACCTCTGCTGCAGCGTCGGGCTGCGCTGGCCGAAGCGCCTCAAGCGCGCCGTCACGGAGCTCCAGATCGTGCAGTTCGTCTTCAGCTTCGCGGCCTCCGTCGTCATGCTGTGGCTCCACTTCACCGCCGGCGGGTGCGAGGGGATGGCCGGGTGGCTGTTCAACGCCGTCTTCAACGCGTCGCTGCTTGCGCTCTTCCTCGACTTCCACGGCGCCGCCTACAAAGCCGTCAAGGGCAACAACAAGGGCAAAGCAGAATGACCATGCGAGAGGCTAATTAGCCGGGCACCTATTATCACTGGATACATTTTACTGGCTTTAGTTAGTCCAATGTTTTATGTAACGGATCATGTAACATTTCTGATTTCAGTTTTGTTTTTGTTTGGCAACCCTGAACAATAATAATGTTGCAACCTTTATGTCAGATTGGTGTGGGTGAATGCGCATCATTCATATGAAACTCGAAGGGAAAAAAAACAACACATTGCATACAAGTGATCTGAAGCAATCAAAGAGACCATTGCATGGAAATGTTCTCCAGTATCAAATTTATAAGATCAATTCAATTTCACATATTTAGAGCAAAGTTCAACCAATCTGGAACACAGAAAATTTGAAGAAAGCGACATTAAAACATTATCTCTGTCGTTCAAGCCCCCAAATTAGGGCGCAGTATGTATCTATTTGCTAGAGTACCTCTGCTGCGCTTTCAGTGCGACACTAACTTACATCAGAGAATCGCACCAAATCCATCATCATGACGAGAATGTAATGTGATTGGAAAGCTTGTGCCAATGCTGATATCAGAAAGACAATCGTTCGATGTTTTAACTACGATGCAGACGAGAAAAAAAAAAGTCATTGGTGTTCACATCCAAGTGGGTGCATCTTTTTCAATTGAGAATTCTGAAACCCGTCAAGCCGAGAAAGGATACCACTTCGGCATTTCCGGAGGCTTCTCAAATTATTGGGGCCACATGGCGAGGTTCAGGGTTCTAGAGAAATTGGAGTTACTTTACCAAAAGCAATGCAAACACTATTCTACCTACTAAAAAAATAACCCCATAAATATGGCAAATTTCTCGAGAACGACATTTACAAGCAACAGAGTTCACTGATCATCCCTTTCCATCTGCACTACTGCTCTGTTTGTGATCCAGGAAAATCACAACAAAAGCACTCAAACAAAAGTTACAGCATGAATCTGCATCGAAGTACAAGTTTGAAACTGTAGGAATCCTTGATTGACTAAAATTAGGGTTTCTTACGCATTTACTCCTCGGATCATGCATGCTTGCACAAAAATTAGTCTTTAACCAAAAACCAAAACCAAGATGACTGGATTTCCCATAAGACGCAGGTCTGCACAACTCCATCGAAGTATCGAACTAGCCTCCAATTCTCCAAAGGTGAAGAAACGAAATAGGGGGGAAAGAAGGATTACACCACCTGTTCTCCCTGCTACCGTGCTACGAGCTACTAGAAGCTACTTGGCGCCCGGCCGGAGAAGGCCATGGCGAAGAGGAGGATGACGAGGTAGAAGAGGATGACGACGAGCTTCATCTGGAACATGGCGAAGAAGAGCTTCACCATGAACACCAGCAGCAGCGCGTCGAAGATGATCGTTATGGCCACCTCCAGGGGCTCCATCGCCGCCGACGACCACCGGACCACCGGCAAAGGTGAGATCAACTCTCTGGAACCGAACAAGAAAGGGGGGAAAACAAGGGAGGGAGATTTAAAGGCGGATCAGTGTGGCGCGTGCGCCAGTGGTTGAGTGGGGAGAAGAGAAGGGGGAGGAAGAAGCCAGGAGACGCACCTCACTCCTGAGGGCGACGCGTTTTGCAGCTTCCGTGATGGTCTTCTGGGTAGGCCGACGCAGCCACGCTGATTGCGCGTAGGGGGTGGGGCGGTGGGCAGAAGGCGAGTGGAGAAGGTTCCGAAGAAAGAGCGGGCCCGCCGACGTGAACCCCCGAGCCGCTGAGGTGTCCGGCCTGACGGCGTGGACGGGCGCAGAAGGTCAAGCGCAAGCAGCGCCGGCGCGTACGTACACACCGGCAGATGATGGATGGATCACCTGCCACCGACCGGGGTTAACCTGCGGTTCAGTCAGTGCTTCAGCAGAATGCAGCAGGACAATGACTGAAAAACTGCTGAAAGTGAAGCCACATGTGCATGGGTTTTCTTAACTGTGCTGTGTTCAGATACAACAAGTTTCTTTATTCAACAAGTTTTTAGTTTTTCCTATTCATCTTCCTCACAGAACACGATTCTCAGTACACCATTCATCTAAAACTATTTTTTTCTCCCACCCAACTAAACACAGATGGCGATTCAGAAGTCCGAAGAATCTGCGCGGTCCCAGAGATCATCCCATGTGGCCGTGTGGGCAAAGAGCCAGAGCTGAGTGTACCACAAGCATGAAGACCGATTGTTATTGGGCTTCAAGAAGGGGAAAAAAATGAGTGAACGTTATAAAATTACGTCTGACCTCCATCTCAGTATGGCTAAGGTTTTTACCACAAGATCCACAAGTCACAACTGTATGCATAGTACTCCTATTACTTAACAATAGTTGGTTTCCTTAACAATAGTCAATTCACATGCCTAGTTGTATTTTATTCATGTTTCAATTTTCAAGAAACTATCTTTGAAAACTGGAAGGGAAATGAAACCAGCTTCTTTTTTCCTTCAAGGCAAATGCAGTTACCAAGGTATGCTCATAGGGTGCGATAGCATTCAGGGCTTGTTTGGTTGCTGCCTGGCAGGCAGCCGGAGCGCCAGGCAGCGATCTCCACCGCAGGCACACGAAATCGTGCGCCTGGGAGCTACCAGGACCGCAAGCAAACAACCCCTTCAGTGCGTGGTTGTGTTCCACTGCTCCTTCAAGCCACTAACTAATGCTATAAAACTCAAAATCCCGGGCAGAAAGCAAGATGGTCCAAAAGAGAATAACTTTTGCAGCTATAGTTCACTCGCCATATAAAAGTTAACCCAATAGACATGCAGGAAGCATAATTGAGCAACCACTTTTGCTCAGAATACTTACAACGTGGAAACGGTAAAAAGAGCACTTCCTTGCATGTGTTTGCATCCACGCAGTCCGCCGAGACGGTTTTTATTGTTCCCACTCCCTCGACTGATTAGATGACAAGTGCATAACTGGCCGCGTCAAAGAATGAGGAGGTGGCCCAACTTTATTGAAAATTCCTTCTTGTCCAACCGCAATGCTGCAAAACCATGATAGGCTTTTCATCCACCTCAAAAGTAAACCCACAGCACCAAACCAGGTTCATATGTCAGTTAAACTAGCCCATTGCAGGAAGCTATTCTTAGACTTAATATTAAATACCCCTTGAAGTATATTTAGTACTCTCTCTGTTTTAAGTTGTAGATCGTTTTAGCTTTTTTAAGTGCATAGATTTTGCTATGCACTTAGATATACATTATGACACTATATATAAATGCATGCTAAAAACTACTCCTATAATTTTTTTTAATAGGAAGAGAGGTCAAAGTTGGGGTCAAAAAAGTCAAACGACTTATAAATTGGGATGGAGGTAATATGTATCTAACTATGCCAGAACGACCTATAATTTAGGACGGAGAGAGTAATATTTACATCCTATGAAGCATGGACAATGCAAATTTCACTTGAGAGTGTACAGTGTAGCAGAGGTGCCGAGGAAAGGTTTAGACGTCTAGTAAACCCTTTAACGTACCGAGGAAAGGGTTGTGTTCTCTGCTGTTTTCCTGAAGCTGAATTACATCGAATCATGTGAAGCACGATGCATTACCAAATGCTTCGGAAAATCTGGTGAAGTAGACCATCAAGGTAATACTGTTCAAAATAAAGACTAATTTGCAACAACTCTAGAACACCATTCTCCTCCATGAAAGCATTCATGCAACATGACCAACCAGAAATTGCTAATCATTGTTAAGAAACAGATATCCTTAAATACTTGTAACTCATTGTATCAAGATAACCATTGTTTGGGAAGTCAAACTCGTTTCCTTCCGATAATTATCCATAAACAACTTTACACTGCTAGCCTGCTAGTTTGCCTTCGTGAAATTGGTAAGACACAGGAATCCTCATTTTCTCAAAACTGTCCCTGTTGATAGCAAACCACCAAAACAAAGTCAAGTAGTCAGTTCCCACATCAGCAGATCCAAAATTTCATAAATTTCCAGTGAAAATGGATGCTTAGCTTCCCAAGAAAAGAAGGCATGATATTGTCCCCTTAATTGCAACCAGCTGCACCCACCATCTTTCTTAAGGCTAGCTCCTTTCATCAGTATCCTCATCTCAGCAGCATCTTTCCATTTTCCACAAGATGCATACATGTTCGAGAGTAGCACGTAGCCTGCTGTATTATCCTTCTCTAACTCATGAAGTCTCTTTGCTGCCCTCTCACCAATCTCTTTGTTGCTGTAAGTGTTGCAAGCACTCAGAAGAGCTGACCATGAATTTGCTTCTAGGTTACTTGGAACCTTCATGAGAAGCTCTTCTGCTTCTTTCAAAC
Source organism: Digitaria exilis (assembly GCA_015342445.1). Taxonomy (NCBI): domain Eukaryota; kingdom Viridiplantae; phylum Streptophyta; class Magnoliopsida; order Poales; family Poaceae; genus Digitaria; species Digitaria exilis. Next base: position 2,133,993 of record JACEFO010002109.1, on the reverse strand, counting down.
GACCAGCTCGAGCTAGAACATCAACCATGCAGGTGTAGTGCTTCTCTTTAGGTGGGATGCCATGTGTATGCATTTTTTCAAAATAATGAATGGCTTGTTCCACCAAACCACTGTGAGAACAAGCAAACAGAATAGCTAAACATGTATGCTCATTCGGTGATATTCCATTTGCCATCATATTCTCAAACAACAAAATTGACTCTTCCGCAAAGCCATTTTCTGCAAGTCCCTGAACCATGGCAGTCCAAGTGATATTATTTTTTTCAGGCATTTGATAAAATATCGTCTTGGAGCTGTCCAAATCCCCTGACTTGGCATACATGTCACTGAGTGCAGTCCCCAAAAAGATGTCATCTTCAATTCCAAGCTTGACAATCTTAGCATGAACCATCTTGCCCATCTCTAAAGAGCACAAGTTTGCACATGCAAGAAGAACACTTGACAAGGTAATTTTCCCTGGAATCTGCCCTGAAGCCAACATTGCACTAAATAATTTCAGTGCATCAACAAATCGTCGATTTTCTGTATAACCAGATATCATTGTGTTCCATGAAGCTGCATTCCTTGCAGGCATCTTCTTGAATAGCTCATCTGCTTCCACCATTTTGCCATTCCAGCTATAACCTGATATAAGAGAGTTCCAGCATACTATATTCTTCTGTGGGAGGGAATCAAATATCCTTTGACCATTCGTGCACTGCTTGCATTTGCAGTACATGTCAATCAAAGAGCTGGATACAAACAAACTACTGGTACAACCCATCTTCAGGGCATTGGCATGGATCCTAGTTCCTTCTCTTAAGTCTTGAAGGGTAGCACAAGCACTGAGCACACTGGAGAAGCATGAAATGTTTGGTCTACAACTGTCAGCAAGCATTTGATTGTAAAGCCTCACAGCTTCTACAGCGTCACCTTTC